>CM066038.1:488490367-489090367 GCA_033557465.1 Ichthyophis bannanicus | reverse complement strand
AATAGTATGAAAAGGGATTTGCTCATCACTCTCCTGCTCTGAGAATGGATTTTTTGCTGGTAGTCTTCTTAAGGCTAAATATGCTGGAGGTATAATGGGTAGACACAGAAAAGCCCTCTTTGAAGTGCTGTTTGTTTCCTAATATGGTGATGGATTAATTCTCTAAATGCTGTCCACCCTGCAAAAAATATGAATTTTTAGAACAAAAATCTTTAGTTTTCATGCAGTCATTGAGGTGTGGACAGGGCCATGCATAAGAAGTCTGTCAGTGTGCAAGCGGAATTAAAAGAAAATGTTTAGCCGCTAAGTTAGGAGGCATATTTGTCCCCCAGAACATGTGCAAAACTATCACTGGTACTGGAGTTGCTTTCCAAAACTGGTTTTTCTTCGTAGGATTTTTGATATGATAACTGTGGATTCCAAAATCATCAGATAATATCCATTTTGGATTCATGGAAACTGGGAACTTTTTTGTATTTTCAATCTAACTGACCCCTCCCTCTCCCCTTCTTGGCTACAGTTTCAAAGAGCCTTTACATCCCGCAGAGCAGTTAATGGCCTGTGCTTGTGATGTCTGATGTTGGTAGCAGAGAGGCGAGGAGACAGTAGAGGGACAAAGTCAAAACATTAGGAGAAAAATGGAAATCCCTGTTCAGTGGCTTCCTTTCTTACAGTACACACTTTGCGTGTAGGTCTCTGGCCCTTATCAAGAGATAGGCTGTGTCAAAATGGCGGCAATACCCAAACCTTGTTCCTGGGTTACTGTGAGTGTTTTATGCACCAGCTCACTTTAAATAGAGAGCTCAGTAATTAAGTTTGGTTTGTGCTCACATCAAATCCATTGTTCCTGATTTTTGGGCAGTTTTTCGTGTTCATTTTGCCTATTTGTTCTTTGAGTATGCACTGCATGTGCACGAGAATATTTTTACGTGCATAAATTGATTGATTATACATTAATTTGTAGGTAAATGCACATACAATGGCTTCATTTTTTAGGCACCCCAAGAAACTGAATTGACTGTGATGAAGTCACATCCCCTATCGAGCGACTGCAGAAAAATATGCAGATCAGTATTGAAATCAATGTTCTAAAGCACTTTTGTGGCTGGCATAAGTGCATTTTATTTTTAAAAAAAAGTTTCCAGTGGGCTCAATGGATAATTCTGAACAAATAAATCGTTATATGTCCCAAAGTGTCCATCTGGAAAGGGGGTGGGATTTTGCGCATTCCAGGGGTGGTACCACTTAGATGCTTTCAAGCGGAAATCTTCAACTGCTAAATGTATAAACTGTACATCTAGGTGGGCCATCCAAATAACAGGTATAGCTTGAAATGTCTGACTTAAGGCTTTTGCAGTTATACATGGATATTCAGTGGTGCTATTCAAACAACATCATTGATTTTACACTTCAAATTACATGTTTCAAATTATATGTGTACCAATATTGACATCATATTTCATTAATCAGGCCTCAATAGTTTTAAGCAGGTACGTAGAATGCCAGGGAAATAGACAAGTCATTCGCCCCGTGTTGCTCTTGAGTAGTGCGCTTGCTGGTTTTAAGCAAAGATCAAGAACTACCATGAAATGTCTTTTGAGTTTACAGTCCTTACATGTGTGATTTCACAGTTTAGCATGACATGCCGCACTGCATTCTATGACATAGTATGCTTATTAGCACAAACTTGATATCCTTGTTTTTATAGGCACCAGTGATTAGCAGTCGTAGTATAAACTGTTCATCTATTTGACAGAGTTATCATAAAATCAGAGTTTTAATTCATGAGCATGCGATGAACTATGGTTTTGGCAATGAAATTAAATTGAAATAAAGTTCTTTTAGCAACTTTTTGGGTATTCGTTGTTCCTCTCCTTCAAGGCCCTTTCAGTGTCCTCAGATTTGTAGAAGCGTTGAGCGATTCGATAGTTGTCTGTCCATTAATCTCTCCACTCTACTTAGTGACAGCTTCTTAAATGCAAACTGTTCGAACAAACCTGAAAATTCTCTTACAGAGTCCCAAGTTGTCAGAACAAGAAACACATCTGTAACTACTGCATGTGAAAATGTAGACCATCATAGGACATGGTGTCAGGGTCATAGTTCCAACTTCCAAAGCCGCTCTTTCTCTATAACTCTAGTAAAATCTTTTGCGTTCAAGAATCTCATAATTGTTTTTTAGACTGATGACCAAAATGAAGCAAATAATTTAGAAGGGCTTGTCTTATGATAGATATAATTCTCGTTTCTATGAGGTGTTGTTGGATTCGTACATCATCTTAATGACTGGACAACTGCTTTAATAGTCAATGCTTTTTATGTGGAATTTTCAAGAATGGTTACTTCCAGGTTTGCCACAGATTTGCAGTGAATATACTCTGGGTTAGTATTTCTGAAGACATTTCTTACGTACCCTCTACTTTCCAGATATGAATATGAATGAGATGGATTTGCATGCAATGGAGGTAGTGCATAGAAACATAGAAAATTAGAGAAGATAAAGATCATATGGTTTATCCAGTTTGCTCATCCATGAGAACTATCACGTTCTACAATCCCCTCCTCTGCTTCACAGATCCTCTATACTTGTCCCGTGCTTTGTTGACTTCAGATACAGTTCTCATCTCCACCACTTCCACTGGGAGGCTGTTCTGCGATCCACCACCCTTTCCATAGAGAAATATTTTCTGTAGATTATTCCTGAATTTATCCCCTTTCAATTTTATCGTATGATCCCTTGTTCCAGAACTTCCTTTCAACTGGAACAGGGCCACTCCTGTGCATTTATTCCATGGAGGTATTTAAATGTATCTCATATCACCTTTCCTCCAAAGTATACATATTGAGATCTTTAAGTGTATCCCCATATGCCTTATAATGAAGACCACTGATCATTTAAGTAGCCGTCCTCTGGACTGACTCCATTCTGTTAATGTCTTCTTGAAGGTGCAGTCTCCAGAATTGTACACAGTACTCCAAATGTAGTCTCACGAAAGACTTATACAAAGCCTCCTTTTTTCTGCTCTCCATTTCTCTCCCTATCACCAAAGCTTCCTTCTGGCTTTTGCTATCACGTTTTCTACCTGTTTGGCTATTAAGATCATCTGATACAATCGCTCCCAAGTCCTGCTCTTCTTTCATGCTCCGAAGTATGTTAGCTCCTATATTGTACCGCTCCTTTAGGTTTTTGCAACCCAAATGCATGACCTTGCATATTTTAGCAAGGTCATGCATTTGGACTGCAAGTCTTTTAGCATGCAGGTCTATCTCATGCATAATCATTCTGGATATCTTGAAAAGCAGATTGGCTAGGGGTACTCCAGGAACAGCTTCAGAAACAGTGCTCTACACTATAATATGCACTGGTAGAGTGCATGCTACACATGTGTGTCATGCTTTCATTCCTCTAGCAATAGGCTTTAATGACTCAAATAAGGAGCATGCAGACTAGACGGTCTTAGTAAACATTGACAATTAACATATACTGTACTCTTAAAACTATAGTGAAAAAGATCAGTGCTTGCAGCTTTTTTCTGTTCCATTGCGTATTGGCCAATAAAACACTGGATGCTTGATTTTTATGTTCTGAAGAAAGTGACGAGCTGGAATTTCTCCTTGTTTGCTCCATATCTGTTCTTTAGCCTAGTGTTGGACAGGAAACTGACTTTATAAGATCATTGTATTTTTCTGGCCTTGAACCCCTCCCCCAATAACTTTTGAATGGCTCATCCAGTTTCAATGAAATTTCTGCTACAAACAGAAGAGTACCAGTGACCCCTCACTCACATGTTTCATGTACCCCTGATTCTTCTTCTATTTGCAATCACTTTACTTTGGTTTTTGATAAAGAAACAAGCCCAGTTCAGGTCATTGAATCTCAGGTAGGTCAGTGCATCTTGTGATATCATCAAACATTGTAAGACAGCCCTGCCCTTTGGTCAGCATCTGTAAGTACCTGATTATGTGGTTTGAGGTACATCAACGTGCTCTACAAGTTAACTCTTTCTAAAGAAGAAGACAGGCTGAAATCTCAAGGAGTTCTGAGTTGCATTGTGATGCCACTGGAAATGTTTAAAGCTGTCCTGGTATTTTTTTATTTGCCTAGAATTTATCTCATGCCTTGGCAACAGTAGTTCAAGGCAAGTTACAGTCAGGTATATAGACTGATACTGAGCTTTTTGAGTCCTCTCCTGCCATCAGTTAGTAGACTTCGTGAAATTATATGAAGTCTTCTGGTTTTGATTAAGGCTGTTTCCGAATAAGGGTTACAACAAGGGTTTTATTGTTCTGTTCATAATTTAGATCAGTGAAGGTTCTTCATTTTTCAATGAGCTAAATCTCACACATTGCAATTGTACTGCAAAAATACTTAACTGAGAAACACACATTGCAACTTTAGTCTTTGCAGAACTGGACATCCTCTAATAGAAAGCTTTCCTGTTATCTAGGTATTTGGAGGTTATGGTAGATGATTCCAATGTCTTGTAGAAAGGTTGGGACATTAGAATCTACTGAGTTCATCTATTTTCAAAGCCTTTTTACTATACTACATAGAGAGAAAGGAATACAGAATAAATGTTTTGCAGCATCTGTGGGGATGTATTACAATGTCAAGAAAAAGATGGCATAGAGAGTGAGAAAGGCCAGATAGCTCACTCAAGGTCACACAGGTCAATGAAAGTTATGGTGTTTGAAGTTTGAACCTAGATCTGTAAATTTCAGACTGTTACCCATAAGATTCTACTTTCTCCATAAAACATCTTGGCATAGCTAAAAAGTGCTCGCACTTTTTTTGCTCACAAGTGCGTCAGGATACTCGCTAAAAGTTCTGTTTTCAGGTTCAGGTTGGCATCTTATTTTGCTTGCTTTATATAGAAGATTATTGCTGTAAAACAGTAACATCACATAGGGACCTTTACTAAAGTGTGTTAAGCAATTTCAAATGCGGTAACCTCGCTTTCAGGTTCATGGGATATGACAGTTATCGCATGCTGATTCGCATGCTGACAACCACTTGCATACTGGGGTGCTGAATGGGTTGGGTAGGGGCAGAGACTGCGAGTGGACAGCACACTGTCGATGTTGCCATCAGTGCAGCTGCACCTAACGCCACAATAGGTGCCGTTAGTGTACCTGTAGTATTTGCACCATGCGTTAGGCTATGAATTTGCATGTTAACTGCCGGGAACATGTTGATCATGCCTCTAACAGTTACTATAAAGACTTTCCACTTAACATACATTCGCTTTTGTGCTAAATGCACTTTAGAAAAGGGGCCCCATAGTGTACAATGGTAAACCAGGATCCATTGTCACATCTTCCCTCCCTAGTCCTTCCTCTACATTGTGTTAGCAATCATGCAAGCTTGACTACTTTATCCAAGTCAATTTCGTTGTTTTCTTGGGCCCTTTTTTAGTCCAGTAAATGAACATGGAAGTTCCTGTACCTAAATCAATACCAAAGGTCCCCACATCCCATCTATTTTACCCAACTTGTAGTCTCAATCCTATTTCCATATAAATCTGTCCTAAGAATGGTTTAAATTCTTTCACAGTATTACTATTCACTACCTCTGCTGGTAGCTTATTATAGGCATTTGCGACCCTCTTAGAAAAGCAACATTTTCTCATATTTTCTTTTATAGTTGTGGTCAACATTATTGGCATGCTTGCAGTTCAACCCCTTAATGTCCAATATCTCCTAAAAACAAAGTGGTCAGCGAAATGGCTTTGGATTATATACGCACACATATTTGATACATAAGAATCAAATTAAATAACACCAATTAAACAAGAAAATAGCAGGCAATAGTATAAAAACTGGAACATTGCCAGGACATAATTATTGGCACCCTTATAAACAATTCAAATCAGTTTGATCAGAAGAACCACATTCCCATTGCAGTAAAATAAGATGCACCTATGGTCAATTGTTAGTACTCACATGACTTGACTCAACCAATGAATGATGACTCTAATGTTTAAAATAGCCACATTTACTCCCTGTTCCATTTTCACAATGGTGAAGACAAGAGAGCTGCCTGAGACCATCAGAAAAACCATTATCATTAAACATCAAACTTCAAAGGGGTACTAGGCCATCTCCAAAGACCTTGGGATTCCTGTATCTACAGTTTGCAAAGTTAAGAAGTTTTCTGCTCATGGAACTGTCAAGAACTTCTCAGGACATAGTGAGAAGAGGAAAATGAATCCAAGAAGTCTTCAAAGATTAGTGCGAACTGTTGGAAAAACACCATGTACAACATCCAAAAAGCTTGAAGCTCATCTAGAGCAATCTGGAGTGGTGGTTTCAACTCGTTCCATATGCTGTGCACTAAACAAAGAAAGACTTCATGGGCAAAAGCCAAGGAGGACCCAACTGCTCAAAGACACTTAAAAAGGCACATCTGATCTTTGCCCATACTCACCTTGAGAAACCACAGTCCTTCTGGGAAAATGTTCTGTGGACAGATGAAACCAATTTTGAACTCTTTACATTTACAGGTGAAGAAATAAAGCTTATAAGGAAAAAAATACCCTTCCTACAGTTAAATATGGTGGAGGTTCCATAATGTTGTGGGGCTGTTTTGCTGCCTCAGAAAATGGAGGCCCAGAACATACTAAAGGAATCATGAAGTCAGAGAACTATCAATGTATTCTGGAGCAAAAGTGCTACCTAGTGTAAGAAAGCTAGGACTGGGTCAAAGGTCATGGGTCCTCCTGCAGGACAATGACCCAAAATATACATCCAAAAGTACAAAAGAACAGTTACAAAGTCAAAAATGGACTGTTTTAAACTGGCCAGCAATATCCTGATCGCAATCCAATTGAGAACCTTTGGAAAGAGCTGAAATCTGCCATTGGTAAAAGGAATCCTGGAAACATTTATGAGCTGGAACAAATCGTAGCTGGAGTGGGAAAAACTACCAGCATTCAGATGTACGAAACTTATGGATAGTTACAGGAAACATTCGGAGGCTATCATCACTACCAAGGATAGTGCAACCAAATATTAGTGAAGGGTGCCATTAATCCTGTCCAGGGCATATTTTGTTTTCTTTACTTAGAAATTACTGTCTAAGTTGCCCAGACATCTTTTTTTTGTTATATACCTTTGAACATACTATTAAAATATTATGATGACATACAGTTGGAATATTTCCAGTTATTTCTCAAGATATTGTACACAACATACCTAAAGTGTGAGGGTGCCAATAATGTTGACCACAACTGTAGCTGTGCTCCCTCCATATTCCTGTCTTAAGTTTCAAGTTTCCTCCTTTATCTGATATACCGGGTATCAATAATTAACCCCTTGTCCTTGTGTTGTCTTCACTATGCAACATTTCACCTTCCTCTACTGCAGTGGTTCCTACACATGTCCTGGTGGATCCCCAGCTTGGGTTTTCAAGATATATGCAATGAATATTCATGAGATAGGTTTATGTACACTATCTTCATTGAATGCAAATTTTATTCATGAATTTTCATTGCGGATATCCTGAAAACCCTGGATGGGATCCTCCAGGACAGCTTTCGGAATCACTGTTCTGTTTTCTTGAAATCTGTAAAATATTTATATACAAAGGATGCGGCAGTCATTTTTGTGTAAAGAGTAAATATTTGGCTAAAAATCTATTAGAATTGTCAAAATCAACCACTTTTGAATCTATTTTTTTTAATTGCATTCGACATGTACTTAGAATGTTTAGATTTGTTGAAGCATTTGAAAAGCCTAAGTATTCAAAGCAGTTTAATTTGCAGACAAGCAGAGCTAGGTCAATGTGATCTAGATTTGAAACATTTCATTTGTCCAAATTAATTGCTCCCTGTACCAATCCAATTCTGATTAGCCAAACTTAGGGGCTTGTATACTAAAGTTCACTAACCATTAGGCCTGTACTAACCATTAGGCCTGTACTAAAAATCCCATGCTAGATGGTTGGTGCATGATTGGGTGAGTTAGGGGTTTAACATGGGCACTGATAGCACAGCCGATATGCATGGACATCTTGAGCAAGCACTGACTGCGGCATTAAGTGCACCCACATATCACTTTGTGTGATACCGCACAGTTGCAAAGCTCTAATGGCAAGGAATGGACACACACGTGCACTCTGAGGTCAGCACGTGCAAACTTAGTACATTTTAGTAAACATGTCACTTAGTCCTTCACCTGGTTTGGTTGGTGTCTAAATTTAATCCCTGCACTATGCTTTAACTGGATTGGTTTTGCCTAGGGCTTTTAGGAAGGCCTGTCGCTCGATGCCCTGAGAAAGTGGCGTGCAGAAAGCGGGTGTATGCAGTGCAACAGTGTGGGAAACAGAGAGAAAAAAATGTGTTGTGCCTGTAGCTAGTGCGTAAGGAAACAGCTACTGTTGCTGCTGATTCTCGTTTTATTCTTTAGTAGATTAAATCCACTGCCTATGGTTAGCATAGTCAATAAGCAAAACAAAGGAAAAAGAAAATAAGGTGATGCCTTTTTATTGGAATAACTTAATACATCTGTCTTTTTCTTTATTCTTTCTGCTTATTGATCATTAAAGTGGACTAACACAGCAAGCCCATGACATTCTCCAGTATGGTCGGCATGACATATTTTTCCAAATGAAATATGAAAATTTGATCTTTAATAGAAAAGACAGGAGCTGGCATGTTAACAGCAGAGGGACCTGGATTTCATTCCCAGGTTAAATCCTCGGTTCCCACGGGTCAACCAGAGCTGGGGATGCCGTGGAGTAAACAGAGGAGGCCTCCATTATTGCACAATGGGCTACCGAATAGCCAGACTTAGGGCCTTCATTTGCAGGGTTATGGAAGGAGCTCTGGTGCACGGTCCCCAGCTGAGAATTATCATTGGAAATACTGGGCTAACTGAAATAGACACGTGTTGGCAGATAAAGATCTTAAGGACTATCCAATCCAGTCACTTCCATCTCCACAAACCCTCATTGATCCTTGTCATTTCCAACCTTTTCCCAAGCCCAGAGACCCCCTGTGCATGTCCCTGCTTTCGTGAAATCTGAGATCTTTTCATCTTCACCATCTTCCTCAGATTGCTCCTGAATCTTCTGCCTTTGAACAGTTAAACAGAAGCATAAAAAAGTCATTCAGAAGCAGAAGCCACTAGAACTACTTGTGAAACCATCTCCAGCGCCTGAATATGCACATGTATAAAAAGAAAAGAAAAAGCAAGTAGTGGAAAATGAAGGCTCATGGTGGCAGATACGATCTCTGGTTCTGAATGATCTAGAAGCCCAAAGGAACAGGAGGAACTTGAAGGGCCATAAACAAGGTAGCAGTGCGAGATTTGGCTTGTATGACCTGGTCTTCTTAGTAGCTTATCAGTGACTTTCTTTCCTTTCGTGGTTGGTTTGGAATGGCCTTGGTCAGTGGTGCATAGACTGTTCATCTCTGATCTGATCTGTCAATCCAAGGATGGACCTTATCATGCAACTGAGCAAAGCAGAGGAGGGTGTAGAGGAAGCCACGGGAGAAGAAGCTTCTACTGTCGGAGCAAAGATGTTAACACAAAAACTAAGACTCAACCAAAATAAATAAGACCAAGGAAATCATTCCAGTAGACAACTTTAATGTGTGCAGAAATCACTTATGAGATTAAACAATTTTATATTTTGCATATAATATTAATTTCAGATACAAGAAGCATAATGCCCCATCCCATAGGCGACTGACTGATGCAGACCTGATTTAGCTTTTAACTTTTACAGTCATTTTTGAACACTATTGTTTTCCCTTTCATGCCAAATGTACAATAGATTCAGGATCTAGTTGTGGCTAATAAAAAGTGCTCAAAAGATAGACAAAATAACCCACAAGGCAAGAACAGAGGGTAGCAGACTCCTGTTGTATAGCTGTGGTGGGTACCTTGTCTGATTCAGGTAATGATCTATTCTCCGTGTGATGTTGACATTCTTGGCAGGTTAACGCAGGTGGTTTGTCATTGTCTTCTGCAGCCAGCACTGTGTCTGGGCTTCCTAATAGTAACTAGATCTGACCCTGCTTGACTTCAGATATGTACACTGGGACCCAGAGCAAAAACTAAGGAATGAGACCTACCAATACCAGTTCTGCCTCAGTTAAATCTCTCAGTCTTGGCAAGCGGGGGTTCCGTATGGTGCAGGGGCTTTAGACCATTTCCCCATCTTTCCCCACCTCTTGCCCACCAAGATCTGTTTTCATAGCTTCTGAAGTCTAACGAGTTCAGGCTCTCAGAGCAGTATAACTGTTGCCCTATGGTGGGATTACCTTCTTGGCAAGCTTTCCAGACTGTTATGTTTTAAGGACATTCTGATGCTTTAAGATTTACTGCCTAAGCCAATGGTTCTCATACCTGTCCTGAGGGCTCCCCAGCCAGTCAGGTTTTCAGGATATCCACTATGACTATGCATGAGAGAGATTTGCATACAACGGAGGCAGTATATGCAAATCTCCCTCATTAAATATTCATAGTAGATATCCTGAAAACCCGACTGGCTGGGGAGCCCCCAGAAGAGGTTTGTGAGCCACTGGCCTAAGCAATCGGATTGACAGAAATATAGGCCTTTAATTTCTCTTGACTTGCATAATATATCTGTTCCTAATTTTCTTTTAGTATTGTTGGCTAAGAAAAAAGTTACATACCTCATAGCAAATACATTTGAGTTTAGAATAGCTCATTTATTGTCAGTTATTATGCGTCTGGCTTAAAGACCCTTTGTTTTGTTTCAGGTATTTAGAACCTCCAGGCAGGGTATTAAAAGCTAGAAAATGACCTGTCTGGGGTATATTACCTAGGCAATAAAAAAGCAATATATGTAACTACTACTATTACTACTTTGAAATATTTATATAGTGCTACAAGATGTATGCAGCACTGCGCTTGCGGTCTACAAGACACTGAGACAGGGCTTGAAGACAGATAGTGATTAAGAATAACAAAGATATTCTAGTAGATCAGGGATCTTTGCTCTCTAATACTAAAAGCAGAAAACAGTGAGGGGGCTGCTGAAGTTGAACACAAACATGTTTCCTGTTGTAAACTTTAGTCAAGATGTGTGACCAGCAGTTTTCTCTTGCTTTTTCCTATCATGGCTAGGTTGCAGTGGAATCTGTAGTAGGATTTGTAATAAGATAATATCGCAGAAAAATGACATAGGATCACCTTAGGTAAATGTCTGAAGATATGGATCACTTTAAAATGAAGGCCTCTTAGCACCAAAGGTTATGTAACAGTGGTGTAAATTCTACCCAAGTAGCAGCCACAATGCAGGGGGAGTCCGGGCAGAAAGGGGGCTCACACCGCAGCGGCGGCAACAGCAAGGCAAGCTTACTTTATCAGGTTTGTCGCACTGCTCTGCTCTTGTAAGTTTCTGTGGGCCCAACGGCTGTTCCTTGCCAGGCCGGTTTTGCGATAACAGCCACACAGCGCAATTTACAGAGCAGAGCAGCGTGGCAAACACAATGAGGTAAGCTTTCCACTGCTGCTGATGGTGTCCTCATTGAAATTTATGCCACTATTTATAAAACTAGCCAATAGGTGGGTGGCTGGATGAGGAGTAGAGTGGGGGGAGGGGGGTTCAAAGTAATTTTTTACCAGCAATTCAAGTAAGATATCCTTCTCTGAAACCAAAATCTGAATGTAAGCCAATTATGGCAAATATTAGAATATCTTGCAGTTATCCCAATTGATGTGCCTGTCTAGAGAGAGGCTGCAAGCTATCCCAGAGACTGGCAACTCCTTTTATTTGGTTAAAAATGAGGGGGCTGTTTTATAAAGTGAGGTAAGTCGTTGCACTTACTGACCGTTAAGTGTAAAAATGATGCCTTGCGCTCTCAGGGGCGCGGTCAGCAAATGCTCTGCAGTTAGCACACAGGGCACTGACCTTGTGCCCATGGGCCCACATTAAATGCTCTGGTAGACTGACCCCTAGTATACGTGCAGTGAGACTGCTACTAGGGGTCATAGGGGTCATAGCCGTCACTTTGAATCTGGATGACAATGGATCTTTATAATTGCTCAAATGATTTCTGCAGTTCTTAGAAATTTGTCAGCTTAGGGCATTGAGGGGTCTTGTTTTAAGGAGCACTAACATTAATTCACCATCAACGGGTTCCATATTATTCAATGGGAGCTAGTTACTAATAATGGTGTGGTAACAGTGCATTAACATGCATGAATATTAGCGCATCTTAGTGACTAGATCCCACAATTAAGCGCTAAAGGCCTGATATATTACATATTTTTCCCTTAGAGAAAACCATTTAGTACATATGACCCTAAATAATGTTTTATTAATCTGCTGTTTTCCCATTTATTATTTAACAGGTTTTTTATACTGCTTTATGGTTTCAGTTAAAGCAGTTTGCATTGTAACTTAAACTTGGTAATATACATTAAACAGGGACATTGATAACTTGGGGATTTTTCTGAGACAATGGGTGTTAAGTGACTTGCCCAAGGTCACATGGAGGGCTAGTGGGAATTGGACCTTGGTCTCTTGGTTCCCCAGCTAGTGCTCTAACCCTTAGGCTACTCCTCCACTCCAGCTACACTTCTTATATGCATTACCCCTATTGCCCGATGTGGGTGCCATTGACTGGTCTGTCTGTGAAAAATCTTGGAAAATGATCTCTAACTATGGGGCCTTTTTACAAACATTTCAGTGTACGTTAACAGCTTCTGCAGGCCCACGGTAACTGTTACTGCACCTGCGAGACAATTAGCATGCTGAAACACACCTTAGCAGCAATCACACAATGGGTCTGGATGGGGTCGGGGTAGACAGTGAGTGTTCTGCCCCAGAGATGTTGGAATTCAAGCTCCACCCCTGGGTCAGCCAAACTCCATGCAGCTGCAATATCCGGCCTTCCCCTCTTGTCTGCCTGCGGGGATCCTGCTGCTTGCCAGGTTGTGATTGCAGACCTTTCCCTACTTCTGCCCACGGGAGATTGGATCCCCACGGGCTGAAGTAGGGGAAGCTCCAAACACAGCTAAGGACCCTTATGGCCCCCCTTTTCCATTGCTTATGGACTTCACATTGCGGTTAGTGTGAGCATCAGTAGCACAGGCTAATCGCCAGTTTTGCAGTTAGTGTGGGTGCACCTACTACCACTTATTTATTTATTTACATTCTCTTATATACCGCACTATTCTGCATCAGTGCGGTTTACATTGAACAAACTGAAATTACATTGAACAGGGCATTATAACTTGGAGATAACTATTTTACAGGAAACATGGGCTATGGAGGGTTAAGTGGCTTGCCCAAGACCACAAGGAGCACCTGTGGGACTAGAAACCCCAGTCCTTCCGGCCCAAGGTTGCTGTCCTCTAGTGGGATTTGAACCCCCGACCTTCCAGCCTGAAGTACCTTGCCCCAACCACTAGGCCACTCCTCCACTCCACTTCAATCGGTGGCATTAGATGCACAAGCATCAAAGGCCAAGGGCCAGAACACATGTTAAAGGCATGCTTAAATGGTAACTACTGGGCTCATGCTACCCCCCCCCCAAGAATTACTGTGATGTGGTGGCATCTAATGCACATTGATTATAACTCAAAGCACACGTTGAGGGAAAAGATACTACACTTTGGTAAAAGAGCTCCAGTGTCATGTGGCCTAGCTCAACCAATCAGGTAATCATGGAAAAAAGTAAGAATCAATAGATATGGAAAACAGCAACAATTAAGTAAGCTCCATTAACAAGAAAATACTGAATTGGGCCCAAAGTAGTCATTTTGAAGAATAATCTTGATCTTGGTACCTGTCTTCTCATTTGATGAGCGTTTGTTGCATTCCAACATTGGAATTAATATATATTGCATTAATTTTAATAAGAGTAACTTTATAAGAGGGTAACCTATAAGTTCTCAAAAATGCGCCTAGGTTATGCACACAAATGCACACCTGCTCCAGAGAAGCTATAAACGTGTGTGTGTACTCTATGCATATGCACGCATATCTGATAAACTCATTGCAATGGAGCCGCTGCTCCACACACCCTATGGGGCATGTTACTAAATGTTAATGCACATTAATGAACATTAAAATGTGCGAGGTGCCACTGTGGCCTTAGAGAGAAAAGGGCGCTAAGCACTAACGTGTGAAAAACCCTTTCGTAAACACGCCCCTATGCCTTCGACAATACCTGTATGTAGATTAACGCTGTTCCACTAGTGAATAGGAGAACTCTGAAACCATTATATGATTAGAATTTTTTGCCTTAATATTCCGCTTATAGCTACAAGCATCTAGCTAGATTACAATAGCCATAAAACCATAATACCATCAAATTCATATAAATGGAACAACAAACCCCCTATTACATCTTTCCTGACCTCTGATTACAATAGCAATGCTGATAAAACGGAGGTCATTTTATACAGCATTTTGCACAACTAAAGCACATTTCCCCCACAAAATGCTTTATAGAAGTGTGGAGATAGAAGCACGTAGAAGTGCACATAGCAGCAAAAGCAGGACTCAAGTAATGTAAGAGCAGAGTAGAAGTGTTTAATCAGTTGGATTCACTACTACTACTATTCAGCACTTGTAAAGCGCCACGCACGCAGCGCTGCACAGCTAACCTACAGGAGGTAGCCAACATATAAGAGACAGTCCCTGCCCATCGGTGAAGAGGTGAGTTTTCATTTGAAGAGGGCCAGGGAGGATGCCTGGCGCACAGATGCAGGTAAGCTGTTCCAGGCGTATGGAGCAGCAAGGTGAAAGGAGCGCAGTAGGGAGTTTGCGGTGTGGGTAAAGGGCATTGATAGGAGTAATTTGTTAGCGGAGCGCAGATTACGAGCGGGGACGTAGGGGGAGATAAGAGATGAAAGGTATTGAGGGGCCATAGAGTGAATGCATTTATAGGTTAGCAGGAGAAGCTTGAATTGAATGCGGAATTGGACAGGGAGCCAGTGAAGTGACTTGAGGAGTAATGTATGCGTGGCGAGGCTGGCAGAGGATTAGTCGAGCAGCGTAGTTTTGTATGGATTGAAGAGGGAGGAGGTGGCTTACGGGGAGACCAGCGAGGAGGATGTTGCAGTAGTCGAGGTGCGAGGCGATCAAGGAGTGGACAAGCGTTTTGGTGGTGTGTTCAGAGAAGAAGGGGTGGATTTTGCTGATGTAGAGAAAGAAGCGGCAGGTCTTAGCTACAAGCTCAATATGAACGGAGGAGAGAGAGGTGTCAAAGATAACCGCAAGGGCACAGGAAGGATAGTAGATCCATCTACCTGAACTGAGAGAGGGGGAGTTGGGGGGGAGGAGTTGGGAGGAAAGACAAGGGGTTCAGTCTTGGCCATGTTCAGTTTCAATCGACGATGAGACATCCAGGCAGCGATGTCCGAAAGACAGGCAGAGATCGTTGTCTGGGTTGCTGGAGAAATATCAGGTGCAGAGAGGTTGATCTGGGAGTCATCGGCATAGAGATGATACTGAAAGCCATGGGAAGAGATAAGCGCGCCAAGGCCTTGGGTATAGAGAGAGAAGAGGAGGGGGCCCAAGATTCACCATCACTATAATGCAACAGAGCTAGTAATTATTTGGAGATCTATAATGTAGGGAACAGAGACATTTATAATCATTCTGGCTTCTTAGCTTTTATATATAAAAGAATTCTATATAAAGGCTAAGGGCAGACTCATGAGGGCAAGGTAAGAATGTATGAGCTCTCTTGTGATATAAACTCTTCTACTCTATAACACAGAATGGTGATGGATGGGGTAATTTGCTTGTGACATAAACTCTCCTACTCTATAACACAGAATGGTGATGGATGGGGTAATGCGCTTTCTGATATAAACTCTTCTATTGTATAACATACTATGGCGATGGATGGGGTGATTCGCCCTGTGACATAAACTCTCCTACTCTATAACACAAAATGGTGATGGATGGCGCAAAGCGCTTTGTGATATAAACTCTTCTATTGCCCTGTATAACATACTATGGCGATGGATGGGGTAATGCGCTCCTACTCTGTAACATAGACTGGTGATGGATGTGATAATGCGCCCTGTGATATAAACTCTCCTACTCTATTACACAGAGTGGTGATAGATGGAGTAATGTGCCCTGTGACATAAACTCTCCTATTCTATAACATAGACTAGTGATGGATGGGATAATGGGCTCTTACTCTATAACATAGCCTTGTAATGGATGGGGTAATGCGCACTGTGATATCAACTCTCCTACTCTATAACATAGACTAGTTATGGATGGGGGTAGCGCTCTTTGATATAAACTTTCCTACTCCATAACACAGAATAGTGATGGATGGGGTAATGCGCACTGTGATATCAACCCTCCTACTCTATAACACAAAATGGTGATGGATGGGGGTAACGCATCCTATGATATAACTCTCCTACTCCCTGTGATATAAATTCTCCTACTCTATCACATAGACTGGTGATGGATCGGGTAATGTGTTCTTTGATATAAATTCTCCTACTCTATAACACATAATGGTGATGGATGGGGTAATGCACCCTGTAATATAAACTTCCTACTCTATAACACAGAATGGTGTGGCTGGGGTAATGTGCACTGTGGTATAAACTCTCCTACTCTATAGCATAGACGTGATGGATGGGGTAATGCGGTCTTTGATATAAACTTTCCCACTCTATAACATAGACTGGTAAGGGATGGTACAGAGGCCTATCATTGAATGGTGAGGGTTAGAGCAGTGTGCTCTGTGAGATAAGCACTCCCTGATCCGGCTTCCCTAGCATCTCACTTTGTTTCCAAGCTCCTTTCTTCATGCCCTCCTCCCCTCTCCCCACCTTCACCGTCGACTCTCCCAACCCCTCTTTCCCCTCACTCCCTCCCCCTCTCTTTCCTCCCCTCCTTCCCTCTCCCATCATTGTTCTACTTTTGAATCAATCTCTCTCTCTGCTTCCACCCACAAGACTACCTGCCCCTCTGATCCTATCCCTTCCCACTGGTTGTTGGAACCTTCCCTTGCCCTTTCCCCTATCATCCTTTCTATTTTCAACTCTAGTTTATCCTCTGGTATCTTTCCCACCCCCTGGAAGCACGCCTCTGTTCGTCCCATTCTTAAGAAAGGTTCTCTGGATCCCTCTTCCCCTTCTAGCTGGTGCCCCATCTCCAATCTTCCTTTCCTTTCTAAACTTTTGGAAAAACTGGTTTTCTCCCAGCTCTCATTCCACCTCGAGGCCTCCCTTACCCTCCACCCCCGGCAATCTGGTGTCCATCCTGGCCACAGCACAGAATCTGTCCTTCTTTCTCCTCTCAACGACCTGCATGCTGCTCATGATCACGGTTTGCTTTCTCTTGCTGTTTCCCTTTATCTCTCTGCTGCTTTCGACCTGGTTGATCATCACACTCTTCTATGTTGCCTTCAGGATGCCGGCCTCTCCAGTCTGGTTCTTCAATGGTTTCATTCTTTCCTTTCCTGTCGCTCCTTTTCGGTTCTAACTGTGTCTGTTTCTTCCTCTTCCACTCTCCTCTCCTGCGATGTCCCCCAGGGGTTTGTTCTTGCTCCCCTTCTTTTCAACATCTTTCTAGCTCCTCTAGCTCTTCTAGTCCAGCAACACAGTGTTTCCGCTTACTACTATGCAGATGACATTTTCCTTCTTTACCACACCGATTCTTCTGCTCCGGATATCACTCCCTTTAATACTTGTCTTCCCTCTGTTGCTTCCTGGCTTTCTTCAATTTTCTCCATGTTAACCTGTCCAAAACGTCCACTATTTGGTTCACCCTTGGTAGTCCCCTCCCTCCCCTTGTCCCTTTGTTCTCCTCTTCACCTATCCCCACTGTTTCTTCTTTACGATATTTAGGTGTAACTCTCGATTCCTCTCTTTCCTTTAAAGACCACATCTCCTCAGTTGTCCAACGTTCTTTTTTCACTCTGAAACAACTTCGCACTGTCCTTCCCTTCCTCAATTCCTCTTCTATGACTACCCTGCTTCTTTCCCTTGTTATGTCTCATCTTGATTATTGTAATGTTTGTTTTGCCGGTATCCCCCAGTCTCAAATTCATCATCTGCAACGTGTTCAAAATACTGCTGTTCATATTCTAACTCATGCTTCACGTTTTGATCACATCACCCCCCTCCTCTTAAACCTGAACTGGCTTCCTATTGTTTTTCAGATACAGTTTAAATTTCTCATTTTTGTTCACAGGGCAATTCATTCAGGTATCCCTCTTTACCTCGCTGACCAGGTTCATCTTCACACCCCTCACCATTCTCTCCGATCCATTCACATTAATCGCATGTTCCTCCCCTCCCCTTCCCAGGCCCACTTGGAATCCACCCGGTCCTCAGCTTTCTACTTCCTAGGTCCTAGACTCTGGAGCTCACTCCCCCCTGCACTCTGCTTAGAATCCTCCTTTAACTCCTTTAAAGCTAAACTAAAGACTCATCTCTTCTGCTCCACCTTTGACCTCCCTTTCCCATCCTCACCCCTCCTCCTCGTTAAAGATACAACTCTCCTACCCTTCTGCCCCCTCCCCCCTCCTCACCCCCTTGTTCACCTTTCCCATGCCAACGTACATTGTTTTGTCCATTTTGTATATTACCTCTTTCTTCTATTGCATGTACTTTTGCCTTGTCTCTCTACTGATCCTTTTCTTCCCTGTCCTTTTTTTTTAAAGATTTTATGGCGTTCCTTTCCTTTCTTTTTCGCAGCTTTTTTAACCTTTGTTTGTAAACCGCCCAGATGCTACTGTTTACGGGTGGTATATAAAGTTTTAAATAAACATAAGCATCATATGGTATAGTGAGGGACAGGGCAGAGTATTCTGTGATTCAAATGTTCACCAAGCATCGAGTAGGCTGTGCTATGTTTTAATATGACTTGAAGAAGCATAACTCTAATCAGATGAAACTTTAATTCTGGAATTTGGTTATCAGGGTTCATTGCACTGAATTTCAAAATAAGACAGTTCAGATTGCTGCTTTTCGCTTCCTCTTGTTTGTAGTTCCCCCGCTTCATTTCTTCTGACACGTCACCTGCCCAGGTTTGGCTTTTAGAGGCTGTCACAGCAAATCTCACCTGTGCTTAGGGAGGGATGTGGGTGGGTGAATAAGCAAGTTGCTTTGAGAAGACTTCCTGTTGTATTTGAAGATTTCTGGGAATATTTTAAAAGAAGTCTTTCATCACTATGTGTGGTTTCCCTTAAGGGTATTTCATTTTTCGGTCATGCTAAATTGATGTGCTGCTGTTACCCAGTTTTTGTTTTACTTATTCCCAATGTGGGTGGTTGCTTTCACAATTCGGCAAATGAAGTGAGAGAATTAATTTCAGATCATTCTTTCTGAATACTGGTGTGGTAGATTTTAGAGAGCTAAATGGTGCTATAGATACAGAAAGACTAACCAGCAAGACCTTCATCATATTTTCCAAATTGGGAAAGTAGGCAATTGATCAGCTTATTATTATTATTAGTGCATTACAGGGCTCCAGGCTAGTGTCTTCAGTCACCAGACAAAAAACAATTAAGGACAGTGGTCTCTTTTTAATAACAAGCTGGATGTCAATGTTTGGTATAGCAGAAAGTGGCTCTCAGATACTGTAGATTTGCTTTATTGAATCCTGCTGCAACCAAGATTTCTTATAAAGTGACATCACCGGATGGGACCACCCCTCCCCCTCCTTCTCCAGTATCCGAAAGTAATTTAAATTGTATTTAGCTATTTGAGTCTTATCATCACAAATAAAAGATCTAGGTAGGATTGGCGTGCTGTCGTGTTGTTTGGACTGGAGCTTGGAACCTATGCATTCCTTAGATGCAGTACGACTTTGCTTATTTATATTTATTTATTTACGTTTCTTATATACCGCGCTATTAAGATCAGTGCGGTTTACATAGAACAGGATAATAGTACAATGTAACAAAAACACATTGTGCTTACAATGAACAATGAATAGGGTAATAACATGGGTAAGAACTTGGGTGAGAACTATTTACAGAGCAATTTACGAAGTTCCAGAATATCAAGGGCAACGGAGGCCATCGCCCGTCCCTTCCAAACGGTATCAAACCCAGCTCTAAGACCTTTCTTACTTACATTGGTGGTGGGATTCTCAGTAACTGAACTGAATGTGTTCATAACATACTTTCAGAATTGTGCATATTGGAATAAGATGAGTCCTTGGGGCGTCCCATATTCTCTTCCTTCTATGTTGTTCTGTCAGCCTATGGTGATGCTGTCTAGAAACTCTACTTCATAAAGTTAAGGATGCTTTCATGACTGCCATAGCGAGAGATATCTCTGAACTTCACCAAATTGTTTTAGTTTTCCTCCAAATATAGCCCTCTTCACCTTCTCAAAGTGCTGACTCATTGTTTTCAGTTGCTTAACATGTTACTTGTTTGAAAGTCCCAACTTTGGAGGGACGTGAGCTAAATTCCACTTATGAGCTGAAAATCACACACCACAGTAACTGGTAGAGAATAATGAAGCCTCTTTAATGCAGGTATTGCGCAATATTTTATGTGGACACAGCCATAGCACAGTAGCACAGTCTTGCCACACTGTTAAATATGTGACATCCAATTGCTGGTTTCGATCAACACAAGTGAATAATACAAGTGGAGGAGTAGCCCAGTGGTTAGTGCAGTGGGTTGAGACCCACGGAAGCCAGAGCTCAGATCTTACTGCCATTCCTTTCTTGGCTTGGTCGAGTCAACCCTCCATTGCCTCAAATAGAAACTTAAGGAGAGGATATTCAGAGTGTTCTAGCGGGTAAATTGACTGACCGTGACATTCAGCGGCACTATCTGGATATCACCATAGACTGTGTTGGTCAGTATCTCGTTATCAGCCATATTCAGCTGCTAACCAGAGATCTTAACCAGATAAAGTTAGGACAGTTGAATGACTGTTTTTAGTATCCAGTTAGTGGCTGGGTAATGATGCACTGACCAGCAAAAGCAGATATTCAGTGTCAAATGCTGGATAAGTCCCAGAGCTGAATATCTGGATTTTAATAAACTGCAGCAGTTAGGCACTTTATATAGCCTAGCCACCACCACCAAAACCTCCCCAACCCTTAGATTCTTTGCAGACAGGCAAATGTCTACCATACTTGAATGTAACTTACTTTGGGCTAGCAATAAAACAGCCTGAGAAATAAACATTCTGATAACTAATGTTATCGGCCTTGTATTGGATCCTGTCACCCCTTTTTATCTAGGACTGTGTCATCTTATTGGCAGAGAAAATCAATAAATTTGATTGTCAGTTTGACCTTACCCCTGGGCAGATAAAAACCAAAGTAGCAGATCAAAGTTGGTACTGGTTTTAATGAAAAGGCACAGAGAGGAATTTTAATATTAGCACAAAACGGGAAAAGCTTGCATTAGAGGTGGCTAAATTAATCTGTGCGTGACTGTCTTTTAAAGGCTGTACACCAGTAGCCAGGTAACAGAAGTAAGGGCTGCTCCCAGGCAGCAGGGAAAGATCAGCAGCAGATCACCAGATAGAGGAGGCAGGATGCAAGAGCGCTTCTCATTTCCACAAGAGTGACAGACAGAATTTATTGACAATCAATCCCACAACTCTTCGACTTTGCATTTTCTGTGTGGTGTAGTTTTCATGCAACAAAAAAAAAAAAAACATGCATTGTATCATTTAAAAAAATAAACTAAAGATGCTGGGGTTAAAGGAAGACAATCCAGGTCATCAAAATCACTCATCAATATGTTCTTTTCACACGACCGGGATGAAATGTCCTGCAGAATTCACAAGTTACTAGGTATCCGATGAGAGCCATAGTGCGACTCCTGGAACTAACTGAGACCACATCACATTTCACATAGGCCACCAAAGTAAACCTAGAAATAATTTGACTGTGAACACAGAGGTCATAAGTGCCCTTGCTTGAGACATGAGCACTTGGGTCATGTTGTATTATCGAGCTGCTTCCAGCATCGCTGTATCTTGTGTCAACAGAGCTAGGCCATCATTTGTGCTTTTCTTTTAGTTGCTGCATTAATTCTGTTAGAGGCATGTTTCACACGGATAACACATGTGTGGGCCGTGTTACCAGCCACACGCTCCTTGCTAACTGCAGCACCAGGTTCCTCATTGACTATGAGCCTGATTCTGATACACTGCTTGTCCCCGAGCAGCAGGACAGGGAGAGCCAGCGGAGGGGCGGGAGGGGATGGGATCTGGGCGGAGCAGGGGCGGCCAGCCCAGCAGGACGTTCAGGGCTGGTTCAAGTCACGGCCCTGTACATCCTGCCGGGTCAAAGGAGACGTGCTGCTTATTCCACCAAGGTGGAATAAGCAGCACCAACTGGACGATCGGGCCCGGGGATCCCCCCTGAGGTCGGGACTGGGTTCAGGGGGTCCCTGCTGCCCGATTCAGGTACCAACAGGCCAGCCGTGAGTCGGGCAACAGGGATGAAGGGGGCCTAAGCCACAGATGTTGGGGGTACCTGCGGGGAGGACATCCCTACAGGTGACAGAGGCATGCTGGGCCATCCATTGACACGATTCTGTGCACTGTGGGAACGTTTAGTTCCAGAGGTCCAGAATCCGTCTCATTGGGGACATCTGGACGGCCCGGACATAGCCCTCTGAGAATTGGGCTCTATGTGTACATCCGTCTCCCTACAATTAGCTCAGGAAATTCCCCAATTCTGCCCAGTCCCCATGCTGACATGCAGGGGCGGCCCAAGGGGGGTGCGGGGCCATGTGCGGAGACTCGGTGCGGGGCCTCATTTGCATAAGTGGCCTTATTTGCATAAATATTTGCATAATGTTACCATACACTAACTTTTAGTAAACATGTCTCTTAATGAGTGTATGGATAAAGAAAGACTAAAAGATTTCTACATTACTATAATCCAGTGCCAACCGCCAGGCACATTAGGAACTACTACAAACGCTGCCCATTTAGAACCCATAGCAAACCCGCTGTATCCTGACAGCATTACCAGGACTCACAAAGCACCAGACCCTACCTATCAAAAGGAAACACTGCAAATATTAAACCAGTACATTTCAGAGAATACTGGGGAAAGAGAACAAGTGGCAATGTCAAATAGGAATTACATAAACAGAATACCTCAGCTCAGTTACACATGCAGAACATAGACCATCACCAAACAAGGAATCGCAATTTAGAAACAGGAAGGCAATAATTAAACTGGGAACCCCAAAAGCCAAACTTGGAATGTACAACAACACTGTAGAAATAAAACTATAAATTAATTTCCTCTTGTACCAAACAAAGCGCAGACGTTAATGATGCACATTTCCCAGAGCTTTCATATTCCAGTTAATAAATTCAAAATAAAGAGATATATTTCTACCTTTTGTGCATTTTTTTTCAGTTGCAATTGCTCCAGCCACTTTCTTCTGGTTTCTTCATGTTTTCTGCTAACTCTCCATCGTCTGCTGTCCATTTGTCCTTTCTTCTCTCTTCTAGTTTTCTTTCCATCCTCTCTCTCTACATCTGCTTTAACATACTAATCTTTATCCTTTTGCTCTTTCCTCATTCTTATTTCATCCACACAAATTTTACCCTCCATCCTCAATCCCCACTTACTCTCCCAATACCCGGCCAATTGTAAATTTTTCATCCCTCCCACACAAAATATTTTTCCCCTCTCCATTTTACTCTCCCAGCCCCATCCCATTCTAATCCTCCCCCAACATCAGCTCCCTTCTAGTTCCAGTCTCACCCAGCATCCATTCCCTTCTAGTCCCTGCATCAGCCCATTTCCAGTCCTAGCCCCCCATCAACCCATTTCCAGTCCTAGCTCCCCCATCCATTTTCAGTCTGAGTCCCTTCATCAGCTCATTTCCAATCCTAGCCCCCCATCAGCCCATTTCTAGTCATTTCCTAGCCCCACCATCAGCCCATGTCAAATCCTAGCTCCCCTCCACTCAGCCCAATTCCAGTCCAAGCCCCCCCATGAGCCTACTTCCAGTTCTAGCCCCTCCATGAGTCCATTTCAATTCAAGCCCCCACCACAGCCCATTTCCAATCTTAGCTCCCCCCAACAGCCCATTTCCAGTCCTATCCTAGCTGCTCCATCAGCCCATTTTCAGTTCTAGCTCCCTTCCCTCACAGCCCATTTCCATTCCAAGCTCCCTCCCACTCAGCTATTTGCAGTTCAAGCCTCCCCGTCCACTCAGTCCATTTCCAGTCATAGCAATCCCCCAACCCATTACCAGTCCTAGCCCCCCATCAACCCATTTTCAGTTTAAGCCCCCCCTATAACCCATTACCAGTCCTAACCCCCCATCAGCCCACTTCCAGTCTTAACCCCATCAGCCCATTTCCAGTCAGCCCCCCATAGCCCATTGCCAGTCCTAACCCCCCCCATCAGCCCACAGCCCATTACTAGTCCTAACCACATCAGCCCACCTCAAGTCCTAACCCCTCCCCATCAGCCCTTTTCCTGTCCTAGTGCCCCCATAGCCCATTAGCAGTCCTAACCCCCCCCCCATAGCCCATTAGCAATCCTAACCCCCATCACCCTATTTCCAGACAGCCCCCATCGGCCCACAGCCCATTACGTCTTAACCCCCCAGCCCATTTCAAGTCCTAACCCCCCATCACCCCATTTCCAGTCAGCCTCCATCAACCCCCAGCCCATTACCAGTCTTAACCCCCCAGCCCATTTCCAGTCCTAACCCCCCATCACCCCATTTCCAGACAGCCTCCATCAGCCCCCAGCCCATTACCAGTCTTAACCCCCCCAGCCCATTTCCAGTCAGCCTCCATCAGCCCCAGCCCATTAGCAGTCTTTACCCCCCCTCGCCCTTTTCCTGTACTAACCCCCCCCGCCCATTTCCAGTCCTACCCCCCCATCACCCCATTTCCAGTCAGCCTCCATCAGCCCCATCATATTTGCAGTATTAAACCCCCCTAGCCCATTTCCAGTCCTAACACCCCCTTGCACATTTCCAGTCCTAACCCCCCCCTTGCACATTTCCAGTCCCTAACCCCCCCCTTGCACATTTCCAGTCCTAACCCCCCCCCCTTGCACTTTTCCAGTCCTAACCCCCCCCCCTTGCACTTTTCCACACTGCCTCAATCCGCCCCCCCCCCCCCCTTCCCTTCCCTTCCCTTCCCTTTCGGCAAATTAAAAACAAAAAACAAAAACCTGGCTCTAGCTGCTGCCGCTGCCGCGTCCGTCGCAGCAGCGGCAGAATGGCGTGTCCCGCGGGGCCCCCTCTCCTCGTCGAGCCCTCTGCAAGGGCTTTCAGATTCGCGAAGGGAGAGTGCTCCCTCGCGTCTCTGTAAAGCCCGCAGGGGCTAATGGGAAATTTCCCATCAGCCCCTCGCGTCTAAAGGGGCAGATGGGAAATTTCCCATTAGCCCCTGCGGGCTTTACAGAGACGCGAGGGAGCACTCTCCCTTCGCGAATCTGAAAGCCCTTGCAGAGGGCTCGACGAGGAGAAGGGGCCCCGCGGGACACGCCATTCTGCCGCTGCTGCGACGGACGCGGCAGCAGCCAGAGACAGGTTTTTTTTTTAAATTTAATTTTAAAAAAAAGCAGAATGTTCTTTGCGCGGGGCCCCCTGAAACGCGGGGCCCTGTGCAAAAAACATTCTTGCTCAATGGACGGGCCGGCCCTGCTGACATGCACTACTAGGGTAGTGTGGGGGTCCTGCACTACTTTACTGTGCACTAACCACACACTACTCTAGTAGTGCACATAAGTAATCATGCCCCTTAATCAGAATAACTGTCCTGAGTCAACTGGAACTCTTTCAGTGGAATTCTCAAAAACATTTCCTTAGGTGAAAAAGTCTTTTAGATGCCAAAATGAAATTTCTACCCAATATTCAAGTAAAAGAACTACTACAGACTTTTGCTCACATCCTTTAGATGCAGAAATATTATTTGCATGTAAATTTCTTTAAACAAAAAAAAACTACTCACATTTTAGCAGGTATATATATATATGTATATATATATATATATATATACATATGGAGTAGTTTGAGTGGGGTAATTGCCAAAGCAAACTATCTATCTATCTCCTTTTTAAAGGTTAATGCCAGCAGCCTGGTTCCACCCTGGTTAAGGTGGATCCCACCCTTTCAGAAAAGCCCCCACCCCCTTTTCCCAGAATGTTGCCCATTTCCTAACAAATCCAAAACCCTCTTCCTTGCACCATCATTTCATCCATGCATTGAGACTCCGGTGCTCTGCCTGTCTCTTGGGTCCTGCAGGTGGAAGGGAAGCATTTCTGAGAACGCTACCTGGAAATTCTGGATTTCAACTTTCTACCTAAAAGTCTAAATTTGGCTTCCAAAACCTCCTTCCCACATTTTCCTATGTCATTGGTACCAACATATACCAAGACAGCTGGCTCCTCCCCAGCACTATCTCAAACGTTGTGTAGGTGGCACATAAGGTTTGCTACCTTTGCACCAAGGTATGTTAGCAAGTGATCCTCACATTCACCAGCCACCCAGTTTCTACACACGTAATGATCAAAGCATCAACTATAACAGCTACCCTAACCCTTCTCTCATGGGCACATGGCCCTGGAGACATCCTCTGTGCAAGAGGGTACTACATCACCTAGGGGACAGTTCCTAGCTACAGGATCACTTCCTGCCACACCAAGGTGATGCTCTCCTGTCACGTGATCTCTCTCCTCCATGGCAGCAGAAAGACTGCCAGACTGGAGGTGGGCCTTCTCTATTATGTCCCTGTAGTATACCTCTCTGTCTGAGCTCATCCAAGTGCACTTACCTAGCCTCCAGAGATCAGACTTGTTTTCTCAGAGAAAAGAGCTCTTTGCATTAATGCACACATACACTAAGACCTCTCATCAACTAGGAGATAATCTTACATGTAATACTCAATACAGAAGACTGGATAGCCCCCATCTCGCTACTGGACTGCTGTCTGTATCTTAAAGATATCTTTTAGTTAGGTTGCTATGGGAATAGAGATACTTCAACCAGGACATTTATACCTAATAAATATAAGGACTTAATCTACTCCTAAGCCCTCATAACTTGCTGATGAAGATAATCAGTTAAACCTGAAATTGAGTAAGATCACCCCTTCCCTTTAACTGCTTTAGGAGGCTATAAATCAAGGATTATGCTTGGGGTGGATGGGAGTTGGGTAGCTGGGAGGGATTACCTATTTGCATCTGTGATTCTAAGACAATCTCTTAATTTCCTGGGTGATTCACATTGCCCTTGATTTGATAGAAGGAACCTTTCAAGCGGCCCTTTTGATCTGTCACTTGACTTTAACACCTATTTAAAGCAATTTCACAGTTTTCTTGCCTCCTAACTGGAAGGCCTCTTTGTAAAAGGTCTCTAAAAACAATTTCTCTCTATATACTCAGAGAATGTTTACTCTATTCTATTCTCTCTGTTAAGATATACCCTAACTGGCTTTAAATTAAGTGAAAGTTGGCTTGTAAGGCTACGTCCTGCTGGGCTTGAATTTCACTGAAAGCTGGCTTATTATGCTAAGCCATCCTTCAGTGAACTCTTTACCCTATTCAGCAAATTTCTTACATTTCAAGGAGTAGGGGCTTTTTGATGCAGTTTTGTTATTAATAAAATAAGAATTTGGAACTGTATCATAAGTAGCAAGAAACATATTTTGAGACAAAGCATGACAAGCTTTTAATCATTTTGCTAGGAATCCTCTACAGTAAATACTGATCACAACAGCAGGGACACAAAAATTTCATTTTTTAACGTCAACTGCAGACAAATGTTGATTAGCAAAGAGGCACACTCTGCCTGGTAGGCACGCATCTGAAATTATTGACACACAATGTTACACTTTCAGTATAATATAACACAGGATCCTTTCATAGAAATAAAATACAGTCTACATTGTTACTGCTGTGACCCTAATTCCAGTTCTCTTCCCAACACTTTAGTTAAGCTTGGAGAGCCTGGTTAGCACACATTTGGCTTAGCTCAATGGGCTGCTTTCTGATTTCCACCAGCATACTATCAACTTGCCAGTGCAGCCCGGGGGATAAATGCTTGCCATTTTTCTCGTCTACCACCTGCCTCATTCTCAAGAAAGAGGGGCTCCTTTTAAGGCGAGGATTATGTGATTTACAACAAAAATAGCCTTTTTTCTGCAAGACTAAGAGGGTTGACTGAAAGTTTGCTCATGACAACGACATTATTCCTAATATAGAAGTACATACCATATCTTTTGCATCTTTATATCCAAATAGATGCATGTGCACATATATCATGTCAAATTTTTATTTCCTGAGTTTGTGAATGTTGCTGATGATTGCATTGGCAAACCTAAGTTTTCATGTCTTACTAATTTCTAATATTTTTTTATAACTCTTGAGAAAAGATGTTTACTCTTGGTATGTAAGCCATATTTAATGACCTTTTAAAATTATTTTTACCAAAAAGAGCAAAAACAACCACCTAATGTAGATGTAAACTGCTTAAGAGGTCAGAGGCATTACATTCAAAAGAACTACAGAAGCATTTTAGCTTTCCTTTAAAGCTCCCCTATGCGTATGCCAAATCATCCAGGTATCATATTCCATAATTTTTGTAGCAGGTTTACTAAAAGCCCTAATGCAACAGACATGAGATGAGGCAAAAGCGTGCAAAGTGGGCCAGCTTCAAAACATCTCCGGTTACCAAGTGGACAAAAGAAATGTCAATAAATCAGAGAGGCATTTGGAGGCCAGGAAGTGTAAAACCTTTAAAGTTAAAGCTCAATTCAAACCAAAGTGGGATGCCATGGGAGAGATCTGACGGTAGGAAAGCTTGGCTGTCTAGATTTTACAGTCAGGAAAAAGAGTGTGATGTCCAGCAGTCATTCAGAGTCTGTGGAATATCAGACAGCGCTGACAAGGGAAACTTAGTACCTGAAATATAGAAGTCAATTTCTCCCATCCATAAAGAGAGAAAACCATGGCATTGCCACCTCGAGTATGCCTGATCTTATCTGATTTCAGAAGCTAGGTAGGATTGTGGCTGGTTAGTACTTGGATGGGAAACCACCTTGGAACATCAGCTGCCTTAGAATTACTGTGCTGAAAAAAGGCCTGGCAATCTACTTCCAGTTGCACCTTGCCAAGAAAACCCGGGGGATAATCTGAACATGGACAACTGTCCATAGGAGTTGACATCGACTTGATAACACTCAAGACAATCTAGGATTTCCTTACTTCTAGATGACACCGCAGCAGGGATGTGCCAATCCACATCTGGCATATTGAAATCACCTATCAGTAGCACTTCTCCTTTCATGGCAATACTGCGTATGTCTTCTATTAATTTCCCATCCACTTCTTCTCCCTGTGAGGGGTATCTGTATATCACTCCAATGCAAATGGATTCCCCATTCCCTCTTTCTAGTTTAACCCACAGTTCCTCCTCGCTCCCTTTAAGCCCTGTAATTCTATAGCTTTAATATGAGTTTTTACATATAGTGCCACTCCTCCTCCTTTTTCCTAGCCTGCCCTTCCTGAATAAAGTATAGCCCAGTATAATTACATCCAGTCATGGTTGTCCGTGAACCATGTCTCCGTAACCGCCACAAATCCAAGTCAGCCTCTTTCATTAAAGCCTCAGCGTCTGGGATCCTATTTCCCATATTACAGGCATTTATATACACTGCTTTCCAGATGTTGCCCCTTTTGCCCATTTCTACAGAGCTATTTGATGTTTTATTTACCTGGGGGCTTTTACATACCTGTGGGCTTTCTTCACCCATCCCCAATGGGTCAGTGTCACAGCACGACATGCTAGGGAGAAATAGATGAAGTAAAAGGACTTTTTCATGGAGCTGCTGGTTCAGGAACTGACATGCAAGGATGCTATTTTAGACCTACTCCTTAGTGTAATGCAGGATCTAATGTGAGAGGTTACTGTTTCAGGGCCGCTTGGCAATAGCGATCATAACATGATCACATTTGATTTAATAAATGGAGGAAGGACAGCAAGGGAATTGACTGTGCTAGCATTTAACTTTCAAAAAGGAGACTATGATAAATGAGGAAAATGGTTAGACAAAACTAAAAGGAGCAACTGCAAAGATTGAGAGTTTACATCAGACCTGGGTGTTATTTAAAAATACTATCTTGGAAGCCCAGACCAGATGTTTTCCATGCTTCAAAGAAGGTGGAATGAAGGCGAAATGACAGCCAGCATGGCTTAAAGGTGAGGTCCGAGAGAGTGTTACAGCTAAGAGACAATCTTTCAGAAAATGGAAAAAAGAGCAAAATGCCGAAAACAGGAAACAACACAAATACTGATAAGCTAAATGCAAGGCATTGACAAGGCAAATAAAGACATTTGAAAAGAGCCTTGCTGTGGAAGCAAAAGCACATAAGAAAACGTTTTTCAAGTATGTTCGTAGCAAAACACTTGCGAGGGAGTCAGTTGGACCATTAGATGATGGAGTGGTAAAACGTGCACTGAGAAAGGACAAGGCTATAACAGAGAGACTGAATGAATTTTTTGCTTCAGTCTTTATTTAAGAAGATGTAGGAAACTTACCCATGCCAGAAATGATATTTAAAGGTGATGTATCAGAGGAATTGAAACAAATCTCGATAAATTAGAAAGATGTAATACAGCTAATTTATATACTAAAGAGCAGAAAATCACCTGGACTGGATGGTATATATCCCAGGGTGCTAAAAGAACTGCAATATGAGATTGTAGAACTACTATTAGTAATCTGTGATCTATCATTTAAATCAGCTGTAATACCTGGCCAATGTAATGCTAATTTTTAAAAAGGGTTCCAAGGGTGATCCAGGAAACTACAGACCAGTGAGCCTGGCATCAGTATGAGGCAAAATGGTAGAAACCATTATAAAGAACACAATTACTGAGCATAGGGAATAGATAGTCATGGTTCAATGGCAAAAAGCCAACATGGGTTTGTTGTTAAGTGTCGTCGAATTGGTATCGACTCATGGCAACCCTCTGGATAGTTGTCCTAAACTGGGTTCGGTCTTCAGTCAGGCAGCTCTTAGTTGATAGCATGGCATCTATAGCTGCTGTTATTGTATCAATCTATCTCATTGGTGACCTTTCTCTTTTACATTGATCTTCAACCTTGCATGGATTTAGCCAAGGAAAATCTTATCTCACCAATCTCATATTTTTTTGAAGGTGTGAATTTATTTATTTATGTATTTTATTTAACTGTATTTATATCCCGCTTTTCACCGGGTCAAAGCAGCGTAACAAAGGGGGGGGGGGTGGCGGGTTAATCGGTCATAGGGATAGGGCCATCACCAGGAGGGCAACATTGATGATTTTGACATAGGATAGACATAGACATGGACAAGGTAACATAGTTTTTGATCATGGGTTCTTGAGGGTGGCATAGAGGGGCTGGTGTAGTTATTTGTGGGAGATAGATAAAGGTGAGCCAGTTGATATAGTATATTTAAATTTTCCAAAAGTCTTTGACAAGGTCCCTCATGAGAGACTCTTGTGGAAATTAAAAAGCCTGGGATAAGAGGCAATGTACCATTTTGGATTAGGAAATGATTAAAAGATAGAAAGCAGAGATTAGGGTTAAATGGCCAATTTTCTCAGTGGAGAAAATTGAATAGTGGGGTACCCCAGGGATCTATGCTGGGCCTGTTGCTTTTTAGCATATTTATAAATGACCTGGAAATGAGAATAAAGAGTGAGGTGATCAAATTTGCAGATGACTCCAAATTATTCAAAGTTGTTAAAATATAAGATAATTGTAAAAAATTGCAAGAGGACCTTGATAAACTGGAAGACTGGGTGTCCAACTGGCAGATACCATTTAATAGCAGATACCATTTAATGACAAATGCAAAGTTATTCACTTAGGGAAGAACAACTCAAACTACGGTTACACGATGCAAGATTCCACATTAGGAACCATCACACAGAAAAAGAATTTATGCGTCAAGTTGGATAATACATTGAAACCCTCTTAAATACATAAATAAATTGAAACCCTTTGCCCAGTGTGCAGCGGTGGCTGAAAAAGCAAATAGAATGTTAGGAATCATAAAGTAAGGAATGGAGAATAAAATGAATGATATTATAATGCCTCTGTACCGCTCCATGGTATGACCATACCTTGAATATTGTGTGCAATTCAGGTCACCAGATCTAAAAAAAGGGACCCAAAGGATGGGCTCCACCTTAACTGGGATGGAACCAGGCTACTGGCATTAACCTTTAAAAAGGAGATAGAGCAGCTTTTAAACTAGATAATAGGGGAAAGCCGACAGTTGCCCAAGAGCACATGGTTTGGAAGGATGTATCCTTTAAGAATACTAACAAAAGAGGGCAGTTAAGGCATCCCAACAAAGAGGCTCCAATAAAAATAAAAGTATCCCAGACGCTCTTAAATACAGAGCAGACAGAGCTTAAAGATTCCAAATTACCCCTATCAACTGATAAACAGATTAATATGAATAAAATATAACCTCCAGAATATCTGTATGCAAATCCTAGAAGTCTAAAAAATAAGATGGGAGAGCTAGAATATACTAAATTAAATATTAGAGATGATTGGCATCTCAGAGACCTGGTGGAATGAGGTTTTTCCTTGCCTATCTTTCAGGCACTGGGGCTAAGCGGGTAGCATCGAAAATCAGTGCTACCTGGCTAGCTCCTACGGCTTCCAGGGGGGTGGGGCAAGACCCAGATTTTTATTGCCAGGGATACATATGACCCCAGTATTGAAAATCTAGGTTAGATGGAAGGGAGGTGGGCTATGTGCTGATGCAGCGCATAGTACTGCCCAGCTGAAAATCGGGTCCTCTATGGATAGAAAACCTATGTAAGAAGGAGAAGGTGATGGCAGTGGGGGTTTACTACTGACCATCTGGCCAGAATGAACAGATGGATGCTAAAAGAAATCAGGGAAGCCAACAAAAGTTACAACATAGTAATAATGGGTGACTTCAATTACCTCACTATTGACTCAATCAGTGTTACAGCAGGGCATGCTAGAGAGATAAAATTTCTAGATAAAAAAATGCCTCGTGAAGCAGCTGGTACATGAACCATCAAAAGGGGAAACCATTTTGGACCTAGTCTTTAGTGAAACACAGCATCTGGTGCTAGAGGTAAGGGTTTTGGAGCCACTTGGCAATGGTGATCATAGCAAGATCGCATTTGATTTAATAAATGGAAGCAGAATGACAAGGAAATCCACAGCACTACCTTTTAACTTTTAAAAGGGAGACTATGATAAAATGAGAAAAATAGAAAAAAGGAGTAACTGCAAAGGTTAAAGATTTACATCAAATATGGACATTGTTTAAAAATACTGTCTTGAAAGCCAGGACCAGATGTATTCCATGCTTTTAAGGAAAGTGGAAGAAAGGCCAAAAAACTGCCAGCATGATTTAAAGGCAAGGTCAGAGAGGCTGTGGTAACCAAAAAAAGCATCTTTCAGGAAATGAAAAAAGAGGCCAAATGATGAACATGGGAAAAAACATAAGCACTGCCGTGGAAGCAAAAATGCATAATATAAGCTTTTTCAAGTACATTTGTAGCAAAAAACCTATGAGAGATTCAGTTGGACTATTGGATAATAGAGGGGTTAAAGGGTCACTAAGGGAGGACAAGGCCATAATGGAAAGATTGAATGAATTTTTTGCATCAGTCTTTACTAAAGAAGATGTAGGGAAGTTACCCATGCCTGAAATGGTATTTAAAGGTGATGTATCTGAAGAATTGAAAGAAATGTTGTTGAACTGGGAATATGTATTACAATTATTTGATAAACTGGAGAGTAGCAAATCACCTGGACCAGATGGTATACATCTGAGGGTGTTGAAAGAACTGTAATACAGCTAATTTATAAACTAAAGAGCAGCAAATCACCTGGACTGGATGGCATACATCCCAGGGTGCTGAACGAACTGCAATATGAGATTGCAGACCTACTATTAGTAATCTGTGAACTATCATTAAAATCATTTGTAGTATCTGAAGACTGGAGAATGCCCAGTGTAATGCCGATTTTTAAAAAAGGTTCCAAGGGTGATCCAGGAAACTATAGACCGGTGAGCCTGATATGAGTACCAGGCAAAATGTTAGAAACCATTATAAAACTTAAACTTACTGAACATGTAGATAGTCATGGTTTAATGGGAGAAAGCCAACATGGATTTAGCCAAGGAAAGTCTTGTCTTACTAATCTGTTATGGTTTTTTGAAGGTGTGAATAAACAGGTAGATAAAGGTGAGCCGGTTGATATAGTGGTTCTGATTCCATAGTGTATGTCCTGGCCCTCTATGTGTCCAGTCGGAACCAGATGAGCAGAGGGAGTTGCGATTCTGATCTTGTGGGGCACATCTAACTCTGCGGGATCAGAATCACAAACAGGCCTGTATGTGCAGGCCTGGACCTCAATTCTGCCCGGCCTGCACATACAGTCCTTCCCCGGATAACTCAGTCAGTGCTTGTCAATGGAGGTGCGGCGCCATGGTGTTCAGTTGCCATGGAACCACGGCTCCATTGAAGAGCCGTGATCCCTGGCCGCTGGCTTTAAAAGTGAATTCCCTGCAGCCTGACCCCTGATCAAGCCTCCTAAGGCCAAGGTCAGGCAGCGGGGAATGTCTTCACCCTGCCTGCCTCATCCGCGCCCTGGTCCTGCCGTCCCCGACAACTAGGGAAACTTATTCCACCTCTGAGGTGGAATAAGTTCCCCGTGTAAGTCGCTGACCCCAGATGTACAGGGCTGACATTGGAATCGACCCTGTATGTCCGGGGCCAGCGACTGCACACTGCTCACCTCAACGCCATCCCTGATCTGCCCCTTTCCCGCCCCGTGTGAATTGTGGAGTACCCCAGGGATCTGTGCTGGGCCCGCTGCTTTTTCACATATTCATCAATGACCTGGAAATAGGAAAGACGAGCGAGGTGATCAAATGAGCAGGTGACACAAAATTATTCAAAGTTGTTAAAACACAAAAAGATTGTGAAAAACTGCAAGAGGACCTTGATAAATTGAAAGGTTGAGTGTCCAAATAGCAAATGAAATTTAATGTGGACAAGTGCAAAGTTATGCACCTAGGAAAGAACAACCCAAACTATGGTTATACGATGCAAGGTTCCACATTGCGAACCACCACCCAGGAAAAAAGACTTAGGCATCATCTTGGAGTGGAAGAGTAGCCTAATGGTTAGAGCACAGGCTTGGGCCCCAAGAGACCAAAGTTCAGTTCCCACTAGCACTCCTTGTGGCTTTAGGCAGGTCACTTAACTCTTCATTGCCTCAGAAAAAATCAATGTTATAAATGGCCCCGTTTAATGTACACTACCAAGTTTGTTACAGTGTAAACCACTTTGACTAAAATGATAAAGTGGTATAAAAAAAAAAGAACGTGCTGAAACCCTGTGTGCAGTGATGGCCAAGAAAGCAAGTAGAATGCTAGGAGTCATAATAGCAAGGCCGCGGAGCCATGTGCCTGAGGCCGGCACTAACCAGGGGGGCGGCCATGCGTTGCCCCGTCAGAGCGTGCCGTGGTGGGGGGGGGGGTTACGTACGGGAAGCACTCCCATTGGCCCCGCGAGTTGTTGTGGCGCGGGAGCCAATGGGAGGGAGAGCAGGCAGTCGCGAGGGGGGTTAAGGGTGGAGGTGCGGCATGGCTCCGGCCTCTTTCGCCGGATTCCTGGACGACGGACGGGTGCACGAGAGCTGCGGACCGCGGGTAGGCCGGAGAGGAATCTGCGACGTGGTGCAGAGCTGCTCGAAGGGCGAGAGTGGAGCGAGCAGAGGCATCGGGTGAGGAGCGCAAAAAAAAACAAAAAAAAAAACTGGGTGGCCGGTGGGAGTCTGCCGGGCTGATTAGGGTGCGCGCAGGGCGCTGCCGTTGTGGGGAGAGGTAGTAGGTCCGCGGCGGTTGCGAGGGGCTGGGCGCGTGGTTTCCTCCAGTGCTGCGCAGGAGAGGTGAGAGCAGGGTAATTTTAAAATTTGGCGGCATTACTACTCACGGTCTCTTCTTGCCTTCTTTCTTCCCCCTCCTACTTAATACTCAGGGGTGGAGCTGGGGCATATATAGGCAGAGCATAGACAGTAAGGAACCGCACCAACCAGCTGTGCCCTTTCAATGGGAGGCTCACGGCGGGGTACTGCCCGTAAAAGGGGTTCCCTTACTCAGAAGAAGAAGAATGGGGCCGGGGGGGATGGTGAGTTGCTGGGAACTGATCCTGCAGTGGTGCAGGGCAGTGACATTGCCCGGGTGTCTGGGGCTAGTGCTTGGGGCTCTCCAGCACGTGGGGGGAGGGGACGCGCTGGGGCCTCCACACGTGGCTCGGTGAGGCGGGGGAGGGGGGGGGTGGTGGGCCCCAGGCTGGCATAGGGGAGCAGAGGGCCGGTGGGGTGGGGGGAGAACAGACCCAGGAGCCCCGGGAATATCCTCGGCCGGTGCCAAGTGCGGATCTGCAGAGTGGCGGTCTGTCCCCACGGGGTGCCCCGGGGGGTCGGGAAAGGGGCAGGGTTGATTCCCAAGATGAGCGACAGGCTGTCGCTGGGAGCTTGGACCCTATGACAGTTCCTGGGGGAGGGCATGGGGTTTGGTTTGGACGGGGGGAGGGTGGGGGATTACCTAGCCCATATGGGAGGCAGGGGACCATGGGCGCGGGGTCGCCGGCCATGTGGGAGCATTGGCAAGGCGGGGGACAGGGCTCCTCCCGTGCAGATTGGCTGGGGGCATGGCATGCTCCCGGGGCGCTGGCTGGTGTCTCTTCGCCTTTTTCTTTCTTCTCCCCTCAGGGTCACCCAGCTTGGCAGTGTGCGGGGGGTCCGTGGATGGGTGCAGCTCAGCAAGGGGATGGCCCTGATGCAAGTCGAGGTCTGCGGCGACCGGCTGGAGCGGGAGTGCCAGCGGCACAGTCTGCGATGGAGCGACCGGTGGATGCTGGCGAGACGGAAGGCACGCCAGGTGAGTTGGATGTAGCTCAGACTGGGGGGGTGGTGGAGGGTACGGGTGTTGGTGGCAAAGGTAAGAAAAAACACAGCCGGAAGCGGCGGCATTCGTGTCGTGGGCGGCGGCGATCGGAATCATCGTCTTCGTCGTCTTCCCTATCGTCCACCAGTTCGGACTCGGAGAGGGGCGGTACCACGGCACTCCGCGGAGCGGTGGTGGTAGGGCCCTCCAAAAGTGTAGCACAACCCACTGTAGCGGCGTTCTCGGAGTTGTGGGAGGGCGTGCCTCGGAGGTTGAGGCGGAAGATTCATAAGCGCAGATATATAGACATTTTCAGGTTATTGGAGGGAAAGAAGAGGTCGGGGGATAGCAGGAAGAAGAGGAAGGCGGATGAGAAGGCAGGGCGTGTGCGGAGAGTGGGGCAGAATGTGGTGAATTGGACGCGCGCCTTCCTTCGGTTAGCTAGTGTGTTGGGGCAGGTGCACCCAGAGCAGTACGGAATGTTGTTGGCTTACGCTGACTCCATATTGGAAGCGTCGCAGACGCACGACGGTTGGGCTTGGCTCAACTATGATGAGCGATTTCGCGATAAGATGGAAGAGAATCAGGGGTTGTCCTGGGGGACTCAGGACATCAATCTGTGGCTGACACAGATGGCGGTTCGGCAGAATGTTGGGGGGGTTGGTGGGCCGAAAGGGGGGCCGGTTGCGGCGGCGGTCGCGGGGAAGCCCTTTCGTGGGAGCGTGCCTGCGGCAGGGCAGAGAGTCGTGGGGGGGGGGGGGAGGCTTTGGGGATGTCTGTTGGCGATTCAATAAGTCCTCATGCCCCTTTCCGGATTGTAAATTCCGGCATGCGTGCTCTGTCTGTGGCGGAGGACATTCGGCCCTTAAATGCGTGCAGAAGGGCACGACCAGCACCACTCCCTCCCTGTCCAAGCAATAGGAATGTGGAGGGCATAGCCCCCACCCCTATCAGGTTACTTGCGCTGCTGCCTTGGTTGCGTCGTTATCCCAAGAAGCACGACAGTTTAGTGCTGGAAAGGGGGTTCAGATGCGGGTTTCACATACCGGTGGTGGGCAAGGTAGAGAAGGGGAAGGCTCGAAATTCGTCTTCGTTGAGACGGCTAGCGGATATTGTGCGGACTAAATTAGCCGGGGAGCTGCGGCTGGGACGGGTCGCTGGACCCTTCCTGGAGCCGCCGTTTGAGGGCTTTGTGGTCTCCCCTTTAGGTATAATTCCGAAGAAAGAGCCGGGTAAGTACCGCCTGATCCATAATCTGTCCTCCCCGGTGGGCGCGTCTGTTAATGACCACATTCCACGGGACTTATGTGCGGTGCGGTACGCATCCTTTGATGAGGCCGTGGCGTTAGTCAAAATATGTGGCGCGGGATGCTATATGGCGAAGGCGGATATAGAGTCTGCTTTCCGGTTATTACCGGTGCATCCGACGGCGTTTCCGTTGCTGGGATTTCACTTTGAAGGGCGTTTTTATTTTGATAAGTGTATGCCCATGGGTTGCGCGATATCCTGTGCTTATTTCGAGAGGTTTAGTTCCTTCTTGCACTGGGCTATCGTGGAGCGGATGGGTTGTAGCCAGCTTGTCCACTATTTGGATGATTTCTTTTTCGTGGGGACGGCTGAGTCGGCACAGTGTCGCGTCTTGTTGGAAGGTTTCAGTCAGCTGGCGCAAGAGTTGGGTGTGCCGCTGGCGGCTGGAAAGACGGAAGGGCCTGCGACGCGTATTACCTTTCTAGGGATCGAGCTCGATTCTGATTTAATGGTGGCCCGTCTGCCCGACAATAAGGTGATTCGTCTGCGCATACTGGTAGCCAACGTGTTGGCCTCCTCGACGATGACGTTGCGCGAAATGCAGTCCCTTATTGGGTCCCTGAATTTTGCTTGTAGGGTGATTCCCATGGGCAGAGTCTTCTTGCGGCGGTTGGCATCGGCGACGGCGGGGGTGCGCAAGCCACATCATCGGATCAGGGTGTCTCGTAGCATGCGGGAGGACTTGGGAGTCTGGGATGAGTTTTTGAGCGGTTTCAACAGCGTCACGGTGCTGCGGGAAGCTGCGATCTCCAGTGCGGCTTTGCAGTTATATACGGATGCGGCGGGTGGGTCAGGATTGGGGGTATACTTCGGGGGCGCCTGGTGTGTGGCGGAATGGCCGCAGACGTGGCGGGAGGCCGGTCTCACCACGAATATCACCTTTCTCGAGTTATTCCCGATGATGGTAGTGTTGTCCTTGTGGCCGGATCGGGTACGGAATCGCCAGGTCCTCTGGTGGTGTGACAATGCGGCGGTGGTCAGTGTGCTTAATAATTATGCCCCCAGGTGTAGACCGGTAGCCGATTTGCTGCGACAGGTTGTGTTAGCTTGTTTGCGCCTGAATGTAGTACTCAGAGCGCGTCACATTCCAGGGCATACTAACTTAATTGCTGATGCTCTTTCCCATTTTAAGTGGGAGCGTTTTTGGGCATTGGCGCCAGAAGCGGAGGAGGAAGGGGCTGTGATCCCAGAGCACCTATGGTGGATTGGCCTGGGGGCATCATCCACTTGCTGAAGACGTCCGTATCGGCAGCAACCTGGGAGGCGTATCAGAGGGGCTGCAGCAGCGTGGTGACCTTCTTGCAGGACCAGGGATGGAGTCCGGGGCCCGTTTCAGAATTCCTGCTTGGTCAGTATGTCTGGGCTGCCAAGGAGGCGGGTCTCGCGAGGTCCACCGTGCGGCGCAACTTAGCGGGTTTTTCGTTTTTTATGCAGGCGGTAGGCTGGGGAGCCACGGGGGGGGGGGGGGCTTTTTGACTCGCAGGCTTTTACAAGGATGGGAGCGGTCCTGTCCATCTGCGGGGGATGCCCGGCAGCTGATAACTCATGACCTTTTAGGTCGGTTATGCGGCGTGTTGACTCAGGTGGTCACGTCTGGGTATGAAGGCCTGCTTTTCCGGGCGGTGTTTTCCGTGGCCTTTTTTGGTGCCTTCAGGGTGGGGGAATTGGTGGCAGACTCGGGTCGCCGCGGCAAGGGCGGCGGATTGCAAGTGCAGCATGTTTCAATGGGGGAGGGATGGGTTCGCATACGGTTGGCGCGATCCAAGACGGATCAGAGGGGAAAGGGGGCCTGCGTAGTACTACGTGCGGTGGCAGGCTCTCCCACATGTCCGTTTACCTTGTTATCGCAGTACTTGCGAGTGAGGCCGGTTGGGGAAGGGGGTCTCTTTGTGCATGAGGACGCGCGGGTACTTACCCGTTTTCAGTTTACGGCGGTGTTGCGGAGCTCGCTCCAGCGAGTAGGGGTGGACCCGCGTCAGTATGCCCCTCACTCCTTCCGGATTGGTGCAGCCACCAGTGCGGCAGCGGAAGGGTTATCGGAAGCTGCTATCCAGCGGATTGGCCGGTGGAGGTCCCATGTGCGGCTATGAGATGGGGGGGGGACTAACTCTCTTTATTTATTTTGCAGGCAGAGCAACAGGATGGTGTCGCTGTTGGGTGATCGGCCACTCATTTGTGTTCTGGGCTGGTCGGCGAGCAGCAACACGACCGGTGGGCGTGAATCTTGGAGTGGATGCTTCTCGGGTGACCGTTTCATGGCTGGGTGAACGCGGGTTGCGGTGGTTTCAGCTCTTACCCTTGCTACGGCACCATGAAGGCCTGCTTCGGAAGCCACCGGATATATTGTTAATTCATCTTGGAGGCAATGACCTGAGTTCCTGGACTTGCCGGCAGTTGATCCGGGCTGTTCTCAAGGACTTGGGGGTGGTGGGGGCCATGTTCCCGGGTATTGTTGTGGTTTGGTCAGACATTATTTCCAGGCCTGCTTGCCGAGCAAAACGGCGTTGGTCCAGGGGGTTAGCCAAGATTAATTGGCAAATTGGCCGATGGGTGGAAGAGCATGGGGGGCGACAAGTTTTGCATCCTTGGGTGGATGTGGACTGTGCTGGCCTATTTCGTGCGGACGGAGTACATCTATCCCCGGTTGGGATGGATTTGCTCCTTAACGATTGGCAGGAGGCCCTGGAAGGTATTTTGAGTGGGGGGGGAACTGGTCGCAGCTTTTCCTCTTGGGGGCGGCTCAGATCCGAGGCGGTCTGAGCCGGTGGCGGGATCCCGGAGGTTTCCGGGGTCCGGAGCCGGATGCAAGCATTAGGGCGGGGGTGGGGTACCCCCGACCCGGACAATCCCTCAGGCTTTTGCTAATAACATGGCGAAGCAGGATGAGGGAGGGAGAAGCAAATTAGTCGGGACTTGTACCCGAGGGAGGCAGACGTGACGTCACCTTGCTAATAATACGGCGGGTGATGGCTCGGGCTGCTGGGGGGGGGGTAAGTTCTGTTGTTGTATTTCTAATTGGTTAATTGTTCAAAGAATAAAGCTGCGGGGGGGCGGAGCCTGATGTCCAGCGGGTAAGACGCTTCGCGCTGAAGCTCCCGAGAGGCCTACTTAGAATCCTGACTTAATACCTATACAAACTTACTATTTCGCTCCGGGCTGACCAGGGTACCTCGGGGGGGATGGCGGCCCATAAACCAGCGCGCTTGGACTTCGGGTCTCCTTCTTCTTCTCACGGAAAACGCTCCAAAACAGAGGTGTCCTCCCCACAGAAGATGGTTCCATTTCGTGAAAACCCCGAAATGCACCTGGAGATTTTGGAGGAACTACGCGGCGTGAAGGAATTGGTGCAGTCCAATGGAGAAGCGCTTAGAGCCCTGCGAGAGGACTTTGGAGTGCTCCAGGACCGACTTGAAAGTCTCTCATTACGGCAGGACAATATGGCGGGGGTCCTCGACTCGCACGCGGTGCGCTTGGGCGCACTGGACAAGGCTGAGCGCCAGATACAGAATCTTCAAAAGGAGTTAGAAGATAGCAATAATCGAGCCCGTCGCAACAATGTGAGGCTCATTGGAATACCGGAGGGGGTGGAAGCGGGAGATATGAGAGAATTCCTGCTCAAAACTCTTCCCTCCTTGCTGAAGATCACCTTTCATAAAGAATTGGAAATCGATCGTGCACACCGTGTTCCTACCCACATGGCGCTCAACCGAACGACCCCCCGGCCTATTATCTTTCGCTTGCTACGATATCAACAAGTGGAACAAATTTTAAATGCTGCCCGGGCGAACCATCATTTGGAATTTGAAGGTCACAAAATCTCCTTCTTCCCTGATTTGGCAAAGCCTACCGTTGACCGACGGAAGAAACTCCTTGCTTTTCGCCCTCGACTTCAACAGCTACAGGCTCGCTTTGGCCTGTTGTATCCCGCGAAGCTCCGAGTGACTCTCCACAACCAGACCAGGACATTCGAAGATCCTGATCTACTATCAACATTTTTAGACTCCAAAGAAGCAGAACAGATGCGCTAATCCAACGACGTGGACTCTTATTTGCCGGCTCTGTCCGCCATTTTGAAGGGCCCGATGCGGCGGTCATAGTCAAGCACAGAGACTACCTGGACTTTCTTTCTTTTTTTCTATGACTTTTGTTTTGTGGTCTCCTATCCCTCCATGATATGTGCCTCGGTCGGACTCGGAGCACGCACAGTCCTACAGGTTATGTGTTTTTTCAATTTCGGCCTTCTCTGGGGCTTCTCCCCGCAGACACATGGTCGCCAGTAATTTTTGGGGTTCTGCTTCTTCTCTACCGCGCTGCGGTTTTTCTTTTTTGATGTGGGGCGCTTCATTGTATTATCTAAGCTTATTTTCTTTTATGCCATATGTACAGCCAGATACAGTCAATATGAGGGACATTGTGAAATTAGGTGCGCTATCATGCTCAGAATTTTTAACTTGTCTGAATGGCTTTATGTAAAATCTTATCACTCAACGTAAAGGGCATTAATAGTCCAATCAAAAGAAAGAAAATCCTTAGCTATCTTAGCCATGAGCATGCTGATTTAGCGTTTCTTCAGGAAACGCACTTAAACTCTGCTGAAACACTGAAACTCAATGTTAAGCCTTACATGGTGGCTGCCTATTCTCCCGCCGTTTCTAAACGGTGCGGGGTAGCCATTCTGGTTAAGAAATCTTTGCAAGCTACTGTAATTGATACTAGCGCTGACAAGGAGGGTAGATGGGCCCGAGTACATCTTAAGGTTGGAGATAGTGAATTTACATGTATTTGCATTTATGCCCCGAATGTGGACAACCCTGCTTACTATGCAAGTATTGCGCAGTTGGCACAGGCCTCTGCCAATACTCCATTAATACTTGGTGGTGACTTTAATCAAGTGTTAGACCCTCTGATAGATAGACAGCCGCCTCGAACGAGTAGTCCACCCAAGAGTCTTGCTACCCTTACAGCTCTGATGCAAGATCTTGCGTTGGTAGATATATGGAGGCTGCTTCACCCCTCCGACTTAGAGTTCACTTTCTTTTCTGCCCCCCATCACTCCCAATCTAGAATAGATTTCTTTCTCATTTCCAAAGCACTGATTTCTCAAGTAGACACGACTAGGACTCATCCTCTCCATATTTCAGATCATGCTGCCATATCTTTATCATTACGTGTCACTGCGCGGGACGATTCTCCCCGAGCTTGGTTTTTTGATAGATCCCTTCTGGGTCAAAAAGATTTTCAGGTTGATATAAAGGCCGCTATCCAAGATTATTTTCATTTTAACTCACCCCATGACACAGCGGGCTGGGCTTGGTGGGAGGGTTTTAAAGCATCTATCCGTGCCACTATAACTAGCTATCAAATTCGGCAGGGGAAACAAAGAAAGCAGCAATTACTGGTTCTAGAGCAGCAGATACAAGCTGGGGAGCGTCTCCTCACGTCCCGTACTGACCCATGTATTTTACTACGTTTACAACGCTTGCGTTTTCAATACAATCAGCTTTTGTACACTGCTGCTGTTAAAAATATTGAATCACAACAAGGGCTATATTATCGGGAAAATAATCGTGCAGGCAAATTATTAGCAAATGCCCTAAAAGGTCGAAAAGAAGCCAAGCGTGTTACCGCCCTCCGTAATCCGTCGGGGGGGGGGGCTTGGTCACTAAAGATACCGAAATCTTAGAACTCTTTCGTGATTTTTATACTCGGCTTTATCAATCTGAATGTGATTTTGAGCCAGATGTATTTGAACGCTTACTTTCAGGGGTACAAAGACCGACCCTATCTGACGAAGATAGAGTGGCCTTGGACACACCATTTACTGTCTCAGAAATTCATTCTGCTATCAAGAAATGTGCCTCAGGTCGAGCCGCAGGCCCAGACGGTCTCCCTGCTGAATTCTACAAAACCTTTCACGCTGACTTAGCTCCAGTTTTGAAAATTTATTTTTCTGCTCTGGCCGAGGAGGGTTCTCCTTCTGGGTCCTTTTCAATGGCAAATGTAGTAGTTTTTGAGAAAGAGGGGAGAGACCCGCAACTAACAGCTAATTATCGTCCAATTTCCCTCCTAAACGCGGACTATAAAATCTTTGCCACCATTCTCTCTACCCGGCTCTCGGATAGGATGCCTACCTTAATACACCCAGATCAATGCGGTTTCATTCCTGGTAGATCAACTGCTGACAATGCTCGGACTCTATGCCATGTACTGACTACCGCAGTTAATCTTGATCGCCCATTTGTTGGCCTCTCACTTGATGCTGAGAAGGCCTTTGATCGCTTAGAGTGGCCCTTCCTGTTTGCAGTCCTCCGCTGGTACGGATTCGGGGAAGGTTTTCTCCGTTGTCTTCGTACCATGTACGCACAGCCTACAGCCAGTATATGTGCCAATGCTTTAAAGTCTCAGCCTTTTCCCCTTCAACGCGGCACTCGCCAGGGATGCCCACTGTCTCCACTTCTCTTCGATCTTGCACTCGAACCCTTGGCTTTACTAATCCGGCAATCGGAGGAGATTCATGGAGTCCCCTTCACCCATAGGGAAATCAAAATTTCAGCGTATGCTGATGATCTTATGCTTTTTGTCTCTATAGACTCAGTACCGGCTGTCCTAGAGCAAATTGGTAAATACTCACAACTGTCCGGTTATAAGATAAATTGGACCAAGTCGGTAGCCTTTCCATTAAATCCTTTGCTTCATCAGGCAGATATGCAACCCTTCCCCTTTTTATGGCAACCTCGCATGGTCAAATACCTTGGGGTTCACTATTGTTCTCCTTTGGAAGACACTATCTCCTTCAATGCCAAAGACTTAACCTCTAAAGTCCGGGCGCTTACTCACCGCTGGACTCCTTTAACACTTACCTGGTGGGGTCGATTAGAAACCATAATATTGATGATTGTTCCGAAAGTGAATTATATCTTAGAAATGTTGCCCTGCCTCTTCCCTCGACGTCTATATAAAGATATAGAGGGCCTTTTGACTAGATACTTGTGGCAAAACAAGACACCTAGGATAGCGAAACATAAGCTGCAAGCAGATAAGGAAAATGGGGGTGTCAGATTCCCTGATTTCCTGAAGTATCATCAATCTTTTCTTCTCAAACAAGGCGCTCGTTGGCTGGAAGATCCAGTACCGAGTAGACCTGTGTGGCTAGACATAGAAGAGGACCTTTGCAAACCGATTCCTCTTACTTTTCTCCCTGGTATGACTCTCCCATCAGACTCCCACTTTCCACCAATGCTTTTAGACACCTTAGGTGCCTTTAATAATCTCATGCAATCTTTAGACTCCCGACTCTGTCCGTTAGACAAGCTCCCACTTTGGTACAACACTCGATTTCGAATACAAAATAAGCCGATGGCGTGGAGCCCCTGGTACACTAGGGGCATTTGGATTCCTAGTCAGTTGTTCCATGAAGGTCGCTGGAAAACTTTTAGTGAATTGCAAATTGAATTTGGTCTCCCAGCGAAACACTACTTTCAGTTGGTGCAACTTCAGCATTGCCTTCGGAGTGCTAAGGTGCTCCCGCCATCGGCCTCCCCTACACAAGGTTGGTTGGAGACTATCCGATCTATCGGTAGTTCACCGGGTGTAGCATCCAATTTTTACAAAACCTTATGTAATGCTATAACTAGGGATACCCCTATAGCGCAGAAAGCATGGGAGAGAGAATTGCATGTGACTTTGACCCCGGAGCAATGGAGCCTTGTCTGGAGTAGAGTGACACGGGTCTCCCGATCCGCCTCACTCACTCAGACACTCTTCTTTCTAGCCCACCGGTGTTTTTACACTCCTGACAGATTAGCCAAATGGAACACTACTCAGGGCAATAGTTGTTGGACATGTCATGCGGCCATTGGTTCACTACCTCATGTTATGTATGAATGTCCCGCACTACAGTATTACTGGAGTCGGGTCTGGGGTCGTATCCAGTCTATTTTACACTTTCAAGAGCCCCTTTCTTGGAGGATAGTGGGACTTCGCTCAGCTGCCGGGATCCCCTCTCTTCCAAAAACGGCTTACTTCCTTTTGGACTTTATGCTTGGCATTGCTATTTCCCTAATTACGAAATACTGGAAAAATAGCTCCCAGCTGAGCCCCAATGAATGGTGGAATCATGTCTGTCTCTACAGTAAATATGAACAAATACCTCGTATGTCTGCTTCCCCCATTCAGACTCCTCATCATCGGTCTAAATGGAAAATGCTCAATGACTATGTACATTCTGCTCAATGCTCTCATCTGACTGTCTAAATTTGTATATATCTTTGTCCCATGATTATTCTGTATCGCAGATACTCTTTTGATTGTCTTGATGTATAATCACTGTTGTTTGGAAGCGCTCACATGCTGACATAATCAGCTAGAGAAGAAGCGTGGGGGTGGGGGGTAATTGGGTTTACTTTTCTTTATTGTATAATTGTTTTGTCTCCTTTGGTGTGTTGTTTCTTTTGTTTGTTGCAAAATGAAAATAAAAGTTTAAAAAAAAAAAAAAAAAAAAGAATAAAGCTGCGACCAGTTTTTGATCCAAGAATGTGTGATGGTCTGTTGTGTGGGAGGTGGTATATTGAGGAGCTGGGGGGAAAAAAGGGCAAGGACTCGGGCGAGGCATCGGTCCGCCTTACCCGGTTATAGCAAGGCCGCGGAGCCATGTGCCTGAGGCCGGCACTAACCGGGGGGGCGGCCATGCGTTGCCCCGTCAGAGCGTGCCGTGGTGGGGGGGGGGTTACGTACGGGAAGCACTCCCATTGGCCCCGCGAGTTGTTGTGGCGCGGGAGCCAATGGGAGGGAGAGCAGGCAGTCGCGAGGGGGGTTAAGGGTGGAGGTGCGGCGTGGCTCCGGCCTCTTTCGCCGGATTCCTGGACGACGGACGCCCACCCTCCCTCCCTCGCGGACTGGGGGTTGCTTTTCCGGTAGTGGGGTGTTGCAGCTGGAGGGGGTGGCGGGATCCTGGAGGTTTCCGGGGTCCGGAGCCGGATGCAAGCATTAGGGCGGGGGTGGGGTACCCCCGACCCGGACAATCCCTCAGGCTTTTGCTAATAACATGGCGAAGCCGGATGAGGGAGGGAGAAGCAAATTAGTCGGGACTTGTACCCGAGGGAGGCAGACATGACGTCACCTTGCTAATAATACGGCGGGTGATGGCTCGGGCTGCTGGGGGGGGGGGGGGTAAGTTCTGTTGTTGTATTTCTAATTGGTTAATTGTTCAAAGAATAAAGCTGCGACCAGTTTTTGATCCAAGAATGTGTGATGGTCTGTTGTGTGGGAGGTGGTATATTGAGGAGCTGGGGGGAAAAAAGGGCAAGGACTCGGGCGAGGCATCGGTCCGCCTTACCCGGTTAGGAAAGGAATGGAGAATAAAACAAAGGATATTACAGTGCCTCTGTATTGTTCCATGGTGTGACTGCAGCTTGAATATTGTGTGCAATTTTGGTGGCTGTATCTTAAAAAGATATTGCAGAATTAGAAAAGGTACAGAGAAGAGCTACCAAAGTGGTAAAGGGGAGGAAAGGATACCCCTATGGGAAGAGGCTTAAAAGGTTAGGGCTCTTCAACTTGGAAAAGAGATGGGTGAGGGGGGAATATGATAGAGGTCTATAAAATAATGGGTGGAGTGGAATGGGTAAACATAGATCAGTTGTTTATGCCATCAAAAAGTAGAAAGACTAGGGACATGCAATGAAGTTACAATGTAGCATATTTAAGACTAATCAGAGAAAATATTTTTTCACTCAAGGCGTAATCAAACTCTTGAATTCATTACCAGAGGATGTAGTAAAAGCTAGTGTAACTGGATTTAAAAGAGGTTTGGACAAGTTTCTGAAGGAAAAATCCAAAAAACATTTTTAAAGAGGACACAGGAAATCCACTGCGTACCCATTCCACAAGCAGCATGGAATCTGTGTACTTTTTGGGAGCCTGACAGGCAGTTGTGCCCTGGATTTGCCACTGTTGGAAACAGGATACTGGGCTTGATGGACCCTTGGTCTGACCCAGTATGGCATATGTTCTTATGTTCTAATTAAAATGCATAGCATCTAATGACAAGAAATTTGTGACGTCATCCAGTGCATTTGTGACATCATGTAAGATGGTGGGACTTGGCTGAATTTGTGTCTCTGTGATCACATCAGAACAGAACCTGAACTGCTAACGACCTACATTATCAATGAAAAAGTCTGGTTGGACTTATGAGATCTTCAATCAGTCGCTACTGAGAACTAAAGCAAGAAACCTATTTGTTAAGATCCGTAATTGGGTTACTCTGTGGTTCTTGTAGCTAAGCATGATATGCACTATAGTTTTGCTCAACATTCGATTATATAAGACCAAAGAATGAAAAGTATTAGAAAGTAGAAATGTAGGCCCACCACTGAAAATATAATTTGCTAAAGTGAACAAGATAATTGGCTAGTAGAGCCGGGTGCCTTCTGTTGGTCTGAAGACAAATATTTTGTGGTGAAACCTTTTGGGCTAAGCAGGTGTCTTCTTCAGACAAGGTATTTGCATCTGAAAACATTTGCTAGTCTAGTGCAGGTTTGTTGATTTTCCTCTAACAGATTGTGTATTCGGGTGATAAATCTCAGATATAACACACTTCTCAATGGAGCAATGTTCCCATGAAGGTGCATGAGATTACTTACCCTGTGCTGTTGTCGATGGGGAAAGGTCTCCCCCATCTTCAGTAGTGCGGGCAGAGAACTCCCATGTAGCTTTTTGAGAACCTTGCTATGGAGTGAAATCAGCCTAAGCGAAATGTCTGAGAAGAACTAGTGGACTGGTTGTTTTATTGACTCTGGGCAGCTGCTCTCTGACCTGTAGATCCAGCTCTAAGAAGTGGAGCAGAGGAGTAGTCTAATGGTTAGAGCACTAGCTTGGGCTCATTTTACACATAGATGCCCATACCACATCGAAGTAGATGGGAGGGGGGGGGGATTGTCTTGCCAATGTTTATTTACCCCCCACCCCCATGAAAAGAGAGAAAAACAGAAGTCTTTGTAAAGAGGAGCCATGTGTATATCTGTGAAATGGCCCCGCCTGCTACATGCTGATATCACTCCCCGTGTGTTCTTGCAGTCCCTGCTGTCTGTGGCCCGTTTTTAACAATCACGTCCATTTTGAAGGGCGGAGAGATGTCAGTTTTACATTGGCCTCATATGTGCATACTCTCTCTTCTAAAGTCTACACAGATTGCAGACATTTTCACTTCCATGTTCCTCCCACCACATAAACAGCCTTTTTAAAATGTGCTTTTACATGTCTTTGAAAACTACTCAAAGTCTTCATTTTTGAGGAAGTGTTTTCTCTTGCAGTTGTTTATTTTGATTCTTGATTTCTGTTCCTGATTTTAATTTTAGTTATTTTTTGTATGTTTTATGTGTTATGTTTTGCTATTTATTATGCATGTAATGGAAGCAAATTCCATAGTCTGGTTTGAAATAAGTATTGAGGTCTATAAGATGGTTTGAAATAAGTATAGAGATCTATAAGATGGTTTGAAATAAAGAAAATACTGACCTCTCATTGGGTCAGGGTGCAGCAGAAGACGTTGTTTAAGGAAAAATGAAATGATGGTTCCATTATTAGAGGAAAGCCATGAAACCTCCCCTATAGGCAAGTTAAAGATGATCAAGCCTCGTGACGTCCTCAGGCAGGGATGAGGCAGTTAGCAAGTTCTTCTAACAGTTGACATTCTAAATTTTGGGGAGAAAAAGGGAAGTTCAGCTGTCATAGAAGCAGGATTAGTTTTAAGCTAAATATCAGTGAAAGAGCTTTTTAGACCTTTTAGGAGCAATTTTATAAAGGGGTTTCCACACTTAGTATATGCGCATAAAATTATCTTGCCTGTCCAAGTCTGCTCGATGACGAGAAGGGGTACATGAGTCTGACGTAGCATGTTCAGGGGTGGATTGTGGGTAGAGCGTGGGTGGAGTCACATTTTTAAAAGGTGCATGATTCTATGTATTATATGTTTGTTAATGTAGGCAGGTTAGTTCCTGCTGCGATTTTTGCAGGATTCATGCTAGAATTTTAGAATTTTATAAAGATGCCTAGGTTCCTATTTTGCATATCTGGAGGTAATTTTAAAAAGGTTTTCCCATATGTAAATCCCCTTTTACTCACGGAATTATGCTTTTCTAGAACGGTCTGCTGTATGCACACAGATAAGACACCTGCTAATATGCGCACTGCGCAGGGGGTGGAGCTGCTACCGGGACTGCTTCAGGGGGTTGATTTTATAAAGGTGCATAAGCATTGGGGTAGCAGTGCCTTGTTCTTATTTATTAGGTGCCCTATTTCCAAAATTACCCCTCAATGGTACTGCTAATTGCTATACCTTTTTACAGTTATGACAACAATTTTAAACACTACATAGTGGTTTTTTTTATCATCTAGGCCAGTGAGTTTCTGGATCGTAGCTAGACTGTCCTACAAATGCTGGATGGCTTTGGGAAAGGCAGGTGTGTCCTGGTGAATAGGACCTCAGGTCTGTGATGACTCTTACTGTCTGAGGGTGAGAGCAGAATCATCACGACATCATCGTCTGATGCTGTAACTGGGAAGATAAGGATGCTACTTCCTGCTTTATTCTTGCAATATAAATGTTCAAAAGATGTAAGAATCAACTTTGTGAGCTGTAGGATATATACTTTCTCATTAAGTAAAATGCTGTACCTGTCCCAGTATTGGGGCAAAATTAAACAGGTGCTATTCCTCCATTTAACTTGGGTTCACTACAAATTCATCATGCATTAGTAAAAAAAAAATAAAAAGGTTTTTTTTCTGGTGAAAAATGTCACTCTAGCAGGTTCTGAACACTTCACTCTGATTTGTTGACATTTATTTATTTTTATTTATTTTATTTTATTTATTTTTATTTATTACAATTTCTTATATACCGCACTATTGTCAGCGCGGTTTACATACAACAAAATGACCATAACAAACTGTTTGGCTTCACATAGAACAGGAGAAAACAACTTGGATAACATGCTTTTGCTTTACATATTCTCTTATATACTGTGCTATTCTGCATCAGTGTGGTTTACATTGAACAAACTGAAATTACATTGAACAGGGCATTATAACTTGGAGATAACTATTTTACAGGGTACATGGGCTATGGAGGGTTAAGTGGCTTGCCCAAGACCACAAGGAGCACCTATGGGACTAGAAAACCCAGTCCTTCTGGCCCAAGGTTGCTGTCCTCTAGTGGGATTTGAACCCCTGACCTTCTGGCCTAAAGTACCTTGCCCCAACCACTAGGCTACTCCTCCACTCCATTTCCTTTCTCTACTTGGCCATAGGGGGTAACCCGGAGCCTAGGTTTTCCCTACTGCATTGCCAGGCATATGCTGCTTCAGGGCGATCCTTCCTTTCGGATATGTTGATTATCTTACACCGTAGGAGTGTTTTGAGCTGCTTAAGAGGAGGCCAGCAAAGTCCGAAAGAGGAAAACAGAAAGTATTGCATTAAAGCAGTACACTGTAACGAGAGCATACATGAGAAAGACAAGCTGTGCCAATGAAAGATAATGATGTCTCATAAGAACATAAGACATGCCATACTGGGTCAGACCAGGGTCCATCAAGCCCAGGATCCTGTTTCCAACAGCGGCCAATCTAGGTCACAAGTACCTAACAGTTTCCCCAAAAGACACAGGTTCCACAATGCTTGTCCCAGAATAAGCAGTGGATGTCCTGGGTCCCCTTTAATATAATCGTTTATGGACCTGTCCTCCAGGAACTTGTCCAAACCTTTTTTTAACTTGGCTACACTAACAGCTTTTACTACATCCTCCAGTAACAAATTCCAGAGTTTGTCAACACTAGAACTCATTTTTCGATGCAACACTGACCATTTTTCAAGTGAATGTGTCCCCGTGAGATTGTGACTGAGGAAGTATGAAACACTGAAAAATTGATCTCAGAATAGATTATGTGGATTTTACCCTGGTTGACCTTCAGTAGAAACATCCAATCTCCCTGATTTCTGATGAGATAACCTGTAAGCTATTTGCTTCAGAATCCAAGGGAACCTTGAATCAAACCTGCTGCACCTGGATCAAGTGAGTATTTGCTGCAGTTAGATAGGGGATTTTGTTTTAAAGAAGTTCATTAAACTGACTCAGACAGCCCGCAAATTCTTCATAGTTTCAGTGATGTGGACGTCAAACTTGCTTTAAAGACATTTGTCTACATGTATCTATGGCCACTGAAACTGGCTTGAGGCAGGACTTAGCTTATTTTGGGGAATGTGCAGCGCATGACTGAGCTTCTCTCACTCTGCACCTCCAGTGGGAACCTTACCCCTCAGTGTCCTAAGATGTACAGTTGATATGCTAGTAGGAAGCTCCTGTATTGCCTTAAGGTTGAATATTTTTATGGCATAAGGCTTGTCACAGCAGGGCAGCTCAGGGTGTAACCCAGACTCTCTCCTGGAAACCATCAACCCTTGGATAGAATAAGCCCTGTGGAGTTCTGTCTAAGAATGTAACCTTCTTCCCAATGAAGAAAGACTTCAAATACAGTTGGTTTTGTTAACTGATACTCTTTTTAGTATTTTGGCAGATGAATTCTGCGATTTCTGTTTCTTACTACATTTCATCTGAGGTAAGAATCCAGCATAATGAGTTGCCTCCGATCCCCCAGAAGGTGATTGTAGAAACTCCCATGTGGGCAACGGGCAGTTGGTGTGTACGTATTCGGGGCCTATTTTATCAAGCGAAGCATGCAGTACTTTACTTTATACGGTAAAACAGGGGCGTTCTGGTGCGACTGAAGCTAGTTGTGGCCATTATGCCTACTCTGCAACAGGCATCTAGATTGGTGAAGAAACGCACATAGGTTGTAATATTCTATAAACTATGCGTCTGAATTTAGACCCCATCTATACTCCACCCAAGTGCCGTCCTGTGCACATCCCTATGGAAAGTATGCATGATGGGACTTACGCATGCACTTACAGAATAACGACTGCCCAAAATGCGTGCACATGATGTGCGTAAGCCCTTGAGACTAGGGGCTTAGGTGCATTTCTTGCACGTGCACTATATGGAATCAGCCCCTAAAAGTGCTTCTGCCGCTGTCCCATCACCCCGTTGCTTAGCATTCTAGTTTGGTCTATAATGTTCTACAACTATTAGCTCATCACCCTCTTAATCCTCAACCTGTATGACTATGTCCTAAAAGTTAACGAACACCCCTTCCCAAAATGACAAAACCTGTATCCATCCAACAGTTCCCTGCGACGCTATAGTGTGCTTATTTTTAAGATTTTTTTATGCTGCACATCTGAATTCCTTTTTTTTGTGTTTTTTTTTTATCCCTTTACTGCTTGGCTTGACAGATATTGCAAATATTGTAAGGACTTTGTGAGTTGCAGATCTCCCTGTAAGTGGCATAAAATCAGCACAGGCCATATTGTTAAAGACGATAGTCAAGCTGGCAGACAGTTGTGGGAGTGAAAGATAAAGATATTTTCATGTGCCTGCTTCTAGGTGCAGTATGAATAACTATACACTGAAGTCTGCTTAGTCTAGGTTACCTACATCATCGGTGTTGCATTCTAGATTCTGGCAACTCCTACAATTTCTAGAAATCCACTTAAAAACATGGGCGTCTACTTTGCAATGGTATATGGACCTTACATAAATTCTGCAAACTGATTCCTTTATTAGCAAGATGATACGCTTGTAAATACTGCACACGGTGGCTGTTGTCCTCCTTTGTGCTGCTGCCTCGTGCAGAGGAATTTTGTTACAAGCACTTAAGTAGCTCTTAAGTAGCTCAGATCAAGTTTCAGTGTCCCTGGTGGCGGGCACAATTGTACATATAAATGTTCAGTTGTTAGGAATCTCATGCCCATGAAGGCTGTTTTAAAAGAAAAGTATTGCAGAAGAGTTCATGACTAGCTCAAATGTCTGCCCTTATACAGTATACAATACAAATAACATTTCAACCCTTTGCCTTCAAGATGGCCTCTAAGTAGGGTTTGGGGCCTGCTGGCTTGCACATTGCCGTCCGTCTGTGCCACCTGGGCTATGCAGCACCTGTCCGTGGGGGGAGGAAAGCTAAAGGCACGGTGCAGGATGATTAAAGGTGGAGGGGGCTACGGACGAGGGGGAGGGGACAGCTGCTCATGTCAGCACCAAGATAAGTGTAAAGAGATTAATAGTTATTTAAAGAGTGAACTGGACTATGGCATGTATCTAGGGAATGCAGTGTATAAATGGACTGGAATGGGTACGCCTGTGCTAACATTTAGACAGATGTCCACTGGATTGATTGGAATGGTAAGGATTCATTTTACCCTAAACAAATTCTTAAAGTTTAATAAGACAATGTCACGGCTTTTTCATTTTAGTATTTCAGTAGGGCGCTCATCGCTGAATAATCTCCTGGCTCTGATTTGGACTGTTGTACCACCTTCAAACATTGAACACTATCACTTACACTGAATCACATTAATGCGTTTAATATGAAACAGTTTGCAAGAGTTAGGGTTCAATTTTCAATCTGTCCAGATTGGGGCAAAGACCACATACTGTTTACTCATGGACTTTGCACAATTCTGAAAGCGAAACTGCAAATAGCTTTCTCTTTACAAATGGCCACAGTTACAAAGTGCTTGTGTTCACTTCACCTGCTTTTTCCATGGGTAAATTTTGCTTGAAACATTGTCATGGGTAGATTTGAAAATGCCATCGGCATGTGCAGTTTTCCTTCTTCCAGCTAGCCATTCCCTGGGAACACCCCCTTCCAGTGGGGCTAAACATAGACCTCTTGTGGAACAATGCACATCTTTTTTGCTGCAGTGAGGCTAGGCGGTTTTCAGACAGCTCATTTGTGCCAATAAAATGCTTTTTACCTATGACAATCGCTTTGAAAATTGGCCGCCTTATTTATCAGAGTGATTAGTCATGCAAGTTGTGTCCAAGAGCAGCTTGCCTGGAAAGTATTAACACTCTCAAACAATAAAAGCAAAATCCTCAAAGCCACATCGACTCATAATAGGAACCAATGAACTTCACATCCAAAATCAATTTATAATCATTGAGCATTCTTGAAAATATAGCAGGTTACAAGAGAATTCAGTTCAGTTACTTGATATATTGCCCATCCCACAGATAATCAGCACTTTTCATTATAACACATAGCACAAAACATGGCCTAGTGGTTGGGGCAAGTTACTTCAGGCTGGAAGGTCAGTGGTTCAAACCCCACTAGAGGACAGCAACCTTGGGCCAGAAGGACTGGGGTTTCTAGTCCCACAGGTGCTCCTTGTGGTCTTGGGCAAGCCACTTAACCCTCCATAGCCCATGTTCCCTGTAAAAAAGTTATCTCCAAGTTATAATGCCCTGTTCAATGTAATTTCAGTTTGTTCAATGTAAACTGCACTGATGCAGAATAGCGCGGTATATAAGAGAATGTAAATAAATAAATAAATAAACAGCACAAACTTCCTGAATACATCACCAATCCTTCGGAATGCAAGTGAGAAAAAGCAGGCTTTAAGATTCTGGAAGTGAGGATAACCAAACTGACCCTGCAAAATCCAAAGTATAATTTACCTAACAATAAGGCCCCTTTTTACTAACAAGCGCATGATCATGCTGTTATCATGCACTACCTGTAGAAGAGGTGACTTGCATGGAGCGGTGGGTACACCCCTAAACAAAGGCATGGGGAGGGGTGACCTGCACAGCATGGCGGGCGCACCTACTCCTGCCATCTTGCTGGGCAGACTAGATGGACCATGCTGGTCTCTATCTGCCATCATATACTATATTACTGTGTTACCTACCGCAAAGCTGACTACATGTGAAGAATAATTTTATAATGGGGCTTCTACATTGAGAAAGCCAGAACATGCCTATTTTAAGCCTATTTTGTCTTTATAAAATATTAGTGTAAGTGACAGATGGATATTTCCACCTGCTCTATGCACATAAAGGAAGTACTTTTAGAAGCCCTATTCATGCTTTGGACATGCTTTTAGAAACCGGGTCTGTAGACGGACCCAGCACAAGGACATCCACATTGGAACAAGGGCATAGTGCAGGTGTGGCCAGGATATTCCCAAGAACATTGATGTTCTCGCTCAATTTCAGAACTATCCTGGACGTCCCAAGCCACATCAAAGGTTATACCTACTCCATGCATGAATAAGCATCTGAAAAGTGCTCTTTTTGTAGGCAAACATCTGGTGGGTGTAGAAAAAGAAGTACACTCATATCACCTTTAATTGACAATTTGACAACGAACACTGACGAGGAATGGGGGCTCATATGTTGGTTTTGCCATGCCGCTGGATGGCCCGTATGCAACCTTGCTTGAGATGGATGTCCCCACCTCATGGTTTCATTGTGGGGGTGTCTATATGGATGATGATATGGGTGTTCACATCAGGGGTGTCTTTGTAAAATGGAGCCAAAACGTAGATGTCCCCAGGTGTTTTTCTGTACATTCTGCCCTGGATGTCCCAGACTGCATTTGGATGTCCTTCCTAAAACATCATTTCATGACTGCAAGAAAGTGCATAGATGAAGGTATCTTATAATCAATGCACATATTTGTAAACTCCATCCATGATCTGCCAGACTGTGCCCTCAGCTATGCCTACTATCAAAGTCAATGCACATTAAAGTCAACGCCTGCACTTTTACACCAGTTGGTATTTTATTAGAGGCCAATTGTGCATATGTGGCCATGCGAATGACTTTATCAAATTACTCCTAACTGGGCCTTGCATCAGATAATATGTAAAAACATTGCTATCAAGTGCTAAGCATTAATAAATAGGGGGTAACTTAGGTAGGGGTATCTCTGACTGAATACCCTTTGATAAGTTCAGATCTTGAGCCTGCTTAGATGAAACTATGATATGGTTCTTTTACCTACCTTGGCTTTTTCTCCTCTTTCAAGAACTGCTCAAACAGGCTGTGTCGGTTTGGCTTCTGGCTTTTCTGCCCATTAGATAGCAAATTATATGCTAATCTCCCCATAAGGATTCCCATCATACAGAAAAATAAGACAGGGTGTGTCATGCAGGTGCATTGTAAAGTAGCTCATCTCCACATTTGCCATTTGGTTACATGCTGTGAAGATCAACCCTGTTTTGGCACTGCAGAATGGCAATGAATGCTTTAGCTCAACACGTAGCCTTGCAAATGCTTCCGTATTTCCTTCTGACAGTGATGGAGGTTTGTTTGCTTTCATGGTTGTCATAGCAAACTTGAGCAGTTTAAGATTATATTTCTTAAGAGGAGATTTGTTTCATAAAGAGAAGTGATTTGGCAAGGTAGTGGTATGGTGGCCCACCATGCATAGGACCTGGGCATGGGGGTCAGATTCCAGACTCTTGTGCTCTAGACCACTGAAGATTAGAAGTTCTATCACAGGGGTGAGGAAACGGCTTCTGCAAGATCCCCTGTTGGACCACTTCAAAAACATACATACTCACTACTGCCAAACTCTCAAATCATGTCGAGGAAAGCAATATAAATAAGTTCCAACCAACATGTTGTATGTGAGATGTTCTTACTGGAATAGCGAAAGACAGCTATTTTCATTTTCCATCCTAAGGAGAACCATCGGTTGTACTTTCCATAAAGAGTAGAGCAGAAAGAAAAACTCCCAAATGGGACCTTTCAGGGCTGTTATAACTTCCTTATCTCTAGCTAGGAAAGACATCTTTTGTGGCTTCATTTCCCATTATAAAGAACATTCTGCATAATACAGACCCCAGTGCTCAAAGACCACCAAACATGAAATAGATTTGCTTAATTGAGACAATGCATGCAGATGTGTTGCTTGTATTTTCACTGCGGATCTCCTAAAAATTAGACTGGCCAATAAGTCCAGAGGATTGAGGCTGAGAATTATATTAGACCTAATAGACCTCATTCAGGCCGTCCCACCCAACAGATCCAGGAGAACGATATCAACAAATACTCTAATCATCCCTAAAGCAGCGACAAAATGCCTATCAGTGACATCTAACAGGGCCTTCAGATTCTATGCCCCTAAGTACTGGAACGCTCTACCCCCAGAGATTCGTGCTATCACTGATCTATCCCTTTTCAGAAAGGCACTCAAATCCCACCTCTTCCCCCAATATTACTTGACCAACTAACCAATCTTAATCACTACCCAAACTAAGAACAAATCCTGTTATGTATACTTGTAAATACTCTTGTAAATACTCTTGTAAATAGTTGCAGTAATGACGTCCCATGTTTTATCCAAGTTCTCTGACCTTGTTCTCTGTAAAACCTAACAGTTTGTTGTTATGGTATGTTGTTATATTGTGAACCGCGCTGATTCTGAATAGAGCGGTATATAAGAGCCTGTAATAAATAAATAAATAATAAATTGCCATTGGCCCATAATAGAAAATAGCCCCTTCTATCTGAGACAATTCAGTAATAACCACTGAGAAGAATTTCACTGTAACACTGTAACTTCTAGTACAGACATCTACAGAAAATCACAAGTTTATGAGACTTTGTTTTCTTTTGGATTCCAAGTTAACACTGCTTTTCCTTCCTTTTTTTTACTTTCCTATAGCCGCAGTATACAAACTTGGGGCTCTTAAATAGCATGGATCAGCAGATTCAAAATGGCTCTTCTTCCACCAGCCCATACAATACTGAGCATGCTCAGAACAGTGTCACAGCACCCTCACCCTATGCACAGCCAAGCTCAACGTTTGATGCCCTCTCCCCTTCTCCAGCCATCCCATCCAACACCGATTACGCAGGACCTCACAGCTTTGACGTATCATTTCAACAGTCCAGCACAGCAAAGTCGGCAACATGGACGGTAAGGAAATCTTGTTTTATAAGGTAGACAGTAGAGTTCTTAGTACTGTAAATCATGTTGAGGAAAGCAATATAAATAAGTTCCAACCAGCATGTTGTATGTGAGATGTTCTTATTGGAATAGCGAAAGACAGCTATTTTCATTTTCTATCCTAAGGAGAACCATCGGTTGTACTTTCTATAAAGAGTCATCATTGACAGTTCACCTTAATGTTGAATTTTGAGGTCACCGGTCCAGTTAAAGTGATTGACATGATTGTGTTCTACCCATGAAAGACTATTAGAAACTAATGCGTAGGAATCAGTGGAAATGCTTCCCACCGGGGAAATCTAATTTGGCATGCTGATTTTCAACTTTTAGGCAAGTGCATTTAGGACATTTGATTTTTAGCTTTATTTTAGCTTCCATCATGATCAAATGATGCCATCTTGACTCACAATTGGGAAATGGTTTATTACATTTGATATACTAGAAATAAAGTTAAATATCTAAATAGCAACATAATAAAATCAAAGTAAAACAATTCAAATAAAATAACTACACACACATAGAAAAAATTAAAATAAAATTACAATGTACGACAGCTTCTAAGGAAACAAGTGTATACATGAAAGCACATTTTGGATATTACATGGTATTTGAAATTGAGATGCTGATGTCAGGATGTGTACAATTACGATAGTTCAGAAACAGCTCTGTTTCTGAAATACACAGAAGGATGTGCAGGTCACACGGGGACTGATATTTGCGTGCATCTCGACGAGTCATTTCAGAAATGTACATGTGGGGAACACTGATGTGTAGGTGCCAGGAGTTCACAATCTGGGTGTTTAGATGGCCGCCACATAAGCTATTTTGTAAATGGAGTTGTATAGATGCTGTGATTTAAATACAGATGGCCTTATCTTTACATTATTTCAATTTGGATGGGGAAAGAAACATTCCTCGAAAGAGATGGGCAAAAGGAGCACTGTTTATATTCCTTTTGTGGAAGGGATAAAGTGTAAATCCGGGCATGGACAATTTTGGACTTGTTCATGCATTCCCTGTATGAAATGGGGAATCACGTCTAGACTTTTGTCTTAGCCAGGCCCCGCCCCTGACATACCTCTGGAATGTTCCCATCTACTTTTGACATGCTTTTCTAACGTGGACAGCTACATGTTGGTGCAATTTATATGTGCAAGTGATTGTATTCACGCATGTAAATCATGAATAAGGCATCTAAAATAACTCTCTTAGTATGAGGGAGAAGTGTGATCCCTGCCATTGGGTTCTAAAGTTCCTCATTTGCTCCACCACGACATAGATCTCCTTCCCTTTCTCACTAGATCTAATTTTTATTGTTCTAGGTTGCTCAAATCTGCCTCCCAAGTTTGTTTTCTCTGGCACCAGTATCACTTACTAATATGAACTTAAGTTTCTTTCACTACCTAATATTGCCCGCCAAAAGGTTCTTGATTTCTAACTTTTCTCAGTTTATTTCCTGGTGTGACCTCATCGGCTCTGATTAATACCTGTCATCTTTTTTCCCTCTCTAAATTTCACTAATAACAGCTTTTGCACTCACCAGACTGGAAGAGTTTCTTGTGCTGTAGTTTCAATTAAAGTTTAATTGCTTTGCTCTCCACCCTTATCAAGAGTCCATAGCTTCAACTCACCATTCAAAATTCTCACAGTGTATGTCCTGGAGCCTGTAGGGAGCAAGAGAACTAAACTTTCTATCCCTCCCTCCCTCCTACCCTTATGTGATTGCAGGGTCTGCAGACAAAAGTATTTGTTTTGTTTTATTTCCTGTGTTGTTTGCAGTTTCTTTTGATTTTGTTTCATTTTAATACATTTTATTTTGTTTTATTTTAATATATTTTTATTTTGTTTCATTTCATTTTTATAAATTTTATTTCAGGGCAATTTTGTTAATTAAAGAGGTGGCTGTGACTGCCGCCCAAATGAAAAACATAGCTGAAAGTTTATTAGAGATTTCAAATATATTTAATACCCAACTGACTCCCCCCCCCCCCAATCCCAATCCCAATCCCAATCCCATGTCTGAGGCTGGTGTTGAACCAGTGACCTTTAGGTTAGAAAGTAGAAAACCTGCAGAAGTGACATCAGCTCTCCATAGGGACTGATTCTAGCCAGCCTGCTCTTAACTTGTATATTGCTGATGATCTTCCTTCCTGTTTTCTGTTTGGCCCAAAGTTTGTCTGGTCTGGAGCTGTATAGAAAATGCTAGCTGGATGTTTTGCCTTGTGTATCTATTAACTCCTATTGTAGAGATTTACTACAAAGATTTTCCTTTTGCCATGTTCTTGTGCCAGAAATTCTATGAAACCATGTCTAAGAACCTTATTAAAGATATTTACCAAACCTAATCCAGATTCTGTTTGTCCAACTAGTGATGATCAAACAGGATGTGGATTAGGCTTGGTAAATATCTCTTAGGGTACTTAGACATGGTTTCATAGAATTTCTGGTACAAGAACATGGCAAAAGGAAAAATATTTGGAGTAAATATCCAAAGCAGAAGTCAATGGATTCAGAAGGTGAAAAAATCCAGTTAGCATTTTCTATAGTGTTGCACTCCAGACAAACTATGTGGCAATCAGGAAACAGAAAGGAAGATCATCAACAGAGTTAAGAGCAGGATAGCTAGAACTAGCCCCCATGGAGACATGATGGCTCAAAGATGCCTGCTGTCCAACTCAAAGGTTATCAACTTGTATTGAAACTGGAGGGGAAAACAAATGTCAGATTTTTCAGTGTCCTTTTCTGATTAAAAATAAAATAGGAAATGTTGTTGATATTTTCCATGTTGCTTCAAACAAATGCAAAACATATGCTTTGCAAAGTCTGTAGCTGCATTTCTAATCGTCAGGCCTTTAGCATGTGAACTGCTGCTTTGCAGTAGTGCCAGGATTAGGAAATGACACTGGGACTCCCTAGTTCTGCCTCAAGCCCTCTGTGTGATTTTGGATAAGTTGCTGTATCTCATTTGGGTAACAAATAACTGTAACAGAAATCAGCTTCCTCTGCAAAACTATAATCCCTGAAATGTAGCACGAAAAGGGATACCTGCTACCAAACATCAGTAAGGTCCCCAGTCCTCTAATGGAACCACTAACTTGTGGCATCAGGAAAATAAATGTGAAACGATATGTATAGACCAAGAACAGATCCAAGGGAATCATCGTTCCGCTGGAAAAGGAACAAAAACACAGACATTATCAATACAGTCTCATCAGCAAACCAGCAGGTTTCACTAATTTCCATGTCCGACCCCACTATTTGTGGGTCAGAATGACCCCCATAGTGTATAAAGAAGTATCACTACCATATTTTAGTATAAAGCTGATGATATGTTTAACTAGCGGGTTATTATATGATCAAAAGTGGTAAGCTGTGAGAACTGATTGTAGACACTGAACACTGGCAGAGTGACATCACATAACCCTGTCAGGGTGTTATCTTATTTTCCTTGCCTGGTAGAGACCTAGTGCTGCCCGAGCTTCCAGTTCAATCATAATTAAATTCCTACTGAGACAGAATACCTTCACTTGCAGCTCTCTGAGAATTCCTGCCATGTTTATGAATAATTCTGCCTCTTTTGTCTATTCAGCTATTGCAGCTGCGCTTCTGGATCAAGTGGGTCACAGGGCCATGGATCTTCGTGCATCCTGGCCATTAGATGTAATTATTGTGAGACGGCATCTCCAGCTCCGGTTGATCCACAGAGTGACATTCAGAGAGGGGTATGCAGCAGTGCACACTAGTGCTGTCACTATGCTGACCTCAGAGACAGCTAAGTGACCTTTAATAATGAGCTTCCACCATATCCCAGGCCTCTCACTGTAATGTATTGTGCAGGGATGACTGTAGGGCGCGTAATGTACCAAAGATGCCAGTATAAGAGCCTAGTTCAGACCAACCTTATTAAATTTTGGAAGTAACCTACTGTAAGTCAGATTTCAGACTAGATCTTTAGAGGTTAAAGGTGAGTGTGGAGGGTCATTTTTTAAAGTCCTACTTATTTAATATGCATTTTCATGTGCCCATGTCAAGCCTGTTTTATAAAGAAAAGTCAGTTCCTAATTGTGTTTATAGACTGTTGATATATGTGGCCAAATGCACACATTAATCTAAGGCATGGTCCCCTACAGCAGTCCTTGAGTTGCTATAAATGTTCATGCCTGGATTTCTAAAAAAGGCATGTAAATGAAAGTATTTTATAATTTACACATATAATTGCATGCTTCACCCACGCATGCTCACAGTGAATGTACATGCACTAAAACACAGTAATTTACGCATGTTGCCTGCATGCCACTTTATGCAGGCCCTTAGAAAATGACCTGCATAGTGACTACTCCCATGCAGTATGAGGTCAGCAGAACACTCAGGTCTACGCTGCGCAAGTCGTCCCGTTGCAGATTACTTTGTAAAAAAGGGTGACTTTTCCAGGCTTACTAAGATTGAGAAATTGCTGGAATCTGCTTTTCTTTCATTGTCCCCCCCCCCCCTTTTTATTTTTGAAAAGCAGAGCCAGTAATACTTTTATTCCTTCCATCTATGCAGAGGAGGAAAATGCATAAAGAATAGATTCTTTTTAAAAGAAAAACAAAGTGAATAATTAGCATGACTGAGAAGTGAGATCCCTGAAATTATGCTGAGCCTGTAGTCAGCACTGATTGATGGATTTCACATCTTATGGGATAGCTGCACTCTCTCAATTCCCATCTGAAGAGTCCACAAACTCCCCTCCCAACTATGAGGCCTAAACAAAGAACTACACCTGGAATTGTTCTCTGCTCAAGGGACATTTATGTGCAACAGTCCCACCCACTGCTGACTTACAGCGAGACAGGTTTCCTTATTCTGCAAGATGTGTGGCAAACAGCTTTAACACTAGTAAAACCAGCTGCTTTTTAAAATAGTGTTGTGTGATAACCCTGGGAAAGTAAAGCGTAAGAGTAGGTCAGGGTGATCGAGAATTTGCTGTTTACATAGAATCATAAACTATAAAGGCAAATAATGGCCACAGGCCCATCTTGGCTTTCCATTTTCACTTCCTACATCAACACTGCAGGTCCTTCTTGACCCTGTGCTCTGAGTCCCAATTGAAACCAAGTGATTTGTCCCAGTCCTGCTTGTATGGAAGCAGAGGTACGAGTTGTGATGCAGCCTCATCCAGAGTGACTGTGTGGTTTTTGTGGTTACTGGGATGTGTCAGCAGATTTCCACAAGCCTTAGGGTCTTGAAAGATGATCTCTGCAGGGAAAGAAACTGGGGGCATTGGTCGTTTAATGACCTGCAGGTAGGTGCGTCCTCGTGCCACCCATCCGATCAGATGCATATCTGAAAAAGGAAGATGCAGTTTAAAGGAGGGCTATCAACATGGTGTTTGGATCGTTCATACGCAGAGAATCGAGGAATTAAAGATGTATTCTATAAAAGAGAGACGGAAAAGGAGTGATGTGATACAAATATCTAGCAGATTTCAATAGTGTATCTGAGGGGACATGTTCTGAAGAATGAGAAACTCAAGGACCTCAGGGCTACTCGGCCTTCTTTACCTCCCGTCGTGGTAGGGCTGGTGGTGGGGTGGCTGTCCTCTGCTGCTCTTGCCTCCCAGTTCAAGAGCTGTCCTCTCCACCCCTCCACTACCCGGAGTCTCTTCTTCGTCTCGGCACATCTCCTGCACTTCATTTCCTCTTGATTTATGCTCCTCCCTCCCTTCAACCCCCCCCCCTTTGGGATTCGCTTCTTCTCACTCTCACTGAGGCCTCACTCCATTTCCCCCACCTCCTGGTTTTAGGCGATTTCAATATCCATTCTGATTGTCCCACTAGATCCTGAGACGCCTCTTTTCTTACTCATGTCAATGACTTAACCCTCCAGCAACATGTCTCCATCCCCACGCATTCAGCCGGCCACACCCTCGACTTAGTCCTATCCCTTTTGCTCCACATGCTTTCCATTCCCTTCCAATCCCCTGGTCTGATCATTTCTGCCTCTTCTTTTCCTTCCAGTCCCCCTCCCCTTCTTCTTCCAATTCCCCCACCCCTGGTTCCCCCCCCATCTATGGTCCGCCGAGTCACTGCCTCAACTCTTTCCTGTTTCCCCTCCTCTGACACTCTTTTTTCCATTCCGACTTTCCTCTACTTTCCCCTAACTCTCAAGCTCAACTCTGGAATTCCACCCTCTCATCTACCCTGGATAACCTTGCCCCCCTTCAGCCCCGTTCCAGCAAACGTCCTCTCCGTTCCCATCCTTGGTATCACCCTGGTCTTCGTTTACACCGTTCCTACCTCCGTCGGGCTGAACGTCTCTGGAATTCCACCCTCTCATCTACCCTGGATAACCTTGCCCCCCTTCAGCCCCGTTCCAGCAAACGTCCTCTCCGTTCCCATCCTTGGTATCATCCTGGTCTTCGTTTACACCGTTCCTACCTCCGTCGGGCTGAACGTCTCTGGCGTAAGCACCCTTCCCCTACCTCTCTCACCCACTACCATACCTGTCATCGCCACTATCGCTCTTTACTGCATTCCAGTAAACGCGCTTATTTCTCTGAGCGCATTTCGTCTGCCTCCAGTTCCTCTCGCCAACTTTACTCTATCGTTCGCTCCCTCTCTAATCCTCAATCTTCTGCCTCCACATCCTCCCTCCAGCTTACTCCAGATCCCGCCCCCTTTGCCTCGCATTTCGCTGATAAGGTTCTCACTCTGCGTTCCTCCTTCTCCTCCTGCCTCCCCCTCTATCCCCTCCCTCTTCCACTCCCTCATCAGCCCCCTCCTCTCCTGTTCAGGCTTGACAGGTTTTCTCTCATTGCTGGTCCTCTTTTCGTCCCATCACCATCCCAGAGCTGACCAGGACCCTTGCCTCTACCCGTAAGACAACCTGTCCCTCCGATCCCATCCCCTCTACTTGGCTCTCTGAGTCTTCTCTGGCCCTTATTCCCCTTATTCACTCTATGTTTAACTTTATTCTTTCCGGTTCCTTCCCCTCTCTTTGGAAGCACGCTTTGATTAGACCCATCCTTAAAAAGCCCACCTTGGAGACTTCTGGTTTGGCAATGAGCTGATCGGATCGGTTACGGTCAGCTCCGGGTACTCTGCCCCACAAAACGGCTATAACTCTTTATAAAAGTGGGCACTAACCACAAATTTACCTCTCTCAGAGTACGGGGGTTATTTAGTGCTGGGAGCAGTTTCTTAACGGCACAAAGCCCGATGGCATCGAAACCGCCACGGAAGGAGAAGCTGAGGGCTGTTGAGGGTAAAATGGCGGAGGGAGCGCCAGCCAGCCCGAAATCCAGTGGCACCCAAGATCTGGTGAAAGAAGTGAGTGCCGCGGTGGTCCAGGCTCTGGATACCCGCTTTCAAGAACTGGTGGACCAGATCCAGAATATCAGCTAAAGCCTCACTGAGTTTACCGGGAGGATGGACCAGGTGGAGACCCGCGTCTTGGACATGGAGGACACCCAGCATTCCCTGGAAGCTAAGGTAGAGGCCCTAGAGACTCTGGTAAAGCAACAGGGTGACAAGCTGGACGAGCTTGAAAATCGGGGGAGACGCAAGAACCTACGCTTTATCGGGATACCGGAGAGCGTGGCGGATGGCACCCTTTTTGAATACCTGCAGACCTGGATTGAGAAGCTGCTACAAGGCCAAGGCGCTGACCCCGTAAAGCTGGAGCGCATGCATCGGTTGGGCCCGTGGCGGGACCAGTCGAGGCGTCCGAGAGCGGTTATAGCACGATTTCTGGATTACCGGCAAAAAGAGGTGGTGTTGAGGACTGCTCGGGGCCGAAATATATGACAACAGGATCCAGAACAAATCCTTGTGTTCCAGGACTACTCAGCCCTAGTGAGCCAGCAGCGACGGGCCTTCTCAGGGGTCTGCACACAGCTGCGAAATCAAGGAGTGCGATTTTCACTGTTGTATCCTGCTCGACTGCGAGTGGAGGTCCATGGACAGACACGCTACCTGATGACACCGGCAGCGGCTACCACACTTCTGGGAACCCTGAACACTCAGGCTGCTTCGCCCTCATGAGGCATGTGATACCAGCGTGGATGGAGTCTCGAAGTCTTGCTGAAGGAGAGAGGCTCAAGGGCCTAGTTGGGGCCTGAACTGTAGCAGTTGCTCTCTCAATGGTTTCAGTTGTTACACTGTTCCATCTCCTGCCTTGTTTAAGTTGTGGCCTGACACATTTGGCTACATTGTTTAAACTGCTCCCTTGTGTGAATGTTTCAATGACTACATTGTTTCATTGTTGCCATGTTTAACTTGCCTCATGGATCAAAATGTGAGTGCGGTTTCCCTGATCTCTTTGCGTGGAATGTATGGAACATGAGAATGGGTAGTTAGGTGAGGGTCCGTTGGCTGGCCTTGAGAAAAGGGTTTTTTTTACTCTGTCTCTTCGAATAATTTCCTCTGCTTTCTATGTGGTTCTCTTCTTCCTTCTTTTCTCTTCTCTTCTATACTGTTGGGATATATTGTGAAGGGATAATGGATGTGCTCGCATGTTCCTATTCTTAGTTCTTAATTCTGTTCCTCTTTTTAGTTAAGACCCGGATGGCGAGATGACGGGGTGGAGGGTTGTAGGTCGGTTTGATGGTTTGGGGGGGAGGATCACCACGCTGCCTATTCCACTGGGAACCAAGAAGTATTGCGCAGGCAGCTCTGGTGGTAATGGGGCTAGCACAAGTGGATATTGGAGGGGCGTGAGGAGACTGACCCTGAGACTTAGCAGCTTTTCACCCCGGAGCCTGTTTTTCATGTAGGCGGCGGATGTTAGGTAAAATAGGATGGTTGGGGGGAGAATGAGGGATGGTATGTGTGTTGGGGGGTAGGCCCTAGAAGGAGAGGATGAATGGATTGTTTATGTTATGCCAATGATATTTATTGTTGTTTTGCTCACTTTCATGTGTGGCCTCCAGAGGCTTGCTGGCTATCCCATATGTGATATTGTGCACAATAAGGTGGCAATCCCATTGAATCGGTGACCGGAGGGGGGATATGGGTAGGTCTCATAGGGTGGTAATAGGGTGTGCTTTGGGGGTACCCGATAAAGTGGCCTCTGCGGTCTAAAAATAGGCATATTGGGTTCCAACGGGGGAATTGCTACGGAGAGGGGGTGTAGGTCCCAGATTGGGGAAGAAGGGGATAAAGGACCCTGGGGGGAAAAGTACATTGGGGCTCAATGAATAGGAGGGGGGTGACCTGTCAGTATTGGGTAATTAGGGTAAGTGAAGTTGATTAGGGAGTGCCGTAGTCCTAGGGAGGAGGAAGGGGGGGGGGAGTGGGGAGTACTGTGAGACTCATATTATAGAGGTTAGGAAGAGAGCTGCATGTTATAAGATGGTTAGGCTCAATGTTGAGCTCAGAGAAGTTTGGGGCAGTCCCGATTGCCATAGGGAAGTTGTCCAACCTATGGGTGGACTTGATGGTCAAGTAGTGGGGGGGCAGGGGGGAGATAGCTGGGTGGGGGGGGGGGGAAGGCGAGGGGATAGGATAGCACACACTCCATTGTTTCCCTGTAAGCAGCTCTGTATTGTTTTGCTGATTGTTAGGGGGGAGTTCCAGGCTGGGGGAACTCCTTTGCTGAGACTAGATTTCTCTGCTTGGCTGGATCTTGACACTGCCCCATGCCACTGAAGGTTATTACCTGGAATGTTTGTGGGTTGGGGACCCCAATTAAGCAGTATAAAATATTGCAGGCCTTGGCCAGACAGCAGTGTGATGTTGCCCTTCTGCAAGAAACACACCAGTCGGAGGAAGAGCATGGTAAACTTTTTAGGGGCTGGGTGGGGCAAGTGTGGGGATCCCCTGCGCGAGGAAAAAAGGGGGGAGTAGTAATTTTGTTCCATAAGCGAGTCCGCTTTGCTGTGGAAAAAGTTGTTGCATCGGAGGACGGGCGCTTTCTTCTGCTGGCTGGTCGACTGGAAGGGAAGCCTGTGATTATTGGGAATCTGTATGGTCCTAATGTGATGGACCCCGGTTTTTATAATGGCCTAGCCTCTAAAATCGAGCAACTTCCGGAATTCCCGCTGATCCTGGCGGGGCATTTTAACGGGGTTCTGGATGTGGACCTTGACACCTCTAGAGGGGGGGAGGCGAGGGATAGGATCCCAATGACGCGGATGTTACAGCGTTTTCGTGGCAGACTAGGCCTGGTCGATCCCTGGCATTTATTACATCCCTTGGAAAGGGACTTTACCCATCAGTCCCGGGCACACGGCTCCAGCGCTCGAATTGATTATCTCCTAGTGTCGGGGGCCTTGTTTGCTAATATGGGTGAGGTGCAGATAGGCCCCCTGGAAATCTCAGATCATGCGATGGTCGTGATGGAGTTGCAGTGGGGGGTGGATAATACCCGGACGCGACTGTGGCGGCTTCCCCTAGGGCTGTGTCAAGATGTTCGATTTCAACATTTTTTGAAGCAGCGTTGGTGGGAGTTTGTGAGTGACCACCAGTGCCACAGTGAGGACCCCGAATTGGTGTGAGAGACAGCAAAAGTGGTGTTACGGGAAGATATCATTGGGTTTGCAGCCCAGAAACGTCGGCTAATAGCGGAACGAATAATTGGTCTAGAACAGGGATGGGCAAACTACGGCCCGGCGGACCTTTTAATCTGGCCCCCTCTGCCCGGCTGAACTCTCCCGGTGCGGCTGAAGCCCTCTGCTCCGGCTTGCAGATACGCGAAGGGAGAGTGTCTCCCTCGCGTCTCTGTTAAGCCCGCAGGGGCAGATGGGAAATTTCCCATCAGCCCCTGCTTCCCATCAGCCCCTGCGGGCTTAACAGAGACGTGAGGGAGACACTCTCCCTTCGCGTATCTGCAAGCCAGAGCAGAGGGCTTCAGCCACGCCGGGAGAGTTCAGCCGGGCAGAGAGGGCCCTGTGGGACACTCCATGCTGCTGCGGTGGCAGCGGCCAGCTTTTTTTTTTAAATTTTAATTTCCATGAGCCGATGGGGGGGGGGGGGGGTTAGGACTGGCAGTGGGCTGTGAGCCGATGGGGGGGGGGGGGTTAGGACTGGCAATGGGCAATGGGATGATTATGGGGGGGGGGTTAGGACGGGTAATGGGCTTTGGGGGGGGTTAAGACTGGCAATGGGCTGTGGGCTGATGGGGGCTGTCTGGAAATGAGGTGATGGGATGTTAGGACTGGTAATGGGCTATGGGGGGGGGGGTTAGGACTGATAATGGGCTATGGGGGGGCTAGGACAGGAAATGGGCTGGTCACTTGGGAGGATCTGGATATCCCACTTCCTGACGCTTCGGCACGCAATTGCTGCAGATTCATGTGAGGTGATTCAGAATCTTAAATCTCACTTATATCTTGCCCACCCCATCTTTTCGGATGAAGCAGGTGGGCCAGCCCCCACTTTGGCTACCATGCTTCCGAAACCAAAAGACCAACCCACAGAAGGAAGTAGGGAGGCATGGTCTAGTGCAGGGATGGGCAAACTACGGCCACTAAAATTGAAGGTACTATTTTATGAAAGAAATACATTGCATAAAGGCTTTGTAAAATAACTCTTTTTATGCTTTTCTACCTTAAATTAATCTAAACATTTAATGTTACAAATTTAAATTTAATTTATATTAATTCACACATACACACCGTCCATCTACTCTTGATCTGGCCCCCGGGTCCAATATATGAACCCATTGCAGCCCTCGAGTCAAAAGGTTTGCCCACCCCTGGTCTAGAATGATTGGTTACTAGCTTGAGAAGTCTGTGTGCGCGTAGCCCAACGTCTGTGAATAAGAAAAGGCTTTGGGAAGCTCACGTGGATCTCAATGAGTTGTTACATCAGAGAGCCAAGAAGTCCGTCCTTTATTATAAATATCGGCTACATTGCTATGGGAACAAGCCGGGGAAGCTACTGGCCCGATGTTTGAAGGGTCAGCGGGGTTCCTCGTTAGTGACGGCTGTCCGGGATGATCAGGGACGGCTGAAAAAAGAGTCCGTTGAAATTGCCCGGGCCTTTCGGAACTTTTTTCAGGACTTATATAAGGCACAACCCGCGTCCACAGTGGAGCTAGATGAGTATTTGAAAACGTTGGATTTGCCGCAGCTTACTGATGAACAGAGGGAGCTCTTAGAGCAACCTATAACTGCGCAGGAGATATCCTCCGCGATTTCCGCAGCTAGTTGTAACAAATCACCTGGACCAGATGGATTGGGTGCCGAGTTCTATAAACTTCTTGATGAGCCTGTGAGCCCTATGCTGGCAGATGTCTTTAACGGGAGGGTGGAACGAGGGGCCTTTCGCTGGGGACGTAACCATGCCCACCTCACGCTGATTCCTAAACCGGGTAAAGACCCTTTGCTAGTAGTGTCGTATCGTCCTATCTCCTTGCTTAACTTTGATATCAAATTAAATGCAAAAGTTTTGGCAATAAGGCTGGCAATAGTTATAGGACACTTAGTGCATGATTCCCAGGTGGGGTTTGTTAAGGGGAGATAAGCTGTTCGTAACTTGCATAAGATTCTAGCTTCCCTGGAATGGGTCCATGCCCATCAGTTGCCTTCATTGCTTGTAAGCTTTGACGCGGAAAAAGCTTTCGACAGGGTGGATTGGCAATATCTTCGTAATCTTCTCCCGCGTTATGGGGTGGGAGTTAATTTCTGTAGGATGGTGGAGAGTCTCTAAGCTCAGCCGACAGCGGGGGTGCTGTGCAATGGTGTACTCTCCGAGGACTTTCCCTTGGAACGGGGCACGCGACAGGGATGCCCCCTTTCTCCCTTATTGTTTGTCCTGTCATTGGACCCCCTGATTCGGACTATCGAGGCCTCACGTGAGATACAGGGAATCAGAATGGGCTCCCAGGAGTTTAAACTTTCAGCCTTTGCAGATGATCATTTGGTACACCTGCTCTCCCCTGATCAGTCGCTGCCGAAGTTGTTGGAGGAGTTTGCGAGATTTGGTAGCATTGCGGGGCTACGTATCAATAGAGATAAATCAGAAGCATTGGATATATCGGCTCAGTTGCGTGGGCGTTGGGTGGGGGTTTTCTCTCTCAAGTGGGCGATAGACCAATTTATTTATTTGGGCATAGTGCTTACTCGCAACCCCCGGGCGCTCTATATGCGTAACTTGGAGAGGTCACTGCGGCGGCTGCAGCTACAGTTGAAAGCATGGGAGCCTCTCCCGCTATCCCTGTCAGGGAAGGTGGCGGCGGTCCAAATGGTGATCTTACCATGACTGTTGTATTGGTTTCAAACACTGCCGGTTTGGCTGTTGAGCTGAGATGTACGCCGGTTTGAGGCCGTTATTCAACGGTTCTTGTGGAAGGGAGGGAAGGCGCGTATTTCTTGGTCGCGAATGTTGGGATCATGGCATGAAGGGGGGATGGGTCATCCGGATCTTACGGGGTATGCTCTGGACTGTCAGGCTCACCACCTTGGAGACTGGTTGGGAGGGACAGACGTGTATACGCCTCAAGCTATGGAGGAGTGTTTTGTGGCACCATTGACACTGTTGGGGGTCCTGCACGGGGCACACCATGCTCTCCCTAGTCACGTAGTGTGTAGTGAGTTGATTAGCTCGGCCCAGCGAACCTGGAAACAACTTAACATCCATTGGAATGCATCGTGGAAGATCTCTAGTTGGCTTCCATTACAGGGCAATGCTAATTTTTTACCTGGCTCAGAGACGGTGATCTTTCAGGAGTGGAGTGCTCGAGGAATCCGGAATGTCGGACATGTGGTGGAGCTGTCAGGGCAGTGCAAATCCTTTTTGACCCTGAGTAGGGAATATGATTTATCCACTAGGCATTGCTTCGCTTATATACAACTTGCTCATTATGTGTCTTCACTGTCCCGAGAGGCGTTACATATTGACCGGTCAGCACAAATTTTGGAGTTTTTTGGGCTGGGGGAGGAAAGCCCCCCATCGATCTCGGACTTCAAGAAGCATTTGGCTAGGCTTTGAATCACCCCTGATTATCGAGGGGTCGAGGCAGCTTGGGAAGCGGAGTTGTGTGAAGCATTATCCCCTGGGTCGGTCATTCAGGCTTTAAAAGGGATAGTGAGACTGACACAGGAGGCACGCTGGCGGGAGATACAATTTAAATGTGTAACTAGAGTGCATTTTTCCCCACGAAGGGTGCTGCGCAGTCAGCTAGCCACTGATGGGTCTTGCCCGAAATGCTCGGAGCCTATAGCGACTTTATTACATATGTGGTGGGGTTGTGGCTTATTGCGTTCCTATTGGGCTAAGATATGTACTTTTCTAAATCGATTACTACATCGGCGTGTGTGATGGACTGGGGCCCTTGTGGCACTGGATCGGCTTGACTCTCCTTGCCCTGTGGCAGAAGGGGAACGATTGTTGGTCCGTAAAGCCTGCCTAGTGGGGAAGGGGCCAATTCTTCGTCTTTGGAGGGACTGCAGCCCACCTTCCTTTGGTGAGTGGCGTAACTGCTTCCATCAGATGATGTTCACGGAGAGATGGGGGGCGCGGGGCAGTGTCAAACGTTGGACAGCCTTTATGCGTGTCTGGGAACCTTATATTCAACAGCTGAGTGCTAGGTGTCGCAATGAGATCCTGCACGTTGGTAGTTGACGGAGTGCGCTGCTGGTGGGAGGTGTGGAGTGTACGTAGATATTGATGGGGGATTTATAGAGTCTGTAGGGTAGTGTGCTGTGGGTGAAGGGAGGGAGGGGGGAGGGTAGCGGGTGGTGGGGATTGGGGGACTACTTATGGGAGAAAACACCATTCCACCTGTCATTTCTGTTTTTGTTTATCCTCCGAGAGGGGATTAGAGTACACCCCTCTTGGTGATATGTGTATATTGTATATTGTATTTGTTGGTGCTAATAAAATAAAGTATAAGAAAAAAAAAAGCCCACCTTGGACCCCTCCATCCCTGCCAACTGGCATCCTATTTCCAACCTCCCATTTCTTTCCAAACTCCTGGAGAAATTGGTTTTTGTTCAGTTCTCCTCTCACCTTGACGCCACCCTCTCCCTTCACCCCCGTCAGTCTGGTTTCCGTCCTGGGCACAGCACAGAATCTATTCTCCTCTCTGTTCTGAATGAACTTCACTCCGCACACAATCGTGGCTCTGTCTCTATTGCAGTCTCTCTCGACCTCTCTTCCGCGTTTGATCTCGTCGATCATCGCACCCTGCTCTCGCGTCTCTGTGACACTGGGATCTCTGGCACTGTTCTCCACTGGTTTCGCTCCTTCTTGACTAACAGATCATTCTCTGTCACCGCCGGTTCCTCTTCCTCTCCCACTCACCCACTTACCTGCGGGGTTCCTCAGGGTTCAGTTCTGGCCCCTCTTCTGTTTAATGTCTTCTTTGCTCCCCTCACTCTTTTAGTGCAGCAATCCGGTATTTCAGCCTACTATTACGCAGATGATATTCTTCTTCTCTACCACACTTGCCCGCTTTCACCCAATCTCTCCCCTCTCAATTCCTGTTTATCCTCCATTGCTTCCTGGATGTCCTCTAATTTTCTTCACCTCAATCCCTCTAAGACCCAAGCCATCTGGTTCACTCTCAGTGGCCCCATACCTTCGATTTCCCTTTTGCTCTCTTCCACTTCCATTCCTGTTGTCCCCTCCCTGCGCTACCTCGGGGTCATCCTGGATTGAGCCCTCTCCTTCCATGAACATCTATCTCTTGTAGTCCAGCGTTCTTTTCTGTCTCTCAGGCAGTTGCGGGCTCTTCGCCCCTTTCTTCCTGTTTCTGCCTTGACCACCCTACTTCTTTCCCTCACTCTTTCCCGCTTGGATTATTGCAACATCTGCTTTGCCGGTCTCCCCCAATGCCAACTCCGAAAGCTACAGCTTATCCAAAACTCCGCTGCCCGGCTACTTACTAATGCTTCCCGTTATGATCACATTTCTTCCCTTCTTATTGGTCTCCACTGGCTTCCCATCTCCTACCAGATTCAATTTAAAATCCTCACTTTTGTGCATAAGACAATGCATACTGGTGTCCCGTACTATCTTTCTAACTTGGTCTGTCTTCATGCCCCTCAACACTCCCTGCGCTCCATCCATGCTAACCGTATGTTTCTTCCCCCCCCCCCACCTCTGCTCACCTCGAATCCACCCGTTCCTCTGCCTTTTTCTTCCTTGGTCCCAGGCTCTGGAACTCGCTCCCCCCTGCCCTCCGTCTTGAATTATCCTTTCGCAAATTTAAAGCCAGTTTGAAGACCCACCTTTTTTGTACTGCCTACGATCTTCCCTTTCCCTCCTCCATCCCTACAGACCCCTCATAGGTTGTCTCGTTTCCTCAGTTTGTCGGTCTGTCTATCTCTGACCTACTCTTCTGTTCTCTTTCCTTTCTCTACCTCTGTCCCTTTCCTATTGCACTAATGGAGTTCTGTTTCCTCTATCCTCTCTTTCTAGCAGCAATGTTATGCCCCTTATTTTAAGCTTGTTGTAAACTGCGCTGGTGTCTTTGGCGTGTATGGTATATCAAGAAACCAATAAAGATAAAGATAAAGAAAGAAACATAAAAATGCTGATTACCCCAAGCTTCCACTGATTGACCCCCCCCCTTTCACCCTCCTTCAGGATGCACCTGCCTCTTCTCCCACCCTCCTTCCTCTCCCCAATGAGCTTGTAAATTATACTTTTCCATTCTCCTTTGCTTCTCCCTGTCCCCCCTTTCTTCTCCTGTTTTGTTTTTCTAAACCAAACTGACAACTGTCCTGTTTTTGTGCAGTATATCAAGTCCTTGGAATAAATAAATACAACAGTGGAAGTAAAGATGAGGTTGAGAACTACAGGCCAGTTAGTCTAACCTCTATGGTGAGTACATTATTGGAAACACTGCTACAAGGGAGAACAGAGAGGTTTCTGGAGTCCAATGGATTGCAGGATCTGAGGCAGCATGGGTTCACTAGAGGCAGGTCTTGTCAGACAAATCTGATTAATTTCTTTAACTGGGTGACCAGGGGAGTTGGACCGAGGGAGAGCCCTACATGTGGTGTACTTAGATTTCAGTAAAGCCTTTAACACCGTTCCACACAGGCGATGTATAAACAAACTGAGCATCCTATAGTTACTGATTGGGTTAGATGAACACTAAAGTTACTGATTGGGTTAGAAATTGGTTGAGTGGGAGGCAACAAAAGGTACAAGTAAATGGAGCTCACTCTGAGGAGAAGGAAGTTACCAGTGGTGTGCCACAGAGATCAGTCCTTGGTCTGATTCTTTTTTAACATCTTTGTTAGTGATATTGTGGAAGGGCTGTCGAGTAAGGTTTGTCTCTTTGCGGATGATACCAAAATCTGCACTAGAGTAGACATTCAGGAAGAAGTAAATAACATGAGGAGGGATATAGCTAAGCTTGAAGAATGGTCTAGAATTTGGCAGCTGAAATTTAATGCTAAAAAGTGCAGCATCATGCATTTGGACTACAAAACTCCAAAGGAGCAGTACAGTGTAGGGGGTGAAGTACTTCTGTCCACAAAAGAAGAGTGGGACCTGGTCATGATTGTGTCTGATGATCTTAAAGTAGCTAAACAGATAAAAAGGTGACAGCAAAAGCTAGAATGATGTTTGGGTGCATAGGGAGAGGAATGGCCAGCAGAAAAAAGCAGATGATAGTGCCTCTGTATAAATTTTAGGTGTGACCTCATTTGGAGTATTGTGTGCAGTTCTGGAGACCGCACCTTCAAAAGGATATCAACAGGTTGGAGTCGGTGCAGAGGGTGGCTACTAAAATGTTAGTGATCTTCATTATAAAGCATATTAGGACAGACTTAAAGATCTTAATATGTATGCTTTAGAGGAAAGGCAGGATAGAGGAGATACGATAGAGATGTTTAAATACCTCTGTGGCATAAATGCACAGAAGGAGAGCCTCTTTCGATTGAAAGCAAGCTCTGCTACGAGGGGAACATAGGATGAAGGTGAAAGGGGATAGACTCAGGAATAATATTCAGAAATATTCTTTACGGAAAGAGTGGAATAGATGTGTGGAATAGTCTCCCAGTGGAGGTGGTAGAGATGAGGAGAGTATTTGAATTCAAAAAAGCATGGGACAAACACAGTAGATCTCTAAAGGTATAAAGGGGATTATTGTAGTTGATATGAAAGGGCAGATTAGATAGGCCATGTGGTCTTTTTCTGCCATCATGTTTCTATGTTTCTGTGTTTCAAACACAGATGATAACGGCAGATAAAGGGCAGACAGGCTATCCAGTCTGCCCATCTATGAGAACAATTAAATTCTATACCCCTTCATCTCCCTCAAAGATCCTCTGTGCTTGTCTCAGCTTTCTTGAATTCAGATTCTTGTCTCCACCACTTCCACTGCAAAGCTGTTCCATCCGCCTACCACCCTTTCTGTAAGGAAATATTTTCTCAATTTATTCCTGAGACTATCCCCTTTCATTTTCATCCTATGGATCATCATGCCAAACTGAAGGGAGGGAGGCTTAAGAGGAGGGGGAGAAAATATATTTTACACTGAGAGGGAGGTGGACATCTGTAATGGATTTCCACTAGAGGTTAAAGGAGCCAAAAGAGTAGCAGAATTCAAGCAGGCATGGGGTATCCCTAAAGAGGGTAATTGTCAAAGACAGTTCCACAGGTAACATAGTCATCATGGAAATTGTATAAAATTACCCACCATATGAAGGTAGCTTTATAGCAGGTCGCCTAGGCTGGAAGTCCAAGTATGCACCTATTTTATGGGTATTTTATTAAGACATATGAAGGCACATTTTAGAAAGGATGTTTGCTTGCAAAATAAGATGCCCAAGTCAAAATGTCTGACACATATCTGAATGCCCATTTCAGACGTCCAGCTCACAAATAGAGCTTCTAAAATGACACTCATAGGCACTAATATATCCTTATAAAGCAGTCTCCGCAGCGGGAACAAGTGCAAAGGGTCACGGGTGAGGCATGTATGTTGGCGCAAATCTCATAAATAGTGTGCGTACTTCCTGATATTGCCCGCATCTGCTGAAACTACTCCCCTGAACATGTCTGTGCAAGGGCCATGTCTTGCTACCATGCATACTCAGACGTGTATAACCTGCGGGTAATTTTATGAGGCCTTTTACAAATGTAAAACACAGCTTATCTGTGAAAACCTCTGTATAAAATTAGCCCCATGTGTGGATAAAATACATGCAGATTTCAGTGAGTATTTTTATTTGCTGTAGGTGGAGGTGTTCCTGGTGGTGGGGTCAGGGCAGAGTATGGAACAGGTATATACTTCTGAATTTTCACAAATATGTGTGGTTTTTTTATGCATACAAAGCTTGATATTACATCAGAGCGTCCATGTGGTACTTATTGTATGCCTATTTGAGAAAGGCCACATTGGCATCTACGTGCCTATATAAAATAGGCTTCCAGAGCCAGTCCCACTAGCTAACACATGCTCTCACACAAATTTGCACCTATTCTGAAGAAGAGGTAAAATGTGTGCATGCAGGGTGGCCTTTTCAAAGGCATTTACACGGATAACTGCCCTAGTTACCCACGTAATGCCTTATCCAGAATTTTTGAAAGGCACCTACATGGGTAGTGCCTTTTGAAATTCCTGAATAAATCCCTAACGCGTCCAGATGCTATGGGATTAGCATTGGGCATGTTAGGGATGTTCCGGGGCGGAGTGGGAACGGAGGAAAGGGCTAAGTGGGTAGCAGCAATTTTCAATGCTACCCGCTTAGCCCTCTGCGCCTTGAAGATAGGCGAGGTTTTTCCCCATCTATCTTTAAGGCTCAGGGGCTAAGCGGGTAGCATCAAAAATCGGTGCTACCCACTTAACCTTGGCAGCTGCCAGCGCATCCAGCATAACCCGGATTTTCACTTCTGTCGTCATGGAAATGAATATCCAGGTTAAGGGGGCTGGCGGGCAGGCTATGCGGCGACGCGGCGCATAGCCTGCCTAAATCAAAATCGGGCCGGTCCTCTCTATATGTACTTCTAGATTTTACATGATACGTCTGCCCAAACTGCCCCCGGGAATGTCAATGTAAAGGTAGGTGCACTCTTTCTACTTTTCACAAATGTAGACGCAGGCACAGTTTTAGAAGAGCCCTTTTTCATGTGACTGACCTTTTCAATGCCTCGTTGGAGTCGGGAGTGGTGCCAAAGGACTGGAGAGAGGCTCATGTGGTGCCTTTACACAAAAGCGGTAGTAAGGATGTGGTTGAAAACTACAGGCCGGTTAGTTTAACTTCAGTGGTGAGTAAATTAATAGAAACGCTGTTGATAGAGAAAATAGTGATGTTTCTGGAGTCCAGCAGATTACAGGATCCGAGGCAGCATGGATTCACCAGAGGCAGGTCTTGTCAGACAAATCTGATTGATTTCTTTGACTGGGTGACCAGGGAGTTGGACCGCTGGAGAGCTCTAGATGTGGTGTATTTAGATTTCAGTAAAGCCTTTGACACTGTTCCTCACAGGCGACTTATAAACAAACTGAGCACCCTAGGGATGGACCCTAAAGTTACTGCTTGGGTTAGAAATTGGTTGGGTGGGAGGCGACAAAGAGTACAAGTAAATGGAGCTCACTCTGAGGAGAAGGATGTTACCAGTGGTGTGCCCCAGGGATCTGTCCTTGGTCCGATTCTTTTTAACATCTTTGTTAGTGATATAGCGGAAGGGCTGTTGGGTAAGGTTTGCCTCTTTGCGGATGATACCAAAATCTGCAATAGAGTAGACACCCAGGAAGGTGTAGATAACATGAGGAGAATGGTCTAGAATTTGGCAACTGGGCTTTAATGTTAAAAAATGTAAGGTCATGCATTTGGGCTGCAGCAATCCAAGGGAGCAAAACAGTATAGGAGGTGAAGTACTTTTGTCCACTAAAGAAGAGCGGGACCTAGGCGTAGTTGTGTCCGATGATCTTAAAGTAGCTAAACAGGTAGAAAAGGCGACGGCAAAAGCTAGAAGGATGCTTGGGTGCATACGGAGAGGAATGGCTAGCAGAAAAAAGGAGGTGATAATGCCTCTGTATAAGTCTTTGGTGAGACCTCATTTGGAGTATGGTGTGCAATTCTGGAGACCGCACCTTCAAAAGGATGTGAACAGGATGGAGTCGGTGCAGAGGGTTGCTACTAAGATGATTAGTGGTCTTCATTATAAAGCATATGAGGACAGACTTAAGTATCTTAATATGTACACCTTAGAGGAAAGGCGGGATAGAGGTGATATGATTGAGATGTTTAAATACCTCCGTGGTATAAATGTTCAGGGAGAGAGCCTCTTTCAATTGAAAGCAAGTTCTGCGACGAGGGGATATGGGATGAGGGTGAAGGGAGATAGATTCAGGAGTGATATGCGGAAATATTTCTTTACGGAAAGAGTAGTGGATCCGTGGAATAGTCTCCCAGTGGAGGTGGTAGAGATGAGGACAATAACTGAATTAAAAAAAGCATGGGACAAACACAGAAGATCTCTAAAGGTAAAAAGGGGACTGTTGTAGTTGTTGTTATGGAAGGACAGACTAGATGGGCCTTGTGGTCTTTTTCTGTCATCATGTTTCTATGTTTCTATGTTTCTTTCATGCTTTACACACAGAAAGAGCCTTATAAACTTACCTCCAAAATTGAGCCACACAAATTAGTTAGTGTAAGGGGCATGCTTATGAAGATGCTTGTTAACACCCGGGCAATAACTGCAAAAAATCTGTCTTTAGCTGCCATAGTACCAAGGTATCTGCAGTTGGTGTACCCAGCATTCCCCCTGCAGATGCTGCTGATTGCCACCCATCGAAGTAGCAATAGTTGACTCCGCAAGACCTGCAAAATGTGTATTTAGTGTGTGATATTAATCTCTGCGGTAGCAGCAGGGAACTGGAACACTCACTCTCCGCCCACATTCCTCTCATTCAAGCAGGTACAATTCCAAATGGAGCTATCACGGAAAAAGACCCATGGTAACTGCATTTCTCTCACAAAAGCCGTCTTCGCAGCGTGGCAATCCTGCTAGTGCTTCAAAGACAGCTGTCGCGCATTAGTACACATGCCTCCAAATGTACATGGGTGTTTTTCCTGGGATAATTGTAATAATGGAAGCAGGTTTATACATTTATTTTGAACATTTTGACCAAGTCTGTGAAGTAAAAAGTATCCCTGAAGAATCCTTAGAGAAAACCATAGACGTGTGACAGCTCATTAGGCAAAGATTATGTTTCTCCTCAAAAGCAAACTGAAGTTGATATTTCAAAAGAGATATTTTTCATACATCTTCTGCAGATTTATTAGTTAAGTCACATCTGCTGACACAAGATGTTTAAAAAAAAAAAAAGAAAAGTTAATTTAATGCTGAATTAGAAACTACCCATTGTCAGATCGGTTCACTAAAAGGCAGCAACTCTGCACTAAATGAATGGGATTTTCATGGATTTAAATGAAGTTTAATGCACACAAGCTTCCTATCCATTTCCATATCTAGTTCGAACTTCTCCTATTGATTTATAAGTGCACTCGTTCTGCTGCTTCTCACTACCTTTCCTCTCTTATCTCTCCCTACACCTCTCCTCGGGAACTCCTCTCTTCTGGCAAATCTCTTCTATCTGTGCCCTCCTCTTCTACTGCAAACTCCAGACTTCGCTCCTTTCACCTTGCTGCACCTTATGCCTGCAACAAACTACCTGTGTCTATACGTCGGGCTCCTTCTCTGACCCTTTTCAAATCTAGGCTGAAAACTTACTTCCTCGAGGCCACTTCTGGATCCTGATCCGGGTAGTTTCCTGCTCCCCAATTATGTTACCTTACCATTCCCGTAGACAAATCCGAGTCCCCAGCTGTTGTGTTGTCTGTCTTGATTAGATTGTAAGCTCTGATGAGCAGGGACTGTCTCTTACAGGTCTGTACAGCGCTGCATACGACTTGTAGCGCTATACAAATGATTAGTAGTAGTAGTAGTATTTCTATATGCCTCACCTATAGGGCCCTAGATGTTAATGTTAGCGAGCTCTCCACAGCACTTGACTCAGTGTGTGCATTTAACTCCCACCACAAGCCGCTAATAGCCCTTGAAGACTTTAACCTCAATTCAACATCCAACAAGGAGACCAACACATTCCTGAAAGCAATGGAATCACTGCAATACTCACAAACTATTATACGTCCCCATGCACCAGCTTGGCTCAACCCCCAACCTCCTCTTCGCCCCTAAGATCTGATAGAACAAAATGCAATAACGTCCCCTACAATAATACCGAAACTCTGGTCTGATCATAACATAGTAGCATTTGACATGGTGATCAGCAACCAAACCACTCAGCTAAACACTAGAGTGGAGGAATAGCATAGTGGTACAACCACCCCAGTCACCTTACTGGGCAGACTAGATGGACCATTCTGGTCTTTCTTGCTGTCATTTACTATGGGCGGCATGCAGAGTCTTGAATATCGGGGTCAGACTTCTGGGGTGGACGTCCAACCCCCGCTATTCATCAGGACCCAATTCCTGGTCCAGAGCTCCCCTCATGTTCAGGGTTGCTGTGCAGGGAGCTCTGGATGGAGACAGGAGCAGGTGGGCAGGGGGAGAAGACAGGGCGGGCTGGAGGTGGGACCCAGACCCCAGACATATGGGGCCGGTACCAGTCATGGCCCTGTACATCTGTGCCAGATGAAATGGACAGGTGACTTATTCCACCTCGGGGGTGGAATAAGTCACCCAGTGTGCAGCAATCTGTGGCAGTGGACCCCCCGAAGGGTAGGGAGCACATGAGTTTCCCCGCAGCCCAACTCTGACCTCAGGAGGCCTGTTCGGGGATCGGGCATCGGGGAAAGGAAGCTATTCTGGGTCTGGGGGTGAGCAGGCTACTGCATGGCATCCCAGTGCCATGGCGATGGGATGCCATAGCACTGGGCTCCATGCAGGAGCCATGGCAGGGTGGATGGGAAGGGAGCGGGGCATCCAAAGGGCCTGAATCATGGCACATCCTGCCTGTTCAAGCCCTTTGCACCCGATTCTTATCCCGCGGGGTTGTCTAGCTCCTGCGGGTTTAGAATCGGATGCAAATCTGGACTGTCCAGAGATTGGATGCCAGGATGGGCCAGATGGGCCCTTTTCTTCATGGGGCTCCACATTACTATGGATACTGTGAAGAGTCCCCTGAAGCAAGGCTCTCAGGCTTGAAACTTGCATTCATGTCAGGACATAGTAGCAGTGCAAAGTACCGGATGATATAAGAGTGTCTATGACTGGATATTTTAGTGCAACAAAAAATGTTTAAAAAATACAAGGACATGAAAGGCAGGTTGAAATTGAGGAATAACAATTGGGTGTCATAAACGAATCATTAACACTCATTAAGATGCCCTCCCGCTGGAAGTGGTGGGGGGCAAATACAGTGACAGAATTCCAAATGGCATGGGACAGACACAGTGGATCCCTTTATAGGAACAGGATAAAATCAAAATAAACATAACTGTCTCTTATATCTGAACAAATAGGGGTGATCTACACAGAGCAGTGGGTACACCCCTAAACAAAGACATGGGAAGGGGTGAACTGCACGGAGCGGCAGGTGCACCTACTCTTGTCGCCTTGCTGGGCAGACTAGATGGACCATGCTGGTCTTTATCTGCCGTCATTTACTATGTTATTATGTTACTATATTCCTTGCTGATGGTCTCGCTTAGCTAAAATTTTGTTTTGGGAGGTATTGAATATAGTTGCTGCAAGTTTTGAAATAGAGTTCAATTGTTTATGGGAGGCAAATATGATCATTACATCCTTTCATTAAGTAAGCATAAAAGACAGTTTTTTTGGAATTTTTATTTATTTATTTATTTTTTAATTTCAGCTTTGCACATATAACATATACAAGCATAATGAAACAAGACCATGCAATTAGAAAAAAATCCACAAGACTAACATAAAATACGTTATCTGTATATAGCAGCAGTTCTCATCAAGGGAAGAACAGAAGCATTAACATCAAAAGCATTAAAACAAAGGAAAACAAGCAGTAATGAAAGGAGGAAAAAGACCCTCCATTCTCTCATACTTTTGAGCACAATTATTAAGGAGTCAAGAAACCCCCTAGCCTATACTTTCCTATCCAATAAGAATTTTTCTAACTGTAAACAAACGTCACCCCTTGCAAGGTAATAACACATTTGCAGGGATAACGTAAAACGAAAGTGGCCCCCAACCTTAGACCTCAGGGCCAAGAAGCTCCTTCTACACAACCGAGCGCTCCTGGTCACATCCGGGCGGGAACACATTCATTTTTTGAACACAAAACTTAGAATCCTTATATTTAAAGAAGGACTTCAAGACCCTGAGGTTATCAGTAATTGAAACAAAGGAAACTAACAGAGTTACCCTCTTGGCTATCTCATCACTTGAATCCTCCAAGAACTTTGTCAGGTCCTGGTGATAAGATATGGAGCCCCTCACCCCCTCCCCCCCCCATCCAACACCTGCTTCCCTATCAACAAAAAACAATACTTCACGGAAATATTTCTCTAACAATATCTCAGTTGACAATAATGGTGTGATGGGAAAATTAAGGAAACATAAATTGGTTGCCCTAACTGAATTTTCTAGAACCTCCAATTTAGACAAGGAATCTCTTATAGAGGAAACACTGGTCTGTTGCACCACCTGCAATTGACCCTCTAATTTAGAAATTATATTAGATATCTTCATCATCCTATTATCAACTTCTTGAAACTTCTGTACAGACTGATCAGAAAGCGAACACAGAGACTGTACAGTATTGGATAATTTAGAGTCTTTACTAGCAATTGCTACGCACATATCTTTTAAGGTAATATCTTGAGTTGGGGCAGTCAAAGGAGAAGATCCATCCGCATACACTACTGCGACCAGGAGTGGTCATAGGGTAAAAACTCCAGACATCTCAAAAAGAGCAGGCAAAGTAACAATAGACGTGAGCTGTGGACTGGAACCTGGAAAGGGGGGGGGGGGGCCTTTCTAGTGAGCTTATGGAAGCCCCTTCAGGAGATACTTGTAAAGACGAAACACCAAAATGTTTATCTAAAGGACCTAACACTCCATGGCAGGCCTGTAGCAAGGAAGCCTGTGCAACTGCAGGTCTTGTTGCTTTGCGTTTCCCCATTGAAGATTTTAGTCAACTCCCTGATAGCACAACACACCTTGTCAAAACATGGTGAAAAACTCCTCCCGCCTGCTCATCGCTGGGTCATCGAAGGGGCATCTAAGAGGCGGAAACTGCCCCTTTAGTCACACCCCTTCAGGCCATGGCCCAGAAGGCCTATGGGGCGAAGTATCAGCTGGGTTAGGGCCTCAAGCGCTGACATAAGCCGGAGAAGGAAGGAGGGTTGACCGCCCAGATGCCTTTAGCATCTCACTCCCACGATGGAAAAGCCTCTATATCAGTGCAGCTCACCAAGCCCAAACGAAAACTCCAGCTCTTCCCCTGGGTCCTGTTGTCAATAAGCCTTCATATGTGTAGACGTTTCCAAGGATGGACAACTCACCGAACTGCAGCAGTATCAGCAGTCATGCACATATTTTATAAAGTATGGGGGCGATATTCAAAAGGGTTTAGCTGGTTAGCATGACCTGCTAACCCATTAAACCACAGCAATCTCAATATTTAGCGGCACCATCCAGAAAGAACCACAGACTACAGGGTATCTGGTTTTACTTTCAGCAGCAGTGACCAAGTCATTTAAATGCACTGGTCGCCGCTGCCTGTTCTTACTGGCACATACATGCACAATTACAGCTGCCTTGGAGGTGGAGAAAGAGGACATGTGAAGGGTGAGAGAGCTGTGTGTACTTAAGTAGGGAGTCCTAGATTTCATGCCTCCTCGACACCCATAGCCTGACACAGTGGAAGTCCTGCAGTGTTGCCAGCCCATTGTGGCATGCTGACTACTGCCCTAATCCACACCAACTAGATGCAGGAAGCAAGATAACGCTTAATATCTCAAATAATGGATTTAAGGAAAAAGTTTCCAAATACTAGTATATACTTTCTTATTGGCAGGGCTACTTTTCTGTCTCAGTTAGGTATGTTCAGCGTTTAAGGGTTCAAACTGACTTTTGATGGCCATTATCTGCTCATGTTTTGGAAAGATTAGTTTCCCAATCATTATGCTTTTGTTCTAAAGAAAAATAAGTGTTAATTAAATCTAATTGTCCCTGATTCAAAGAAGCCCCACCCTTTTTTATGAGGTAAAGCAACTGAAGCCTAGATTAAACACACTTTTGCTTAAAACAAAACAAAACAAAAAAAAACCCGAAAAGCGCCGTGTGAAAAATTCTAAGAAACACATTTGCTGCCTGCAGCACTAATACCAGGGAGGTTAAGCTTGCAGGAAATGAGCAGGTATAAAATGAAACTTGGGTTGCTGTTTTAGAGTGAAATATCATCCAGTAATAATTCTCTGTCTTCTTCCTAACCCAAACCGGGATGGAAGCTTTTTGACAAGTACGTTTGCTCTTGCCTACATCTGTGGCTTTCAACACCTATTTTTTCCCCTCTCTGCTGTTGGAAAATGCAGCTATATTTTATCTGTTCCCTTTCATCTCTAGACATCAGCTTTTGCTGATACAGTGTAGACAGTGAACACGTAAGAGCTCTGCTTTTGAAGCTGCCATAAAATGTAAACATCTGGATTTCTTAGTCCAAAGATAGTTGTTAATTTAATGCTTACCCTGATACTCACCTTGTTCCCATGTCTTTGACTAGCTACAGGCCTGATAGCTTCATCTTTTAATGACATTCTTACTGGAGGGGGGGGGCAGGGGGAGAGGGCGTGTTAAGTGCCATCAAGTCAACGCTGACTACTGTGACCCAGCAGCCCCTAGGTTTTCTTAGCAAATGGAAGTGGGAATCAAAGAATCAAACCCTGGTCATTTGGCCACCAGGCCACTACTCGAATCACTAGGCTATTCCTCCACTCCCTTATACCCTAGAATTCAAGAAAGCATGGGAATCTCAAGGGAGAGGAAGAGATTGCAGGACTTCGCAGCTGGTATGGATGGGCTGACTGCATAGGCCAAATGACCTTTTTCTTCCATCATTTTCTCTGTTGCTCTGCTATTATTCCTCAGTTGGACTGCACACATGTGGGATATGGAAGATGTGCCTATCTCTTCAACAAATAGGTCATTAAGGATAATTTGCAAATCATATTTTCCTCTTGCTCTTATGAATTTCCACTCGGTTAGAACTAAGGCTGCGATCCAGCTCCGTGAGACTTCATTGGCACATACCCAAAGATTTTCCCCTATTTTGTATCAGCTTCGAACTTAGTTAATTCAGTTATTGCAGTGACAGTCCTCAGATAGGGACAATGCAGCACAGCTCCTTACAAAGCCCTGCAGTCATGGACTATGAGAGCAATAACCCACTACTGATAGTGAGTCTTCGGGCCAACATGCGGGATCAAAGATTCACCAAACTACATATGCAGAGAGGCATAGCTAACCTGCAATGTCCCGCCTTGAACTTCCACATTATGAAGGGAATGAAGCAATCCATTCAAATGGTCCAGACATAAAGACACACATTACAATCTGCCCTTCCAGCCAGGGCTGTACCAATGGTGAAAAGCGCCCTGTGCAAGTTACACATTGGGTGCGCACCCCCCCCCTCCCGCACCTCCATCTAGCCACTTTATGGGGGTGGGAGAGAAGAGGCGTGTACCCTATGTGCAACTTGCCGGCACACTAAGCAGGTCTGGACCTGCCCAGAGAGAGCAGACCTGCTTAGTGTGCCGGTGAGAAGACTTAAGGGGTGCATTTAAAGTGGCGGTGGCAGGCAACGGCAGAAAGCCGAAATGTGCCCCTTGTCTTTGCGTCCTGTGTGGCCGCACTGCTTGCACAGAGCTCGATACGGTCCTGCTTCCAGCCCCCTGTGCAGCCAATCAGAATCGGGATACCCAGAGGTCTCTGCTGATCCACCATTCCTGGCTCCCAGTCCTATCTTGCATCCAGTGCAAGAATCTTGCTCTAACCCGCAAGGTTCTCCACGACAAAGCCAGGATTACTTATCATCCATGATTGCCTTACATATCCCAGTTTGCTGCCTCTGCTTATTTCATGGTAACCAACTCCATATGCCTCCTCCATCAAAGGATAAATATGAGGCTACTCGTCAATCTGTTTTCTTTTTTGTGGCCTCTAGCCTATGCAATAGTCTGCCCCTGAACTTGCTACTGGAACCCATCTTCAGTCAGGTTGACAGAGTGGCACCCATAGATGCTGTTATTGTATCGATCCATCTCATTGCTGGCCTTCCTCTTTTGCTTGACCTTCAATCTTGCCAAGCATGATGTCTTTCTCTAATGATCTCTCTCTTTGCATGATGTGTCCAAAGTATGAAAGTCAAAGTCTTGTCATCTGAGTTTCTAAAGAAAGCTTAAGTTTGATCTCCTCTAGTACCGACTAGTTTGTTCTTCAGGCAGTCCACAGTGTTCTTTTTCAGCGCCATAATTCAAAGGCATTGATTTTCTTCCTGGCAATCTTTTTTACTGTCCACCTTTTGCATCCATATGATGTTATTGAAAATACCATGGCTTGGACAAGTCGAATCTTTGTGTGGAGAGAGACATACTTTCCATAACCATCTAAGAGAAGCAGAAGATGGTGGAGTTAAAGATGTTCTGTTTATTTATTTGTATTTAGCACATGCTTTTCCATTTACCTCTTGGGTAGAGGATAGCCTTGGTAGTTTATTTAACAGGATTTTAACATAGTAACATAGTAAATGACGGTAGATAAAGACCTGTATTGTCCATCTAGTCTGCCCAGTAAGATGGCAAGAGTAGGTGTACCTGCTGCTCCATGCAGGCCACCCCTCCCCATGTCTTTGTTTTAGGGGTGAACCCGCCGCTCCGTGTAGGACACCCCTGTTTGTTGAGAAACTAGATACCTCATCATTTTAGTCATAGCAGTTTACATTGTAACTTAAACTTGGCAATGTTCATTAAAAAGGGACATCGATAACTTGGATTCTTCTGACACAATGGAAGGTTAATTGACTTGCCCAAGGCCACAAGGAGTGCCAGTGGGAACTGAACGCTGGTCTCTTGGCCAGTACTCTAACCACAAGGCTACTCCGCCACTTGAACAGGGACATTGATAACATGGATTCTTCTGAGGCAATGAAGTTTACTTGTCTAAGTCATAGACATTTATTCCAGATTATTCAAAAAAAAAAAAAAAGATTTCACAGGCATCACTCAGAAAGGACAAGGAATTCATGATAATGGAGATTGAATCACATTTTCATCCTTCAGGACAGGCTTGGGGCATTCCTCAAAGGCATATGCTTGTCCCTATTGTTTGAATAAATGGAGGCCAGAGATCGAGAATGGAATTAAGCAGATAGACCTTACGATCAAGGTTCCCATAAAACTGCCTGGGAGCCCTCCTCCCGCATGATCCAGAAATGCACCAACAAACCTTTAAACAAGAAATATATTCTTTAACATTTGGTCATATTTTTAAGCTTCTGACTCCTATTAGGCAGTGGGATGTTTATACAAATATTCCTGTGAACATGCAAAAATGCGCATTGTCTAGGTACATATCATGGTACTATGGAGGGGGTAACAGTCATCATGCATTTTTCTGTGAGTATACTCGACTTTATGAAATAAGGGGTAAGTGGTGAAAAACATGTGTTATATTAAGTACTACTTCTACTACTAATCATTTGCATAGCACTACAAGGTGTACGCCGTGCTGTAAGACACATGCAAGAGGCAGTCCCTGCTCATCAGAGCTTACAGTCTAGTCAACACAAGAGCTGGGAACAAGGATGTGCCTAGGGGACTGGTAAGGAAACACATGGTTGGAGAGAAGGAGACTACGCAGATCAGGATCCAAAAGCAGTCTTGAAGAATTGAGTTTTTAGCCTGGAGTTGAAGAGGACCAGAGATGGAGCCTGACATATCGACATCTGCAAGGCCAGCAATGAGAGTAATGTGCTACATCACACATGTGGAGCTGGAGTTTAGCTCTCAGGCCATGAATTTACAAGTGAAATTGCTCCCATTACTTAGAGTGTTTTTTTCTGGTTAGGTTTTGATGGGGGGAGGAGAAAGCAATGGCACTGATTATAGTCAAGACGTCAAAGCTACTCCACAAGTATGCGCCTACTTGCACCATGCCTACTTTTAGGTGAAACCTAATTTTCTATTAAAAAGTTTACATGCAAGACAGGATTGTAAAAGTCCCTCCTTAGTGTGTGTGCAAGATGAACGAACTTTTATAAAATTGTGCAACTGCATATGTGCATTCAAAGTGTGCACGTGGAAAGTGTGTGCTTACATTTAGGCGATTTGCATATAGGCATTCTTGAAGGCATAGTTTGGGCAGGGCAGAGGTGCAGTGGACGTGTGTATTTCACTTTTGTACTTGCTATATCTGTTGAAAAGAGTTAACAGAAAAAGAGTCTGAATTTTGCCACAGGCAAACTAGGAAGAATTGATGTGTTTTGGAGATGAATGTTCTTGCACAAGGCAAGATGGAGCTTGCCACGGAACATCTGCAACCAGCTCATTCCGTCTGAGATGGGGCCAAAACTTGTTTGTGTCTCACTGCTTGTCCAAACATGCCTAGTACAGCAAAATATGTCTCAGAAGACTGAGATGAAGAAACATATTCAACAGCAATTTAGATGGGGTTTTTTCCATCTGGCCAAATCAATATTTTGTAAGCAGGTTCACTGGCAAATGATTGTCTGCATTGTGATGGTCACTGAGTGTAGGATGAATGATCATTTGTAGAGCAAAATATCTGCACATTACTGAAATCTGATCAGGGTGCTGAAGAATGCAGACAGCCTCCGCCTCTTCTGTTACAGGAGAGGAGGGGGCATGAATCCTATTTAAGGGGTCTTGAAGATGTTCAAATGGACCTCTGACAGCAGAGAATAAAAAGTTTCCATGTGAAAGCACATCACACACTGGGCAAATGATCCTAATGGTTTGCATTTATTGGTGAGCTAAAACAGCTGGTGGTATTTACAAAAATAAGGGATTATTTGCTGTACAAAATGTATCCGTATAACTATATAAACAATTACTGACTATTGGCAGCAATCTATAGACAAGAATGTCCGTGTTGCACTCTTGCTCTGCTTGATACTATCCAGATAGTACTGGGGTGACCTGTAAGAATTTATGGGCACTGTCCCTAAAGTAGTGGGATGCACAGCTACGAGGCCATTCAATTCACATTCATTTAACACATTTATTTTCCTTTTCTTCATGCTTATTCCATATATTTGTCTTCTGCAAAGCACGCTAAGCAGTTAGTGCGCAACTTGATGTGTGATAATCGCATGAGAGTTCTCTCATGCTCATTTGCATACTAGCTGCCACTCACACGTGGGGTGGAGAATAGGCAGGTTAAGAGTGGAGAGTGGGTATGGTCAGCACGTTGCAGTTAGCGTGGGGGTTTTGTATCACGCACTGTCAATGTTGCAATTAGGTAGAGGTAAGTGCACCCACGGTAACAGCATCATATGTTATTGTGCACATCTGTGCTTTAACTGTCGGCGAACACACTGGTCACACCTTCATAGAAACATAGAAACATGATGGCAGAGAAAGACTATATGGCTTATCCAGCCTGCCCTTCCAGATCAACTACAACAGTCCCCTTTTTTCCTTTAGAGATCCTCTGTGTTTGTCCCATGCTTTGTTGAATTCAGATACTGTCCTCATCTCTACCACCTCCACTGGGAGACTATTCCATGGATCCACTACTCTTTTCCATAAAGAAATATTTCCGCATATTACTCCTGAGTCTATCCCCTTTCACCCTCATCACATGTCCTCTTGTAGCAGAGCTTGCCTTTAATCGAAAGAGGCACTCCTCTTGTGCATTTGTGCAACAGAGGTATTTAAACATTTCTATCATATCTCCTATATCCCGCCTTTCCTCTAACATATACATATTAAGATCCTTAAGTCTATCCTCATATGCTTTATAACGAAGACCACTGATCATTTTAGTAGCCATCCTCTGCACCAACTCTGTCCTGTTTATATCCTTTTAAAGGCGCGGTCTCCAGAATTGCACACAGTACTCAAAATACTCACCAAAGACTTATACAGAAGCACTAACACCTCCTTCTTCCTGCTGACCATTCTTCTTGATGTGCACCCAAGCATCCTTCTGGCTTTTGCCGTCATCTTTTCTACCTGTTTTGCCACTTTAAGATTTACCATGGAGGCTTTGCGCTTAGCACATGTTGATTTTCATGCTAAATGTGTGCCACATGCAAAATCATGGCACTCTTTAGTAAAAGGACCCCTTTATGTGTAGCAACCTCCATGTTAATTTCAAGACAAAGTCCCCACTCATTCCTCAGGCCCATTAATTGGAATTTCCCTGTGAGGTTTAAAATGTGTCAAATGATTAACGCTGTTAGTACATATTAAAATCATGCAGATGCCTTACACAGCTTAATACATAAGCCTCTAAATGTTAGTGCATACAAGCTTGATTGTAAGCATTAGCAATGCTTTTAACCCATGCTATTGGTTGCAAATATATTAGTGCATTTTAGCCCAGTGGCCTCCTAACCTGTTGAATTCTAAGCGGACTTTCACTACTGGCCAATTAAATATGTGATTCCTACAATACAATGGGGGACTCCAAGGGCACATCACTTAATGCTGCTGCGCCTCTGGGGAATCAAAGCCACCTAAACCCTAAGTTTGCCTATTTGTTTTGGATTTCCAACACAAAATGGAGATAAGGGCTCTGTTGACTCCTCCACTTAGCAATTATGTGTTGTTCTTGTGTTGTCTTTATTTTTTTAATGGTTATGAAATGTTCCTGTTGTGTTCTGTGTTTTGGTTTCAGGGAAGTCGTGCAAGCTGATGGGCTTGGTTGTTTCCCTCCTCAGCACACTTTGCCTCAGGACAGGCACACTAACTTGCAGCCTTGCCCACCCACCTGGTCATTTTCTATCCTCGGTGTTCAGCTATGTCTAGACGTTAAACAAATAATAGCAAGGAGGGAGTGGAGCTGATCACACACTTAAATTTAATCAGAACTAAAGCTGAATTGAATTTTTGGCTGCTCAGAAGTCAGCCATATTGAAATGTAGAGCCTCACCAGTACATCAGCTCAAATGGCAGTCATGTTAAGCATTGCCTGTCTCTAATAAAGCACCCACGTAAACTGAAGAAGAAACATGGTGCGCATTCACCATGGGGGAAAGAGCAACGGGGTAGGGAGAAAATTATGAGGAGGAGTTAGGTACCTAGATCCCCACTTTTGCAGATTGCCTTGGGCAGAGACTGTAGTGGAGCCACTTTCTTTCAGAACACGGCTGGTGTTTAGATCTTAGAGTTTGGTTTTAATTTTGTTCTAATTTTTGTGTATTTTTTTGATTGATTACAAATTTAATTTCTGTAAGATGCTTTGGGCAGTCTCTGGAGAAGCACAGCCTAATACATTGGCTAAATAATGATTAAATGAAAATTATGGGTTTACAATATAATTTTTTATAATATGTATGTACAGTAGGCCCATCTCTACTAACGTGTTAAGGCTTTGCAGTTAATGCTTGGTAACTGCAACGTTTTAAGCTGTGAGAGCTGCAAAACTCTTTGTGGTAATCATTGGGTGTGTTCCTGGTGTTGGTCGCAGCTGCCTGTTAATGGCTTGGCTGCTAACACAGAATTCAGTGAACTGTACATCTGGAAGCGTAGTTAATTCTTCAGTGTTATCTGCTGCATTAGTAGTAAACACGCGCTAATTTAATTTAATATAAAAAGATTCATATACCATTATTATGATAAATCATGCAAAGCGGCTCACAGTAATAAAAACATACAGTTGCCACTCCTCCCCCTCTTTTATCTTCCCTCAGCATTTGTACAAACTGGTAACTGTAAGGATTACAGTAACCTTTAGGACAACTTAAAGAAATGCCCCCCCTCCCCCCCCCCACTCTCCCCTAACTAGGTCTCTGTCACAAACAAAAAATTGAAACCATCTTCCACAATACAATCATGCAACATATGCATTCACTGCAAGGTGCAATCCCTACTCCATCCCTCCCCCCCCCCTCAGATGAACTCAGCAGTTAATGCGCACTGTTAGCCTGGTTTGCCAACTGTCTTTTGAGCTCCACTTAAGAGCTAATACATGTTAAAACCATGTTAAGCACCTAGAGGCATGTTTACTGAAAGTTGTAATGGCTGCCTTGTGCTAAATCCCATGCCAAGCGGTTAGTATGGGACTGTGGCTACTGTTACTGCATGCTAAAACATTCATGGCAGTAAAGGCCCATAGTGATGGCTTAGCATGATAAGGCGTGGGGACAGAGAGCAGGTGTTGACTGCATGTAATGGATAGCACAGGTGCCATTTAGCTCATGCCAACCCTCCTTTGTGCAGTTAGAGCAGGTGGGTGGGTAAGTGTACCCTGCCTCCTTAGCATGCAGGGTGCTCCAAACATGAAGACACACCAGGAATGCCTCCATCAGTCAGCCCTGGTCTGACCCAACCCATGCACTAACGTTTGTCTACTTCTGTGTACTAAGGAACAATCCTTAGCGCACTTTAGTAAACATGCTGAACATGCCTCCTAATGTGGCTTAGTTTCTTCTCTGTATCTCAAGCCATGTGACGAGAAGGGCAGAGGGTGCAGGTATTTTTGTATCCATATGACTTCAGCCAATTTTCAAAGAGAAATTATGCATGTGGGGGCACACTTTAGAAAGACTGGGACTTCCAAGTCAGGACATCTGAAATTCTGTGGGAGGGGCAACAGAGAAGGTGGGCACATGTAAGTGCATTCTAAAAGGACCCGTCTCCACCCATCTCTGGAAAACAAAACTGAAGAATAATGGGCCAGGCACATGTCCGATGTGGACAGCAGCAACTTGGACAACATAGACATCATTTCAGAATGGACCCATCTATCTGATGCCACGTAGACACCTCGGCCTGCCATTTTTAAAGCGGAGGCGCGCATCTGCAGAGCAGCCACAAAAACATCTCTTTATTTATCTGCACTCTTCTATTTGGCATGGCAAAGGTTAATGGGGGAATGAGAGGGCTTTCTCCACAGGTACTGGGTTGTCAAAACAAGCACTTCTCTGAATCCTATTCAGGCCCAAGGGCAGATATAGACATGGACTTTTGCACAGGCAAGTTCCAACGTGTACCACCATTCTAAGATCAGGCACACACCATGCCTACATCATGCCTCCATATGATATAGAGGTGATCACGCTGGACACATGTAAATTTGGGGCTTCTCTTGGGATATCGATGTGATTTGCACATCTGAATAGGCATGTTCTGATGTGGAAATCATTTATTTATTTAATATCTTTTTTTTATACCAACTTTCAACTAGTCAAGACGGTTTACAATGAACTTGGTGCAAGCAAACAATATTAAGTGTATGAGGCATGAATTACATGGAACGTAAACCTAAAATAAAATAGATAATAATAGGAAATAAAGGAGCCAGAAAGTGGAAAGGTGACTTGTCTTAACTTGTGTACAATGTGTTAGGTATAGTGGTGTGAATCAGATGAGTCATACCTGCGTTGATGTAATAGGTATTTGGGGGCTGGAGGTACAGATGAGTGGTATCTCTCTCTGTAAGTTAGTGGCTGGGGTGAATATTTTAATACATGGTTTGAGTGGAGTGGAGTGGAGTGGAGTGGAGGAGTGGCCTAGTGGTTGGGGGAAGGTACTTCAGGCCGGAAGGTCAGGGGTTCAAATCCCACTAGAGGACAGCAACCTTGGGCCGGAAGGACTGGGGTTTCTAGTCCCACAGGTGCTCCTTGTGGTCTTGGGCAAGCCACTTAACCCTCCAGAGCCCATGTTCCCTGTAAAATAGTTATCTCCAAGTTATAATGCCCTGTTCAATGTAATTTCAGTTTGTTCAATGTAAACCGCACTAATGCAGAATAGCGCGGTATATAAGAGAATTAAAATAAATAAATAAATGGTTTGTGATTTATCTGAGACTTGAGGCTGTAAAGTTGATTATTGTTTTGCCCACTGGACTTACTGCTTGACTAGTGCTAAATTTGTTCCTGATGGGGGTCAGCTCTGTAGAATTCTGAGAATAGTAGGAATTTTAGTTTCTTCCGGAAGTCTCCTAAAGACTTGATGGCACTTAGATTGGGGGTAATGACTTCCAAATGGTTGGGGCGTTTAGGGAGAATGCCCGATTGCATATGTTTTGCTTGCTCTTGAGCTGCTGGGGCAGTATATCAAACAAGTTGAATGTGTTGCGTCTTCTTAGTCTATTGTTCAAGGATTTCTAGTAGTATCTGTAGGTACTCTGCTGATTATTTAGTGCTGTGTAAATATTGAAGATCACTTTTTACTTGATTCAGAGATGATGGGAAGCCAATATAGTTGCTTCAGGATGGGGGTGACATAGTGCTCCTTGTATGATTCTAGCTGCTGTCTGCTCCATTAAATTAGTGTGTGTTTGGGTAGGCCCTGGTAAATGGAGTTACTATAATCTAAAAGGTGGGTTATGATTGCCTGACAAACTGTGAAGAAGTCTTTGGGTTTGAGGAGGGGGCATAGGTTCTTGAGAGTTATGACTTTATAATAGACAGCTTTTGTGGTGTTTTTAATTTGTGCTTGTAGATGTAGGCCCTGGTCAAGTATAACTCACAAATATTTGACCTCTGCTTTGACTTTGAGTTCTATGTTGCCCATCTTGATTGGTGCTGGTGGCTTGAAGTTGGTGTCTTTTGTTATGTGAAGGACTTTGGTCTTGTTATAATTGATGTTGAGGTTGTGATGATGGAGCCACTTGGTTATTTCAGCGAGGCAATTGGATATCTTGGTACAATCCATTGTGGAGAAAGGTGTGTAAATCATGATATCATCTGTGTATATTTTGTAGTTAATTTTGAAGTCATGAAAAGAGCTCCTAAAATGACCCCGTAAGTTAGGCTTTGAACTTGTTCCTTTTACTGCCTGTATTTGAATGTCCCTTAAGGAAGACAATTTGAATTGCTTTCAGCCATGAAGCATGTTTTTTGTATGGTTATTCTGTGGCATTACATCACTTGCTTCTTATTCATAGCAGCGATACAGTTTTACTTCATGACTCTAGGGGCTCCCTTGGGGAAGGAAAAGGTTTCAAGCACCTAATAAGCTACAAGAGAATGGGAGGTAAGAGCCTTTATCACATGATTCCCGTCTACCTTTGAATGGTGTGCACAGTAGTTCCTGGTAGCATATACCAAGAGCTGCTCGAGAACTGCTTTCAAGAAATGGGCTAAATACAAAGGAGATTATATGATGTTAGAGATTGTTTGATCGTTTATTTTTGTTAGCATTTATTATTGATGGGTAAATCTGAATGATATCTGCATACACCTAAGGGGTGACATAATGCACAATTTGAAGGAAGCTCTCAGGGTGGACAAGCAAACACACCTTAATGCTTGCAACTCATTTACTTTTTCAATGTCTTCCAGTGTATTTCAGGTAAACGTATTCCTAGCAATTCAACAGCACTCGTGGCGTACATTTAACGGGCTCCAAATTCAGCGGCTGCAGCTATTGTGATTACAGCGGCTAGCCATCGCCACTAAATGCTAAACCATATATTCAATGCCAAGCCACATCCGGCCACTGCCATTGGATATCGAGGTCGGCCGGCTAAGGAGGAAGATAGCCCAGCAGCAATGAGATTCAGCCGCTGCCCGGTTAACTTCAGTGGCGAAAGCTAGGACTGCCTTTAATGTGCCTAACCCGGCAGTGACTGAATATTGCCATTGAGCGGTTATCCCCTGGTGCCCCCAGAATGCCCCAATAGTTAGTATCAGGGCATGTAGTGATGGCACCCATGGATATCCACTAGCACTAGGCATCTTAAAATCTCTCTTAGCAGCACTGACACGGTTTGCAAGGGGTAATTTAGTAACAGGGCACCTAGGCCGACAAAACAGACTCATGAACTGTGCCTATTGTATAAAGACATGCCTCAGGAAAGCAGGCACGCGCTCTAAGACCTGCGCCACAAAGAACAGGTATTCATACATAGATTGTAAACTGCCTGGATGGACTTGTTAGCTCAAATGGTGATCAAGTAAAGTTTTTAAAATAAATAACTAAATACAAAAGGTTTTATTTTATGTCAAATAAATAATACTCAAAAACTTATTAATATTCTACTAAATATAAAGTGTTTGAAGAGTCAGTACTACATCGTAGGTCTTAAAAAAACCTTCTTGGGCACATAAGTCTATCAAAAGCAGTTTTTAAACGTTTAAAATATTTTGCATTTAATTAGTCATTCATAAATGTACCTTTAATGCTACTTATTACTTACCTTCTATGAGCCCGATATTGAGTTGGGCAGGCTACGTGCAGCACATAGCCTGCCCACTGATTCCTTTAACCTGGATTCTCACTTCAGCAACGGCGGAAGTGAAAATCCGGGTAAGCCTGCACGCCCCGCCATGTAGGTGCCCTTCGAATAGCCCAGGTAAAGCCCTTATATGGGTACCTAAGGAAGTTACCTGTTTAAGGGCCTCCAAATATCGGGCCCTATATGTCTTCTGGATCAGAATTCTATATGTTTAGTCCCAATGAAGTTGTTATCAAGCAGTTTATTTTCTTCTGATTGCTGAGTCAATCCATAAAGTATTCCATAATACCAATTTTTACATCTTCATTGGGATTGATGAGAAAATCTTATCCCATGCTTTGTTATCCTAAGAAACAATAAGCAAAATACTGTTTATCTTTGGAAATTGAGAAACAAAGCATACAAAATTTTGCATAATTCAGACTTTTTGACACAGAATTTTGAATTTGTTTGTAGAATTCCAGAAGAAGTAGACTATGCCGATAAAGGCAGACACTACGGGGTATGTTTACTAAACCGTCCTAATGATACCGGCGCTAGTTGCAGCGATAATGTGAAGAATGCCATATAAGGAGTGGGCGTTCCAGTCCTAAGGTAGCAAGAATCTGTATCGCGCGATAGTGGGCGCCGTGGCACGTTAACGCACGTTAGCCCTAAGTACATGCCAGCACAGTGTTAGAAGCTATAACGATGTAGCCCACTGGTTAATGCAATGAATGTGGAGGCAGAGGTCATGGGTTCAATCCTGCAGTGGTGTAATCTAAAAAGGCTGTCTGAGGCATTTTCTTTTAATTTAAATCAGTGCTGCCAGCAAAAACACCCTCACAGTGCCGTAACCTAAGGTGCCTCATAAGGCGCCCTATCAGGCGCCCCATAGGTCTCATTATAAAGTGCCCTGTCTGCCAAGGCACCCTATAATGTGCCCTATAGGGCACTGTATAGGGCGCCTTATAGGGTGCTATACAGGGTCCCTTACAGGGCGCTTTACAGGGCACCTATGAGGCACCTTAGGCTACGGCACTGTGAGGGTGTTTCTGCTGGAAGCACTGATTTAAATTAAAAGGAAATGCCTCAGACAGCCTTTTTAGATTACACCACTGCAGGATCAAACCCATGACCTCTGCCTCCACAGCCATTGAAGTAACCAGTAGGCTACATCTCTATAGCTACTACCACACTGCTGGCTGGCTACAGAAAGACTGCAGGTCACCACACAAACTATCTGCTGTGGTTACCAGGATAGGGTAAACCCACCCATACCCATGATGCACTGCACATGCAGATCAGCAGTCTACAGCTGATCACATAATGGTGTATGCGCCTCTATAGCACCCCAGCCTGGTAGGGGGAACTGACCGTGTGTGTTACTGGCACAGAGTAGCTACAGACTGTGACATTGTGCGGGTCCTGTGCTCACCCTGAGGATGAGGTAGGGCACTCAGCACCAGGTCCGCAGCACCTGGCTTGGCTGATATAGACTATGCTGCAGGTCCCCATCAGTGCCAGTGTGTGATAGCTAGTCCTTGCAGTCACACCTAGGATACACCTGTGTCCATCTATATTTCCCAGTCACGTCTAGCCCTTGTAGACTATGATGCATCCAGAATAGTGCATGTCCTGTGTGGGTGCCATGGTCACATGTTATAGGTGAAGGGGGTGTTTGGACCCAAAAGCGGATTATGTAGCACCACCCAACCCACCCTCTGGGGTTCAGGGTGGGGGACAGGATCTCCCACCAACAGATCCACATTGTACATCTCTGCAATGGTGGCAGTAGAGGGGACCATCAACCCCAGTCCTGCTGGGGAACAGGCACCCTACAGGGCAGTCGATGCAGATCTGTACACATCACATAAGGCAATGGCAGACAGGCAGAACACTGGAGGAGCTCAGCTGCCCCCCACCATTATCTGACATTCACCAGCAGAGGGAACAGTCAGTCTCCATCCACTGCACCCTGCAAGGCTTTCCAGCCATACACATGCTAACTGCAGACAGTCTGCTAGCTAGTACATAGTGCATGTTCTTGGAGAAACTGTGTGCACCCAAAAATGGGATGCGAGCACACACACCAAGCGGGTATGTCAGTGATTGGGCCCCAGAAAAGAGAACCCATAAATATCGCTTGAGAGAAATACTGCATAGCACTATGGGGGAACCTAGCCATGCCGTAGTCACTGCTCAGTCAGGGTGAGAGTGACCTCCCAGCATGACATGCTGTGGCCACCCTGTCCGTGCAGGTGGTGGTCAGGCACTACAATGTCCCAGCCATTGCCCTATACCCTGTGCAGATGCATCCTGCCCATGCCACCCTGTCCGGGCCATACCCACAGTACCTTGCTCCACATTATGCACATTGGCAGGCTAACACTGGAAACAGTGCAAGCAATGTGGGCTCAGTAAGGTGTAGGCAGACACATCACACTGTATAGACAGACACACACTCCCACACCTATGCCAGCATTGTGCAAATATAGAAGTTTGTGGCAGCCCTGGCCGCTACACCAGTCCTGGGCACAGTGCGGGCATTGCTATGGTACGCAAAACTGTTGGGGTCACTCCCCGGGGTGGTAAACACTGTCAGAATCAATAACTGAAACACACTCCACAGATATCAGAAAGGTTGCTATGATGAATCTCTATCAACAAATCATGTTTAACTTAGGATTTGTTAGCTGACATTAATCATAGCAACCTTTTGATATATATGTAACGTGTTCCCAAGTTTAGGACGGCATTGCTAAGCTATGCAGGTGCCAGTATTGGGAGATGCTGCTCTGCGCAGTGCCCAACAGCCTGACTCTCCATGAGGCGTTGGATAGTGGAGCCTGTGGGTGTGGGTGTTTGTACCCCTGTTGGCCTCTGCTCTAGGGCTGAGTTTCCCAACTCCGGTCCTGGTGGGCCAAACACTGTTCAGGTTTTCATGCTGTCCCTAATGAATATGCATGAGATTCATTTGCAAACAAATGCAGCACAGGCATATTCATTAGGGACAGCACAAAATCTGAATGGTGTTTGGCCCTCCAGGACTGCAGTTGGGAAACTCTGCTCTAGGGATTGCACATGTTTATGATGTCCGTGCTCTGTAGGGTGAAATATAGGCGTTTCAGGCATGTTTATTTTATCTGCAATAAAGGTTCCGTCTTTATTACCATGGTTTAGAACTGGGTAAAATATGGGGACAGGGTTGGCAGGAGCCACAGCTGGGACTTGAACTTGTGACCTTTTGCTCCTGAACACACTGGCTGTGTGTACTGCACCAAACTGCTGCTACAGGGGCAGATCATTCCCTGGGGATACCATGACTGTTCGTCAGACAGACTTTGTCTGTTGCAGTGCAGACCAAGCCAAGCCCCGTTGCAGTGCAGACCACGGCCAAGCCCCGTTTAGCCACCTAAACGTGGCTTGGCCGTGGTCTGCTGTGGGCAGATGCCACTGCCCCCTCCGCCACCATCACCCCTCCGCCACCATGCTGACATGCCCTTATGCCGGTGGTGCTGGTGGTGCACAGTCCCAGGCCATCCAGTGTGCCGGTAGGAAGCTGCCTATGGTGTGGGTTCTCGGGTAGGGGTGCCTACATGGACATGCGTGCTTCCCCCCGGCACCGCCTTCCAATGTTATGTGCCCTTGGGGGTACCTGCTGGGTAATATCCCCTGTGACACTGTGGGACACACACTCGTGCCCATGTTGGACCCTCGTCAGTTGCTGTCTTGCTGCTTTACAGTTTCGGCATTCCTATGTGCCACCTAGGCATCTGCCTAGTCTGCACTGTGCCCCAGCTGGACCACAGCATGTGCCGCCTGCAGCCCTCTGTATCCCATTTACAGCATCAGTACAGTTGCCCTTTCCTACGTGCCCACTGTGCTGTTGCTGCACATGTGCACACCATAACAAACCTGCCCAATCTAAACAACAGAAACCCTGATGAGCGCTATTTCAATGTGGGATCATTCACTTTGTAGGGGGACAGAGCATAGGCCCTTCAAACATGATATCTTCCTTTTTACGCTTTGTCAGTAGTGTTGCTCTATGTTTATCATTAATATCACTATTGGCCAGCTTGGTTATTGGGATTTCAAATGTGGTTCTGGTCATTTTCTATGTTTATTTGCCTTTTTGGTTCCTGCACATGTATCACTACTATAACTTTTATGGGTTTCCCTACCTTTGCTGTACATTGCTGACTGAAATGGTTTCTCTCTCCTGCAAATGTGCCTCTAGCGCGAGGTTTTCAGTGGTGCTAATTTTCAGACCTTCATTTCACGGCATTAGTGTGCATGGAGCCTCTCCCCTCCCACTCTCCACCCATTGACTCCTATCTCCTCCCTCTGAGGAACCTTACTCCACCCTTCAGACCCGGCTTTCACAGTGTTAGTGTGCCTTAACGCTGCTGCCGAAGTTATCGTGCGATACGTGATGTTATCACGTGATAATGTTACATTATCGTGTGATAATGTTACGTATCACGCGATAACTTTATGTATCGCGCGATAACGTCGGCGCTGCTACGTTAAGACGGTTTAGTAAACATACCCCTATGGGCTCGAATTTATAACCGGTCTAAAAAGTGAAAAATCCAAAAAGGTGTCTATTTTATGCCTCTTTAATAAAGGCAATATAGATGTCTACGTGCCCTTAAAACAAGGAACCCATAACCAGATTCTGATATCGTACAAATGGTGGCGCACATATTTACATCTGCTCTGACATGTATACGTGCATATTTTATCAGATATACACATATATGACAACACCACCTCCACTCCACCCAAAGTATGCCCTGGGAATGTCTATGTTCGGGTGACATAAAAGTAGGGCACGCTTCACATGTGTACTCCATGCAGAGTTTCCTCCGGGGTGGAATAAGTCCCCCATCTAGTCTGCCAACCCCGGACGTCCATGGCCGACTTCGGAATCGGCTCTGTACATCCGGGGCTGCAGACCGCTCACTGCCCGCCCTAACTCTGTCTCCACACCACCCCCTTCCTGCCCTGTCTAGAATCCCCATACAAACTCCTTGTTCATACGGGAAGGCTTTGATTGGGGATGGCAGGGGTGCCGAATAGCGGGGATGGATGTCCCAACAGGACGTCCATCCCTGCTATTCATGTTACAGACCCCAAAGTCTCCATTGACCTGTTCTTGGCCAAATTTGAGGGCCTGTACTCCATTCTCATCCTTCTTGACTTATCTTCTGCTTCTTACATTGGTCATCACCATCTTCTCCTCAATAGCTGAGGACAATGGAGGCCAAGATTCAATTCATGCTTCTCCCACTGATGCTTCTTGTGACCATGGGCAAGTTACTTCACCTTCCATTGCCTCAGGTACAGCTTAGATTGTAAGCCCACTTGGGAAGGAAATAAGTAAATATAGAGTCCAGATCTAAACAACTAGTGGTTGAAAGAAGGACACAGAATCCAGGTAGATCACTCTTCCCTTGATTGACTATGGGGTTATTTTAGAACCCCAAGTCATGTTTTGGATGTCCAAAAATGGGTACACCGATGTTCAAATCATAAGAACATCCCCAGAGCCATTTTAGAAACCAGGTATATGGATGTCCCCAGCGTATGGATGTCCAAGTAGAATGGGAGCATACTGGAGGAATGGTGTGGGCAGAGCAACAAAGATGCACATCGTAGTGCGATTCCAGAACAGCACAAGTATACCGGGCCCTGGTTATTGAGGTGTCCTTGCATATATTGTACCTGCTCCTGATCATGAATAAGGAGCAAAAAAGCGCTCGTTCATGGGGGCAATGCTACCAGGGGGAAGAGCACCCTGTGCTGTTATCATCACACTCAATATTTTCTGGATGCATCTAAATAGAAACCTCAAACAGATTACGAACCTACCACCGCATGTATGAGTGTCCGAAATATCACTGGAAAATGCCAGATGAGACATCCAGAAACCCATTTCTGCAGTCATCCATTTGGGGATCTCCAAGTATCTAAAACTGGACTGAAATGTAAATGTTTCCAGGATTGTCGCAGACGTTTTGCCCTGGACAACTCAGATTGCCCCGGACATCCTTTCTGAAATGCCACTTTACAAGTTTTCACTAGGAGAAAATAAAAAACTGTTGCACATTTGTAGTTATTTATGTAACAGTACCAAAATCCCCTTCCCCACATCAAATCTTACAGCCAGCTCAAAATTGCCGTGTTGGTAGTGCTTCCCAGCATGTAGTTATATCATCATGAGGGCAATTTGAGCAATTTCCAAGGATAAATAACATTTTACTCACATAAATAAACTGTCTAAACATTGCACACAGCTATGTAAGACTCGTACTTTCATTTGCATCTGGGGGAGATGTTCCCAGGACAGGTTTAGGATGGGGACTATTATATTTTGTAGTTTCAAAAGGGCCCACATGGGTTTACTTGAAAAACAATCCGCACAAGAAAGGGGTGGGAGCATTGCAAGCGTGTGCTTTTTCCATTTGGCAACTTTCATGTGCACGTTTCCTTTGGAAATCACTGGAAAGTTCATATCAATAATATAGCCACAGACTGGGCAGCTCTGTGGGTAGTATGGAAATGACTCCACGTCTTTATCCTTTAAAAGCTGGTCTGTTAGGGACAGCAGTAGGATTAGATATCGTGTTATTAATGAAAATGAGGTACTACATGCAAAAACGATTGCTAGGGCCTGTAGAAATATCTGTCTTAAAGAGGCAGCATTCACGTTTTGGGCTGAACTACTATAGCCTTAGTCTTGTCTTAATTGTTCTTCAGATAAATCTGGCAGGATGGAGCCAGATGTTCTGTCTGTGCTATGCAGAAAATCAGCTTAGTCTGCCTGAAGATTTTCCCATATGCTAATTAAGGGATTACACCTGCACAGAGAGCTTTGCTGGAAAGCATTGCCATGCACAGGAAACTTTGCTTTGCTTTTTGAGTCTGGTTACAGATGAAGCATTCTTACATATGTTAGGAAGAGCATGGCAGCAGTGTGTTCAGCCTATCAGATTGCAGACTTGGCATTTCTCTTTTTTGTATACGATATGCTCAGAGCCATGTTTGGGCATAAGTGACATAGGCGACTGCTTAAGGTGGCAGATTTTTTTTAGGCACCAAATACCCGGGCTAAGCAGGACCTGATTCTTTTTGCTTTAGCACTGCTGCCCAGTGCCCTCCTGTCCTTCCTATGGGAACCAGCATCTTAAATCCGGCCCAGATATGCTCTGCTGTGGTGGAGGAACTCGGGACCATTGCACTGTTCTCTGACAGAGAAGTGCTACATGTTTCAAAGAGTGCACACGCTACTTGGGCATTCAATAAGGACTTGTTAATTACAGAGCAAGAGAATAAAAATGTTTAGTCTTGGTTTCTGTTACATTAAGAACTTTCTGATACTTCATTAGACACAAATAAAAAGTATAAGAAGCAATGAAAAAGAGGCAGGAGGGCAGCTATTAGGGGATCAGCCTTGGTCCTGGGCACAAGAAAGGGTTTTTTTTCCAGCTTTTCACATTTTACTTAAGCAAAGACTTGTGGTTTTCATGTTGGACCAACTTAAAACCATACCTATGGATAAGTCATAGGAGGTATGTTTACTAAAGGGGGCAGTAAAGGAAGCAAGCGTGTCGCTAACGGGCATTATCGGCGCCATGAGCAGTTAATGCTGCGGAAAGCGTTGACAATGCTGGATGAACCTGTGGAAGCGGTGCCAGCAGTATTAAGGAGCGAGCATTATGGCTTCCATCGCTGGGAACCCTAATGCCAGTATAAAGCTGAACCTGCCTCATGAGTAAGCACTCATATAGGTGTCACAGCCATCCGCTCCACATGGGAGTCCAAACCACTCCATGTGGCCTGCCAACTATGGGAGCATCCCAGGAGTGGCCCACAAGCACATTCCATGAAATGGTAACATTGGTCACTCTGCTAGTTACTGGCAGGGTCTTGCGTGCGTGTGTTCATGTAGATGCCCTGTCCACTGGCAGGACAGATCCCATATGTTAAACATGAATGTCAATTCTATCAGCAGCATATCAATGCAGGTCTGCACACTAACCTGACAGGATGTCCCACTCCCACCACAGCCTGCCAAACCTGCAGAGAGACTGCAGAGATCCAAATAGACATAGGCATATCCAGACCCATCCAGGCACTGACCACAGTTATACTTTCTCCTACCCCTCAAGAAATGGATCAGCATGTGCAACCCTCAGCATTCCATCCAGCAGGAGTCTACACACTCAGCAGCCAAAACTGTAAAGCTGCACCACCCACGGCTGGATGGCAGAAGACTCTAATAGCACCAGCACACTGATCGGTCATTGATAGGGCCCAAGCATAGCAGAGCGTGCTAAGAGCGTCTGCACACTGGGGAAAAGAAGAAGCACTGTGGATTGTGCTGGAAAGAAAACATGGCACTGTCATCCATACAGGTAGTCTACAGGCCTCCAACTCAAACCAAAGAAATTGATAGAGACTTGATTATTGATATTGCAAAGATAGCCACGAAGGGGGAAGTGATCATATTGGGTGACTTTAATCTACCTGAGGTGGATTGGAGTATTCCTTCTGCACACCTGGAAAGAAGTAAAAAAAATTGTGGATGCCTTCCAAGATGCATAACTTAGACAAATGGTGATGGAACCGATCAGGGAAAGCTCAATGCTAGATTTAGTGCTCACCAACGGAGATAGTATGTCGAATATCCAGGTGGGTGTCCATATGATGGCAGCAATCATCACACAGTGTGGTTTGAGATAAAAGCCAAGGTAGAGTCCAATCACAGCAAGCTCAAAGTCCTAGACTTCAAAAACACTGACTTCAGTAAAATGGCCAAGTAACTGAAGGAGGAGTTGTCAGGGTGGGAGGGGATAAGGAAAGTGGAATTGCAATGGGCTAAACTAAAAGAGACAATAAAAAGGGCAACAGATACATATGTAAGAAAAGTAAATAAAAACAAGAATAAAAGGAAACCTATTTGGTCTCCAAAGAAGTGGCTGCACAAATAAAGGCAAAAAGCACAGCTTTCACAAAAATCAGAAGTTCGCAAACAGAGGAACACAGAAAAGAATACACGATCAAACTAAAAGACAAAAAAAGAGAAATAAGGATAGCAAAATCAAAGGCAGAAGAAAAGATGGGTAAAGATGTAAAATGTGCTCACAAAACCTTTTTTGGTTATATTTGGGAGAGGAGGAAAATCAGGGGTGGAATTGCAGGACTTAAAAATGGTAGGAACTGATTTGTGGAAAGTAGCATTCAAAAAGCGAAAATGCTAAAGAAATACTTCTGCTCTGTTTTTACTAAAGAAAATCCTGGAGAAGAACCACCTGTGATTGACAAATATACAAATGGGAATGGAGTAGATACCACACCATTCACAGAAGATGATGTGTTTGAACAGCTTGCAAACCTGAAAGTTGGCAAGGCCATGAGACCAGATGGATACATCCCAGGATACTGAAAGAGCTCAGAAAAATTCTTGCAGGGCCTTTAAAGGATGTTTTTAATAGATCCTTGGAGACAAGAGAAGTTCCACAGGACTGAAGAAGGGCGGATGTGGTGCCTATTCACAAAAGTGGTAATAGGGAAGAAATGACAAACTCGGAGGCTGGAAAATTAATGGAGGCGCTCCTGAAAGAGCAAATAGTGGACTTTCTTGAAACCAACAGGTTGCATGATCCGAGGCAACATGGTTTTACCAAAGGACGATCTTGCCAAACAAATTTGATTGAGTTCTTTGACTGAGTGACATTAGAACTAGATCAAGGGCATGTGCTGGATGTGATCTACCTAGGTTTCAGCAAAGCCTTTGATACTGTTTCTCATAGGAGGCTTATCAATAAACTAAACAGCTTGGGGATGGATCCCAAGGTGGTGAACTGGACAGAAATTGGTTGACTGACAGACGACAGAAGGTGATGGTAAACGGAACTCACTCGGATGAAAGGAAGGTGATTATCAGTGTGCCCCAGGGTTCAGTCCTGGGACTGGTACTATTCAATGTATTTGTGAGTGATATTGCTGAATGGAAAAGTCTGTGTTTTTGCAGATGACACAAAAATTTGCAAGAGTGGACTCTCCTGAGGGAATGGATAACATGAGGAAAATCTACAAAAGCTGGAATAATGGTCTAATGCTTGGCAGTTGAGATTTAATGTGAAGAAGTGCAGTGTAACGCACTTGGGAAGCAGAACTCCAAGGGAATTTTATGCGATTAGGGGCGAGAGGTTGGTGTGCATGGACCACGAGAAGGACCTTGGAGTGATTGTTTCTGAGGATCTCAAGGTGGCAAAACAGTGTGCAAAGATGGTGGCAAAAGCCAGAAGGATGCTGGGTTGCATACAGAGAGGAATTACCAGCAGAAGGGAAGAGGTGGTATTGCCACTGTATAAGTCACTGGTGAGGGCTCACTTGGAATACTGTGTTCAGTTTTGGAGACCATATCTCACAAAGAATATAAAAAGAATGGAAACGGTTCAGAGGAAGGCGACCAAAATGATTTGGAGCCTGTGTCAGAAGACTTATGAGAAGAGACTTGAAGACCTAAATATGTACACTCTGGAGGAGAGAAGGGTCAGGAGAGATATAATTCAGACCTTTAAATACTTACAGAGTATTAATGAACAAACAAACCTCTTCTAAAGATGGGGAAGCTATAAAACTAGAGGGCATAACATGAAGCTGCAAGGGGGTAAACTGAAAGGCAATGTCAGGAAATACGTTTTCACTGAAAGGGTGGTGGATGCTTGGAATGCCCTCCCGATGGAAGTGGTGGGGGCAAATACAGTGACAGAATTCAAAGTGGCATGGGACAGACACAGTGGATCCCTTTACAGTATAGCAACAGGATACAATCAAAATAAACATAACTGTCTCTTATATTTCAACAAATAGGGGCTACCTACACAGTACGGTGGGTACACCCCTAAACAAAGCATTGAGGAGGGGTGACCTGCACGGAATGGCAGGTGCACCTACTCGTGCCACCTTGCTGGGCAGACTAGATGGACCATACTGGTCTTTATCTGCCGTCATATACTATGTTACTATGATAGCTCCCCAGCATTGCAGAGCATGCTGATAGCACCTGCACACTGGGCAGGCATTGACCATGATGGAGCAACAAAGGAGGCCCAAGGGGCAGATTGTAATGCCTACTTGCACCACTTGTGGTCAGCAAGATCATGTGTTTGTGTGCATGTGTGTGTGTGTCTGTTTGTGTCAGCAGAGTTGTGTGACTCTCAGCAAGGCCCTCTGCATGCATGCGATGGTTTGCTGTATGTTACAGCACAGTAATAATAATGGGTGATTTCAATTACCCCAGTATCGACTGGGTCAGTGTCACGGCAGGACATGCTAGAGAGATAAAGTTCCTAGATGAAATAAATGACTGCTTCATGGAGCAGCGAGTTCATGAACCAACCAGAGGGGAAGCCATATTAGACCTAGTCCTTAGTGAAACACCAGATCTTGTGCAAGAGATAAGGGTGTTGGGGCCACTTGGCAATAGTGATCATAGCATGATCGCGTTTGATTTAATTAGTGGAGGAGGGATAGTAAGGAAATCCACAGTACTATCTTTTAACTTTCAAAAGGGAGACAATGATAAAATGAGGAAAATAGTTAAGAAAAAAACTAAAAGAAGCAATTGCAAAGGTTAAAGACTTACATCAAGCTTGGGTGTTGTTGAAAACTACTATCTTGGAAGCCCAGACCAGCTGTATTCCACGCTTTAAGAAAAATGGAAGGAAGTCCAAAAAACTGCCAGCATGGTTTAAAGGTGAGGTCAGAGAGGCTGTTGTTGCCAAAAAAGCATCTTTCAGGAAATGGAAAAAAGAGCCAAATGACGAAAACTGGAAACAGCACAAGCACTGGCAAGTTAAATGCAAGGCATTAATAAGGCAGGCAAAGGGAGAATTTGAGAAGAAGCTTGCTGCGGAAGCAAAAATGCGAAATAAAGACTTTTTCAAGTATATTCGTAGCAAAAACCCTGTGAGAGAGTCAGTTGGTGCATTAGATGATGGAGGGGTTAAAGGGGCACTAAGAGGTGACAAGGCGATAGCGGAGAGACTGAATGAATTCTTTGCTTTGGTCTTTACTGAGGAAGATGTAGGGATGTTACCCATGACTGAAGTGGTATTTAAAGGTGCGGAAGAATTGAAGGAAATATCAATACATCGGGAAGATGTATTACAACTATTAGAAAAACTGAAGAGTAGCAAATCACCTGGGCCGGATGGTATACATCCAAGGGTGTTGACAGAACTGAAATATGAGATTGCAGACCTGCTATTAGTAATCTGTGAATTTTCATTAAAATCATCTGTAATACCTGAAGATTGGAGGACCGCCAATGTAACGCCAATTTTTAAAAAGGGTTCCAGGGGGTGATCCGGGAAACTACAGACCGGTGAGCCTGACGTCAGTACCGGGAAAAATGGTAGAAACCATCATAAAGAACAAAATTACTCAGCATGTAGATAGTCATGGCCTAATGGGAGACAGCCAACATGGCTTTAGACAAGGAAGATCTTGTCTTACTAATCTGTTATGTTTTTTTGAAGGTGTGAATAAACAGGTGGACAAAGGTGAGTCGGTTGATATAGTGTATCTGGACTTTCAGAAATCCTTTGACAAGGTTCCTCATCAGAGACTTTTGGCAAAACTAAAGAGTCATGGGATAGGAGGCAGCGTACTATTGTGGATCAGGAACTGGTTAAAAGATAGAAAGCAGAGGGTAGGGCTAAATGGCCAATTTTCCCAATGGAGAAAGGTGAATAGTGGTGTACCCCAGGGTTCTGTGCTGGGTCCGCTGCTTTTTGACATATTCATAAATGACCTGGAAAAGGGAATAACGAGTGAGATTATCAAATTTGCAGATGACACAGAGGATTGTGGAAAATTGCAAGAGGATCTTGATAAATTGGAAGACTGGGCATCAAAATGGCAGATGAAATTTAATGTGGACACGTGCAAAGTTATGCACCTAGGGAAGAGCAACCCAAACTATGGTTACACGATGCAAGGTTCCACATTAGGAACCACCACCCAGGAAAAAGATTTAGGCGTCATTGTGGATAACATGTTAAAACCCTCAGCACAGTGTGCAGCGGTGTCCAAGAGAGCAAATAGAATGCTGGGTGTCATAAGGAAAGGAATGGAAAATAAAACAAAAGATATTATAATGCCTCTATATAGTTCCATGGTGAGACCACACCCTGAATATTGTGTGCAATTCTGGTCGCCGTATCTTAAAAAGGATATAGCGTTATTAGAAAAGGTTCACAGAAGAGCCACCAAAATGGTAAAGGGGATGGAAGGATACTTCTATGAAGAAAGGCTAAAAAGGTTAGGACTCTTTAACCTGGAAAAGAGACGGCTGAGGGGAGATATGATAGAAGTCTATAAATTAATGAATGGAGTGGAACGGGTAAACGTAGATCGATTGTTTACGTTATCAGAATATAGAAAGACTAGAGGACATGCAATGAAGCTACAGGGTAAACTATTTAAGACTAATAAAAGAAAATATTTTTTCACTCAACGTGTAATCAAACTCTGGAATTTGTTACCGGAGGATGTAGTAAAGGCTGTTAGTGTAGCTGGGTTTAAAAAAGTTTGGACAAGTTCGTGGAGGAAAGGTCCATAAACCATTATTAATAAGGGACTCAGGATATCAATGCTTGACTGACCCAGTATGGCATATCTTATGTTCTTATAACATGCAGCTGATCAGCTATACAGCAACCCCACATGCTGTGTGTCACACCAATTGTAAGCAGAAGGTTATTTATCAGTAAGTAGTTGCAGCTTGTGCTGGTAACGCTGTAATGCAGTCTTCGTTACCCCCATCAATAAGGCCCCACACCACAGCATTCCCCTACATTTACCTCCCAACATGACACTGTTGTGCAGCTCCCAATATGTCTGCTGGTTTGACTGGAGGGGGTAGGGGGGATCCATGTATGTGTGTTGCAATGTGCACTCCGGGCACAGCTTCCATGTCTCAGGACATACCAATGTGAGAGGCCAGATTAATGCCAACTGCCATAACACCTATATGCACGGCAACAGTGTCCGCGTACTTGGTGCAGCTACAGCCTATAAAGATCTAGGCTCAGGGAGGGCTCACTTCTGTGACTGTCCAGTTCACTCACTCAGTTGGTGACACAGGCAGGAATCAGCGATACAACTGCATGCGTGTTGATCTTGGCCCATGCTGCATTCGCAGACTGCACAACAGTGGACCCTTTCCTCCTTGCGTTGTATGCACATAGAGGGAGGTACACATCAGGCAAAGCCACACATCAGAACCACCACCTCAGCACTCTCTACTAATCAGTGGCAAAGGCATCCAGCAGTACATCAGCTATGATCTAAAATGGGATTCCAAAATAACTGTGAGCCTGGTTGGAACATAGGGACACAGACCTCTGAATGGTGTGTGCTCACATCCATGTGGCAAAACATGCCACAGGATTTCATGGTGGTCTCTGCATCCCGCGCCACCACATGGGAAGGAAGTACCTGGAGGTGAAGGTTGGGTGGGGTGGGGATGCGGGGAACAGTACCATCCATTTTTGACATGTTCCCTTCATAGGTGGCATTGCCAGCCAAAGCCTTTTGTCACATGGCCAGAATCTATGTGGGATTACCCAGTGTCTGCAAGTGTTTGTTTATTTATTTATTTGAAAGTATTTATAACCCACGCAATAACCAAGGCGGGTAACAAAAAACATACACAATTCATCATAATGAACCAGTAAACTCATACAAAATTAATTTAAAAAAATAAAAATAAATCATCCTAATCTAAACAAATTAAACTAAGAAGACTACCATTTAAGAAAACAAATTGAATCATTATTACATCACAAACAAAACTGCCTGACGTACTTCATCTGCCTCTCAAATAAATCCAGGAAAGGCTTGCTGGAAAAAGTAAGATTTCAACTTTCGCCGAAAGACCATCAACTCAGCTTCAATATATAATTCATTAGGAAGAGAATTCCAAATCGATGGGCACCGAGTGTGGCAGTCACAAGGATAGTGTTGGCATACAAAGAGCCAGGATATGGTGGAGTATGTGTCACCAGCAACCGTGCCAACATCCAACCCCATGTCCACCCTCCCATGAATTCACATGCCCTAGGGGGGAGGAGGAGCACTGAGTCTGCTGCATGGGAAGGTGCATGAGCTGCACAGGGACATGACAGTCTATGCACATCCCGGCATGGAAATAGGCACAATGCCCACTGCCAAGAGATGTGTAGGGGGACACCGTACATGTGTATGTGACAGACATAGGCCACTGTGTGCCAGTATGTGCTCTAAGCCTGTCCCTAGGCCACTTCCCATCATGCCACGCTGTGCATGAACTGTTCCCATGTCCGAGAGATGAGGGAAGATAATGAGGACCAGAGGATTCTGTGTATAGCCTAGGACAGAGCCATCTGCAGAGGATGTGGACGTGTCAGAGGTTAGGTCAATGACTGTGGCATCTAAGCATGGGTCTGCCATAAAACGAGTATAAGAAAAATATTAAAGAGGACTAAAAGGCACATTCAAAGCCCACATCAAGAGAAGAGTGACCCCAAAACGAAATACAAAAGAACAAGAAGAAATAACATTAGAAATGGAGAAAGTGAACCGATACAACCCCAAACCCCAGTTACGTGGAGGCACATTCTAATGGTGTCTCCAGACCCCTGTGCATCCGATTGGAATTCGGACGCACAGAGGCAGACCTGATTCTGATCCCGTGGGGGTTAGATGTGCCCCACGGGATCAGAATCGGGTCTAGAGCCTGTACGTGCAGGCCAGGACCCAATTCAGATCGGCTTGCACATACAGACCCCTGCCTGGCTAACTCAGTCAGACTCCTGAACGGAGCCACGGTACCATGGCATCACAGCTCCATTCAGAAGCCACGATCCCTGGTCGCTGACCACAATCTTCTTTCCCCGCAGCCCGACCCCCAATCTGTCCTTCCATGGCCAGGGTCAGGCTGAGGGGAACCCCCTGCATCTCCTCACTTCTCTGCTGCTGCCCAGGCCTGCCATCCACCAATGTTCATGGGGACTTATTCCACCTCGGAGGTGGAATAAGTCCCCCGTCTATATCCGAGGCCCCAGACATACAGGTCCAACTTCAGAATCGGCCCTGTATGTCCGGGGTCATGGACCGCCCACTGTCCACCCTCACTCTGCCTCTGCAACGCCTCCTTCTGCCTCCGTCTAAGCCTCCCCATACAAACTCCTTGCTCATACGGGGAGGCTTTTGCCAGGAATGGAAGGGGGTGAATAGACCCCTTAGGATTCACTGATAAAGAACCAGATTTCTTGGACAGTAGCCTCTCCAAATGAGAGAGATCTGCTAATTTATATTTAACACCAGCAACTGTCACCAAACATTTATAGGGAAGACTAAGCAAGGGAGATCCCCCACGGGCCAACACCTTAGATTTTAAAGAAAGAAAAGGAAATAACTGGATGGGTTGCCCACCAAAAGGGGAATCTTCGTTCTTAAAGTACGATTTTAAAACTGTTATTTTATCTTTTCCTTGGAGAAGACCACCACAAGGGTTGTACGGGCCGTTATATCGTCAGATGAACTTTCCAAAAATGCTGTCAAGTCAAAACTTCCTTTATTGACCAGCTGCTCCGGCTCCCCCAGGGGTGACTGACAAGGGAAAATCTTGGAAGGAATATAGGTCTATGATCTTCATTAGGTAGAGCTAGGGCATTCTTAAAATATTTACGAAGAAGTATTTCAGCAGATAAAAGACAGCAAAAACTAGCATTATTCAATGGCAAGGAAGCTGTAAAATAAGAAGTCATGGTATGAGGCTCAAAGGGGCGTAGACTTGGGAATAAAACTAGGAAATATTTCTACACAAAAAGGGTGATGGCTACCTGGATCAGCCTCCCAGAAACAGCAAAGGAATTCAAGAAAGGCAGGGATTAACTGAGAGAATCCTTTGTTGCAAGGCAATGGAGGAAAGCTGGAGACTAAGTAGAGTCTATGGTAATCCAGCAAGGAATAAATCAGGCCTTGTGGACTTAAACTACTGTCATAGTCTACATATCTATATGACAGTGTAGAATCATTTGTTATTATAATTATTGTTTAATTTGTATAAAGCACAGATTGTACTCACAGACCGAGCTCAGTAGACATAGATAATACAATGCAGGAATAATAGCAAATGATTAATACAAGTCAAACTGGTATAATGGTAAGGGAGTTCCTTGCCCCATCAATTTCACATCTCAGCAGTACTAGATTTTGGAGCAGCTGTGTCTTTTTAAAACTACTGTATTTCCGGCTACTTAGATGAGGCTGCAATGGAGATCAGATGGATTTTTAAAAAAATATGTGTGGTTTTCCTGGCCCACGCTCAGTGCTGTGCGAGCATTCCCTGTTGTTGCAAAGTATAAAAGTTATATCCCAGCTTGGCCAATTAAATAGTTTAGTTTCCTTGTTTTCTTAACTATGAAATAAATCTCTCCCTTAATCCTCCTGTGTGACTTGCCATGGTTTGTTCAAACACAGCTGGAATTGAAATCAAACAGAAGACAACTCCCCTTGTTTCTTGTGAACCCTGCATCTGTTGTTGTATGTTCTCTGAAATGAATTCAGAAATGTAATATTTGAACTTCTTCTGCACACCTTTTGCCTAGCTCATTGATTACAGATCTTTTAAATGCGCTTTTCAGTTCAATACATAAGGAGGAATATTATGGAATCCCAGACTTGATACTGGATACAGCGGGCAGATCACATTCCCTCTTCCTTGGGGATGATTTGGGGGGTATAGTGTTCTGCTGAGGATGTATCCCACTCCTACCGTGGTCAGGTCAGTGTAAATAATATTTAATGCTGGGGTTTGAAGGAATAACTGGGCGTTCTCCCGCAAAGCGCGAGGTGGTGATTTTGAGCTGTTCATGGTAAGCTAGGAGTTTAACTGGGCCTTGTCTACCGGAGTGCAGCAGTGATAGCAGTTGTCGTTTCCTCATCTTCTTCCTGGCTGGATGAGAACTCTCTCCAGCAGCGACATAGAAAATGACTTATTTATTCAAAGTATTTCGAGCCCACCCATCACAACTGCTGAGTAAGTTACAAGTAACCATTCGGCATAAGATATAAAACAAACACAGATAAGGGCAAGAACATAAAAACGACAGCGTTATTAATGATTTGATAAGATCAAATGCCTCCATAAACAGTGTCTTAAGCTGCTTCCTAAAAACCTTACAATTGAACTCAGTCTGCCAGAAATCAGGAAGAGTTATCATCAATTTCTCCATGGCCCAAACTCAAACCCTGTAGCATTATGCATGGCTCCTGTCAGACGGAGACCAGATCAAATTAAAATGCTGGAGGTTGGCTACCACTCGATGGCAGGCAGAAGACGACTGATGGCCTGGGTATGTTCCTCTCTCCAAGGTCGTTGGCTGCTTATCAGCTAGTGGATACGGAAGTGAGCCACATGGAAGAAATGATGTTTCTTGGATACATTTCTCAGACGGATGTTTATCTGCATAAACATTAGGAGGAGAGATAGTTGGTTCTGCAGAAAACCTCCAGCACCCCCCACTTACCACAAGGACTGAGAATGTAAAATCATTTGCAGAGATTGAGATGCTGAGCATACCTGCTGTGAGGACGCATAGAGGGATCACATTTCCAGTGCCACCTTTCGCCAGCATCAACACTATTTTGCAAAAGTATATGATCATATAAGCCCCAGGTTTTACTGAAAATCCTTCCCGTGAATAGAAAGCCAGTCACATGTGTTGAGGAAGGTAAGTAGGAGTTTGTGTCTGGATTTGAATGGGGGTCTCTTTCTTAATAAATGCAGAGAAATGACAGGGGTGTTTGTGTGCATGCTGCAGATGAAACAGATTTGGGAAGCTGGAAGACACGGTGCTACTTATAAGGTATGCACAAGACAAGACCGGAGGCGCCAGCAAGCCTGATGACTGTACCGGGCTCCGTCGAGACATGCCTTTTCCTCGCAGCCTACAGCATCTATGTAGAAATAAGGACGCCACAACTCGTTCCAAAGGCCCTGCCTGATCAGACCTGCCCAGCCTTAGTTTGGGAAAGTGTTTGAAGCAAGCAGGAAAATTACTAACCTTAATGATGTCTTTTACTGGCATCCGCAAGGCTTTCATGGCTTGACAGAATTACTTCTGTGATTAATAGTTTATTAAAAGATGGAACCAGGAAAATACCTTTATGAAAAGATTTAGAAAGAAAGAAAGAGAGATATGAACAAATAAAGAATTAAGGAACTCAAGGTACTGGCAACATTTTCCATGTGGTATTCGATCACTTCGGTATGTGAAATGTGGAAGGTGCATTGTCTTCAGGCGATGCTGTTTTATGCTGATTTGGGTGATTATAGGCATAGCTGGTATTTAAAAGTCTATCCGCACACAAACCAGTCGATCACACACCCTGTGTGCCTCTTATCTTAAAGGTGTCCATATTTGAGCAGATTCCTCTGTAAGACACCGATTTTATCAGACGTAAGACCGGAACTAAGTGCATTGCAATAACCCCTCCATCAGTCAAGCTGCCCTCGTTCATCACCTCCTGGTCTCATATGCCTGGGGAAGCCTTTCCGAGTTGGTGCACCTTGCGCTCCTTTTCTGGTTATATTCAAATCCTGCTTTGAGCAAATCATTGTGGTTGCTGTGTTAGTCCATGCTTGAATATATAAAAAGACAATCAACAACTAGTGGGACCGCATGATGTTAAAAAAAATCTTAACATGGCACCACTTAGAGGATTCCAGGAAAGATAAGTTCGGCATCTTAAGGAATAATAAGGCCTCAGATGAGGGACCTGGCTCCTGCTGGGCTTCTCAGCAGTTGCTTAAAAGCACGGAGGGGGGGGGGGGGAACAGATATATCATTCATTGGCCTATTGCTAAGAGTTTTTTTAATTTTTGAAATGCATTTAAAAACCAAAACCACTTAGCTAACAACAATAGTAGTCCTCTAGACACCGAATCTCAGAAACGCTAGACGATATTGCAAATCCAGTTTCTCCAACACAAGCTCTTACGGCTGCCTCAGGATTCATCTACAGCAAAAAAGACCCCTCAGGTGCATGAAACCACCACCATAATGTGGTCTATTTAAACACACACAGCAGTGCATAAGCAGATGAGGAAACACCCACCAGATGATGTTATAGGGCCGAGACCCATTCGGTTGTCTCATTGAGTCCATGAGAATACAAAGCATCCAGAATGAATATCCATTTTTGTTCCAGATGCCAATTTTTTGCATGACCTTGTTGGAAATTATGAATGCAGTCAATGATTAGCTTGTGTAAGTCCTGCCACTGGTGATCAAGCTACACACAATGTTGTACTATAGGATCTGTCATCACAGAACTGGCAAGCCGTGATTTATATTCATTGAGCCTAGTCTTAATCTTACAGCACGTCCTGCCAATATACATTTTGGTGCAGGGGTATACAATGAGTGATGTATATGGCCCATGACATGTTGCAATCAGTTATTTGTTTAAGGGGATACTCGTGTCCAGTTCTAACATCATTCCAAACACTGATATCCAATGATGTTTTGCACATATTGCATTCACCACAAGGAGCATGATAACGAGGTTCCTGTGGACAAAAATCTGAATGTACCAGGCTGTCTCGTAGGTTTCATCCCCTAGTAAGTGCTTTACATGGACCATTCTGAAAAAAAAAACAGATAGAAAGCCAGGACATACCAATGTTTTTGTATATTACATCCTATCTCATTGGTTCTGTTTCTATAACGCAGCATGCATAGTTGCTTATCCATTGCTGAAGACTGTTGCTTTTGTAGTAAAAGAGTCCAATTTGCATATTTGGCTTGTAAATATGCTGCTCTGATTACATTCACCGGATATTCCCTTTGTAAAAATCTCCCCGTCAATAACCATGCTTGACGTTTGAAATACTCATCCTCTGAACAAATGCATCTCAGTTGCAAAAACTGCCCAATAGGAAGATCCTTCTTCAACTTACAGGGTGGCCCAAAAAAAGTGAGAACATCTCGTAAATTAACAGCTTAAATAGTTTACTTATTTACCTTTTTTAGCTATGCAATGTGTGCCTTCGAGTCAGTCCTGACTCCTGGCGACCCAGAAGCTCCTGGGTTTTCTTGGCAGTGTCACCGGAAGTAGATTGCCAGGCCTTTCTTCTGAGGCAGTGGAGGGTTAAGTGACTTGCCCAAGGCCACAAGGAGTGCTAGTGGGAATCGAACCCTGGTTGGTTGGTTACCAAGCCAGTGTTCACATTTTTAGCTATATAACGTCTTTATTTCGACAATTTCCGGTCGCCATCTATTTTTTTAAAAATTTGTCAATCGTTTACATCTGTCTTTTTGAATTTTTAAATAACTTATATGCTATGAGATGTTCTCATGTTTTTTGGGCCACCCTGTATATAGATGATGACTTTTAATATTGAAAAGAATATTCCTGTCCACACTCTTCCTATAAAGAGAGATAACCAGATGTCCATTGTGGGTACTTGTGTGGATTTTTGGTCTTGTGAATATATGCAATGCAACAAAATATGTGCCGAAAAGCAAATAGGTAAGCTCATTTTGTTGGACTTAGCCAATACATCTCTAAAAGCTTTTGAGAGCTGTGCTCCCTTTATCAGCTCAGTAAAGGAACAGCACAGATACACTGGATTTAAATAGTGCAGTGCCAGCTTAGGAAAGGGATGGGCTGGGCTTAAAGACGGTAAATTTGAAAACTATTTTAGCACATGAATAACTGGCATGTGCACGTGCATGGGCTCTCTTTAAAATTAGGTTATACTTAAACATTTGTGTGGTCAGGGCAAGCCGCAGAGTTGGTTCAAAGTGTTGATGCCTAGGCAGACCTTAAGCTTTACACCTCCCCTGGCTGTCAAACTGTATTGTTCAGCTTTGAATGGTCTGTTCTTTGCCACCTCCCAGAAAGTGCTGCCCTGAGCAACTGCCTAGTTTACCTAATGGTTGGGCTGGCCCTGCTCAGAGTACAAGCCAGTGTACACAGACTCAAGTATGGGCAGAGTGTAGGTGGAGTCAAGATTTGCATGCATATATTACATTATGCGTTTGTCCGCGTGTAAAAGCATGTGCTATCGTTGACGCCTGCTTGAGAGCTGGTGTAATATGCCTTTAATCTAGGCAAAATGACTGTAGGATTTGTGGTAGTATTTTATAGACATAGGTGCCTATGTGCCTTTATTAACTAAGCGCCTTCTTCATCTCCAAATCTTGGTGCCTTGTTACAAAATTACCCCTACAGAGGTGCTAAGGATAACAGAACTTTATAATTTCCTCCAAAAATCTCATGGGGCCAATATTCAAAAGCACATGACAGCTGCCCAGATAGTGCCAATGACTATCATTACAGACCTCCTTAGCACTATGCAGATATTACCACTGAATATCCAGATGTTTTTATCCGAGGCAGCCAGTATTGAAAAAATGCTGAGCACTGCGAGTTGAATATTATCCCCCCCCCCCCCCACACCATCTTTTTTCAGGCTGTTTTTAAATCTTACGCGCCGTCTCTCCCTGGTCACAGCCTTGCTGATTTTAGCCATATTTTCTATAAATTAATTTCCTGCCAATGTCATGACTAGACTGCAGTCTTCTGGGAGAAGGGAATATCTGTATAGTGCTGTAATAGTGCAAGTCATCATTCTGTTAAATTTAAACACTAGCTAGGACTGCAAGGGTGAACAGGTTTCCCACCAAGTATAAAGACCGTGAGACGTTCCCTAGTGATTCTAGCTGATGGCAATACTATGACAAAAAAAGGTTATTGATACATATGAAATTACTACAGCACAGAGAGCTGAACAGCGGCTCTTCGTCAGAGCGTAGTGCAAATGTCACAGTGATAGACGTAAGGAAGTAGATGTACTGAACAATAAAGTTCTTCATGATCCAGCCAGTACTGCCAAACCTCTTCCTTGTCATACTAGTTCATTTATGTATCATAAAAATGTGATTGATGACCTTTTTTGGCTATAAGGTTTGGGTGATATAATAGGCTTTATTGCCAAAAACCTCAATTAATCCTTCCTAGATGTAGCGAAGTTTCATAGAAAATCACTCATGAGTACAATTTTCTGAGCAAAATTTCCATGATTCATTAATGTCCGCACAAGTTTTATGTTTACATTTGAACACATCCAGGATTATCCACAGAAAATCCACAGAAGTGGAAATGTGATGACGTGTTTGGGTGTGACCACATTTGCAGAGGGAAATGCACATTAATACATCATCGGATAGCCCAAGAGGGAAACTTCATTGGAACTCCATGAAGATGTCACAATACTAACTTCATAGTCTTAATACAGCAGAAATCATTAACAGATTTTTAAATGAACCAGTCTGGCCATAAAGATGCTTTTTTTTATTTTAAAAAATTATTTTAACAATTTACAGAAAAATGGAAGATGACCCAGGAGCAAAAATCACCTGGGAAGCAACAAACTCAAATTTATAAATACGAGTGTCATTTTAAGAATGCAGTGAGTTTAGAAGTCACCCATTGCTACATTTCATTATGTTTCATTTTAGGTTGGGAGTTTTACTGGCCAGTATTTGTTTTATCTCTTTTTTTTATTTAATCTCATTTTATCAAACAGTGCATATTATTTAATGGCTTGAAATAAGATGAAAATAATATGAATTTTGAATGGCTTTCTTTTATACAGTTTTGAAATGAAATGGAACAAGGTTGCTTTTCTGCATTTTTTCATTTTGTTCTTAGACAAATGTATATCTCTATGGGGCCCTTTTACTTTTTTTATTTTTAATGTTTTTTTTTAAATATGCATTTTACAATTGCACTTCCAAAAGACGGGCAAGTAGTAATCAAAACCTAGTCAATTACGGGAAACAAAAACACAAATATGCAATGCAATGAAAAATAGGACCCAAGAACAGGAAAATATATTAAAACAAGATTATAAAGGAAAAAGAAAACCTAAGACACCCCCCCTCCCATACTACAGACCCTCCCTAAGGGCCTTTACAATGGCGCCTGAAGATTTGATTCAAGGACAATTATCCCCTCCCTAACAAAGAAAACCAGCAAGCATTTAGGATAAAAAAAAAAAAAAGTTTTGTCCTCAGGCACCACAATAAAAATACAGGAAAACCGAAACACAAATTTCAAACCAAGGGCCAAAGCCCTAGGGCACAGGGGCAGGAATCCCTGGCGCCACTTCTGTGTGCATCTCGAGAAATTAGGGAACATGCATATTGGCAAGCCAGAAAATGACTTATTCATAGAACAAAAATACAATTTAAACACCAGGTTGTGGTCAATCTGCAAGGCAAATGAAAGAATAAGGGTGCACCGCTGGCTCACAATCTTCAGGGAGGACTCCATAAACCCTATCAGGCTACCCCCGATGGAGACTCTCTGCCCCTCAAGTGGAAATCCACCACCTGGGGAAAGGTATTGGGCCCTCACCAACAGAGGGAGATTCCCAGGATCCATTCTGAGAGTCTTGGTCAGATATTTCTTCACCATTTCAATTGGCGGTATACATAGCCGGCCCATCCACTAGTTGACCTAGGCAGCTGTCTAGGGCAGCTGGCATGGGTGGACTGCTGTATGCCGCCATTTTGTTGCCCGTGGCAGGCCATGTGCTTCGGCACACATGACCTGCTGCTTCTGACCCCCCTCCGACGTAACTTATTGTCGGAGGGGGGTCAGAAGTGGTTTGCCATGTGTGCTGAAGAACATGGCCTGGCACGGCAAGAAAGCAGCAGCACAAAGCTGCTACTTTTAAAATACTTCTGCCGTCGCCCGCCTCCCCCTCAAGATGGAACTGGCAGCAGCGGAGAGCGGTGGTGCAGCTCATCGGTGGGAGGGGGGGGGGGTGGCGCAGACAGGGTTTCTGCCTAGGTCGGCACAAACTCTTGGGCCGGCCTTGGTGATATAAGTGGAGTTTTGGGATAGTTCAGCAAGTATATATTGTTACGTCTAACTTGGTTTTCAAAGTGCTCCATATACCTAAGAGAAATAGTGCTGTCCTTCATCAAAGCATCACCTATAGTGTGCACAGCATTCATTTTTGACTCAATAACAGTCATTCTTCCAGCAAAAGAATTCAATGTCTTAGTGTTCCACCACAGCCTGGGACACAACAGTGAGATCACCCACGAAGTGACTAGATAATGATCAAAGAGAGGCGTTAAAGCCTTGTATCATGCTCTACATTGACTCCATAGTCACTGCCTTTGTCTTCTGTACCTCGCACAAGTCCACCAGAAGTGGTCTTGCCCTTATCCTGTGCGATGTCCTCCACAATTCTTTGAGGTGCCACCATCACTCCATCTATAGCCCCATTCAACAGGGGAGATGAAGCTGCAACCTCCCAACTGAAGCACCATACCAGACACATCGGTCTGTGTAGGCCTCAGAGCAGCAGCAACAGAAGCATTTCTGAAGTTAGGAGGCAGAGTACACGCAATGAGGGTGAGTGAAGCCCCCTTACTGCTGCCTGATGTAAACCCCCTGGGCGGACCCAGAGAAGCCGGTATCGGGGAAGCAGACGCTATGCCGAATGCTTCCAGTGTTGTTTGCCAAAGAGAAGTTGAAGAGGAGCATTCTGGGAGGATAAGCTTCCCCTTACCCTCCCTAGGCAGAGGCGCGCCCCCAACTGCAAACAACAGCAGAGCAAACACTGGAGCATCCTCTGACTCACACCCTCACAGTGCTATCTTGGATCCCATGGGCCCTTTCACTAACACTTAGCTCAATCTATCTGCTGTGTGCCCATTTTATTCCTATCACTGTATGGCAGATAGCACAAGCTAAGTGTTAGTAAAAGGGGGCCCTATGTTTCATAACAAGATATATATCTACAAGAACGAGTCTGTAAGACTATGCTATGTCACACTGATGTTGCCATGCCTGAACTATTTAGACGAGGCCCAATGAGCTGAAGATAAGACGATGGTGACATAGAAAATCCCCAGTTGGCAAAGGGGGTCATTCCAAATAGCGATTAGCAGGGATGTATGTCTGGTTTGGACGTACATCCCCTTGCTGATCACTTGGGGCCTATTCTGCCCCCAAAGATCACCACATGTATAGAGGAGATGTGTAGGGAGCTCTGGATGGGGGCAGAAGGAGGTGGGCCAGAGGAGAAACGTGAGTGGGGCGGAGTCGGGCCCAAGACCATCGACATCTAGGGCTGATTCCAGTCACAGTCATGTATATCCCACTTGGAGGAGATAGAAGGGGACTTATTCCACCTCGGAGGTGGAATAAGTCTCCCCCCCCCCCCTTGACTGTGTCAAATGGCACTAGCAGACCACAACAGAAAGGTAAGGCAGCAGGGGGTTCCACGGCACCCAATCCCAGCATAGGCAGGCCCCTCCGGGGGTTGCACGGCAGGGAAAAGCAGTTTTAGAGCTGTGCAAGGCAGCAGGGCTCCTGCATGGTGTCCTGGTGCCATGGAGATGGGATATCGTGGCATTGAGGCTCCATGCAGGAGCATTGGCAGGATTAGGTGGGAAGGTTGCCGGATGTGCAGCACTGCTGAATTAGGGTCCACCTGGCCTGTTCAACTGCCCCGATTCTGCTCCCATGGGAACATATAGCTCTCACGGGTGCAGAATCAGATCTAATCTGACCCATCAAGATTTTGGATGTCCGGACAGGCTGGACGTCCTCCAAGTAGAATTGACCTCAAAGTGTCTAGTGTTCATCAGAATTAATTCAGGTCCTGGAACTCTGCATGGAGAACCGAATGAGTGAGACAAGGCTGCATTCTCTCGTCATCTCATGATCACTTACCTCCTCCAAGTGCTGGAGGCCAAAAGAATTTCAGGAGCTCAGAGGGCATGGGATAGAGAACAGGCATAAAGGGCAGACTAGATGGACACTGTAGTTACTATCTGACATCAAGGTACTGCACTGCTCTATCATCAGTCTGTGGAGAGTGGACCCTCACATGCCATACTGGCAGAGGAGCAAAGTTAAAAATGAATGAATGTCTTCCCTTTGGAGAAGGCGGACCCAACAGTCAATTACTAGGAAAGCGCTGGGGAGCGGATGGGCTGTTTGACTCATTGTGCTGAAGGGTCAAGGATCACAGGCGGCTTTGGGAGAAGGTTGTCTAGCCAGATCTGACATTGTCAAGGAAAGTGTCAAATAGGAGTTTCTAGGTTTCAGGGAATCTGTGATTGAAGTGTGTATGGTATCGCTGCATATCCCTAAAGGAGGAGAGATTTTGCCAGAAGATCATAGCAGAGTTGGAGAGAGGAGAAAGTGTCTGAAGAGTGTCTTGTGTAGAGGCGCCTAAGTCTATGAGGAATCAGGAAAGGCGAATAAAGAGAATGACTTACGGAGTCAAGCACCCCAATGCTTGCTATTATTCTCTCCAATTCAAAGAAGTTGGAAAGAATTATACAAAAGGGGTTGAGAATGTCTGTTTGTCTGTCCATCTGTCTCTTTAGACATGTTCTAACTTCCAGGTATTAATGTAAAAATCAGCAGGATCATGAATAAAAAGAGCCAGATAGTTGTCAATCCTAATATCCAGAGTGCTGAGCACTTTCAGTACCTCCTCTAAACTTTGGACCCTAGATATATTTCCAACTCCTACCCAAGAGATCTGAGTTTTATTTGCACTGACACTCCTTGTAACCATGTGCAAGTCACTTTTCCCTACCTTGCTTCAGAAGAAAAGACTTGGCAATCTCCTTCCTGCCAAGAAAACCCAGGGGCTGCTGGATCACCAGGAGTCAGACTTGATGGCACTTAAAAAATATATAATTTCCTTGGCTGCTGTTTTTTGTGAAAGCTACTGACTGAATTGTACTTATTGGTCGCTATCTGTACTCTCAGCGCTATCTGTTTCATGGGTTAAATTAAGGAACTGACAAGGTCCAAAGTTTAGAGGGGGTATTGAAAGTGCTCAGCACTCTGGAGATTAGGATTGACAACTGTTTGGCATTATTTTTTCATGATTCTGTTGTTTTTTACATTAATACCTGGAAGTTAGAACATGTCTAGATATTTTTCAGAGTTTAAAACCTCTGTCTGCTGTTCACTAACCCTCCCTCCCCCCATGTGAGTGAGCCTGCCCTGTCTGTTTCCAATGTAACTAGCAGCAGAGACTGTGGGATGGCTGCAGCCAATGGGAGGGCTGTGGGGGCAGAGCACTGGAATTCTGCTCTTGTCAAAGACTATGGGTAGGATCCAGCCAATGAAAAGACTGTAGGGGTGGAGCACTGGAATGCTGCTCTAGTCGCAGGCTATAGGTAGGATCCAGCCAATGAGAAGACTGGGTGGAGCACTGGAATGCTGCTCTAGTCACAGACTGTGGTAGGATCCAGCCAATGAAAAGACTGTGTGGGTGGAGCACTGGAATGCTGCTCTAGTCGCAGACTATAGGTAGGATCCAGCCAATGGGAAGACACTAAGTTTGTGTTTCTTTGCAAGAATGAGGCGTGGGCGTCCAGCACTATAGCAGATGGGGGCACAGCCTGGCTTTCCAGAGACTCGGAGGCTGAGGATGAAATGGACAGTAGTGCTTTGCCAAAGTGGAAGCATTTAGCCAGGCAGCTGAGACAAGACCTATCCAGCATGATCTTGATGTCCGAAGAAGACCTCCAGTGCCTCATTGATGTGCCATGCCAGGAGCTGGCACAGGAATTGGCAGAAAATCACCCTAGAGTGCAGGCATTGCAGAGAGGCCTCCAGCAACTTCTGGACCATAGGGAAGAAGAACGCCAGTCCAAGCAGCTCTTGCAACTTTATCTCGAAGCCTTGAAGAGTGAAAACACAAAGCTACCTGAAACTGTTGACGAAGTCTATATGAGTGCCAGTTGCGTTGGACCTGCCTCAAGAGTTCAACTTAACAACAGAATCCTTCATACTATAAAAGAAAAGGAGTATCCAGAACTCAGTTTATCTAATCAGGAACTAGAGGCTGCTTATTCAGAAGACACCGGAGCCCTGGCTCTGGTACTGGGTTGGGAGCAAGAGAAGGTGAGGGCCCTCCAGCAAGCCTGCCAGCAGCAGTTGTCTGAACGCCTGCAGCAAGTACAATCATTGCGTTCCCTGAGGAGTGTTTCGCAGAGAAAGGGAAAACTGCCTTGGGCACAGGAACCGAGACGAAAGCGTAGAAAGTAAGATCCTGACTACTGCAGTGTCGCATGTTCCAGTAACCACAAGCCCCTTGCTTTTGCAAATAGAATGCTAGGTATCATAAGGAAAGGAATGGAAAATAAAACAAAATATATTATAATGCCTCTATACCGTTCCATGGTGAGACCGCACCTTGAATATTGTGTGCAATTCTGGTCGCCGTATCTTAAAAAGGATATAGTGATTGTAGAAAAGGTTCAGAGAAGAGCCACCAAAATGGTAAAGGGGATGGAAGGTTACTCCTATGAAGAAAGGCTAAAAAGGTTAGGGCTCTTTAACCTGGAAAAGAGACGGCTGAGGGGAGATATGATAGAAGTCTATAAATTAATGAATGGAGTAGAACGGGTAAACGTAGATCGATTGTTTACGTTATCAGAATATAGAAAGACTAGGGGACATGCAATGAAGCTACAGGGTAAACTATTTAAGACTAATAAAAGAAAATATATTTTCACTCAACGTGTAATCAAACTCTGGAAATTGTTACCGGAGGATGTAGTAAAGGCTGTTAGTGTAGCTGGGTTTAAAAAAGGTTTGGACAAGTTCCTGGAGGAAAGGTCCATAAACCATTATTAAGAAGGGACCCAGGATATCAATGCTTGACCCAGTACAAGCATTGTGGAACCTGTGTCTTTTGGGGAAACTGCTAGGTATGTATGACCTAGATTGGCCACTGTTGGAAACAGGATACTGGGCTTGATGGACCATGGTCTGACCCAGTATGGCATATCTTATGTTTTTATGTTCTTATGTTCTATGTGGGCGGAGCACTGGAATGCTGCTCTAGTCACAGACTGTGGTAGGATTAGAGTTGCCAACTGGCTTCAGATGCACCGGACAAGCTTGATCCAGTCCGGTGTTTACCCCAATGCATGCAGGGACTTGTAGTCTTGCTTTTCTTATGGAATGCAATAGAGAAATCAGAACTACGTGTCCCTGCATGCAATGGAGTAAGCCCAGGACTGGATCAAGCCTATCCGCCGCATCTGGAGCCAGTTGGCAACCCTAGGTAGGATCCAGCCAATGAAAAGACTGTGGGGATGGAGCACTGGAATGCTGCTCTAGTCACAGACTGTGGGTAGGATTATGTCAATGGGAAGACTGTGGGGGTGGAGCACTGGAATGCTGCCCTAGTTACAGAGTGTGGCTAGGATCCAGCCAATGGGAAGGCTGTGGGCGCGGAGCACTGGAATGCGGTTCTAGTCACAGAAAAGGAGGTGATGAGCAGGGGAAGTTCATGTTTAATTTCTGTGTGCAATGGAAGATGAAAAAGAAATGAAGCTGAAGCCCCTACCACCAAAAAATGCTTCAGTGCATTTCTGTAGGAAAAACTCTTCCAACAGCTGTGACATACTGATTCGCAGTAACATAGCAATTACACAATTTTGCCTGTCAAAAATCCCTCCCCTCTCATCTCATCTCTTCTCTTCTCCTCAAAAGAGAGACACAGAGAACAAATATAGATAATACACACACACACACACACACACACATACTTTCATATCCACACACTGACACATACATGGAAATATTCACACACGCACGTGCAAGCATGAACAGACACACATACATGCACACATGCAGTGACACACAAACACATGCACATTCATACAAAGATACATACATACTCACACGCATACATATAAGCATACAAAACAGAGATATGCACACACAAGACACACGCACACTCAAACATGGCCAATGCATTGAGATTGAAAAGAATTCCACGAGCCGTGCTCCACATGTTTCCCTATTTATTGTATTTTTCATTTTCTATTTTTTTCCTCTGCTATATGTCTGTGTTAGCACGTGAACTGTGCTACCTTAATCCCTCCAGTAGATTGTATTTTTAACCAAGATGCTGGAGTGATTGCTGCCCTTATGAAATATATATGTGAATGTAAAACTGAAAGACAATGTGGCTGTGAGCAAGTCATTTACTTACTAGCGCCTTGATGAAGTTTCTTCCTTCTCTGCTTAGGACCCAAATATCCTCTTCAAATCTCTCATCTGCAGCCTTCAAAGCTGCCATCAGCACAGTCCACCAGCCAATTAAACCCCATGAGTAGATATCTACAAAAGGTTAAGGTGGTGGGGTTTATGATGAAGGTCGCTTTCGCCTTCCCCTCATTCCACCATATTACATGTAAAACATTGTTGCCTGGTGAGAATAAGGCCATGTGCCACATTCATTATCAATACAGAAGTAATAACCGTATATCATGGCCTACGGAGAGGGTGAGCTACCGCTTACTTAAAGATGATTCAGGATGAATCTTGCTGGGAACAATGTGTCCCATTGTCCTAATATAATAGACGTGTTGTTTCCTGCAATGTTCTCATTACTCACACTGACACACCACGATCTGTAACTGCCATGGGGCTCAAATGGCAATTACTACAGTTGTGCAAAAATTTGCACATCAGAAGAGAAAGAAAGGTATGAGAACAGGAGCTTTTTCACTCTGGCAAATTACTCACAAAATTAAAATTTGGAGAGAGCGAGTAGTCTGTACATCTGTAGAAGCACATTAGCATCAAACCATTGGGCGTGCCTACTTTTTTGTGAGTGTTTGCCTTTAAATTTGAGCAGGATGCACTAATTTTGATGCAAAAGATTTGGTGTTTAAGTGTGTGGAGATCTGTAGAAAAAGACTAAAGATCGTGTTTTGCTAGAAGATTGTTTCAGGATCAGAAAGTGTATTTTATCTATATGTGCTCATAGGTGATATCAGTAGAGGGAGTCCTAGGAACTTACAGGGCTGGGGTAAAGAGGGAGCTTGCGGGCCTGCATCATGGATTCTAAATGCACCTCAGGAAGGTCTTCTCCTAGAGATCTGTATTACAACAAGGTGTTGATGTTTTCAGATATGTCCTGAAAACCTGCAACTGTGCACACAGTCATGTAAATTCTTTTGCCTAGGACTTAGAACAGGCACTTACTCTAGAAGCCTTTGGATATTGGGACTTAGCGGAAAACAGTAATTTTCCACATTTTGTGCCTATGGAAATTGTTTTTGTTAAATAAGGCCCATTGTCCTCAATGAGCTGTTACCTTCCTACCATAGGCCACATATTGCAGAGATCCCTGATGGCTTATGCTTCTCCACAGCTGTTTCCAGAAGATCTTTTATCCCCTAGGATATCATATTGCATTCAATGTAGCTACTATATATTATGAGCCCAATTCCAGAACATGCACACGCGACCCGCAGACATGTTCAAAGCAAAAACGGGCCTAATTTCAATGTGATTCTGCAACCACAGGGATAGACGCATCCGCGGTTTTGGAATCAGGGACATAGACGTTTTTGGTGCGGCACAAACAAAGCATTATGGAGCACGAGACATGGCTATATGCAGCAAACAGCTTTGTGTGTTCTGCGCTCACTGTATTCTGAAAAGATGGAGGTTTTCGATCCCGCTTTATACCTACAAACGGCCACACCTCCCTGTAAAACATGCATCTCTTAAGCTGCTCCTCTCACTGACAATGTTGTGCTGATGCAAACTACACATGAATACTGATGATACATAAATGTTGATGCAAACTAAACTGTATGTACCAGTGTGTTGCATGCCCAGAATACTGCAAAGTAATCTCAGTGTACCCTAAAATAGTATAAAAGCAGGTAGAAAGTGGTATTTTTGCCATGACATACTTGCATCACAACATATATGGCAGTAGAAGCCACCCTTAATTATGCTTGCATTGGTCATTTCTGACAATGCTAAGTATGGACTAGAAAAATCAGAAGAGGTTCTCCATAGCGAAATGTCAAAACATATCCCTGTCACTAATAAGAGACCCTCAGAATGGGAGCATTCAACAGTGCAAACAGCACTAATACATGCCCAAAGGCACCATCATCACTCTCTACAAATGTGGATAGTTTTAGAGACCAATGATGGTGATTCTGGGCAGTCTTAGTGCTCTTTGCACAGTTGAATGCTCATTCTGAGGGTCCCTTATTAGTGACAGGGAAATGTTTTACTATAGAGAACCTTTTCTGATTTATTCTGATGCTGCGGTCATCCCTATGGCCCAAGTAACGGCCAAGCATTCCCCCAGATTTGTGGAAGAGCACAAAAGATCCTCCTATGCAACTCTCAAAACACACACACACACTCACTTGCAGTCACAGATTCACTGTTCTACAAATTTTCAAAAATTGTTTGCTTCAGAAATTAAATGTGCTATTTCTTAATGAATTTGATACGCTGAATTCAAATATGATAGTGAAATTGGTCAATTAGCTCCTGTTTCTATGATATGAAGAATGTACATTTTATCACTATGTATGGTGAAAATCGAGCCTAAATCCTTAGATGTAAATCAAAATCTTATTATAAATGAAACTTTGCACAATAACAAGCATGTTTTTATAAAGAAAAGTTCATAAACGTACTTAGAAGAAACAGAGGAGTAAGTGTGTCTGCAATTTAACTTTCATTAAGAACATTTGTAAGTACATTCTAGCAAGTTTTGTTCTCATTCAGTGGCTTCACGACTCTTCCTGATCTGTTTCTTGTACTGAAGCAATGGAATATCCCTTGTCACTGTCCAGCAGTAGTCTGCAAGCATTGATGGACTCCATTTACCCTGATACCTCTTTTCCATGGCTGCAATGTCTTGGTAAAATCGTTCTCCATGTTCATCACTTATTGCTCCGCAATTTTGTGGGAAAAAAATCTAGGTGAGAGTGTAGAAAATGAATCTTTAAGGACATGTTGCAACCAAGGTTTTTGTATGCCTTGAGAAAATCTTGAACAATCTCATGGTAATTATTTGCTTTGTTGTTTCCAAGAAAATTTTGTGTCGCTGTTTCAAATGCTATCCATGCAGCCTTTTCCTTTCCACGCAATAAACAAAGAAATTTGTCATCTTGAAGAAGTGCACGAATCTGAGGGCCAACAAAAACTCCTTCCTTAACTTTGGCATCATTCGGTCTAGGAAATTTACCACTAAGATACCTGAAAGCAGGTTTAGTTTTATCCATCGCCTTGACATAGTTTTTCATTAGTCCCAACTTGATGTGCAAGGAAGGCATCAAAATCTTATTGCTGTCTACAAGTGCTGGAAATACAACATTTTTGCTTCCAGGATCCAGTGACTGACGGAGTGACCAGTCTCTTTTGATGAAATGACAGTCTCTAGCACGACTATCCCATTCACACAGGAAGCAGCAGTACTTGGTGTATACACCCTGAAGACCAAGCAAGAGGGCGACCACTTTGAAGTTACCACAGATTGACCATAGATGTTGATCATAGTTTATTGTCATAAGTCTCTTTCATAAAAGCTGCATGGCCAATAGGAATTGATGGTAGCAAGTTGTCATTATGCAGCAATACAGCTTTAAGACTTGCTTTGGATGAATCAATGAAGAGCCTCCAATCATCTGCATTGTAATTGATATTGAGAGCTGCCATTAAACCTTTTACATTGTTGCATGCAGCAAGATCACCTTCTTTGAAAAAGAATGACACCAGGTCTTTCTGATGGTCCTAGAAAAAATAAATTCAAACATCACCAGCCAGAAGATTCCACTGTTGTAATCTGGAACCCAAAAGCTCAACTTTATTCTTCGGGAGATCCAAATCCCTAACAAGGTCGTTCAGTTCACCTTGTGTTATGAGATGTGGCTCATTAGCAGTGGCCAGAAGAAACTCTGGGTCACGTGAGGTTGACGGTTCATGACTACAAACTTCTTCCTCTTCCTCACTTAAGAACATAAGAACATAAGACATGCCATACTGGGTCAGACCGAGGTCCATCGAGCCCAGTATCCTGTTTCCAACAGTGGCCAATCTAGGTCATACATACCTAGCAATATCCCCAAAAGACACAGGTTCCTCAATGCTTGTACTGGGTCAAGCATTGATGTCCTGGGTCCCTTTTTAATAGTGGTTTATGGACCTTTCCTCCAGGAACTTGTCCAAACCTTTTTTAAACCCAGCTATACTAACAGCCCTTACCACATCCTCCGGTAACAGATTCCAGAGTTTGATTACACGTTGAGTGAAAAAATATTTTCTCTTATTTGTCTTAAATAGTTTACCCTGTAGCTTCATTACATGTCCCCTAGTCTTTCTATATTCTGATAGCGTAAACAATTGATCCATGTTTATCTGTTCCACTCCATTCATTAATTTATAGACCTCTATCATATCTCCCCTCAGCCGTCTCTTTTCCAGGCTAAAGAGCCCTAACCTTTTTAGCCTCTCTTCATAGGAGTAGCCTTCCATCCCCTTCACCAATTTGGTGGCTCTTCTCTGTACTTTTTCTAATAACGCTATGTCCTTTTTAAGATACGGTGACCAGAATTGCACACAATATTCAAGGTGCGGTCGTACCATGGAGCGATACAGAGGCATTATAATATCCTTTGTTTTATTCTCCATCCCTTTCCTTATGATACCTAGCATTCTGTTTGCTTTCTTGGCCACCGCTGCACACTGGGCCGAGGGTTTTAACATGTTATCCACGATGACTCCTAAATCTTTTTCCTGGGTGGTGGCTTCTAATGTGGAGCCCTGCATCGAGTAACTATAGTGTGGGTTGTTCTTTCCTAGGTGCATAACTTTACACTTGTCCACATTAAATTTCATCTGCCATTTGGATGCCCAGTCTTCCAATTTATCCAGGTCTTCCTGCAGTTTTCCACTATCCTCTTGGGTTTTAACAGCTTTAAACAGTTTTGTGTCATCTGCAAATTTGATAACCTCACTCGTTATTCCCTTTTCCAGGTCATTTATGAATATGTCAAAAAGCAGCGGGCCCAGTACAGATCCCTGGGGTACTCCACTATTCACCTTTTTCCATTGGGAATATTGGCCATTTAGCCCTACCCTCTGCTTTCTATCTTTTAACCAGTTCCTGATCCACAATAGTACACTGCCTCCTATCCCATGACTTTTTAGCTTCGCCAAAAGTCTCTGATGGGGGACCTTGTCAAAAGCTTTCTGAAAGTCCAGATACACTATATCAACCGACTCACCTTTGTCTACCTGTTTATGCACACCTTCAAAAAAAACATATCAGATTAGTAAGACAAGATCTTCCTTGTCTAAAGCCATGTTGGCTGTCTCCCATTAGGCCATGACTATCTACATGCTGTGTAATTTTGTTCTTTATGATGGTTTCTACCATTTTCCCTGGTACTGACGTCAGGCTCACCGGTCTGTAGTTTCCCGGGTCACCCCTGGAACCCTTTTTAAAAATTGGTGTTACGTTGGCGACCCTCCAATCTTCAGGTATTACAGATGATTTTAATGAAAGTTCACAGATTACCAATAGCAGGTCTGCAATCTCATATTTCAGTTCTTTCAACACTCTGGGATGTATACCATCCGGTCCAGGTGATTTGCTACTATTCAGTTTATCAAATAGTTGTAATATATCTTCCCGGTGTAGCGATATTTCTCTCAATTCCTCTGCAGTATCACCTTTAAATACCACTTCAGTCTTGGGTAACATCCCTACATCTTCCTCAGTAAAGACTGAAGCAAAGAATTCATTCAGTCTCTCCGCTATAGCCTTGTCTCCTGTTACTGCCCCTTTTACCCCTCTATCATCTAATGGTCCAATTGACTCTCTCACAGGCCTTTTGCTACGAATGTACTTGAAAAAGTCTTTATTTCGTGTTTTTGCTTCCGTAGCAAGTTTCTTCTCAAATTCCCGCTTTGCCTGCCTTATCAATGCTTTGCATTTAACTTGCCAGTGCTTGTGCTGTTTCCAGTTTTCATCATTTGGCTCTTTTTTCCATTTCCTGAAGGTTGTTTTTTTGGCAGCAACAGCCTCTCTGACCTCACCTTTAAACCATGCTGGCAGTTTTTTGGACTTTCTCCCACTCTTCTTAATGCGTGGAATACAGCTGGTCTGGGCTTTGAGGATAGTAGTTTTAAATAACGCCCAAGCTTGCTGTAAGTCTTTAACCTTTGGAACCGCTCCTTTTAGTTTTTTCCTAACTATATTCCTCATTCTATCATAGTCTCCCTTTTGAAAGTTGAAAGGTAGTACTGTGGATTCCTTTACTATTTGTCCTCCAGTAATTAAATCAAACATGATCATATTATGATCACTATTGCCAAGTGGTCCCAACACCCTTATTTCTTGCAGCAGATCTGACGTTCCAGTAAGGACTAGGTCCAGTATGGCTTCCCCTCTGGTCGGTTCATGAACCAGCTGCTCCAAGAAGCAGTCATTTATTCCATCTAGAAACTTTGGGGCTTGTTTACAAAGCCGCGGTAGCGGTTTGCGATCGTAATCGGAGCCGCGGCCCCATTGATTTCAATGGGGCCGCGGCTGCGATCGCGATCGCGAACCACTACCGCGGCTTTGTAAACAAGCCCCTTTATCTCTTTAGCTTGTCCTGCCGTGACACTGACCCAGTTGATACCGGGGTAATTGAAATCACCCATTATTACTACTCTGTTGTGACTTTTGTTAGCTTCTGTGATTTCTTTGAGCATTTCATCATCCATTTGTTCATTCTGGCCAGGCAGTCGATAGTATACTCCCACTGCCATTACCTTCCCCTTCATAAGTGGAATTTCAATCCATAGAGATTCTATAGCAAATTTTGTTCCCTGCAAAACTTTAATCCTTTCTGTCTCAATGCCCTCTCTAACATAGAGCGCAACCCCTCCACCAATTTGATCAGCTCTATCATTACGATATAGTTTGTATCCAGGTATCACAGTGTCCCACTGGTTATCCTCCTTCCACCATGTCTCTGAGAGTGCAATCATATCTAACCTCTCATTTAGTGCCATATATTCTAACTCTCCCATCTTATTGTTTAGACTTCTAGCATTGGCATACAAGCATTTTAGAGGCTGTATCTTATTCATATTAATCTGGCTATTGGTAGGCATGGGTAATTGGGAATCTTTATGCTCTGTCTGCTCCTTACTCAAGGGCATTTCGGCTACTATACTCCCTTTTGGAACCTCACTGCTTTTGGTAGTATCCTTCAAGGATTCTAATGATAATGATTCTGACATTTTGGGAATCGGCAACCCTTCTCCATGAGGCACTGGGCGTATTGCAGATGGAATGTTTGGATATTGCACAGTCCACTTACTTTTTCTGGATATGCCTTTCTGAACTGGAGGAACCATGCAGAAGTAGCAATTGCTGATGTGATCTGTGGGCTCTCTCCAGATCATTGGAACTGCAAAAGGCATTGATTGCCTTTTCCCATTCATCCATTGCCTGAGATTTGTTGCACATGTATTGCAGCATATATGTGGCGCCCAGCTCTTATCCTGATCTCCTATTCTGCGGCCAAAATATAAGTTGTAGGCTTTCTTAACTGCCGCAGTCATATTCCATTTTTGTGGTGTAAAAGTCACTTTGCCACAAATATAGCAGAAATTATCTGCATTATTAACACAAGTATGATGCATCGCCGAATACGCTGTGATTGACCTATTGGCATAAAATAATGCAAAATAATTAATTTTTAATTTTTCTGTAACTAATACACCTTAAGATTTATACTGTCAAGTGATGCAAATTTAAATATTGATTGCATCATCTGGTTTTGGACAGATATTTCTATTGGTTGCAAATAGAGATTACGCAATCTCACACAAATGTTGCATAATGCACAGTTAATGGCCCCTAATAACTAATTAATAGCATATATCTTAGCAACTAGACCTAAACAGCCATTTTCATTATGATTTCTGTGTTCAGCAGCCTTAAATTAGTTTAGAACAGCTGCTTTCATGTCTGAAGCATTTTGTCTGTTGAACAGTGTAACATACCTTTGCCAAAACCATGCTCTGCACCTAAAAACAATTGCTGTGAATGGCAAGGCGTCTCAGGACACCACATCTGATCTGCATTTCTCAGCCTAACACGATTCCACTCCGTACTACCTCACCTACCATCCCTACATCTACATTCCCATTTTTCCAAACACTGGAACTGTTAGGGAAGTCGAGCATAGCCTCTTTAGCACAAACAGCAACTGTCAGCATAGTTAGAATAAAGACTATTGCAGTGCTTTATATTTTGGTAGGGATGTTTTTTATTGTTCCCTAACCTTATAAACGTCCCTCGCCTGTGCATTCTGTTGCATCGTGTGCCCTCCCAGACAGCAGACACACCAGTTCAGTACAGACTTGTCACAGCCGTTCATCTCTATGGGACACATTGAAGATCAGAGCAGAACGTTTTCTAAGTCCTGGCCTTATTTCACGTTGCGCTGGTATAACATAGGCATCCGCGAGAAACACTCAGGATGTATATGGGCCTGTCCTGAATGTGGTTTCTACATCTCCATGGCTTGCCATGCCTTCATTGTGCTCCCTGCCGCCCACATTTTGAGATCCTCATTCTAGCACCATGTAAGTGCAGAGCTGCATGGTATCAGAATATGGTTCTAGACATTTTAGCAAGAAAAATATCTATCCTGCATGTCTAATCAGCTTATTCATGTTCTGAAATGACCTCCTATACTTTTATTACTATATACGTGTGGAAGGTAATTTTATAACAGGGGGGGCCTAGATTAAGATATATTAAGCCGAAATATGGCTCTTTTAAGCTTCTATAGCAGGTGGAAATGAACATGAATCAAGTTCACAAGTATGTAATAATTAGCTCGCATAAGTTCATGTGTTTGTATGTAAATTAAAGAATTTGATAGTCCACACTCATACTTGCAACTTCCTCCACTGCACCGTCCAGACATGCCCCCGACTAGGCCTACATGCAAAGAACACACTTCTTCCCAGCTTGTCTCATGCAAGCATTAATGGCTTAATAAAATTGTCTCCTATGAGGGTAATTTTATAACAGGTCCATTGAGCAGACACCTATTTTGGACTATTTTATAGAGACAACGTGGGCACCTACATGCCTCACCAAAGTTGCAACAATTGCAGTTAAAATGCAGGCACATGACAGAGTAGATACACTGTATAAATGTGTGTGCAGAGGTGGATATTTAGAAGCTCATCATGTACTTTGTGGCACCAGCTACTGTAAGCTCTGTCTCCAACACACCTACACTCTGGTTATGCAAAAGTCCAAGTCCCACCACACATGCTTTACCAGCGTTTACCATGGAGTAATTTTTATCTAAAAGTTCTTTTCTGTGGATAAAAGAAAGGCTTTATAAAATTCCACCCATGGAGGAAGCATGGATGTGATATCACATGCAGAGATTACGCGGTAACGATTGACCTGCTGTCTCCCTTGTGAGATTCCTCTTCCTTCCGTGTATTTAAATGGCGGGACATGCAAGTCATCATTCTCCTTTGCTGTTTATATTTCTGCGTCTCTTATTGCGTCACCACAGAAACCTTAGTTCTTCAAATTCCCTAACTGCTTAAAGTAGCCAAATTCCTGGGGCTACTCGCTGGAGGACAGAATTATTTTTCTCATGCTTCAATGGTGACACTTGGAACAGCTTGAAGGAATATTCAGCCCCACTACATCACTACATGGAGATTTCCTTCTCTGCTTAATTTTTGGCAATCTGTCCCTTCACTTCTTCCCTCCCCCTCTCCCCCAACACGCACACACTCATGCTCAAACACAGAAATGTTTCCTAATTAAGACTGCAGTCCTCATCTTTACCCCTCTGTAACACTGATTCTTTGTTTTCTTTAACGTCCTATCAAGTAATGTGGTAATTCCATCCCCTTTTCCCCCAAAGACACATATGCTTTCATTAGCTTTCATTTTTCTGAATATGTCAGTATGGACAGCTGCTATTCAACACCGTTTTGTTTCAAATGATTCTCCTCCCTCCTCCATATTTTAAAATATGCCCTGAGGTTTGATGTCCTGCTTTGCAGATATGTTGTTACCCCAAGCTGGTTACAGGTTGGCATGAAGCAGCAGATCAACACGTCTTCCTCTGTAACAATGAACAGCTGCAGGTTATTTTGGGAACTGGAAAAGGCGTGTTAACAAAGTCGTGGATTTCACAGTAAGCCCCAGTATACCCTGCAAATGTTTGCTTATCCATACATTTTAGAGCAGAATAGGGATATTCTAGTCCATTGAGTTTTCAAGATATTCACAATGGAAAAATTTGAGATAGATTTGCTGCAATGAGGACAGTGCATGCCAATATATCTCATGCATATTCATTGTACATATCCTGAAAACTAGACTGGATATCTCCTGTGCACTGGGTTGGGAACCATTGGGTGAGAGAGGACCGGAATACAACTCAGGAGAAGCCTTGGGCAGGAATTCAAGCCTCTCCTCTATCATCTGGAGTCTCTTTTTCAACACAGGCTCTGTTTATTCTCCTAAGGCTTATTGAAAGTATTTGACTCAATCAGGCATTCCTGGTCATCAAATTACAGTTATATTGGCTATTTCCATTGGTCAACACCCCCACCATCCAACTAAATATGACTTTTACAGACTTCTTTATTTTTTCCCACATAGATCAGTTCTATATCATATACTTTTTCCCTAAATCTGCAAAAGTGCTACCAATCATTTTCATGCAGGATTCCAAAAGCAAACTAGTTTTGTTCAAAGCCTAAATTTGGAGGGTTAGGCATAATCAGCTGCAGCTGCTAAAAGATGAACAGCATTATGGGACTTGAATCAATTGTTAATGCCAGGTCAATGGTCAATGGGTTTGATCTTTAGAAACGATGTGTAGATAGGTTTGTTGAGGCCTCTAGGGACCCCTCTTGGTATATGTTTCAGTATTGACTGAACTGAGAACTTTCCAAATTTGGGAAGGTTCCATGGTGTGAGGTCAGAGAGAGTGGTGCTCTCTTTTTCATAAAGGTAGGGGCCAAAGTATAAAGGGGGACATCATGATTCCTTAGGTTGTCATCCACCTGGGGGAGTAGTAGGAGGTATCTGGGAGGTGTTCCATTGAGAAACCAGGTTCCACAGGGTTCTTTCCATTTCAGAGACAGAATGAGGAGTCAGGAGAAGACTCCAAAGAGCTGGATTCCAGAAGGGTGGGCATCCCAAAGTCCAAGGGATAGGAGCCTGGTCCTGAGACTTGTCTCATAAAATGGTATTCATTACTTTTTGATCTTTAAGAGACAAGGTGACAGAAACTTGCTGAAGTCTCTGTGAGTTATGATGTAATCTATCTATGATCTATCTGAGTCCGTCCTTGGTAGGTGAAGACTGCAGCGGCAGAGCCAAGCTGTGATGAGCAGGGGCCGTCTTTTATATGTGTCTGTACAGCACTACATATGCTTTGTAGTGAATAAACAGGTGGACAAAGGTGAGTCGGTTGATATTGTGTATCTGGACTTTCAGAAAGCCTTTGACAAGGTCCCTCATCAGAGACTATTGGCAAAACTAAAGAGTCATGGGATAGGAGGCAGTGTACTATTGAGGATCAGGAACTGGTTAAAAGATAGAAAGCAGAGGGTAGGGCTAAATGGCCAATTTTCCCAATGGAGAAAGGTGAATAGTGGTGTACCCCAGGGATCTGTGCTGGGTCCGCTGCTTTTTGACATATTCATAAATGACCTGGAACGTGGAATAACGAGTGAGGTTATCAAATTTGCAGATGACACAAAACTTTTTAAAGTTGTTAAAACCCAAGAGGATTGTGAAAAATTGCAAGAGGATCTTGATAAATTGGAAGACTGGGCATCAAAATGGCAGATGAAATTTAATGTGGACAAGTGCAAGGTTATGCACCTAGGGAAGAACAACCCAAACTATGGTTACACGATGCAAGGTTCCACATTAGGAACCACCACCCAGGAAAAAGATTTAGGCGTCATTGTGGATACCATGTTAAAACCCTCGGCCCAGTGTGCAGTGGCGGCCAAGAGAGCAAATAAAATGCTAGGTATGATAAGGAAAGGAATGGAAAATAAAAGATATTATAATGCCTCTGTATCGTTCCATGGTGAGACCGCACCTTGAATATTGTGTGCAATTCTGGTCGCTGTATCTTAAAAAGGATATAGCGATTTTAGAAAAGGTTCAGAGAAGAGCCACCAAAATGGTAAAGGGGATGGAAGGATACTCCTATGAAGAAAGGCTAAAAAGGTTAGGGTTCTTTAACCTGGAAAAGAGACGGCTGAGGGGAGATATGATAGAAGTCTATAAATTAATGAACGGAGTGGAACGGGTAAACATAGATCGATTGTTTACCTTATCAGAATATAGAAAGACTAGGGGACATGCAATGAAGCTACAGGGTAAACTATTTACGACTAATAAAAGAAAATATTTTTTTCACTCAACGTGTAATCAAACTCTGGAATTTGTTACCGGAGGATGTAGTAAAGGCTGTTAGTGTAGCTGGGTAAAAAACAGGTTTGGACAAGTTCCTGGAGGAAAGGTCCATAAACCATTATTAAGAAGTGACTGAAGATATCAATGCTTGACCCAGTACAAGCATTGTGGAACTTGTTCTCTTGGGGAAACTGCTAGGTACATATGACCTAGATTGGCCACTGTTGGAAACAGATTACTGGGCTTGATGGACCTTGGTCTGACGCAGTATGGCATATTTTATGTTCTTATGTTCTTATGTGCTATACAAATGATTAATAGTAGTAGTAGTAGTAGCAGCCATAGACTCACTTCAATGTGCATGATTTGGAAGGGACCACTGGGATCCTCTACATGGTCTTGCTCAGAATTCCACTGGTTCTTCCTCTATGTTTTTAAATGGGGATCCACTTTGATTGTCTTTCTAATGTTAGCCATTGTCTTCCTCATAAACAATGCAAAACGAGCTCCCACTTGCTTGTGCTCAATGAGCAGAAAGTGCTTTACAAGTCCTGTACCTGGAATCATAAGCAGCAGAATGGGGTGGGCCACAGGAGCCAGGGCTCCACCAATATTTTGCCCAGCACAGCATCAGCAACTAGAGAGGTCAGGGTGGGGCTGGAGATTGGTTTATTTCGCCCCCTCTGAGTAAAAAGATGTTCTGCTTCCCCTTCATGGAGCGGTCAGAAACAATACATTTTTGTTTTTTGGTTTATGTAAACCACTGGATGCAGATGGTGTACTGAGAAAATCAACTGAATTGAAAAGAAATGAAAGCTATATTTATTTTTTTTTTCACTTATAAACCACCCATTCAATACAAATTGGCTCAATGCAGTTTTAAAAAACTCAGAGGCTCCAGAAAGCTATTTCATCTACTGTTCAGCTCAGAAACACAGCTGTTTGTGGTTTAATTTTTGATCTGTGCATTCAGGAATCAATTTTCCTTCTAAACAGATTTTTTAAGGTATTTTCTCCCCTCTATGCCGTGGGCAGAACCTTTTTCTAAATGTTGTTGAGAGTCTATTTGGAGGTTCGTTCTGTTTTTGACTCCCATCCAGTTACATACACTTGTGTGACCTGAGCAGCCTTTGCACCGCACGGCTTTGGAAGCTTTTTATTACCTCTTCTGAAGAGAGAAATTCCTCCTAGTTAATGGAGTGAATGCTCTATACCCCTAAAGCATGCCTTTTCTGCAGTCACATCTATGAACTGTAGCCTGGAGGCAGGTATGCTAGAGGTAGAAAAATGCAGTAAATCACAGCCTCCAACCCCCACCTCAACCACCTCATTGCTTTCTTTTTAATTTCTGTGTAAACTGAACTGTGTTTGGGTAAAGGTGGAGATGTTGTCAGCGTTTTTTTTTTTTTCCTTTCTTTCATTTCAACATAGGTAGAGTGGCTGGAACGTGGCCCAAAACCTCAGGTTGAGGCCGCGCCCGGGGGACAGACACAGACAGCCAGTCAATCAGGAGGCAGCGCAATTACAGGCACACGACAGCCCAACCTTAATCCTCCCCCTCCCTGCCTGAGCCAGGTCTTCAGCTAAATCCATTAACTACACACTCCTTGGGATCTTATCAGCACTCAAGTCGCAGCAAACTCATAGCCCCCTCCCCCCAACCGCTTACTTTCTGAATGTTCAGTGACCACCTGGTCATTACTATGTCATAAGAAACAGGTGAGTCAGTCCTGAGGGTTGTTTTTGCAAAAGATTTTGTTTTAATGCTATGTCCAGATTGCTTGTACCATGATGCTCAAATGAGATTGGGCCTTGCCCTTTTCCTGGGATCTGGAGTTCCTTCTCCATCCGGAAAAGAAAGAAATATCTCTTACAATGCTCTTTTCATAAATTTTCACCTTAGGTCGTTTGCAAGATTATTGGGCAAGCTGCCCTTCATCACTAAAGGAAATGTATGCCAGCTTTCCTCCTTGCCACTCCAGTGCTGTGTTCCTGATTCTCAAATTCCAGTATAGTGCGGCTCTTGTCCTGCAGATGAGAGTTGTGTAAGGTTGTGAGGATTCATGTCTGCAAATTGTCTACAATGTCATATGTGTAATTATAATGCTGAGTCCTATACACTTCTTCTATAAAATATGCTTGAATGATATCGTACCCAGTCTAGCATCTCATGATGAGAGACATGAAGCCTGATTTTGGAAAAATCCTCTAGGTAGGAAAAGAGATGTTCAAGTCATGATTTTCAAAATGTGCGTGGTATTTTACAAAAGGCCCACTGAATGCAAACCTTTTGTAAAATACCTATAAAGACAAGGCAAAAAGTACATTTGTGGCATGGACATCAGAGCAGCCACCATACCTGGAGAGAGTACTTACGTCTGTCTACTCAAGGACAGGTGCAACTCGCTGTGCCTACATCGGCAATCTGACACATGGAAGTCATAGTATTTTATAACTTGCATGCGTCATCAAAGGCCATGCCTATGGTCTGCCCAAGCTCCTCCCCCAATCACAGCCCCCCTGGCGATACGCACAATGGGCATTTACACATGTATTTGCAGAATAGGACCTAGGTGAAATGCACATGTAAGTACTTGATCACATGTCTAAGTCCTTGAAAATAAGGACTTATGCGTGTAACTCAAATGTAAACTTCCATGCGGCCCATATGGAACCAGCTTCTTTTTGTTTGGAGAAAGTGAGTAAACTGTTTGTATTTTCTTTCCTTAATAAAGAACAAGACTGATTATGCGTTAGACTTGGCTCCTTGAAAAATCACAATTTCTTAATGATAAAAATGAGTCCTCTATATTCTTTACAATAATTCGTCATCTCCTTTTCATAATCTACCCAAACCTTTACAGATTAGAAGCATTGCAGAACCTGTGTCTTTTGGGGAAACTGCTAGGTACGTATGACCTAGATTGGCCACTGTTGGAAACAGGATACTGGACTTGATGGACCTTGGTCTGACCCAGTATGGCATATCTTATGTTCTTATGATGCATCAGATACTGACATAGCTCAATCAACAAATGTCAGATGTTGCATAATGATAGCTTGTTAAATCAGCTGAAAAATAATTTTTAAAAATGCTAGCATGCACAAGATCAGCTCTGCAGGCCTCTACCAGCTGTTGAATGCAGTTATGAACAGCCCAACTATGTCTACTAATCAAGAACCAGAGCACATTACGCAACATGTTTACTATATGTTCATGTGCGCTATCTTCCACTGAGCCCATAGGAATAACATGGGCACTGCAGCAGAGAGCGCATGTAGGGCAGGCCCCAGAGTTGGTTCAAAGTGTTGGCACCCTAGGCAAACCTTAAGCCTTTGCCTGTCCCCTCCCCCCCAAGCTGTCAGAATTTATTGTTTAGTTTTGAATGCCTGACTCTTTGTTGCACCCTCTTCCCCAGAAGCTGTCACCCCAGGCAACCCTCTAGTTTGCCTAATGATTGGGCCAGTCCTGAACTCACGCTAATGTTTACTAAGCATGGCCCTGTAAGTTATTGTCCTGCTACATGGTAATCCCTTATAAGAGCCTTTGATGCACTGAATCTGTTGGAAGAGACCCAGAAACATGAAGCACCTCTTTTACAGCAGTGCTAAGTAATCTGACTTGCTGATTTCAAAGAAGTCCTATAGAGAAGAGAGATGACATTACAAATTTATAATGAGAGGGAATGGAACATGTGAAGACCCCTTTTAGATAGTACATAGCCTGGTATTTTCAGTAATGTCATATGGATGTGAAAGTTGGACAGTAAAAAAGATAGGAAGAAAATTGATGCCTTTGAACTATGATGCTGGCGAAGAATGCTACAAATACCATGGACTGCCCAAAGAACAAACCAGCCAGTACTAGAGGAGATCAAGCCTAAGCTTTCCTTGGAAGCTCAGATATCAAGACTTCGCCTTTCATTCTTTGGACACATCATGCAAAGAGAGAGTTCATTAGAGAAAGACATCATGATTGGCAAGTGAGAAGGTCAACATAAAAGAGGAAGGCCAACAATGAGATGGATCGATACAATAACAGCAGCTATAGGTGCCATTCTGTCAATAATGAGCCGTCTGACTGAAGACCGAACACAGTTTAGGACAACTATCCAAAGGGTCGCCATGAGTTGACACTGACTCAACGGCACTTAACAACAACCAGTGATCGAAACTGAGACATCGATGCTGGGACGCACCCAATTCTGACAGTAATTTAGAAAGAACTCTGCTAAAGGTGGAGCTGTTTCTAAAATGCACAGAAAGAAATGCTGAAACACATATACATATATATACACACACACACACACACACATCTTCATCCAGTGGGAGGCGCCATTTCACAAACACAGACATGGGAGAAATGGACCTGAAAGAACCCGGCAACTTACATGTGTTAGAGCTGGTATTTCACAATTTCACAACGCACACATGTAAATGTTGCACGCACAGGTGTATCTGAGCTCTTTTGCAAACCTAGATGTATTGATGCTGCTTACTAACAACAGGGAACTCTCTCTTACCTCGTATCAATTTGGAAGGGGGAAAAGCCAAAAGGAACACTTTATAAATACCTATACGTGTCAAGGGGCAGTTGTGAATCCAGACCGATGTGCATTCCCTATATGAAATGGGAAATACACATATAGATCAGGTCACATCTTCCAACACCCCCTCTTGCAAATTCAATATGGTACAGACAGCTCATTTACATAGTAATTTTAAAGGAACCCCTTTAATTAAATCATATATATTATATCAACATGAATCTCTCTTAGTAAAAGAAAACCCTGGAACAATTTACCTACCCTGTTATTCACACATCTGGATAATTTTATGTTGCACACAAGTCCAATTTGAAAATATGAGGGGGAATTGTGAGAAAATAATTGTGCTATGCTGCTATTATGTTGCTGTATGCTTACTATATAAACCGCAATGAGTGTTTTCAGATGTGCGGTATAGAAGTGTAATAGATAAATAAATAAATGTTTTTTAGTTTATTGGACTTGATATACCACATTTGCTAACATTCAGAACAGTTTACACAAATCAAATTAAAAGTAACAATTGCAATAAAAATAAGTTACATATTTCTAAGAAGGATTCCATTTTCTGCCAAGACAGAGAGACAAATCCAGTAATATGGTCGGCCCCAGGCCCTGACCCCAACACAAGATAAAAGCTTTAATCTGGGTTTGAAAATGTTTGAAGGCAGGTTCAAGGTGAGTATGAGTAGGTAGTGTGTCCCACAGAAAGGGGGAACAAAAAAGAAAGCCGAGTTTCACATAGATCCTAATTTAGCTTTTGCAGGAGAAGGAATAACCAACTGATTGCAATGCAGAGAACGCAAACAACGTGGGGGGTAGGGGGCATATAAGATGATAAGCAACGATAGATAGTCTGGTGCATTATTGTAACCGGTTTTGTGAGACAAAGTAAGAATTTTGTGCCACATGTGATACTCAAAGTACAGGGATGGAGAATATGCAGTTAGATTTTAAGCCCCGAAATTTCTTATAAACTGGGCAGTGTAGGGTTTTTTTCATATAGACGGGGGAATTACAGTGCCCAACATACACTTTCTCTATGGCCTGTTGCAGCCTGAATGTGCACACGCTGGAATCTAGAAAAGGTGTTTTTCGGGGGAGTTGACAAATTAATTCTTTTGGACACTCTCACTTTCCTCACTTCTCAAATCCTAGACAAAGAAGTGCTTGTCCTGCTAATCCGCATCTTTCCCTCCTAGCAGAAAGGATGCTGGCTCCAGACACACCACAGCCTTCTTCTTTACTGTAGCGGTCTTTGGGGAAAAAATGTTTTCATTTTAATTTGTTTTTTTCAGTTTTCCTCTTCTTTTATTTTGCTATTGTTTCATCTCTTTTTTTTTTTTCATTTTGGTGTGTGTTAAAGTATTTTTGTATTTACTGAAACTATTTGCCATTCACTAAAATGCAATAGAAATCTAAACGGAATATTGATGGGGTTTTTTAGGTTACCTCAGATTGGACATAACACAGAATGAAAGAACTAATGTTATTGATCTGTGCATGTAAGTTTAAGGGACCCTTTTACTAAAGCCCGCTAATGATTTGCAGTTATCGTGCCTAACAAATGCACGTTAATTGCAAAGCCTCCATCGAAGCTACTGAGAGGCAGGTCAATGTAAGGTGCGTCAACTTAACGACTCCCTTAGGTGAACTCATGTTAAAGAGCTGCGTTGTCACTGAGTGCATGGCAATATCCTTGGCACTAACAGTAGACCCTCTCCATACCCACACTCTACCCATTCCCGCCAATTAACTTGCATTTTAGCATGTGCTAGAGGACACATTTGCGTGTTATTGTTCCTGACTGCCAGTTGTCATGTGTTAAAGTGCACATTAACTTTAGTAAAAGGAGCCCTAAGTTAACAGCACAATCTTGCTTTACTGTAACTCAGGGCCAGATTTAAGTGTAGGCACCCGTAGGTGATGGAGGAAATGGGAGCGGGTCACCCTACATTGTTCCAGCCCAGATCCCCCTCACCTCTGAGTCCCCTCCCTGCTTGTCCTCTGGAGGCCTCACTTGCTGACAGGTCCGTTAGCATTTTGCCCCCTTTTCCGGCATGGGGTGAGATGCCACAGATTTTCTCAGGGTCCCCACTAATTTCATTGCCAGGGTTGTTGCTGCAGCAGCAGGCATGGACTGAAGCATGTCAGCAACACTCTGGTGCCCATGAGAATTTGGCACTAGAGGCAGCCGCCTATGTTGCCATGCCTGACTCTGGGCCTGCTGTAACTTGCATGCACATTTTGCCTGGTGCATTTTCTTCTCTCCCTATTCCATAGCTTTACCAGTTGAGGCACTGGGACTTGGGGGTTTTACTTCTTTTCCTTTTGCATTTCCATTTATGAAGAACCTTCAGTGCGGTTGTACCCCCAGGGAGCATAAAATATCTGTGCCACAGTCTTCTGTTTTGCTTTCTAATGTGGTTTTGGGAGTTCAAAGGACAGACGCTCTTTTTTCCTCTCTCATCCTTCCTTCCTTCCTTCCCTGTACATCTCTGTTTTCTCCCTTGACTATCTTTTTCTTCACCTCCAGACTCCGCAGCCCTTTTTCCTGCTTAATCCTAGCTCCTCAGACCAGGTAGTCATGGCTGGGTCCCATCTGCCTGATGTCAACAGAGGTAGATGCAGCCCTGCAGGAATGCTCCACTCCCTTCCCACCCCACTCAGGTAATTAATCCCAGCACTGACAGCTGGCAACAGGCAGGCTCCTGGGAGGATGGGAGGGGGTGGAGGCGGAGGAGGAGACTCTCCCCAGAAGCACCTCAGGCTAAGTTTTTATAAGACCTGTGGAGCACAACTCTTGCAGGCCCACAATAGGCTACTGCAAGAGGGAAAAAACTGTTACTGTAGAACACAGGTTATACTTTAACTCAACCACAAAAGGGGTTTTTAGTGTCTATTTCTGATTTCTTTGTGTAAAATGCAGGATCTGACTTGTTGCTCTGAGAATGCTGATTGAAATGGTTCAGTGATTGCAATATTGTGATATGTTCTATTGTATGAAATCTTTCTCTTTATCCAAACCCCATAATTTAATATGGAGAGCTACTTATGGCATGATGAACTGATCAAGATAAATAAAAACTGGTAAGAAGATAAGAACATAAAAAAATAAGAATTATCATACTAGGTCAAACCAAAAGGTCCATCAACCCCAGTATCTCATTTCCAACAGTGGCTAATCCAGGTCACAATTACCTTGGAGGATCCCAAAAAGCAGAGAAAGATGAGTTAAAACTGAATAAATATACATGTTTAACTTCAGTAGGGAATATTGTTTAAAGCCCGAGTAGTAGGGTTGTAAATGGGCCTCTGTACTCTGTGAGCATATGGATAGTGTTAGTGTAAAATGGACTAACCTACTTTACTATAGTGCATTTCTCCTGGAGTGATCACAATGGTCCATTCCATGGATTGGAACTAGGAGTCACAAGGAGGTTCTAGGAGATAGAGTTGGGAGACACAGTCTCTCCATCTCTAAGAGAAGGATTCTGGGCTGGAGAAGAGAAGGAGAGTCTCTGTTCTCTAGGCTTAGAAGGGACCAAGAAAGCAGAATTTGGTCTCCTGTTCCTGAGAACTGAGCTAGAAAGGGAGGAAGTCTTTAATATTATGCGGTGGATGTACAGGACCCTGCAGAAGAGATCCTGTTGTGGCATTGCTTCTGGTATCTAGTAAAGCATCATAAGGAGTTCCTCATCCTGGGACCTTCCATGACCCAAAGGAACTACAAACTGCTAAGTTCCTCCCAGTCCTTTCCCTCGCTCTCTGTCACTCAGCTCACACACACTATCCACAGGGGCACATTCTCTGGGAGGAAAGGGGGAAAAGGCCCAGGTGCAAATATAAAGAAACTCTCAAACACTGACTTGGGTTTTCCAACTGACTTTACAGTGTGATAATGCAACTCAAATATTGTCCAATCAATGATGCATCTTTCTGGAGGACGAATCACATTCTGTAACACATGTGCTATCACCTCATCACATGGACCTCGGGTATTTGTGTCTGTGATCCCAATTCTCAGCTTGTCACTCATGAGATTGGGTGTTCCTGGGATAGGGATGCCCAGTTCCTCGGTCGCAGGCTTTCTATAGCATTTCTCTCCTCTATGGGATCCTCTTCCAGATGCAGTTCTCCCTGAGTGGATGGACTGTCCCACCAAATACCTTCTTCTGCAGTCATGTTACAGTCCGGGCTTTCTCTCTCTCTCTCTCTCTCTCTCTCTCTCTCTCTCTCTCTCTCCAGGCTGATGATTCCAGAACTCTGTTTGCCCATTTTATGGCACATAGAGGGTTTGGCATCAGAGATTTCATGCTAATGCAGGGTCATACATTTGGGCTCCAAAATTCCAAAGGAGACGTGCAGTATAGCGAGTGAAGTATTTCTGTCCGCAAAAGAAGAGCAAGACATAGACGTGATTGTTTCTGATAATGTTTAAGTGGCTAAACAGGTAGATAAGGCAATGGCAAAAGCCAGAAGGATGCTTGGGTGCATAGGGAGAGGAACAGTCAGCAGGAAGAAGGAGGTGATAGTGCCTCTGTATAAGATCTCATTTGGAGTACTATGTACAGTTCTGGAGAGCACATCTTCAAAAAATATAAACAGGATGGAATCAGTGCAGAAAGTGACCTCCAAAATGATCAGTGAGCTTCATCAAAAAGCATATGGAGACAAACTTAAAGATCTCAATATGTATATTTTGGAGGAAATATGGGAGAGAGATGTTTTAATACCTTTGTAGCATAAATGCAGAGGAGGAGAGCCTCTCTCTGTTGAAAGAAATCTCTGCAATGAGGGGACATAGGATGACGGTGAAAGGGGATAGACTCAGGAGTAATATGTGGAAATATTTCTTTAAGGAAAGAGCGGTAGGTGCATGGAATAGTCTCCCAGTAGAGATGGTAGAGGCGAGGACTGTATCTGAATTCAAGAAAGCAGGGGACAAACACAAAAAATCTCTAAGGAAAAAAAAGGGACTGTAGAGCTTAGTAGTTGGTATGGAAGGTCAGACTGGATTGGACATATGTTTTTTCTTTGCCATCATTTTTCTCTGTTTCTATTTTTCTATGATAGAAACCTTTGATTTGTTCATACACTTCACACTCAGACAAAATTAAGATCAAGGGACTCTTTACACTGTATTATACTCTAAGGATGGGCCATTAACACATTATGCAACTTTCTGTACATCACATTAGCAAAACTCCAACAATACTACAATCCACTATATAAGGGCAGGAGGACTAAGGCAAGCCTTTCCCACAGGGATGTTACAATAGGATTAATATTAGCTGCATTTCCCACTGAGGAATGTTTGAGGTGGTTTTTAAACCGTCCTCTTCATGAGAAGGACTGTGCATACATGGTAAGATGTGGATTTTGCACCACTTCTCGAAATGAAAATGAAATTTGCCTTGGCTGCGGTTTACATTTGGTCTCTTGCATGACATTTTGAAAAGTCCACCTACGTGCACGCTTTTTCCCTCCCATCTTAAAGATACCCACAGAGACATCTTCTCTCTATGTAGATAAAAGCATTGGGGAAATCTGCATAAAATTTAGCTCGATTGAGAGAGGGCAATTTTCATCTGCATAAATGACTTCCTGGGCTTATTCTGTTAATAATACCAATGGATTATTAAGCATTTGCACTCATGAGTGCATATTCGGTTTGCTAGAGCATGCAAAATCAACTTCACTTGCATTAACCTACAAATTAAATTGCAAATTACATTAAGTTGAAAAGTTCTAATGTGTTAAACATTTTTTTAATTAAAATAAATGTATTAAACAAACTGAAAAACTCCTAACATTGAGAATAAGGCAAACCGAACCAAAACTGTTTGTCCTGTGCATATTGCTGTAGATTACAGATAATATTGACAGAAGGGCAGGTTCTGGTGTATTGACAGAATTGTCCATATGTAGAGGCCTCAGTCCTGGAATAGAAGGAAGCAATCCGGACCAAGACTGAGGTTCATCGGCAAACATCGTGTGGGGAAGCTTGCCCAGTGTTTCCTACCCTTTGCCTCGATTCTGCCACCATTTTCTCTCACCTTTCTCCGCACTACAATTTCTTCCATTTTTTATTCTGGTTGATAAGAACAATTTGCCTGTCAGTGTAAAAGGGTAGAACTTCTCCAGCAGAGAAGTGAAGAGTAGTTTATGGAAATGGAGTTAAGTGTGGCAGTCACCATCTGAAACACAAAGTGAGATTTGGCACTGTTTACGAAGAACCGACTACAAGAATTGCAGCAGGCTGAGATTTCTTCGTGTGAAGCTGGAGGTGCCTTGGATCTTACCCTCATGCTCACACTAAGCCATTCTAACTATTTCTCCTACACAAACAGATCAAGTCATCTAAGATTTGGCTACAGGAAGAAAAGCACCATTGTGTTCCGGCTCTGAAAGGTTAAGAAACTGAAGAATGAAAGACCCAACCTTTGTTGATTCACCTTCTTCCTCAGAGGGGCTTGTTATGAAATGGGGCAGGTGTCTGATGTTGTTATCTGGTGTGTATGTCTGCTCTGATTCTGACTTACCAAGCCTGATGCCAAAAAGGCTGTGGTATTGTATAGCAAAGCAGGCAGGTGGTGAGGGCAGGGCCCGATTCATTGGAATGTTTTCTTTTAAACGTGGCATTACTGAAGTAGCTGAATTTACTGTTCTCCTGACACCCCTTGCCTGGAGACTGCTTATTCAGGCTTGACATTAGTGCTGGTCCCAAAAAGACTAAGAAAAGCTTTATTTACTAAACCTAATAAAAGGAGAATGTGTTGAATTTAGCATGTTTTGTCTTAGGTAATATGATATCGCCTACCTCGTCTGTATACCTTGGCTGTATTTGGTAGATTATTTGTTCCAAGCAGCTAACAGAATATGAATAGAAATAGAGGAATTTAAAATCCTTTCACCTGGCTGCATAAACTGTACATTGACAATACTACATTGTAGGCTTTCTGCAGCACTGCCCTCAGCCTTTTAACCCCTCTTTGGCACACTGAGAGGAGCCAGATGGAGCTTTCTGATGTGACCTCGTGATATCCATTCAGGCAGCAACTTGGTTCACTCATGGATCTCCAGGAAATGGGCAGACACTTTGGAATGACATCGGTGAACCAGTGTGGCTTTTTCAGAAAATCCCAAAATATCAGACGTTTCGCTGAGGATGTAACCATTCACACTTGAATTGCTGCTGGCACACTGATTTTTTTAGGGCAGTTGGAGGTTCTCCCTACAAACCAGTTGACTCTGATTCTTGAAATCACTTGGAGGGCATGCATGGTGAAACATTTTTGAGTTCTGTTGCATTAACAATGTTAACAATCTAGGATGACAGGGGTATGGGATGGGTATCAGGACTGCTAGGACTTTATCCCTTTGCCATTAAACTCATCCCACAGCTTTTGATGTACTTGCATTGATAATGCTCCTTCTCTGTTAGCCCAAGGCAAGTCACCAGAGACAGAGCGGTGTCACACATGCACACCATGAAAACCTCTTCTCTATAAGCAAGGAACAATTCCACCAAGAATTCTTCCTTTAAGATGACTGGTATTTGGTAGCAAGGGAAAGTCTTTCATTTTATTTTATTTTTTTCCCACGCATATCCCGGAATACATGTGTAAAATGCTTCTTATGAAATTGCCCCACATGTAAAAATATTGTGATGATGAGCACATGTGCGCTTTTACACAACTTGGGTATAGGTTGCTTAGGGGCAGAATTTGGGGGGGGGGGGGGGAGGGCGCTGGTAGTCACAATTAATTCCCTAAGAGGGTGATTCTATGTAAAAAGTTCAATAACTATTGTTATATGTTAGCTAACACTATAGTGTAAAAGATTAATAGCTATATGTTAACAATTGCTATATCTAGTCACACTGTTTAACATGCTCTATGTAATTCAGTTGAATGTTCAATGTACTGTAAACCGCTTGGATTCCCAGGTAAAGCGGTAGAGAAAACCAGATAAATAAATAAATAAATCAATTCTGTAATCTCCAGCACAGTTAATGTGCAGTGCTGTGCACATATGTGGGGCCTATTTTATAAAGTGAAGCACCTGAGTCATTTTCTTTATTAGTTAGGAGCGTACCGACACTCTTTGGCGCTCTAAAGCAGGTCTAAATGCCCATGCTCAGATTTGGAGTTATAATAGTTTATAACTTATGTGCGTTAATTTAGGCCCCAACTAAGTTGCACCCTGTGCACACCCTAACCAAAATGACACACAATGAGACTTATGCATATGCTTAAGAAATAGCAACCACCTTCAATGGACACGTAAGGAGCGCATAGCATTCCACGCACTATTATAGAATTCCCTCTATAAAATCCACATGTACCTGCATCCTTTACGCATGAATATTTACACCTGCTCAGAATCAGACATAAATGTGAGTGGCATTATTCTATCTGCAATTTCTGATGGTTCTCTGGGCTAATAATATAAAGACATATTGGGACATGTTTATTAAAGGTTTTAATGTGCGCTAATGAAATTAAAGGGCTGCGGGTACTGAATGTGTGTTAATTTAATTAACGCACATTCAGACCTTTAATAAACATACTCGTGAATGTGACTTGCTACTTCAACCATGTTTACTCTGTAGCCTTGCACCTGAGAGATGCAACATCTTCATTTTCCAAAGATTAAAACTAAACTTTATCAAACAGTGAATTAGCTTGCATAGTTGTGGTTCATGAGTGAGTTTGTGTGCACGTGTGTGTTTATTAATTATCTGGCAACATTTCCTGTTCCCCCAGGCTACCCGAAACCTTTGCTTATAATCCCCGACCCACAAGCACATCAATGGATTGCACTACATCTATGAGGTTTTTATAGTCCTAAAGCATACAATTATGTTCAAGAAGCAGATTTATTATTGTAAGAAATGCCTATAAATGCAATTTACTCTTTTTCTATGGGATTGAAAATTGCTCTGAGGACTTTCTTCCTCTGTGGGTGTTGACTGCAGGTGTATAAATGTGCCTGAATGTCAACGGCTAATCTTTGTACTGCCACATCCCCCCCACAGTGTGTCCTTCTTCCAGGATTTCCACTTAAACTGGGTAAGTATATAATGGACCACTCATTCTACATGCCTGTTAACGCCTAGCTGACCCCAACCATGCTAGTCATTGTTAAACGTGTCCCTTACATGACTTGAGATAAGCATTCGTTGGCACACGTTTATTTTGTTAATGTATCTTAAAGATTTAGGGGGTAGTTACATGCGGTAAGGGAATAACACCTGATTTTTGCCTCTAGATGTGTGTTAAAAGGCAGAATTGTGCATTAATTTAATGTAATGCATGTTGAGACCAATTTTCAATGTGATTATCACAGTTAGCAGTTAATCGCAGTGACCGGGATATTCAGTGGGGGCCATCGCTGAAAGCCAGTTGGCATTGAGACATTCCAGCACAGAGAGGGGGCAGCACCCAGTGAGGACCAGAGATCAGTGATATTCATCTGCTGCCCGCTTATCTTTGAGTGGCAAAAGTTAGGCCCCTTTAAGGCTGACCTAATGTTGCTGCAGAAGCCAACAGGGCAACGTCTGAATATCACCGTCATCCCGTTAGCCTCCATGCTATCCAGTTGACCCAGACAGGCAATGCCGGTGGGCGGATATGGCCCAGCACTGAATACCCGAGTCTTAGGTTCAGCAGCGACAGCCATTTTACAACAGCTAGTCATTGCTGTTGAATACCAGGCCCGTTAGTTTTAGGTAGCTCATGTTCCTTAAGAATGAGATACAAACATGCAAAACACGTTATTATGGATATTTAATAACAAAGCTTGCATTGAACTTTACAAGCTCTCTTATTCCAGGATAAAATAATGCTAGCTTTGCACAGACATTATTTTTCATAGCCATGAGCATTGGGCCATTAACACATGTGACCCATCCACCATCTTAAAGGGTCAATGCTGTCTTAAATCTTGTTGAACCCCCTCCCCCAGGTCAAGACCCCTTTCCAGACCCACAGTTTAGAATCCCCACTCCCTAAGTCATTCCTAGACCCTCTTCCCACCAAAGAAGTCCCCCTACCTGAGACCCCCCCAAACCATCTGCCCACACTATCCTTAAAGACCTCCATATCCACCCTGTAGGATCCCACAGGGCATACCCCAAGGCCTCCCTAGTAATCTAGCGAGTCTAGGGCAGAAGTGATCCCCAGTCACTCCAACCCCTCTAACACCAGGTTCACAATTGCACTGGTTAACTCCTATCAGCTATCATAAGCTGCTACCACTAGTGGTCAAACTGCAATAGGAAGGCACGAAGGCACATTTTACAATGGGATGTCCAAGTGCAATCTAAGACATCAAAGACAAAATTTCTGAAAAAAAAAGCAGGCACGTGCAAGTTCAAGCATGATTTTAGAAACATGGATGTGCCCAATATGGAAGTCTATAGATATATCTACCTAGACATCCCCAGAAGAGTTTCTCATAGCATGGACATCTAATAGCATAATGGTTAAAGTAGTGGGTTGGGAGCAGAGTGGAAGTCTATAGATATATCTACCTAGACATCTCCAGAAGAGCTTCTCATAGCATGGACATCTAATAGCATAATGGTTAAAGTAGTGGGTTGGGAGCAGAGTGGCCAGGGTTCAAATGCCAGTGTGAGTCTTTGTGATCTTAGAGTAGTCACTTAACTCTCCATGTTCTCTGCACCCTTTGGATGTTCTAGAGCCAAAAGAAGCACTTTCCTGATGCCTATTTGTGCCTGCAGGTGTTCTTGTCATTCCAGAAATTGAACGGCATCTGTAAGTCCATTGCACCTCCCTAGACACGCCTCCATCACACTCCTTGCCTACTTGGACATCCCTACACTGGAGACATTTGTAAACGTAATTTGTGGAATGGCTTCAGAGACATCTCTGTGATTTCAGCATTCACGTGGCTGTCCTAAATCAGACTAAGTCTTTTATAATGAACCCATAAAAGCTCAAAGCACAAATGACAAATGACAAAAACTGCTTCAGATCCATGAAAATCTGAATCATTTTAAAGAAAATCCAGATTTCATTGGATCCACTTCAGGTATTTTTGATCAAATGAACATTTTTTCAGATCGGATTTGGATTTTCTCCAGATCCACCATGAAAAGCCCAATGTAACTAATTGGTTCAGTGTATACCCTTTTTAGACATTATGAAGATTAATATTCAGTATTTTAGGGGTATCTTTAGATTTTTCCTGGATCTGTCATAGATAAAACATTAGATTTTCCCAATGATTCTGAAATCTGAATTGTTCATACTGCTTTAGATCGAGTGCCTTTCAGATATCACAGCATGTTTTGCCATTCAATACTTGAGAACTATCTATACAGTCACCTTTACAACAGATAGTCAGGAAGCAGATTTCTAATTCTGGTCAGAAAAAGGTTCCTTGCTGTTGGCTAAGCAGATGGTGACAAAGTAATCTTGCAGAGTGTCAGTGGTAGAGATGATGTAACTTATAACATAGTGGCGTGGAGCCCAATCCAAGATGGAGCATGACCGGGTTGCTTGGATGGCCCTGAACAGGACAGGCCCATCAGCACCAGATTCTGCACCGTGGGAGCAAGAAGTTCCTGCGGGTGCAGGATCGGGCACTGAGAGATGGCCCGGCATGCCCCTGCATCGCCGCGGGGACATCCTCCCTGTGGCACATCCAGCCCGCTATTGTGGTGACCTTAGCAGGGGCAGCCAGGGCCCAGATCAGGATGCAGGGACTCACCTGGTTTGCTGCTGTCACTGCTGGGGGGCTGGCTGGCCTATCCAGAGGGGCAGCCAATGCTTATTCCACCTCCAAGGACCTGAATTGGCCCTGTGCGTCTGGGTGATGGTCATGCCTATGCTGTGCGCACTCTCCGGCTCTATACGTACATGGGGGCCAGGAGGCGGCATATGGTGCAGGCGGCTAGTAGGGCTGGACGTCGCACCAGGACGGAAGCCCTGCAACCCATGACTCTGAATCGGGCCCATAGTGAATGCCGACAGATAAACATCAGCATAGTCCATCTAGTCTGCTCAGCAAGGCACAGGGAGTTGTAGCATTGCTGTAATGTCCTAGCTAGTAGTCTCTGTGATGTGAATGTCTAGTGAAAGAGGAATAACAGAATTATTAGCTCCAAGATGACTTTATCAGATTAAAAATGAAAAAGTGCAGAATCATAAACAACACAATACTGAAGGTTTCTTTGTGTCTCCTGTGTAAATCGCTATATAGGACCACACCTGGCATTATACTAGAAGAAACGTACGGATGAAGTAGGATTAAACATTTAAATGATTTTATTTTAGTGTTATGCACTTTTCTAGTAGAGCTATTGCTGGGCTACGAGTCTCTTATAAAGCCTTCTGGAGGGGTTCTTAGTGCCCATGGTGTCCAGACCTCACAGTCTTTTCTTCAGAAGGGGCCCATGTGGTCTCAGATGTCCAGACACTTCGGCATCCTTTTGGTTAGTCGTTATTTAGAAGGTATAACTACCTATTTGAAAGTAGATATCCTTGAGGGTAAGCGCTGTTTCAAACTATTCTGTCATTAAATTCGTGTTACAGAAATTATAGTTGAGATTCTTTGTGAGGCAATGAACATGCATAAGGGGAAGAAACAGAAATTTTTAAAGGGATCTCTTAAAACAAGACATATTAAGAATTTTTCCTTGGGATACGTAATGGGAAAAGCCCTTGAGCTAGTTCGTCTGGTCCTGAATGTTGCAGTGAAAGATGAACTAGAAATAAAATACATTTAGGTTTCAGATGCTGTTATTCCCATGGCTGGTGTGCTAAGAGAGAGTGAAATGTTAGCTGCGAGCAGGAACACTCTAGATCTTGTACCGTGCTTTTCCTGTAACTGAGGATGCTCTGGAACTTAGTGGTGGAGTAAGCCGGAGGGACAGCGTGGATTCCATGAGATTTGCCAGACCAAACACACAGAGGGTCATTCTGAAACACAAATAAGCCACGTCGACGTATGGTATAGATGTTTTTCTAGTGAAAATGTCTTGAACTGTACGCTGTGCCTTCGCGGCTCTGCATGTACACAGCACTAAAACGGGAATCTCAGAACTTGGGCAGGAGGGAGTGGAATGGAGGCGTGGCCAGTCACGGAGATGTGTAAATCATTTTCAGGAGAGGCCCATGTACGTCCGCAGTATTCCCAGTATATGTCCATGCTATACCTGTGGAAACATGGAATAAAGGCAGGACTTTGAAACTTTTCTGCTCTGCTTGTCAATGCGGCCCATAGTGGTGAATGGATGCGACACCTCTGCTGTGCACCGGTGTGTCTGCAGGCAGGAAAACCACATAATGTAGTCATACAGAGTACAAAGCAGAGGAGAGGGAGGTCGTAAGTTAAAGAAACTCTAATAAACACCACCACAAATGTATTTGGAAGAGCACGGGTGTGTGTTCTGGATATGCTGAAATCTGCTGTGTGCGCTAAAAGAGCAAAGCTTGGGGGCCCTAACAATACGCAAGTCCTGTAAATGAGACTGGTGATGGAGTCCTGGGACTCCGTGCGATAATGTTACCCCAGCTATCGGTGAAAGGTGCAGCACTCAGCCGGCTTGGGTTGTGCGCGCTACACAGTGGATCTTCCCAATTTGCTCTATTCAATGTGTACATTCCCCAGGTGCAGATAAGTGAAGTTATGTGTCTTATGGAACCACAATATTGGGTAATGTATTAAGCCAGTGGCTTTATGTCATATATTTTGTGTACAGTTCACTGTTTAAGTTGGATATAAATGTGGACTTACAGTATGATGTACCATAAGCATACTAGTTTTGGCCCTTGAGGCTGATATACTGGAGGGTATGTCTGGGCCTAGTGAAGCTCCAAATCTATTTGAGGTCTACTATATTATTTATACATACATTTACAAATGTAGAAACATAAAGGTAGCTAGTTGGGTTATACTGATTTCTCCGTTTGCCTTTATATTTCCTATGTTGTGAGGTGCATCCTTTTGGCAGACGTATGTTTCTGTGGGACTGCAAGTGAGAGTACGCGTGTGTGTGTGTGTGTGTGTGTGTGGTAGGAGGGCTGCATGGGGGGATCTAGGTTGCTCATCCACCTATCCGGGGGGGCAGCAGCATCACCAGGTGCCAGTGAGAAGAGGCAGGTGTAAGCCGAACAGGTCCGCACTAGCTTAACTGTCTGATAAGGGGCCCTCAGAAGGGGGACAGGCAACAGTGCAGGAATCAGTAAGATTTGCCCAAGTTCACCATCACTGGTCTCTGCAGTTGTAGAGAGCGACTATGGTGTCTCCGGGCATGTCTGTGTGGTACTTGCAATGCTGACTGATGTCATTCCGTGGGCCCCTTGTTAGTAACATGGATATGTTTGGACAGTTCGCTCTGGGGGACCTGTTCTTCAATCTATTTCCTTACTTAGCATTGTACAGATATGTTCCAGAGATGTCCATAACATGCATGCCTAGGGAGGTGTTCTACTGCCATGTATGTACGTAGTGTTACGCTGCATCTTGTGCTAGACAGATCACTCTCTACTTGTTTTTCTACTACATTACAGGGCACTGCGATTGTTTTGTAGTGCTCTGGGCATGCCACAGACTGGTTACTATTGTCTCGCAGGAATCCACTTATATGTATTTTCAGCTTTCACTGAACTTCATCACAGAGCTTAGGAGATGCACATTTTAAAGGGGAGGCATGGCTGTTCACGGGTATGTCACGTAGACGGGCAGGATTGCATGTGTTCATCTTTTTGGAATATGGGTGATCGCGGGGACGTACATAGCCATTGGTGACATATACCCGTCTTCCATACACCATAGCACTATGTGCGGGTCACGCCAAGTACGTCTATGTCCACGATTCTGTACCCATGGCTGTGTCTATCCCTGCTGCTGTGGAATCAGGTTTCATTCATGAACGTTTTCCATTTGAACATGCCTGCGGACTGGACGTGCGCGCTATGGAATGGGCCTCACTGTGATTACACTTCCATTCAGTTTCTTTATTTAGAAATTTGCATATACCATCTTCATGATATCTCTCATTCAAAATAGTTTACATGTCAAATAAAATAAAATAAACAAAGAATGAAAAATAAGAATCAAAGAGTTGTCAATGCCACGTCACCTGTGGCTAAATACCTTTAAAAATTATAATACCTGATTTCACTCTTCTACAGGGAATAAGAACATTTTTAACTCTTTCTATTAGTCTCCGATCTCCAATCTATTAGTCTCCAATCTTAAATGTGCAGAGAAGTCATTCCACCACTCTGGACCCACAACTCTAAACACCTTTGATCTGCATGTAAACCTACGAATCACAGATATGTCCAGAATTTCTAAGAGATAACTTGGAAAGAATGTAATTTGTCTTTTGGGCGTATAATGCTGTGATCTTTTTTTTTAACTACAGTGGTTTCCCATTTTTCACAGCTTTAAATGTTGACACTAACATTTGAAAGCTGGACAAACATTACAGTGCAGCAGACTTCACTGCAGCTTTCCCAGAACCTCAGCCAGTATTTACCATAAGAACATAAGATCTGCCATACTGGGTCAGACCAAGGTCCATCAAGCCCAGTATCCTGTTTCCAACAGTGGCCAATCTACGTCATACATACCTAGCAGTTTCCCCAAAAGACACAGGTTCTGCAATGCTTGTACTGGGTCAAGCATTGATATCCTGGGTCCCTTCTTATTAACGGTTTATGGACCTTTCCTCCAGGAACTTATCCAAACCTTTTTTAAACCCAGCTACACTAACAGCCTTTACTACATCCTCCAGTAACAAATTCCAGAGTTTGATTACACGTTGAGTGAAAAAATATTTTCTTTTATTAGTCTTAAATAGTTTACCCTGTAGCTTCATTGCATGTCCCCTAGTCTTTCTATATTCTGATAACGTAAACAGTCGAACTACGTTTACCCGTTCCACTCCGTTCATTAATTTATAGACTTCTATCATATCTCCCCTCAGCCTTCTCTTTTCCAGGTTAAAGAGCCCTAACCTTTTTAGCCTTTCTTCATAGGAGTATCCTTCCATCCCCTTTACCATTTTGGTGGCTCTTCTCTGAACCTTTTCTCATAACGCTATATCCTTTTTAAGATACAGCGACCAGAATTACACACAATATTCAAGGTGCGGTCTCACCATGGAAGGATACAGAGGCATTATAATATCTTTTGTTTTATTTTCCATTCCTTTCCTTATGATACCTAGCATTCTATTTGCTCTCTTGGCCGCTGCTGCACACTGGGCCGAGGGTTTTAACATGGTATCCACAATGATGCCTAAATCTTTTTCCTGGGTGGTGGTTCCTAATGTGGAACCTTGCATCGTGTAACCATAGTTTGGGTTGTTCTTCCCTAGGTGCATAACCTTGCACTTGTCCACATTAAATTTCATCTGCCATTTTGATGCCCAGTCTTCCAATTTATCAAGAACCTCTTGCAAATTTCCACAATCCTCTTGGGTTTTAACAACTTTAAATAGTTTTGTGTCATCTGCAAATTTGATAACCTCATTCGTTATTCCACTTTCCAGGTCATTTATGAATATGTCAAAAAGCAGCGGAGCCAGCACAGATCCCAGGGGTACACCACTATTCACCTTTCTCCATTGGGAAAATTGGCCATTTAGCCCTACCCTCTGCTTTCTATCTTTTAACCAGTTCCTGATCCACAATAGTACATTGCCTCCTATCCCATGACTCTGTAGTTTTGCCAAAAGTCTCTGATGAGGGACCTTGTCAAAGGCTTTCTGAAAGTCCAGATACACTATATCAACCGACTCACCTTTGTCCACCTGTTTATTCACACCTTCAAAAAAACATAACAGATTAGTAAGACAAGATCTTCCTTGTCTAAAGCCATGTTGGCTGTCTCCCATTAGGCCATACAAAACTGTAAAAATAAAATACTCTCAATTTACTTCAGAAAGTGTAACTAATTGACTTGCTTACTTGCTTACTTTGTCTCAAACATTTTTACCATACGGTAAACCAAATTGTTCAACAGTGGTAGTGGCAATAAGAGGTCTCAGAACTTGCGGGCCGCCAATGGTTAGTTTGAAGCACCTATTGGACAAACGCCCTGTGTACATCAGCGACCTCAAAAAATGCTATCCGCCACTGATTTTTTATAAAAATTCATTTAAACAATTATTTAGAAAAACTGTAAGTTATTTTGTGTGGTCATAAATGAACAAAGGCTGGTGACTTCCAAAATAGAACATAAACGCTGTTACTTAGCTTTTTAAACAGCTCTCAAATCAGTCCAAAGGAAGCCCCGCCAAACTAACCATTGGCGGCCCGCAAGTTCTGAGACCTCTTATTGCCACTACCACTGTTGAACAATTTGGTTTACCGTATGGTAAAAATGTTTGAGACAAAGTAAGCAAGTAAGCAAGTCAATTAGTTACACTTTCTGAAGTAAATTGAGAGTATTTTATTTTTACATTTTTGTATTTACTCTACTCTCGCAAACAACAGACCAGTATTTGTTTGTATTCTACTCCCATTAGGCCATGACTATCTACATGCTGAGTAATTTTATTCTTTATGATGGTTTCTACCATTTTTCCCGGTACTGACATCAGGCTCACCAGTCTGTAGTTTCCCTGATCACCCCTGGAACCCTTTTTAAAAATTGGTGTTACATTGGCGATCCTCCAATCTTCAGGTATTAGAGATGACTTTAATGATAGTTCACAGATTACTAATAGCAGGTCTGCAATCTCATATTTCAGTTCTTTTAACACCCTTGGATATATACCATCCGGCCCAGGTGATTTACTACTCTTCGGTTTATCTAATAGTTGTAATATATCTTCCCAATGTATCGATATTTCCTTCAATTCTTCCACACCTTTAAATATCACTTCAGTCATGGATAATATCCCTACATCTTCCTCAGTAAAGACCGAAGCAAAGAATTCATTCAGTCTCTCTGCTATTGCCTTGTCGCCTCTTAGTGCCCCTTTAACCCCTCTATCATCTAATGGACCAACTGACTCTCTCACAGGTTTTTTGCTACGAATGTACTTGAAAAAGTCTTTATTTCACATTTTTGCTTCTGCAGCAAGCTTCTTCTCCAATTCTCCCTTTGCCTGCCTTATCAATGCCTTGCATTTGACTTGCCAGTGCTTGTGCTGTTTCCAGGTTTCGTCGTTTGGCTCTTTTTTCCATTTCCTGAAAGATGCTTTTTTGGCAACAACAGCCTCTCTGACCTCACCTTTAAACCATGCTGGCAGTTTTTGGACTTCCTTCCACTTTTCTTAAAGCGTGGGATACAGCTGGTCTGGGCTTCCCAGATAGAATTTTTCAACAACACCCAAGCTTGATGTAAGTCTTTAACCTTTGCAACTGCTCCTTTTAGTTTTTTCTTAACTATTTTCCTCATTTTATCATAGTCTCCCTTTCGAAAGTTAAAAGGTAATACTGTGGATTTCCTTACTATCTCTCCTCCACTAATTAAATCAAAGGTGATCATGCTATGATCACTATTGCCAAGTGGCCCCAACACCCTTATCTCTTGCACTAGATCTGGTGTTCCACTAAGGACTAGGTCTAATATGGCTTCCCCTCTGGTCGGTTCATGAACCCGCTGCTCCAAGAAGCAGTCATTAATTTCATCTAGGAACTTTATCTCCCTAGCATGTCCTGCCGTGTCACTGATCCAGTCAATACCGGGGTAATTGAAATCACCCCATTATTATTACTGCGCTGTAACTTTTGTTAGCTTCCTTGATTTCTTTGAGCATTTCATCATCCATTTGTTCATTCTGGCCAGGCGGTCGAGAGTACACCCCCACTGCCATCGCCTTCCCCTTTTTACATGGAATTTCAATCCATAGAGATTCTACAGTAAATTTTGCTTCCTGCAAAACTTTAACCCTTTCTGACTCAATGCCCTCTCTAACATAGAGCGCACCCCCTCCATCAATTTGATCAGCTCTATCATTACGATATAGTTTGTACCCAGGTATCACAGTGTCCCACTGGTTGTCCTCCTTTCACCATGTCTCTGATATTCCAATCATATCTAACCTCTCATTTAGTGCTATATATTCTAACTCTACCATCTTATTTTTTAGACTTCTAGCATTTGCATACAAGCATTTTAGAGACTGTATTTTATTCATATTAATTTGGCTATTGGTAGACATGGGTAATTTGGCATCTTTAAGCTCTATCTGCTCCATACTCGAGGGCATTTGGGCTACTTTACTCTTTTTTGGAACCTCTCTGCTTTTGGTAGTATCCTTCAAGGATACATTCTTCCGAACTATCCACTCTTGGGCGACTGTCGACTTTCCCTATTATCTAGTTTAAAAGCTGCTCTATCTCCTTTTTAAAGGTTAATGTCAGCAGCCTGGTTCCATCCCATTTAAGGTGAAGCCCATCCCTTCGGAAGAGCCCCTCCTTTCCCCAGAATGTTCCCCAGTTTCTAACAAATCCAATCCCCTCATCTCTGCACCATTGTCTCATCCACGCATTGAGAGTCCAGAGCTCTGCCTGCCTTTTGGGTCCTGCGCGTGGAACGGGAAGCATTTCGGAGAACGCTACCCTGGAAGTTCTGGATTTCAACTTCCTACTTAAAAGCCAAACTTTAGCCTCCAGAACCTCCCTTCCACATTTTCCTATGTCATTGGTACCGACATGTACCAAGACAGCAGACTCCTCCCCAGCACTATCTAAGACCTTATCTGGGTGGCGCGTGAGTTCTGCAACCTTCGCACCTGGCAGGCATATTACCATCCCAAGTAGCCTAAAATAAAAGCACAATTAACAGCAGCTCTCCCAGAAAGTGAGGGAAAATAATACCTTCAAGAATTAAGCTCTGTCCAAATGAAAGACTACAGTTTTCCTGAGAACTGAAGTATGGAGCTGAAGTATGAATAGATCAAGTCTATATCTGGTAAAACATATCTTTGTTATGAAAGCATATTTCTTTTCAATTCCCTTCCGTACAGTACTCAACAGACCTGAAGAAGCTTTACTGCCAGATTGCCAAAACATGTCCTATTCAGATCAAAGTGATGACCCCTCCTCCACAAGGTGCCGTGATCCGGGCTATGCCAGTATACAAGAAAGCAGAACATGTCACCGAGGTAGTCAAACGATGCCCAAACCATGAACTCAGCCGGGAATTCAATGAGGGTATGAGGAAGATCCATCTGTTTCCAATTTTTGTTAAAGATGTATTATAACAGGGGCTATCAACCCAGTCCTCCATATACACCCAGCCATTCTATTTTTCTTGGTATCCTCAATGAATATCGATGAGGTAGATTTGCATGCACTGCCTCCATTATACATTTCATGCATATTCATTGTTGAAATCCTGAAAACTAGACTGGCTGGAAATGGCTGTATTAAACAGAGGCATATATATATCATGACCTGGCTCAATGCATGCTTTTTTCCTTGGATGAGAACTGTAGGATACATAATACAGCTCAGCCTGTCCTTTTCTTTTAATTCAAGATCTTCCAAAATTGTGCTCTAATAATGATGCATTTTGGAAGAGGAAGGACTGAAACAGTTCTGTAATATCCCATACTGCTGCCTGTTTGCATGGATGATGTGTCAATGCCTGAGCAATCTCCAAGCAGGTCCTTAAAGGGATCTTCCTGTGAGGCAAGCCTGCAAAACCCCCGTGCTGTATTATCACCTATCTACTGTACAGGGAAAATGGTTTAGGGATGTCCGGATGGTTGTACAGGAGTCAACATCCAAAAATAATGGCCTGCTTCTGAAAATATGGGCTTAAACCTGGCACCCCATTCCTTATATTCCTCTCTTTCAAAACTGCCCTTGGAAGAGCAAATCTCCAGAGGGTAGGTAAAGCCCTTCTAAAATAAAAGGAATATGTTAGAGTTCAAGATGATGACCCAAATAATATTAAACTTTGTGTTTTAATGGGGAAGGGAAGAGCTTTAAGGATTGTTGCTGTTTTCCTTGTTGATTGTGGATGGATTCTTGGTGGCTTGCAGGGCAGATAGCGCCTCCAAGTCACTTGATCCGCGTAGAAGGAAACAGTCATGCTCAGTATGTTGAGGACCCCATCACTGGAAGACAGAGTGTACTGGTTCCCTATGAACCCCCACAGGTAACTGACCTTTTCCTCAATCTCATTACTAGTACACACTCAAACTCTATAAAATTACAAAAATATTTGAATTCTAACATTTTAGCTTCATGCAGCAGACTCTATTGTAATAGATCTTATACTGTACCTAGAACAATTTTGGATAGGTGTCTTGAAAGCAGATATAAAGAATAACAAATTCACATCTAATGCTCTAATTCTGAAGGGCTTGATGTTCAGCGGTGGTAGCTAGCACGATTACGGTGCCTAGCCATCGCTACTGACTACTAAACGCAGACAGTCAATGCTGCGGCCACTGCCATTGAATATTCACATCAGCCGCAGAGCCCAAAAGCTAACTGGTCAGTGGTGATATTAGCCACTGCCTGGTTAGCTCTCCCTGGGAAAAGATAGGCCAGCTTTTGTGGGTCACTAACGGGCAGCAGCTCAATATCACCACTGACTGGTTAGTGACAGCTACCGTCCCCGGAACATCTCGATGCTAAGTGTTTGGTGTCAGGACGTATAGCGGAGGTACTCATGGATACTCAATAGCACTAACCATATTAGTGCCGCTGAATATCCCACCTAGAGGCATTTACATGGTTTAGGTCTGTATTGGGCCCAGGTGTTTAAAAGTTGGGCTACAGCTTTAATCAGAAAGAAACAAAAACAAATGACAGCTTAACTCAGAATCTAATCCATAGTGAAAATGAACAAACGGATGTTAACTTGAAAGGTGCTTGTGATGATGTGGGAGCTTGTGGTATGTGGTCAGATTATAAACACTTATTCTCCATTCTCCTCGCCCTTCTCCCTTTTCACTTCTGCTCTAGGTGGGCACAGAGTTTACAACAATACTATACAATTTCATGTGCAACAGCAGTTGCGTTGGTGGGATGAACCGTCGGCCGATCCTGATCATTGTGACACTGGAGACAAGAGAGTAAGTTGCCTTTTGTCTGTAGGTTCCTAAAAGGCCCAGCTGTGGCCTCCTTTACACATTTCATTATCAGCACCGAGGAGGAGGGGCAAGCAGCCATGAGCGTCGCAAGCCAATCAGGTTTTCAGGATATCCACAATGGAGACAGTGCTTACAAATGCATATCATGCATATTCAGTGTGGACAGACCGATTCACAGCTCAGAGGGACTGCAGTTGCTTGCCTCAAGCATATATAGTTTAATTTGGTTAAGTTATGCCAAAATGGCATCAAATGCAGTGTTCAATGCTATCATTCTGCTTTCAAACCTGGTAGGTGGGCAGTCATCAAGGTTGTTGGGCATCATTTGAGCCAAGTTCAGTCCCAAAGGCCATGGACTGATCAGGTTTTCAGGATATCTCTAATGAATATGGAAAAGATACATTTACATAATATTACCTCCATTGTATGCTAATCTTTCTCACACAAATTCATCAGGGATATCCTCAAATTCTGACCCATTTACAGCCCTCAAGGGCTAAACTTGTGTATTTTGTTGTACAGGAAGTAGAGGTGCACCAGACAGATTTATTCTGGAGGAAAGAGGAGTATTTGTAAGCTATGATACTTTTAAAAGACCAACTAAAAAAATAGACAATGTAGAACATGAGCTTTTGAGACCTAACAAGGATCTTCTTCAGATTCTGGTCCTTTAAAAGTATCACATGTTACAAAAACTCCATATCTTGCATAATAAATTAAACTGAACAGAGACCAAACATGAACACAAGATGCAAAAATCCACTGAGTCCCCACATCCTGTCTCTGACAGTGGCTTATCCAGGTCACAAGTCCCGGCAGAAACCCAAAGAGTAGATCCATTCCTTTTTTGCTTACACTCAAAGATAAGCAGTGACTTTCCTAAGTCTACATGACTACATGCATTGGGTTTGACCCTCTTCAGCCGTCTCTTGCAGATAGAACTGTGCCAGAGGCAACTAAAGAGGGTCAAACCCAATTGTGATCCAGGAAAAGGCACAAAGAACCAGTGGCACAACTGGACATGTCCCTTGGTTAAGCTCAACAGTGTCCCTGTTCCCCTGTGTCCCCATACAACATCTACACAAGAATACTGTAACAGTCCACCGTAGCTCAGAACTGAATGTTTACCCTCTCAAGGGCCACTTCCAGTGCAGTTCTTTTACCCTCCAGCAGGGTACTTGATTTCATTCATCAAAGAGCATTATTACCTCAAGAACACATTCAGCACACAAGAAGTCACCTTAGCTGGTCTCTCTCTTGGCACCATTTGGTATAAATCACTGGGAAGTAACCATGAGGGCTGCATTATCCTTTGTTAGTGTTCTTAAAAGAGCAATGTCTGTGCCTTAAACATCAAAGTCGAGCCCATATATCCTGAGAGGAGATTGTAGCTAGCTTCTAGCCAAGGAGACTAACTGAACATATTTTCTGATGACATATTTTAAAATATGCACACCCTAGCTGCTGGGCTAGAATCAGAAGCAGTCTGACATCAAAAACCTTGTGTACCTGATTATAGCTCGCCTTGAGCTTGGATTTGGAAAAAACAAGTAATTAAATCCAAACTCCAAATCCAATTAGATCAACCCTTGTTCTATAGAAAAAGCATAATACATCTTCTTCCATGTAAGTCAACACATTTCTGCTCTGTCTCACCACAGCTTTGGCCAGGATGCTATAGATTATATCTAAGAGATTTCTGTATCTGTTCTCCTATACAATACAGGCCGGTGTTTGTCTCTGACATCATAAAGTGTCTTGTTTGCGGGCGTCATGTGGGCATCATCCATTTGGAGAAATTGCCCCAGCCTGTGACTCGATGCCCTGATTTTGTTTCTCTTGTGAGTTACTGAAGGAAATAGAGATGAAGAGAAGCTGCTTAGACTGAGGAGGAGCTTGAAGGTTGAGGGATGGAAACAAGATGGGGGGTGTCCATCAACCCATTCTCTTGATAGAAGGAAATGAGCTGCTGGGGAAAGGGAAAAGCTTGAGAATGGGGAAGGGGACAAAATTAAGACTGAGGGGAAACTGAGGTTGAAAGCAAATGGCGTAGGGTTGCTGAGGGAGCATTGATGAGGACTACTGAGGCTTGGTTGGTGGGAGGACTGATGGAAGGGTGGATTGTGGATTATATGGGGAGAGTAAGGAGTAGGGACTGAGAAAAGGGTGGGTGGGGGAGCAGACATACACATACTGAATACCTTTGGAAATGTTATGTACTCCATGGAGTATGATCTGGAGCTGGAATGCATGTGTACAACATCATCAAATTTCCCAACTTTCAAATCCAGTTATTTATGAGAGTCATTTTCGTTTGCCTCTTGGGCCTTTCTCAGTCATAGAGAAGAGCTGTAGTGTGGCCTGACAGTGCTTAGAGGGTGAACGGGTTAGGAGATAATTTTATAATGAGCTTTGTAAAGTTGTGTGCCCTCTATAGTACATAGGTCATGTATTGTGTGGATCAGCCTCTATGTGCATATATTAGCTGAAAGCTATTCGATGTGAGTGTGCACAGGGGCAGTGCTTGGGAAGATTGTAGGCATAAGTTAGAAAGTACTGTAACTTATGTGTCTTCTTGACAAATCTAGGCACAGAGTTTACACCGTCAATGGCTAGTGTAAGTGATCACACCTAGATTTGTCATGCATATCTCACCGTTTAAGCCCCTGTTTATAAAATGAAATACACAGATACTTTACTTTATAAAATAGGCATGAAATTCACCCGTTGCAATGTGCATTTACCTAGGCACTCTCTGTAAAATTACCTCGTCACGCATATGACAATAATTGAATATTATGTTTCCAATCATATAGTAATTATCTATCACATATGGTGTACCCAAAGACATTTAAAACGATACCATGGTTACTCCATTTTTATGTCTCTTTCTTATTTTTTGCATTTAGTGGACAGGTTTTGGGCCGCCGTTGCTTCGAGGCTCGGATCTGTGCATGTCCAGGCAGAGACCGCAAAGCAGATGAGGACAGCATAAGGAAGCAGCAAGTGTCAGACAGCACAAAGAGTGGAGATGGTATGAAGCGCCGTAAGTAACGGGCGCAGCTGAGCAGGTGACAGTGAGAACACTCCCTCACACCCAGAGGGCTGTGTCAGCTGATGCACGCGCTCAACGGATACCGCCAAGGCTGCATTACATAGGAAAGGATCAAAAGCATTCCTCGACAAATACCTCCTCAAACAAAAATAGGGCAAGGCTCTAAATGGGAGGGTCTGAGGGATTGCATAAGCAGGCCCAAAGAAATTCATGTGCCCGGCTTTGATAATGTTTTCATGGGCATCTGCCATTACAAGTCCCTCAGTCCATTTTGGAAGTCCTTAGAGGGTTCATGAAAGGAATGGAGTAAACTGGAGCTGTGACATCTGCAAAATAAATATAATTCATGATTGGTTTCCCAGTGTGACTGACTCGAGGAATATGGAGAGGTGGTCTTTGGGAATTTGTATATTTCTACCCACTCCTAAGGACTGGAGATTAGCTGCCAGACAGAGGAATGCAGAGGTCCCTAGGATGAGTTACTATTAGAGAGAACAGAAAAAAAACAATGTAATATGAAACCTTAATATTCATGTTACGATAGCAAAATAGAGGGTGTCTTAGTCCTAGATCTTTTAAGACATATTTTATTGCTGCTTTATACAGTAGATATATTATATGGCAAAAATATTTGTGGCCAATCTATAGAATTAGATTTATTAAGCTTTCTCTTTCCGTTGACATATGGCGTGCAATTTTATAATCTTCCGCACAGTTACTGTGTTACTATGTGTGGACTTTACTTTATAAAATAGGCGCATAGAGCAGGTGTAAATGGCCCTGCTTAAATTTATAACTTACACATGTAAATGTAGCCTCTGCCTATGCTCCAGCCACTACAAAAGTACACGCCAGTGGCCTGACGCACATACTTATAGACTAGCAACCGCCTAAAACACATGCATAAGCACCCATCCACATGCATAAGTCATGGAAAATGCATGATTTATGTGTATGGATGGCACGTATTTCCATGGCTTGTAATGAAATGATCTCCATATTCAGAAAAAGCCTTAGCAAATCATCTACTGTATCAGGTATTGCTTTATCTTCAACATGTCTTTAAGTCAAGGGCGACGACATTGCACTCCAGTGATGATTTCTGTAATTCTGGAATCGTCATACTTACTTCTATAGATTATTTGGACTTTCTAAATACCTTAGACTGTACGTAACTCTGCTGAAGGAGGAATCTGTTTCAGCATGATATTCTTTTACTCCAGCATTTCGACAAAGTACCCATGGCGTACAGATGACATCAATCAAGAAACGACGTTCCCCAGATGATGAAGTGCTTTACTTGCCCGTAAGTTGGGCTTCCATCTATAACTTCTGTATTAGAAAGATCTGTCTTGAGAGCTTGGGGGAGGCAACCGTGCTGCTCAGTGGGAAATGTGGGTATAAGAACTGTGCCCATCAAGATTAAAAATAATACTGGATGTGGAGGCAACTTTTAGAGTCTCAAAAGAACATGGGGTTCTCAGACTGCCCTCTGGTGATACCTAGAGATCACCTTCTGGTTATCTGAGCCAGGGATTCCTAATAGAAATGTCTAGATTTATTACAGTGAGAAACAGATGTGCCTCAGTGTTCATGAATCACAGGAAAGACAGAGGGGGCAAATGGGAAGAACAATTCCATTCTAGTACTAAGACACCTCAGTCTAACAATCTATCTATATAGACATACACACAAATAAACACTAGCTCTGTGGTGACACCTGATTGTCATCCAAGGAGCAGCAAGGGGCCATGCTCTGTAGAGAAGAGAGCTACAGCTTGCTCTCTTGGTTGAAGTTTTATGCAGTTAATGGCAGCAAGTAGGGACAAAAGAAAGAGAAAATGAAAGGTAGACAAAATTTGCTCTTCATGGAATTTGCCTAATGTTTTCCTCCCCAACGTCTCATCCCCTCCCCCCCGCCCTGCACCCCACATACACAGACACACCTGACAACATGCAAAGGAGAAATAATGGGACTTTTGCCATAAGAGTCAGCCCGGTGACTCAGTAAAAGTCCCTGGTTTGATGTCCAAGTTAAGTCTTCTGTACTCCACACACATGGGTTGCCATTCTTGATGCCAATTAACTGAATTTAGAGCCCAGGAACCAAGACTCCAGCGGGAACCCTGGGGCAAAGCTCCCAGCATCAGGACCTTTACAGCTCTGACCATACCCAGACTAGGAACAATGAAAGGATGTATATATCTACTAAAATAGTGGAAAAATCCCCAGGCAGTTGTGATATTAGAATGCTAACACCAGTTCTGCTTGAGCTGGCAAAGAAAAAGAAGAAAGGAGAATGGCCTGGCCACCCCAAAGAAGACTATTACCAGGAAGCAGATACACAAAAAAATGAAATCAAATTGGAGCTAGGCAATATGTGAAACTCAATTGATTATTTTTTTGTACATAAGAATATAAGAAATGCCATACTGGGTCAGACCAAGGTCCATCAAGCCCAGTATTCTCTTTCCAACAGTGACCAATCCAGGTCACAAGTACCTAGCAGTTTCCCAAAAGGACACACAGGTGTCATAATGCTTATATTGGGGTAAGCAGTGGATTACCTGGGTCCTCTTTAATAATGGTTTATGGACCTTTCCTCCAGGAACTTGTCCAAACCTTTTTTAAATCCAGCAACAGTTTTTTACTACATCCTCCGGTAACAAATTCCAAAGTTTGATTACGCATTGAGTGAAAAAATATTTTCTGTTATTACTCTTAAATGGGTTACATTGTATCTTAATTGCATGTTCCCTAGTCTTTCTACATTTATCCTGTTCCACTTCATTCATTAATTTATAGACCTCTATCATATCTCCCTTCAGCTATTTTTTTTGAAGTTTATTTATTTATTTATTTATTTATTTATTTTTCTTATATACCGCGCTCTTAAATCAGTGCGGTTTACACATGAACAAATATAAACACAATGGTATAAACACAAGTTGAAAAGCACTAACCTTTTAAGCTCTCCTTATAGGGGTGCCATTCCATCCCCTTTACCATTTTGGTGTCTCTTTTTTGTATCTTTTCTAATAATGCTATATCCTTTTTAAGATACGGTGACCAGAACCGCATACATTTTTCAAGGTGCGGTCACACCATGGAACAATACAGAGGCATTAAAATATCCTTGATTTTATTCTCCATTCCTTTCCATTTGATTCCTAACATTCTATTTGCTTTCCTGGCCATGACTTCACACTGGGCCAAGAGTTTCAACATATTTCAATCCTATCTGCAGCCTCTCTACTCCCACCTAGTCAATTTCCTCAAAAGCACCATGGAAGAGCCCCTTGGTTCTCTACAAACTTGAGAAGCCTCAAAAGAGAACTTAGATGTCTTGGACGTAAATGGAGACGTTCTCAAGACCCTATAGCTCTCATTGCCTACACATCTAAACTCCAAACCTACTGCTCCGAAACCCTCAACCATAAAAAAAATACAATGAGAAGATTATCCAACGGTCTCTTAACAAACCTAGAGAACTTTTCTCTATTACCAAATCCTTAATAAATGAGCCCTTACAGCAGGACCAGACACCAAAAATATCTGCACAAGCCATAGCCAACCACCTTATGTCCAAATTCCTCCCGCCCTCATCAACTAATAACCCACAACACCTTGCTGAATACAGCACCCTACCACATGAGCCCACTTCCGCAAATTCATGGAATGATTTTGACACCCTTACTTTAGATAACATTTCTAATGTTATAAAAGATTTGAATGCCTCGACTTCAGCTCTTGACTCTTGCCCTGTCCCCTGGATCAAATCTACTAGAAGTTCTCTCAGCCCACACATTCTACATATTGTACAATCATCCCTCCAGACTGGTTCAGTACCGCCTCTACTTAAGTGTGCCACTATCCGTCCTATCCTAAAAGGAACAAAACTAGACCCAACTTCCCCTGTTTCCTACAGACCCATCTCTAGTATCCCTTTTCTGGCAAAAATAACTGAAAAGGTAGTCCAAACCCAACTTCAGAACTTCATTGATGATCACTCCCCCCTCGACTTATTCCAACATGGTTTCAAAAAAACCCATGGTGTTGAAACCCTTCTTACCTCCCTACTAGATTCATTATACCTCCACACCCAGAACCCTTCCCAAGGATGTCTTCTCATATTCCTTGACTTATCTGCTGCTTTCGACTCCCTTCACCACCACCAGCTCCTAAACAGACTCTATGATATAGGACTGAGAGGCACAACTCTAAACTGGTTCCGTTCCTACCTAGAGGACAGAACCCAACAGGTTCGTATTGGAAATGATACCTCCCTTCCATTCACCCTAAAGCAGGGTGTCCCCCAAGGATCCAGTCTATCCGCTCTTCTTTTCAATATCTTCCTTCAACCTGTCTACAAGATTTTCCAAAACTATGGCATTCAATACCAGCTATATGCTGATGACATGATGTGCTTCACCCCATTTAACCTCTCTAACCCTAATTTTTCTAAACTAAATGAATGCTTAACCAGCCTTAAATCTTGGCTCTCCCAGCACAACCTCATAATCAATCAATCCAAAACTGACGTTCTTCAGGTATTTTCTAATCCCACATACACCCCACCTCCCACCCTTACTATTGGCGATCTCACACTCACCATAAAAAACCAAGTGAAATATCTTGGTATTATCCTTGATCAGTCCCTCTCCTTCACTGAACAAATAAAGAGAACTACCAAAGCAATATACGCTAAGCTATGTATCCTCCGGAACCTCAAGCCTCTCTTAAACCCTGACTCCTTCCGTACTGTCTGTCAGGCCCTCACAATCCCTTCTCTTGATTACTGCAACCATATCTATCATGGCCTTCCCAAGAACACTATACAGCCACTCCAACTAGCCCAAAATACGGTAGCGCGGCTTATAACCAATAACCCCAGGTGATCCCACATTACACCAGTTCTCTATGATCTCCACTGGCTCCCTGTTCAACACAGAGTTAAATTCAAGGTGATTACTCTTATACATAAAATTATTTCCAACGAATCAGCTCCATGCCTCTCTCCACTCCTTCCCTCCTCCAACAACACAAGAACACGCCAATTTATTACTAAAAACCTACTCACCATCCCGACAACTAAAAGACATTGCAAGCAATTGACTAATAACAGGGCCTTCTCACTCTATGCTCCATCCTTATGGAATACCCTCCCCCACGAGCTGCGGAACTGTTCAAACCACTCTGAGTTCCGAAAGAAGTTAAAAACCTTTCTCTTCCTTGAACATTTTTCCCTTCCACCCTAGTACTTAACCCCTATACACCTTCCTCCCCATATTTTGGCCTCTCAAATCCTATTATGCAGCCTTTTGGTCTCCTTGTAAATACCTATGTAAATAGTTAATCACTGTTCACTGTTCATTGTAATTAGTTCTCGTTGTTATCCTATGTATTCCTGTTACTTTGTTCCTTGTAAACAGTTGAACATACTGCCAAGAAATGTTCTGTGTAAACTGGCTTGACTTGTAGAAAGACGGTATATAAATCTTGTTAAATAAATAAATAAATATTATCCACGATGATGCCTAAATCTTTTTCCTGGGTGGTGGTTTCTAATGTGGAAACTTGCATCGTATAACCATAGTTTGGGTTGTTCTTTCCTAGTTGATAACTTTGCACTTGTCCACATTAAATTTACTCTGCCATTTGAACGTCCAGTCTTCCAATTTATAAAGGTCCTCTTGCAATTTCTCACAATCCTCTTGTGTTTTAATAACTTTGAATAATTTTGTGTCATTTGCAAATTTGATCACCTCACTCGTTATTCCCATTTTCAGATCATTTATAAATATGTTAAAAAGCAGCAGACGCAGCACAGATCCCTGGGGTACTCCACTATTCACCTTTCTCCATTGGGAAAATTGGCCATTTAGCCCTACCCTCTGCTTTCTATCTTTTAACTAGTTCCTGATCCACAATAGTGCACTGCCTCCTATCCCATGACTTTTTAATTTCACCAAGAATCTCTCATGAGGGACCTTGTCAAAGGTTTTCTGAAAATCCAAATACACTATATCGACCAGCTCACCTTTGTCTACTTGTTTATTCAGACCTTCAAAAAATATAACAGATTAGTAGCTTTTATTATATCCACTGTAGATTTTTGCAGATTTTTATAACTGTCTTCATGTTAGCACAGAAAAATCTTGACCTAATTTGCTGAAATTGGTGATTTTCTCAAACTAGTTCGCCAACTTGTTCAGTAAATATTGGCAGATCATTGTTCAAGACTAGGAACAGAAATCCAGAAGGATAAATACAAGAAGAGAGATTGGTTCAGAGAAAATATATCAGGGCTAAGCACCAATTATAGCTCTGATTGCACAGTTTTGGATTCCATCTTAACATATCTCTCTTTTCTCTTCTCTTGCTGGTTCCTCTTTTCCTTTTGTAGGTGAAAGGACGAGAGATTTATGAAATGCTACTGAAGATCAAAGAGTCCTTGGAACTGATGCAGTACCTCCCCCAGCACACCATCGACACCTACAGACAGCAACAGCAGCACCTCCTTCAGAAACAGTGAGCATTAACCTCGGTCATTTGTGTGCATGTATGTGAGAGAGCGAGAGAGAGAGAGAATAAAAACATAGGGAAGATTACGCAAAGTATCTCCATATGTTGTCAAAGATCATGAAGAAAACATTTCCAGCATTTAAAAATAAGCCTGGCTAGTTGAAAACATTCATTTTTTTAAAACTAGACAAGTCTGAAGGCTCCAAGTTTATCAGGTAGATGATTAGCTTACTTTGAAACCTGATTTAGAAGTTAGGAGTCAGTTATGGCATTGTGTAATTGTAGCAAGAAAAACCCATTAAGGGCTTGGCAGATGAGGTTGAGATAGTGATGGGATGGGAGGACTGGGAGAGTTTTCATGAGGTTGGGTCAAAAAGCCTTTAATAAATAACATTAAATTGCCCAGGGACAGAAGCCTACAGAGCACCATGACTGGGCCAAGAAATACAATGAGGAGCGACACATTCTCTATACAACAGTGGCAAAAAAGAGCACAGACCGCCAACAACTCACCCTACATGGAACATACCCTAAAGCAGTCTCCAATAGAGCATGATGTCAGAGCTGAAAACTACCTTAACGAACGGTATACCTTCAATAACATATTTTCATTTGTGTTGGACAAATAATGGCTGGGTCATGATGGGGAAAAAACAACATTTCTTACAGTAATAGGTTCTAAGCATTTAATGCATACCCAAGTTAGAATGAGATGAGTAATTTAATCTGCTATGGAGCTTGAGAAGCATAAAATTGTGAAGTATAGAATACGTAGGACCAGATTTAACGGGGGGTTTCTCCCATCTTGTCTTTGCAAATACTTTTTCTTAAACATCAAGCCCCTTGAATATTGATTATCATTACTCAAGGCTTTTCATGTTTTTAATTGATGCCTGTTAGGTCTTTATGTGGACATGTAGTTGGGAGCATATATGTTTAAAGGGAAAATCTCACATCTTACTCTATAGCCAACAGTGTTGACGGGAGAAGGTTTGTGCCCATGAGCCACATTTCCGTGCGACTATTACATTGTGGTCAAAGACACTAATAAGACTCAGAAATAATTGTGGGGAAAGTATGCACGTTATTTTTTGACTTTGTAAATATTTTTTCAGCAGTAATAAGCAATTCTAATCTTGTGGCTAAAGCTTAGGATGCCTTGAGTTCGAATGAAAGCATCCAGGTGACCTTGGAGACTTGTCACTTTACTCATGCGTGCCTCCAGACCTTAGTGGCTTCCAAGGTTCTGTGACTGAGAGCCTTCTTCAGGGCTGTACCATAACATGTAGTAATATTAATATTGATGATACTATTGGATTGCTGCCATTTAAATATGCAGTCATGTCCAATATTGCGCTTACATTGGTTGCAATTGTACAGTAGCTGCTTGAAAAATGCAGATGAGAATTAGTAATTTTCAGGCTGCCATAGTATTTCACAGTATCCATGTCTTCTTCATTTTTCTTCTCCTGTCAGCCATTTCCTTGTTGTACTTTCTATCTCCGGTCACTCTTTAGTATATCTGGTGGTGATGGAGCAGGTTCCCAACCCATCTCTCCATTTTGACATTAACTGTGTCCTTGGAGAAACCATCTGGCCTTAGCTCTAAAGTGGCAAGATTCCTATCCTACAATAAACACATTGGGGGTCATCCCCGCTATTCGTACCCCCACCCGAAGACCCAATCACATCTAACTTCCCTGCTCATTGTACAGGGAAGTTAGATGGGGTGGGGAAGGGGCAGATCGAGGGCGGCATTGGGGCGGGCGGTGGACGGTTGACGGCCCTGGAAATACAGGGCCGATTCCAATGTTGGCCCTGTACATCTGGAGTCGACAACTTGGACAGGGTCCACCTCTGAGGTGGAATATGTTCACCAATCAGGCAGCGGATGGCAGACCCGGGGCTGCAAAATGGCAGGAGGGGACAGAGAGCATTCCCTGCAGCCCAACCCTGGCTTTGGGAGGCCGTATTGGGGGTCAGGCTGCGGGGAAAGCAGTGCAGGAGCCAGTGGCTGGGGATCACAGCTTTACAATGGAGCTGCGGTGCCATGGCAACTGGACACCATGGCCCCATGGCTCCAAATCTATCCTGGATCCATGGCTCCAAATCTATCCTGCTCATCCACAAAGCCCTCCATCAGACACAATCTTCTCAACTCCGGACTCTACTACCCCAGACCACCCTCAACAAACCACCCGTCAGAATGCCAACAACACTCTCACCATCCCCCACAAACGAACTAAATTCAGTCAACAGACCTGCAACAGAGCATTCGAACTGTACGCACCCTCCCTCTGGAACTCCCTCCCGAACCTGATCCGAAGAAACAGTGACCTTCCCACATTCCGAAAACAACTAAAAGCCATCCTATTTCACGAATATCTTGGACCAGAAAAAGACTCCTCTCAATGATTTCACCTCCAGCCCCTAAACGACCTCCTCTATCACCAACTATGAAACTTACGTCTTTTTGTCTACGTCTTTTATCTAATCTGTTCCTTTCTGTTTGAATCATTAATGTTGACCCTCTTGAAGACAGCTCCCCCTTTTTTCTGTTGACTTGATTACTGTCCACCCCCCCCCCCCCACACACACACTTTTTTGTTAGGCCGCTTTGACCCGGTGAAAAGCGGGATATAAATGTAGCTAAATAAATAAATTGTAAAGCCCAGACTGAGTTAGTTGGGCAAGACCTGTATGTTCAGGCCAGACTGAATCACGGTCCCGGCCTGGATATACAGTCCTGTTCATGATTCTGATCCTGCAGGGCTAGACGTGCCCCGCGGGATTAGAATCGCAACTCCTTCTATGCGTCTCGTTACGACCGGACGCACATAGGGCCTGTACATCCAAGATGGAATCGGGCTCATTGCAAAGAGGTTTTACAAGAAAATTATCTTAAATTTACCTCTTGAAATTATCCTGTAATTTTTAGGACAACATTTTGCAGCATTTCCCATCAGACCTAATTATATGGTTACAGTACAACTGTGAATGACCAAGGAGAATGTGTGACATCAGTGGTTTAGTCATTTAGGACAAACACCCCCCACTGATACCACATTTTCCTTCTGAATCACGTGTGCAACATTTTCTGGGAAAGGGGCTTTTTTTCTTTTCATTTTTAGCTTGTTTGGTAAAGGAAAGGCAGAAAGAAAAACAGAAAAGTTATATTCGGCACACACCTTACACACACATGTACCTGCATGCTAACACTATTTATGCCCCTAAAGTTACACACAAGCCATATCCTTGCCCTCACAGGACCTTGTTGATTCGTGGCTTTTTTTTCCAGAGGTAGAGAATGGAAAAAGTACTTTATGGAAATAAGGCCCATGGAGTGTTTTTTTAAGCCAGAGATGGGTTTAGGTAAATTGTACCCTTCTTTTCTGTGCTGACAGCACTGCTTTGCAGTAATTGCTGTTTTCATTTTTCTTGCCCGTTTGCATTGGTGAGGGATCTTGAGCAGACAGCTGCTATTTTGTTGCTTTAAAGTTGAATATAACATGGCTGTAATCCATCTCATTACATTAATGAAGCCTCTTTCAGCATTTCTTTTGTATCCCCTCAGCTGAGTTTCTACGGCAAGATGCTGAGTGTGTTCTGGCACTACACTAATGGATTACGGCAACTTTTATTTTATTTTATGTACTTTTGAGCTGATAGTTTCCTCCTGGTCCTTTCAGCTTCCAGGGCAATCAGAAATGGCCTTGATTGGCTGTTACGGCCAAAGTCTTCATTTGCAAGTAGCCTAGCCCCAAACTGCAACTCACTCACAAATTCCATAAGCATGCATCCTGAATATAACCAGTAGGTGTCACTATTGAGCAATGGATGAAACACATCCACCTCCACCCCAAGGTGCTTTGAGTGCCATCTTTGCAGCATCCTTAGCCTCACCCTGCCTGGGGAGCAGAAACGCCAGCTTAGGAAGTGAACCTAGTTCCTCTGCGTGGCACTTCTGGAGAGACCTAAGAGATAGAAGATATAACACTTTCAGCCAGTCTTTGAAGTCATCGAGAATGAAATGCTACTTGGCATATGCACTGCTATAATTTAGCACTATGTACCCTTAGGGGGAGGGTAAGTGGCTTTTGGAAATTGTCCTCATTGGGTATATGAACAAAACAAAGTTTAATATTATAAAAAGCACAGAAGTATATATTTAGCAGAACCATTGGGTTATTGTGCTGGAAGGGGAACCACTAGGAATGTGTATTTGTGTATTTGTTTGAAATTATTCTATTTTGTTTCAATCTGAAACATGGCATTGAAAAATCTAAAATTTGGATTTTCTTTCCTGCTGGCTTCTAACTGGGAAACTTTGGATTGAAAGGCAAGCATTTTGCGTAACAGGCACTAGGACTCCGGGGGGGGGGGGGGGGGATGTGACTTTAACAAGCATAGCTATATTATTGGTGATTTTACTCCTGCTTTCTGATTAGCCCAAAGTTTGTCTGGCCTGCAGCTCTATGTAAAATGCTAAGGTGTAGATTCTGAGTAGTGTTTAGTGGGGATGGACATCCGGTTCAGACGTCCATTCCTACTAAATGTTTGGGTAGCAATTCCATCCATAGAGCTCCCTGCATGTACAACAGAGAATATGTGGGGAACTCTGTACAGAGGCTGGACGGGGTGGGCTGAAGGAGGCACAAGGGCGGGCTGGGGCCATGATGCCAACCCTGGACATACAAGGTCGATTCCAAGGTCGGCCCTGTATGTTCTGGGTCGTCCCTTTAAATGGGGGACTTATTCCACCTCGGAGGTGGAATAAGTCTCCCTGGACATTGGGGGCTGCTGGAGCTGGGGGTGCAGAGAACAGATGAGAGGGTGCAGGGGGTGTCCCGCAGCCCGACCTAGGCCAATTGGGTTTGGGCTACAGGGAACACAGAGTCTGCTGTTGCCTTTTGGGAATGTGGCTCCTGCATGGAAGGGCTGATGCTATGGCACTGCGGTTCCATGCAGGAGCCAGGCTGAACTAACCGGGAATGTGTCTGGATGTCCAGTATGCCTGAATCAGGGCACATCCAGAATGTCCAGCCACTATGCTGCGATTCTGCTCCCACGGGACCGTCTAGCCCCCATGGGAGCAGAATCGGGTGCATCCCCAGGTCATCCAGACGTCGGGACGTCCAGACAGCCCAGAGATGCAGAACACGGAATTGGCTTCTAACTGAATTTTGACACTCGCTGTCTCTGATAGTGCTCTCAGACATGCTTTCACAGAATTTCTGGCCTTAAACCTCTAGCCATGTGTTTGTTTGGGCAGCAGCCACAGTTACCTCTTAAATTAACAAAATTGCCTTGAGTTAAAATGTATTAAAATCAAACAAAATGAAATGAGAAAATCTGCAAACGAAGCAGGAAATTAAATGAAATGAATTGATTTTTGCCTTACAGCCCTAGAAACCACACTGGAGCACCAGTACCAGAAATGTCTTGACTGATATTATGTCTTTTCAGTCCCTTGCTTTCAGTAACAAGGAGTTTTATTCTAACTTAGCACATTGAAGGGCTGACTTACTAAGCTTTATTTTCCATATTCAGTGTCTGTGGGAAGGAAGCATAGTAAATGAGGCCCTTAGTATTTATTTGGAAATTAAAACAGGAAGAAGCCATTTATTTTATTTATTTATTTATTCATCATCTTTTTTAATACCGTCTTTCTATGAGTCAAGACGGTTTACAATGAATTTGGTGCAATTAAATGGAATTGGTTACAATGAGAGATGTGAGTTACAAATAATATTAATGTAGGCTAAATAATTAAATAATAAGTATAAGGTATAAAACAGGTCAATATGACTCACAGAGATAGTTGATATGAAATACAGTAATGGTAGTGTGGAACATGTGGATCTGAGTTGCTTTATTGTGATGGTTGTTATGATTTATGGTAATGTGGTAGTTCTTGTCTAGGGGTCCGGAGACAAAGTGTGTTAGGCAAGACATGATTAGTTCTGGCGAGGGGGTCAGCTCCATAGAATTCTGTGAATTCTTTCTGAAGTCTTCCATAGCCTCGATGGCCCTTAGATGAGAGGGTAAAATATTCCACATGGTTGGAGCATTGAGGGAGAAGACCCTATCTTTGCTTTTACCTTCCCTATTGCTAGGCAGACTAGGCATCCACCTAGGATGGCAGGCATTGGAGGTAGGGTGGAGGGGGTGGCAGAGAGGGGAGATGCTGGACCTTGGGTGGGGGGGGGGGGGTGGAAGGAAAGAGGGGGGCATGCTGGATATCTTGGGGGGGGGTGGAAGGGAAGGAGAGAGATGCGGGATTCGGGATATCTGGGAGCATACTGGATATCTGGGATTTGTCGGGAAGGAGAGAATTACTGGAGACCTGAGGAGGGGGAGGGGGAGGAAGTAAAGAAGAAAGATGCTGGTGATCTGGAGGAGGGAGTGGGGAAGTGCTGATGCTGGATTCTTGAGGGAGGTTGGAATGGGGAGATCTTGAACTATGGTGGAGCGGGGTGGGGCAGGGTAGGAGGTGCATGACCAATGGATCCCTAAGGCATCAGATATCCTTGGGCTGCAGCATTAAACAGTTAGATCTGAATCTCTAAATTCAGAGTGCAAATGGCGGAATACTAGTAATCTAATAGTCTAGAAAAAGAGCATAAAACGTGTATATGTTTGTGAGACACCAGCATGCGATCCTCTTTAATTCATAACAAGTCCCTAGCCAGTCCCTAGCCAATAGCAAAATAGCTTTAAAGAATGCTTGATGACATCATACTTTGCACCATTTTCCATCCAATTCTCAGTCAAACTGGATACCATAAAACCTCCTTCAAAATCCTGATACTCTACCAAAGTATTTGAAAAAGCAAAGTGTAGGAAACGCTCCCTTCCCCCCATTCATATATCCTTCTGTAAGCACAGCGACACCCTCCACGGTGTATACATAAGACTTCTGAGCCACATAAGGCAATGGACACATCAGGAACATGAACTGACTCTCTTTTTTTGGAGTGTACTTTTGTGAACAAGAACAATTCATGTAGGACTGCTGTGCAGTAGCAAATCTGCCTTGTTACACTAACTGAATATTTAGTGATTTGGGGTTTTCAGAGCACAAGGAACACTGATAAGGGACAGAAACAGAGTTCTAGTTGCAAGATACATGTGTTTTTATCCTAAATTCTCTCTCTCTCTCTCTCTCTCTCTCTCTCTCTCTCTCTCTCTCTCTCGCCTTTCTAGCATTTTTTCTCTCACAAGTTTGCATGCCGAATTTGTGGTAATTCTTTCCTTTGTTTGCAAAACACCTTCGTGATCATGGCTGTGCAGTTGCTTTTTCATCAGCAAATTATGAGATATATTGGGATATCAGGTTGTAGTGGTTCTGGAGAAAACAGGAATCTTTGTAGGGTTTAAGACTTTGGAAGGGCCAATGAAAAAGATGTTTTTATGAGCTTTTGGGAGCTCAGCAATTTGATATCTGCAGAAGGGGCATGTGCTTCCAAGGAAGCTCATATGCTAACTGCATCTTTATGGTTGTCCCTAAGTCTGAAAACCTTCTAAATTTTGCTTCTGGCTTCATTTCTGCTGGTCATGATGATCCATTTTGGGTCCACCCCCCTTCCCCCACGGCATGCATGGGCGTATAGTTCTGGTTTCCTTAAGAAAAGGACTATGACTCCCTGTATGCAGTGGACTGCAAAAGCAAAAGAGGAATGGATCCATCCGAACAGGAGAAAAGGAGGAAGCCAGTAGCTCTTCCATCTACGAAGGCTCCATTCAACAAGCCCCTCTTCTTCCATGCTGTGATCCTGAAGGTGTTCTTCTGGTTATGAGACCTGCACCTTTCATCTGCTCTTCCTTTGTCTCTGGTTCCTCTTTACAGTCTCCTTTCGGCCTGCTTCAGGAATGAGCTGATGGAGCCAAGGGGAAATGCTCCGAAACCGAGCGACACCATCCTAATACATTCCACACACCCAAACCACTCAATCTATCCATAAACAAGACCTTCCCTTTTTTTCTTTCCAATTTCTTGCTTTGAATGCAAGACTTGAAATGCCGTGTGGAACAAAGGAAACCGCAGAGTACTGAGATTTGTCGTGACAGTGGGACACGGTCTCAGAGGGTTTTTTCTTTTTAACTGTTTACATCTTGTGCAAACTCTGGTTGCGCAGACTTGGTTTTTTTCATTGGTTCCTGTGCACTTTGTGAATCGGAGCAGCTACCACCTAATGAGCAGCTTCTGTCCTCAGCTGACCTCCTATTGATTACAGTTGTTTTCCAAAGGCAGATGGGAGCAGGAGCCTTTTTTCAATCTTTTATCATATTTTCCCCCCCTTCAAACAAGTTGCGTAGTGATGCTTGGTAGCCGTGTCCAACAAGCTGCATGAGTCTGCAAGCTGAAAAATCGTTGCATCTCATATGCTCACTGTAAATGGTGTGGCACAATACGACCTATATAAGCAGAAGCACAACCTTTGGGGAAATCACCGCAGCTACAACTCACATTGCATCTTAATGAGAACACTTTCTGAAGAGACAAAAGGTGATTCTGAAGATTTCCGTTTGATTTTTTCCCCTGAGAAAGTTGGGAATCACAAAGAACCAGTGTCTTGTAAGATTTTTACTAGGTTTTGTGTGTCAAGTCTCTTTTCTGTTATTTTTTATTCTTTGTGAACATAGCAATGAGTCGTGTGAGCGGGTCTCGATCTTAAACACCTTAATTTTTTTTCCAAAAAAATGTTTTTGGGTTGTTTTTTTTATGTTTCATAAAGCCAAGTTTGTGACTGATGTGTCAGTGTAGGTAGAGTGAGTTGAATGAGCCAAGTTGCAAGAAATGTTGGTTGAATGTGTTCAGAGAGAATGCGGGTTGTGTTATATAGGTGATTGCTGGACAGATTCAATGGGAAATACGTACATGAGAGATTATGGAATTTTCTGGAGGGATCTGGGATGAGATTTGCATCCTTTGAGTCCCTTGTAGCCCCACCCAAATTCTACAATCTTAACACCACAAGATCTTCCAAGAAGCTCTCTAAAGCTCTCCGTTAAAACCTTTGTTGCTTAAATGTTCTTCTGTGTTAGTGGGTTTAAGTGCAACAAAGACGCGTATGATTTAGCTTTTATATTCTTAGACGTCCTGCTTAATGTTGAACTTTTCAAATCTTTGCTCTCTAAGTTTCACAATTTAAGACACAAAATGCAATTATATATTGAGAGCAGAGAAGGTTGTCTTTGTTCTTTGTTCTTTGTTTAACAGAGAAATTTGCTTTTTTGTTACTGAGGTTGTTACAATGTGAATGTGTGATTTTCATTGTCAATAAATGTATTTTTTTTTTCATCCTGGCTCATGTTAGACTTTTTCTTTGATCTGTGTCCTCTCTTTTGGTAGTTTGTCTCCTTCCTAAGTGCTGGTGTTTGATGTTTACTTGGTCAGCAAGTACAGCAATGATTAGAACTAGAGGTTTTAGCTAAAGATCTGCTGCTTATGTAGCCAGGTCTGTGACTGGCTGTGCAGGGACCAAGGAACACAGTTTTGCTATCTTTTACAGTTAGATATGGGGAGGGAGGGCTTTTGAGTATAAACAAAGTGGTGGATTTTGTCAGATCATCTATCCAGGATGGGATCATATAAATAGGAAAGATGACAAAGATTGTCCTGGATAAGGAGAGATATTTTATAAGTTTTCTCGCTCCGTGGCCAACAGCTGGGATGTGTCCTTAGCATGTGAGCAGGGCAGAGTGGATGGGATGGTTGGTCTTTTATTCACCGTCCTCTGTTAAATTAAGTGGTCGCATTTGTGTGTTCATTGGTCTATGAGATACAAACGTGAATGCACATATCTGTAAGTCAGTTTTGTGGGTACCAGAAGGGATGTTTCTGAATGGGAAATTTTCAAAGTGATTTCTGTGGGTAAACAGGAGTTTACTTGTGGAAACTCTCCTTTAAAAATTGCCCTGTGCCTTCTACAGGGAAGAGGAGATACTAAGGGCAGGGATGGGATGAACCCAAAAAAGCAAATGTGAGGATATTATTTTGAAACCCCCACATCTGCTACCTGTGAAGGTTAAAGCTTCTCTGTCAGCACCAGTCACTGTGTTTTTTAAAGGGAAAGTCCACTAGAAATTTGTGTCTGAAAATCATCTTACACACCAGGGGTAAAGAGTCCCTCCTGAGGAATAGGGGATGCCAATTTGTGTGCATTGAACCAGACAGAAAAGCTTTGTCTCCACACCTAACCTCTAAGAGATATTTCATATATCCACTAGAATGCTAATTTTCCTTAAATAGCAGTGAGTAGCCTTCAGCCATCTTGGGATGCACTTAAATCTAGTTCGACACTGGTTTTGAATAGATTGGGAAAAAGATAAGAGGCCTGTGTGATCAGAGACACACTTCACTGACATATTTCCCATCTGAAAACGTTTGGGACATTGTTCTTCTGTTTTCCCCAATTTGGAGACAGAACTGTACATCTCTGAATGCCTCAAACCTAGAACTGGCTTAATCCACAGACATGTTTCTGAATGCAGTTGGCAGTGATACTTCTACAAGAAGCAGCGTCTTATGATCTCTGTGTTCCTGTAAGAGATATTTATACAGGACAAACAAAAAAAAGCTGGAAAGAGGGGTGGGGATAAGAAGGAAACCCTGGGATGTAAGCACATAAGGAAAATAAAAATGGTGGTCGCATTCTGCAGATATCGGCCACATTTATTTGATAATACTGACCCAACAAAGTGATAAAAATGAAAACATTGGCCACCCTACACCGTGACAGTCCCTGCAGCTCCGTTAAATCATGTAACTTGGAGGAGGGGTGAGTAACGTATGACTGGCTAAAGATCACTGTTTCATCTTCTAGGGAGGTTTGTGACTCTGAGACACAAAATAGAAACAAATAGGGAAAGAATAAAATGGGGCTCACAGGAGAGTCAGGCAGCAGGCACAGGGCAGCGCGGGTTTTAAAGGCGGACGATCACTTGAGATTTTGAGACATTTTGTCTTTGATAGCATTCACAGCTTGAACATTAGGGAGAACACAGACAGGGGCTGCAATCTGGATTTCTCTATAAACTCTTATTTGGATTGACAGATGCTGCTGTGCCTTACACCTGGCAGAACCGACACAAGCTCCCTACGGGAGGCGAACCAAAGGCCAGGGTTTGCTTTGCTTATGATTGGCAGAGCTGGTTTTACTGCATTAGCTGCGGAGAATATGCATTTTCTTGCAGATACTAAATGGGTTAGATCAGGTGGCATGAGTTCTGTCTGCACGGCTTTCTAAAGGATTCTGTATTAAACCTCTGTAAATAAAGCCCTTTAGAAAAGCCGCGTAAAGCGATGTAATAGCAAATAATCCCTCTGGATAAAGCATTCATGATCTCTGAAAGATCCATCCATCTGTTATTACTGCCTAAATTTTGTTGTCTGCCATCTGTCTCGTTCCATTTAACCCTTTCCTTCCCTTTATCTACGCTGCTAGCTGTGACTTCTACTGTCAGTTATTCATATGCTGCTGAAAATCAGATGCACGTAACAGCCTACAGCATCTCACTTATTCCAGCAAACAGGCATAGAAGTAAATGTCAGAAGCTGTCAAACCTGAGACACAGGCATAATATTTGCAACCACTATCCCAACCATTCAGAAGAGAACTAAAGACCTCTAGCGGCAATAGAACTGTTTTGAATGAATCAATGGTTAGAGAACTGGCTTGGGAACCAAGAGTCCAAGTCGCTTAACCTTCCATTGCCTCAGAAGAATCCAAGTTATCAATGCCCCTCTTCATTACCAAGTTTAAGTTACAATGTAAACCGCTTTGATTGACATGATAAAGTGGTAGAAAAAAACCTGTTAACTAAAAATAAATGAAACAAAGTCTGCCTCCTAAGGGAGCTGGGGGGGGGGGGGGGAGGATCATTGAAACAGATCTAGGAAGGAAAAGGCAGATATCACTTTCAGGTTTTTACTGGTGGCACTGGGAGAGTTTAAGGAATACCCAGAAGTGGTCAGAAGTGACTTTTGGCACAAGTGGACCAGAAGGAAACTTTTGACCACATCTAGCAATGCTCAGAAGTCACAGGGCCCAACTGAAAAAGTGAATGGAGTCTCACTGACGCTGATACCAACCGATCTGGTCAGCTCATGTACTCGGCGCTCCATAGCACCTGGTTAAAAAAAAATGTTTTTCCTTACTGGTAGAGACTTTAAAGCAACATGGTGGTGCTTTTACCTCCTTCAACAATGGCAATGCATTGGCATCATCTGTTGGTATTCAACCTGTGCCATCCAATTAACCTTTAACCGCCACAGTCATGCTCTGATTCTCAGCCCTTAGCTTATGTTTATGTTTATGTTTATTGAGTTTGATATACCGCCCTTCGGGGGAAACAGAGCGGTTTACAATGCTTGCACTTGCTAGTCGGTTTCCAGGTATTATGACTTACACAGACCTGCAGGTGAAATCCAACTGCTGCAATTCAATTTCTGGACCATTGCTGGCATTGAGAAACCAACCAACTCCCTCTGCACTTTGATAACCCCGACTGTGACAGCCGCTGCTTTCTTCATTTGGGAATAAACTGTGGTTCTCTCTTACTTTTCAACCCGCAATTAGGTAGAGTTCTTATTGATCCTTCAGAAGTTCTTCATGAAAAGAAATTCCTTATATTTCCTTCATCAAGCAGATTTAAGAGGGGAGATAGAAAATAAAATATCAAATGTTTTAGAATTACAAGACACACCATATTGTATATAACTAGAAAGTTCCTGCTGACCTCCTTGACAATCTGGTTGACGCATGTCTACATACAGACCGGCAGTATTCGGACACCCATTTTTACATGCTGAGAATTGCTTTGGGTCTAATGCTTAGGAAAGTGGTATATACATGTAGACAGACACCTCTAATTTCAGCAGATCAAATAAGCAAGCTCTCTTCAGTTTTAAACAAGAAGAGTGCACATCAGGGTGTCCATTGTGGTCTCAAAGGACTGCCGTTCATCTCTGTGCTGAAACTAGACAGATGTGTGGCTTTCAAAGACTGGAATGCTCGTAGTGTCTCCTAAAAGAGGCTTTTAAAAAACTCACAAAAGTTAAATTCTATGAAAACTCTGGCAGCAGAGGCCTTGCCGCAAGCACAGAACCTGATGCACAGGACCGGGAGGCAATTTCCATGTTCATCTTAGTATACTGAATGCTGACCAGGAAGGGAGAGTCCCCCTGGATTACTTACTCTGGCTGAAAGATACTCGAGTAGAATTCCGAAGTCCGATGTGGGAACATTGCAGGAACGGATCCACATGATGTCTCAAATATTAAATCAGATTAACTAATCCAGACCTGAGCTCTGCAGTAAAGGTGCACAGATAGTAGCTGAAACCTGAGTCTCACCACCTTCAAAGCCCCTGTGTGATCTCTACCTGCAAAGCTGAAGGTCAATTTCATTAACCCTTAGTGGGAATCCTCCTCTGCATTTCACATACTCTTTTTTGTTTTGTTCTTATCTCAATGGTGCTCATCAGAGATAATTCATTGCAGAGCTGTTTCATGAATCGTTTATGGCTACACTTTCTTAGGTATATTGTTAAAAAGGAAGAAAAAAATTGTAAAGGGATTTTTGTTAAGTAATAATGCCCCAAATTAGATTTTACCAGCAGTGTGAGGGCATTGATAGAACCTATTCATAAATGCATAATTTACATAATCTTCTCCCCCAGGACTGTTAGAGTGATATCGACAGTGTAATATTGGAAGAAGTATTTAGTAGTGACCTCCATTATGCTTATCTTTCAGATCCTCAATTCAGGCACAGTCCGCCTTTGGCTCCAGTTCCCCACCTCTCAGCAAGATGAATGGTATAAACAAACTGCCCTCTGTCAGCCAGCTGATGAACCCACAGCAACGCAACGCCCTGACCCCCAGTGCTATCCCGGATGGCATGGGAGCAAACAGTAAGGAAGCCTTCCTACTTTAACCTTCACTCCTTCCCCTATCTCTCTTGCATCCTTCTTTCTGTCCTTTGCATGAGATTCTCTTAGGCTGTAACGAGTGACCTCAAGGACACTTGGGGATCTTAAGCAGTAAGCACAGGTTACAGGACGTGCTAATCCCATGCTGTCACCTATAGTAGCTATTAGCGGGGGACCCGGGAAATCCACTTCCTGCCCTGGGACAAGCATTCTGTAACCTGTGTGCCTCTTTGGGAACCTGCCAGGATTGGCCACTGTTGGAAACAGGATACTGCTTTTGATGGACCTTGATCTGACCCCGTATGGCATTTCTTAGGTTCCTATCCTGATTTCTGCGTTAACTGCCATTAGCACAAGTGCACTTATTACCTCCACCATAGGTGGAGCTAAGTGCACCCAATGATAGTTTTAGGCTGTATTAGGGCAGCATGTGCCATGTTAAAATCTGGGAAACATGCTTTCCACTCTCCCAATGGTTACCACGGTGGTCTTGCATCTAACGCACCATGGTTATGAACTGGACATGTTAGGTGTGACACCATGGCGCCCTTCAGTAAAAGCTGCCCTTGGGTTGCTGTATTTGTCCACTTTAAGGACACTGATGGGTCGCCATAAGAGGGTTTCTGTGGTTTCTCTGCAGGAGGAACATGTAACAGACCTCAAAGGGGAGTGGGTGGGGTCAAAGGCAGCACAACATAAAGTTCATTAAGAGTAGTTGGTGAATTGCTGTAAATCTCTTAAAGGAAGAGAATAAAATCTCGCTGAGTACCTTCACGTGGTGACCCCATTGTATAGCATCTAGACTAAATCTCAGCAAGGAGATTCTACAATTGAAGTATGGTAGAAAAGAAATATAATGGCCACACGTCACCCAGGATAAAAAGTTGCCCACCCATAGCTTACACACAAGGACTACCGATGGTGGTTGCGATAGTGCAGACACTGCAGATGTAGGTAACATCCCTGCCACAGATAAAGGCCATGGTGTACATGATCATGGACCCACTGTAGCAGGAGACAAACCACATTAATTAATGAAAAAGTTAAGAGGATTAACTACAGTTACGTGAATTCTGCAGATAAAGAGGAGACAATGTACTGCTACCCTACCTTAGAAGTGAGGTTCATGATTGTCACGGTACACACAAAACTAATCCATTTGGACAAGCTGCCCCAAGAATGGGTGAATCCATTTGCAGGAAATGTAAACTCTATGGGGCTTGTTTACAAAGCCGCGGTAGTGGTTCGCGATCGCGATCGCAGCCGCGGCTCCATTGAAATCAATGGGGCCGCGGCTCCGATTACGATCGCAAACCGCTACCGCGGCTTTGTAAACAAGCCCCTATGTCAATGAGGGGGAGGGGGAGAGGGAGGGGGAGGGGGAGGGGGAGGGGGATGGGGTAGTTTAAAAAGTCCATCATCCGGGACAGTCACAATTGCATACAAACAATTCTGAGGAATTTTCACTTCTCTCTCACTGCGCTTCATTCGTACTTTCTTTACCCAGTTTACAAGGGAGTTTGTGCTGTTTGTAAATGCAGTAGCAAACCTCATACCTTCTTTTAATTTTTATTAGGACAAAATGCTCCAAAGCAAAAAATATATATACACAGAGCAGTAACAGATAACAAATAAATCTTCCATTAAGTCAAATGCAAAAATAAATAATTATAGAATATAGTAATCAGAAATACAAAAAAGTAATTAATAAAAGGTAAACATAAATGAGAATAGCTGCACCATACTAGGAGAGAAAATGTTGAAAATATAAAAGTAGCCAGGGGCAACTCAAGGCAATCTGCTGCCTGAAGCGAGAGATGAGATGGTGCCCCCTCCCCCCTAGTGTGTGTGTGCGGGGGGGGGGGGGCTTTCTCAAAACTCCAATCAGGGACTGAACCAAACCAAAAAGCCGATTATATAATATGGAGGAAATGCAAGATGTTTGCACATCAAGGAACTAAATGAATGAGCGAGAACAACAGCACAGTTTATAAAACTAAATTATAATTCATGTTTATTTTGTTATAAACTGTGTTATGGTTCTTGCTTTTTCTTTTTTAACATATATTTTGCATCCACAGAACCCCCTCCCTTAACAGTGGGTACAGAGTAGAACTAGGACATTCTGGTTATCTCACTAACATTTTCCAATACCAGGCATACTGGGAACTAATATAAAACCCTACAAAAGTCACCAAAGGTCTACAAGGCCAAATCTACCATACCATTACCAGCATAAACTTCCAAAACTCATACAAGGTGCCTTCCCAAAAAAAACCAGCACTATAAATAATGCAGCGGACCCTAGAACATCTATCATCTATTTGAAAAGCTGAACAAGGCAAATTACTACAGTACAGATCCCTGCATACAAATTTCATGTTAACAGAACATGTGACCTTGGTCACACACTCAGAACACAGACTCTCACTAAGTACAGAATAAGTGATCACAACCTAAAGTAAAAATAAAATATTTAGACAAAAATTAAACCGAAACCAAAGAAGCCAGACTCCGCAAGCAGTGCAACACCAGATGAGAGATGCAGTTCCCCATACTGTAAAATATAAAGACAGCGCAAAATCCAATCACTAAATTGAAAATAAAATTATTTTTTCTACCTTTCTTGTCTGACTATTTTAGTCTCTGGGCATGCTGGTCCCGATCTGAGGTTTCTGATTTCCCGTCTTCTCTTAGCACTCTACGGTATCTGACATTTCTTGTCTCTTGTTTTCTTCACTTCCTTCTATCAGCCTATTTCCAGTTCCAGTAACCCTCTCCACGTGTCAGCCCACTTCCAGTCCCAATGCCCCCTCCCTGCCAGCCTCCTCCCCATTACGTAGCCACCTACCAGTTCCTTTCCCAAGTGTCAGCTCCCTCCAGTCCCACCCCCAGATGTCAGCTCCCTTCCATCCCCCTCCTCCCTTCCCTAGTGTCAACACCCTTCCAGATCCCCTCCAGTACCATCCTCAAGTATCAGTTCCATTCCAGCCCTCTCTTTCCCCCTCTGTCAGCTCTCTTCCAGCCCTCTCTTTCCCCTGTGTCAGCTCTCTTCCAGTCCTCTCTTTCCCCCTCTGTCAGCTCTCTGCCAGCCCTCTCTTTCCCTTGTGTCAGCTCTCTTCCAGCTCTCTCTTTCCCCCTCTGTCAGCTCCTTTCCAGTTTCCAGCCCTTTCTTCCCCCTCTATCAGCTGCTTTCCAGTTTCCAGTCCTCTTTTTGCCCCCTCTGTCAGCCCCCTTCTAGCCATCTCTTTCCCCCTGTGTAGCTCTGTTTCACTTCCTCTCCTTCCCCCATGTAGCTCTATTCCTCTCCCTCTCCTACTGCCCGTGAAGCTCCGCTCTGTTCCTTCCCCTTCCCCAGAGACTGCAATAGTGCTAATTTCAAATGAAAAGGAAACCAGTGCGGAGCCTCCCAGCCCTATGGAACCCTTGCAACTATGTCCCACTCTGGCATCACTTCCTTTTGGGGTTGGGACACAGCTGCACGGGTTCCATAGGGCTGGGAGGCTCCGCACCGGTTTCCTTTTCATTTGAAATTACCACTATCACAATGGTTTGTCCATCTTTTTTTTATTTTTTTGCTTTTTTAAAACTGAAAGCAGAGTGAGGTGGCTCTTTTGGGGGCATTTTTGCCACTCCCAAAAGTTTGCCACCTGAGGCCACCGCCTCACTCGGCCTCATGATAGAATCGTCCCTGAAAGTAGCATCATGTCAAGAAAAAAGTATTCAACATTATCTCAACAAAATGGAAAGGGATCAGTCGCATAGGGAATAATAGAAAATATTCTCAATGTATTACCCTGAGTAAATGAAAGAAATGTTTTTTATATGATCCACATTTAGGCATTCCATTAAATAAGTCTATCATGGTTCTTGTAACTAAACCTGGCCAGTGGGATATTCAACAGCAGTAACGTGATTGGTGCCAAGGAATATATCTTCCTAACTGAGGTAAACTCCCCAGTGCAAACCAGTTAGCATCAGGGGGCTCCGGGGGTAGAGCAGAGGCAACAGTAAATATCCAGTTAGCAGCTCAATATTGCCATTGCTCAGCTAACTAAAACAGCTAAACTTAGGCCAGGAAAAAAGCTGGTCTAAGTTAGCGGCTAAATATCACCTTTGATCAGCTAGCTAAAATGCTATCCCACCATACCGAATATTAAGTCCAATTGCCGGGTATGGCCCAGCACTGAATATGCCCGCCATAAATTGTAAGCTCTCTGGGGACAGAGAAATGCCCACCGTACCTGAGTGTAACTCACCCAGTGCTTAATGTCTGGGAAACCACCTGGAGCCCCTTCTGACTGCGGAGTGATGGGAGGCTTCTGCTCCTGACAGTCAATAGGGAGAAAAGCATGAGAACAGCCATTCTACACCCTATTCTCCTGCTGCCCCGCTCTTGACACTCCCCTGGCTCCACAATTCCACTTTCTTTTTGTCTACAGATTACGGCCTCAATTCACCTTTAGCTGCCAATGAAAAAGTACCTGCCCAACCCCAATAAATACAATGTCAATCCCAACGGCCGCTCTAGTTTGTAACCCTGTGATGCTTATGGTGGGAGCCAGTCTTTCAATATAATCAATCCGTCATTCCAAACTTTCTCTTTCACAAGGAGACAATGAGCCTCATCCTATCAACTCCTTATCAATTCTAACAGCTGCCCTAATCCCAACCAATAAAGCTTTGCTCCCTACCAATGTCCTTCTGTAAAGTCTTTTCATTCCACACACAAGATAAAATGATGCAGAGAGAGGGCGAGAGAGAGGTTTTGTTCATAAGAAATGTGCTGTTTGTCATGAACAACTTGTAATATTGGATATTTCCCTTTATATTCTGCCATTAGCAGCACAAGCAACACTATGGTGACCCTTGGTGGCTTTAGTTATGAGTCTCAAGGAGCGTGTGTTAACAGCTATGATTTATGATTGGTTTAGTGGGGAATAGCAAAAAAAATGAACCGAGTGCTTCATCTCCAGTGTACTTTAGCTAAATCATTTGGCTTTGTTCAGGCTACTTAGATTTTTAACTTTACCTCACTCAACAATGGTCAGGGTAAGAGGGTAACAGTATAGCTGGATTATAGTGACATTGATCTGTAAAGCGATCACATGTGGAAAGGAAAAAATTACTGAAACCTATATACTCTGTGCTGTGCAAAAAGCTAAAAGACCCCCCCTAAGGCTCCATTTCCAAGTTTTGCTATGGACACAAACAGCAATGCACGTCTGAGGAAGGCACTTACATGCTCTGAAAAGCCCTGCAAGAAAAGCTATCACAGCCTGCAAAGAACCCATTTGTGAAGAAATCTAGATAACAAAGAAAGCCGTCAAGGGAGTGCCTAGTTAAAGCATATTTTAATGCACTTAAATTAAACCTATTTTATAAATACAAGTAGGCACCTACTTGTCCTTGTAAAATACTAGGATATGTGGCAGGGAGCGTGCCTTTAATGAAAAAACCAAAACTTACACCAGCCCTAGACATGGGGTAAATGACTGTGCCTGTATATTTCAAGTACGCTTGTAAATTATTGTATTTTATAATCAACACATGTACTTGCTCATACCACCAACACTCTGCCCAATCCTCACCCATGTGCACGCCCTCAGTGAAAGTGTGCATTAGCATATTAATGAGCATACTTTTACATTGGTCAGTATTTTATAAGATGTCGTTTATGGTTTATTAAAAATGTTGTTATACCACCCTTCGTAATGTCAGAGCGTCAGGATGTACATAATAGTTCTTAGAAAGGGAAAGGAATGTCATTAAAAACATACAGTACTAAAGAGGAAATGGACTAAACATACAACACAGCAGGGTGTGGTAGCGTTCGGGAGGCGGGAGATACATGACCACTTACAAATGCCAATGATTAAAATGCCAGTATTTATGTGCATTCTTAGCACTGAAAAATGCGCACCCCCTTATAAAAATACCCACTTAATGAATTACTTGGTCAAAGTCAAGTGCTACGAGAAGTTTTTTATATTCCTCCAGTAGCAAAATATGATTTTTCTCCTAGAATATATTAGCGATGTGCATAACCAAAAAGAGTTGGGATTGTTTGCAAATTTGCTGAATTTTCCCAGTTTTGATATGTTTTTTCATGTTTTTCAAACATTTGTTTTAAATGCACACTGTGTATGCATGCTAGAACTTTCTTGTGCATACAAATCGATTGTACATACACTTACAATTTTAAGTGCCCAGATGACCCAAAGGCCCACCCCTAGAATACATGTAATGTGAGCTCTTGGTCTATGTTTCCTTTGCTCTGTTACGTAAGGCTCTCTGCAAAACCTATTTTTGACATATTCGGTGCTATTCACCAGATGTGTAAGTAGACAGGAAGATGCAATGTGTCTTAAATTTCAGACAGTTCTCTGCCTTGTCTTTGTGCAAGAAATAAACAAAAAAAATGCTTAAGAAAGTCCTTAAACCTATTGAGGGTCATTTTAAAAGGTTTAGCCTTGATTTGGATGACACAACTCTGTAGCCATTTCACAAATGACGTTTGCAGATGTCTCCGGTGGGGCAGAAGTGTTCTGATATACTTACATGTCCCCTTTCAATCTCAGAAATGTTCGAGATGCACGTCAATGTTTATATCTGCTCCAGGCACAAATAGGCATCAGGAAAGTGCTTGTTTTCACCTTAAAACATTCAGAGTGTAGAGAATTAAGTGACTAGCCTTAGATCACAAAGGCACACACTGGGATTTGAACTCTGGCCACCCTGCTCTTAAGCCACTACTAGCCGTAATTCTATTAGACGTCTTGGTTCTGAGATGCCCTCCTGGAGACGTCTATATAGACATTTGATACACGTGCATATGGGCACATCCACATTTCTGAAATTGTGCCCAAACTTGCATGTGCCTGCTTTTTTTTTTCAAAAATAATAATATGGTCAGGTAATAGAGTGTGAATTATCCCAAATCTTGTTAAAAAACACACTCAAATAGTGTGTTTTTTAACAAGATTTGGTGCTTTTTTTTCAGGCATTCTGGCCTTGGACGTCCCATTCTGAAATGTGTCTCATTGTGTAGAACAGACATAATTTATCATACATATCTCTTCACGTGGTGCCGTAACTTCCACCGTTGGGGTTCCTTTCTTGAAATGGGTGCAAATTTCTTTTATATATCTTTCAACAATCTAGAAAACAAAGTTATCTAGGGTGTCAAGGTTTCTTCCTTCATTTTCAAAACATGCTGAGAAAAAAAGAATGAAAGCTCGTAAATAATCTAATGTGACAATATGCGTGAGAACATGCCCTAAGGCATCTTGGTAACTTTTCAAATCTGACACAGAATTGTTTGGAGAGAGCTTGGTGGTGATGACTTTACTTTCACTTGCAGTTCCCTTGATGGGCACTCATATGCCAATGACCAATGATCTAAATGGACTGAGCCCCACTCAAACACTGCCCCCTTCCTTGTCTGTGCCATCAACGTCACATTGCACTCCGCCTCCTCCTTATCCTACAGACTGCAGCATCTCCAGGTGAGCGCATTAAGCAAACTAACTTTGGGGAGGAGTGGATGTGGAGAGGCTTGAGGATAGAGGCCATAGTGTAATTTGGATCATGTAGAGAGTGGGGGTTGCGGAAAAGATGCAATGTTCTTCGAAGAGGAAGGGTGTAGCGTATTTTGTATCTTTGGTTATATATATAGTTATCCTACCTCCAATTATTTTTTAAAGCATAGAATAAGTCTTGCACAGACTGTGATATTCTCTGCAATCCTTATCATCTTCCTTCTCCAAAACATGTATCACTGTCAAACTCAATAGAGCATTGAATATTTGACTGTACACTTAGATCGGAACAATCTTCTAAGAAACTAAATTTGCTTCCTTTGTCCTGTTAAACCTACCACAATGGAGTGCCAGCCCTAGCTCATTTGTAGGGAATGAATACATTGGAGCAAAGGTCTACAGGGGGAAAGTCTGGGGACATTGAGGGTGGATGTGTATATGTTGAGGGAGAAAGGAACGTTTTCCACTTATGAGCATGTGCAACTGGTGGGTGTAGTCTGCAGCCGCCCCATGATTGTTCAACCCCCAAATTGCTCAACTGCTTAAAAACAAATAAAGCTCTTTTAAATGGTTATGTCAAGATGTAGACTTGCAGGACAAAATTCTAATAGGAGAAAGAATAGAAATGAAGATTCTATGCACTTATATATGAGAGTAAGGGCCATATTTTGCACACCCTTACAGTCACCTGGGCTTGGATTCACCCCCTTCCCCTAATCAAATTGTGCATTCCTATGGACAAGTGAAAGACAGACGTGAGGTGAGATATAATTAGTTTTAACTGCATCATTACACTCTGTTTCTTTCACTGCCGGCATCGTGTTAAGTTGGGAATGCTTTCATGACTATGATTTTGGGGGAGATACAATGATCAATCAATTCCGATTCATAAAGGAACGTATGTGCCCATCCTGGCCTCTTTCATGTTTGTTTCCTTTGCATTCTGGTACAGTACTGGTGGTCTGGCTCTTAGAAGAGGCGTGCATAGTCTGTGCCAGACTGCACTGAGATGGATGCAAGTGCCAACGAAACCAGCAACTCTTCGTGGATTCTGTTACCTGGGTTCACTGGGACACTGTAGTGGAAGGGTTGAAATCCTTGCATGTTTTCTTCACTTGGATTTATTGGTTTTGGTTGTCAGCTTGATTCCTTTTTCCTTTCTTACTTCCTTTCCGCCCTGCAGTTTTTTAGCGAGGTTGGGCTGTTCATCCTGTCTGGATTATTTCACTACCCAGGGGCTGACCACCATCTATCAGATTGAGCATTATTCTATAGAAGTAAGTAATTGGTTCACTCCAATAGTCAGAAGTTTCTTGGATAGTTTTTTTCTTTTTTCTTTGTTCGGAACCTCTGACTTTGAGCTTCTGTACTTGCAGATCATATATAGTTATGTTCTGGTATTATTTGACTAACAGCATCGTCTGGTTTCTGAAAGTCAGCAGAGAATTGGTTGAAAAAATAGCCATTTAAATCAAGTCACAATACAAGCAGGAAGCAATTACAGAAGTCTTCAACTTGAAAAAAACGTGATCTGTTTCAAATTAAATTGCTTATAAATGCCAATAGTGAAATATTTGCACAGCCAAAACACCAAAACCAAAAAAAAGGGGGGAGGGAATGGAGAGAAAAGAGAGACGTTTTAAATCTGGAGATGACACAAAGGAAAAGAAACGAGAAAGGGGAAGACATTGTTCTGAAGCAGAATCTTCCTCCTGCCCCCCAAAAAAATAAACAAAGGGTCAAAAAGTAGGAATGGGGAATTGGAGAGTTTAATAAGATTACAAGGGGATGGAAAGGAAATATGGCTGTTATGGTAGGGACTGTAGATGGGTAGTTATAATTAGCAAGCCAAAGTTGTATGCAGTTGAGTGAGTCTCTCTTTATCTAATAGCATCTAATCCTATTCCATTTTGAGAATTTAAATGAAACCAGTGTGGTTGCCTCCCAGTCTAGTCTACTGGCACATGAAATAAGCTGATGTGTATTCCCAAGGATATCTGTGGATCCTTAATCATGGGGTATGTTTACTAAACCGTCTTAATGTCGGAGCGGTGGTATTATCGCTCGATAAGTGATGTTATCGTGCAATAATGTAATATCGCGTGATAACATCACTTATCACATGATAACGCGGCAGCGGCATTAAGGCACACTAACGCTGTGAAATCTGGGTCTGAAGGGTGGAGCAAGGCTTCCCAGAGGGCGGAGAGAAGGGGTCAATGAGCGGAGAGTGGGAGGGGAGAGACTCCAGGCACACTAACACTGTGAAATCCGGATCTGAACACTAACGCCAGTGAAAACCTCGCGTTAAGGCACATTTGCAGGAAAGAGAAACCATTTCAGTCAGCAATGTGCAGCAAAGGCAGGGAAACCCAGAAAAGTGATACTTGTGATACATGTGCAGGGAACAAAAAGGCAAATAAACATATAAAAGGACCAGAACCATATCTAAAATCCCCAAAACCAAGCTGGCTAATAGTGATATTAATGATAAACATAAAGCAACACTACTGACAAAGCGTATAAATTAAGATATCATGTTTGGAAGGGTCTATGCTCTGTCCCCCTACAAAGTGAATGATCCCACATTGAAATAGCGCTGATCAGGATTTCTGTCGTTTAGATTGGGCAGGTTTGTTAGGGCATGCACATGTGCAGCAACAGCAGAGTGGACACGTAGGAAAGGGCAACTGTGCTGATGCTGTAAATGGGATACAGGGGGCTGCAGGCGGCACATGCTGTGGTCCAGCTGGGGCACAGTGCGGGCTAGGCAGATGCCTAGGTGGCACATAGGAATGCCGAAACTGTAAAGCAGCAAGACAGCAACTGATGAGGGTCCAACATGGGCACTAGTGTGTCCCACAGTGTCACAGGGGATATTACCCAGCAGGAACACCCAAGGGCACATAACATTGGCAGGCGGTGCGGGGGGGGGGGGGGGGAGCGCGCATGTCCATGTAGGCACACCTACCTGAGAACCCACACCATAGGCAGCTGCCTACCGGCATACTGGATGGTCTGCGACTGCGCACCACCAACACCACCGGCATAATGGCATGACAGCATGGTGGCGGAGGGGTGCTGGTGGCGGAGGGGGCAGTGGCATCTGCCCACAGCAGACCATGGCCTAGCCCCGTTTAGGTGTGTGCCGTGCAATGCAACAGACAGGGTCTGTCTGACGAACAGTCATGGTATCCCCAGGGAATGAACTGTCCCTGTGGCAACAGTGTGGTGCAGTACACACAGCCAGTGTGTTCAGAAGCTGAGAGTCACAAGTTTAAGTCCCAGCTGTGGCTCCTGCCAACCCGTTCCCCATATTTTACCCAGTACTAAAGCATGGTAATAAAGAGGGAACCTTTATTACAAATAAAATAAACATTCCTGAAACGCCAATATTTTACCCTACAGAGCACAGACACCATAAACATGTGCAATCCCTAGAGCAGAGTTTCCCAACTGCAGTCCTGGAGGGCCAAACGCCATTCAGGTTTCATGCTGTCCCTAATAAATATGCCTGTGCTGCATTTGTATGCGCCGCCCCCATTGTATGCAAATGTATCTCATGTATATTCATTAGGGACAGCATGAAAACCTGAACAGTGTCTGGCCCACCAGGACCGGAGTTAGGAACCTCTGCCCTAGAGCAGCAGCCAACAGGGGCACAAACACCCACAGCCAGAGGCTCCACTATCCAAAGCCTCACGGAGAGTCAGGCTGTTGGGCCCTGTGCGGAGCAGCATCTCCCAATACTGGCACATGCATACCTTAGCAATGCCGGCCTAAACTTGGGAATGCGTTACACATATATCAAAAGGTTGCTATGATTAATGGCAGATAACAATTCCTAAGTTAAGCACAATTTGCTGATAGAGCTGCATCATAGCAACCTTTCTGATATCTTTGGAGTGTGTTTCAGTTTTGGTTTCTGACAGTGTTTACCACCCTAGGGAGTGACCCCAACAGTATTGCGTACCATAGCCATGCCTGCACTGTGCCCAGGACTGGTGTGGTGGCCAGGGCTGCCAAAAGCCTCTATATTTGCACAATGCTGGCATAGGTGTGGGAGTGTGTGTCTGTCTATCCAATGTGTTGTGGCTGCCTACACCTTACTCAGCCCACACTGCTTGCACTGTTTCCAGTGTTAGCCTGCCAATGTGCATAATGAGGAGCAAGGTACTGTGGGTATGGCCTGGACAGGGTGGCCTGGGCAGGATGCATCTGCACAGGGCATAGGGCAATGGCTGGGACATTGTAGTGCCCGGCCACCACCTGCATGGACAGGGTGGCCACAGCAAGTCCTGCTGGGAGGTCACTCTCACCCTGACTGAGCAGTGACCACGGCATGGCTAGGTTCCCCCATAGTGCTATACAGTATTTCTCTCAAGTGATATTTATGGGTTCCCTTTTCTGGGGCCCAATCACTGACTTACCTGCTTGGTGTGTGCACTCACATCCCATTTTTGGGTGCACACAGTTCCTCCAGGAACATGCACTATGTACAAGCTAGCAGACTGTCTGCAGTTAGTATGTGTATGGCTAGAACACCTTGCAGGGTGCAGCGGCTGGAGAATGTCAGATAGTGGTGGGGGGCAGCTGAGCATTTCCAGGCCTACTGTATGTCTGCCATTGCCTTATGGAGGTGTACAGATCTGCATTGACTGCCCTGTAGGGTGCCCGTTCCCCAGCAGGACTGGGGTTGATTGTCCCCTCTACTGCCACCATTGCAGGGATGTAGAATGTGGATCTGTTGGTGGGAAATCCTGTCCCCCACCCTGAGCCCCAGAGGGCGGGTTGGGTGGTGCTACATAATCTGCTTATGGGTTCAAACAACCCCCTTCACTTAAACCATGTGACCATGGCACCCACACAGGATATGCACTATTCTGGGTGCATCATAGTCCACAAGGGCTGGACGTGACTGGGAAATACAGACGGACACAGGTGTATCCTTGGTATGTCTGCAAGGACTACCTATCACACACTGGCAACCTGCAGCATAGCCTATCTCAGCTAAGCCAGGTGCTGCGGACCTGGTGTTGGGTGCTCCACCTCGCCCTCAGGGTGAGCACAGTACCCGCATAATGTGACGGTCTGTAGCTACTCTGTGCCAGTAACACACACGGTCAATTCCCCCTACCAGGCCAAGGTGCTGTGGGGGTGCATACACCATCTTGTGATCATCTGTAGACTGCTGATCTGCATGTGCAGTGCATCATGGGTACGGGTGGGTTAACCCTATCCTGGTAACCACAGCAGACAGTTTGTGTGGTGACCTGCAGTCCTTCTGTAGCCAGCCAGGGGTTTGTTAGTAGCTATAGAGATGTAGCCCACTGGTTACTTCACTGACGGTAGAGGCAGAGATCATAGGTTTGATCCCACAGTGGTGTTATTTGATAGGGCTGTCTGAGGCATCTCCTTTTTTAATTTAAATTAGTACTGCCAGCAAAAACACCCTCACAGTGCTGTAACCTTAAGATGCCTCATAAGGCGCCTTATAAGGCGCCCTATAGGGAACATTATAAGGTGCCTTGGCGGACAGTGCACTTTATAATGTGCCCTCTGGAGTGCCTTATAGGGCGCCTTATGCGTCACCTTAGGTTACAGCACTGTGAGGGTGTGTTTGCTGGCAGCACTAATTTAAATTAAAAAAGAAAATGCCTCAGACAGCACTGATTTAAAGTAAAGGGTAATGCCTCACACATTAAGCCCACTAGGGGATCAAACTCATGACCCCTGTTTCAGCAGTCATTGTATTAACCAGAGTGCTACACCTCTATTGCTGTGAGTTCAGGTCAGCAAGTGAAGTTATGGTTAACATGCGGTAATGTGCGCGGCTCCCTCTATCGCGCGATAATGTACATGGCGCACTTTATCGCGCGATAACCTGTGATTGCTACCTTAAGACCGGAACACCCTCTCCTTATATGGCATCCTTCACATTATCGCTGCAACTAGCTCCGGGAACATTAAGACGGTTTAGTAAACATACCCCCATGTTTTTATATTACTTCAAGTAATGTAGCAACATGGGGGAAGATGGCAGTTAAGGACCGAAATGGCCCATCTGGTTTGCCCAATCATTTTTATTTTATTTTGCATCGTTTTTACACCTAGTACAAGACTTTTCTATGTGGCTTACAATAAAAAAATCCATAAAATTTTGACAGATATAAAATAACCTTCACCTAAATATTGCTGCCTGAAAGGCACCTCCCGCCTTGGCGCAGACTCTGAACAGAAGCTGTGCTGTAAACCCCCCCCCCCCCCACGCCTTCCTGATGGCATAACGAAATCATTCAGGTTATCTCATTTCTTCATGTCCCCTCTCCCTGTTTATCCCACACCTTCTTGAATTCCATTACCAGTTTTGTCTTTACCACAACTTCCATGAGGTCATTCCAGGCAAACATGTCTTTTCTTAAAGAAATATTTGCTGATTTTGTTCCCGAGTCTCTCTCCATGTAGCTTCGTATCATGTCATGTTGTACCTCAGCATCCAGTCTAAGATGCTAGGTTTCTCGAACTACAGTCTGTAGTTTTCTTGCAACCCAGATCACCGGGTGTAAACTAGAAAGTCACATTCACATCCGAAGGAATCAACAGTCTTTCTCTTTACATAAAATAAAATGAATTTTAACCCTCCCCCCCCAAAAAAAAAATCTTAGTAGCTCAAAAATATTCTCTCAAATAGATTTTTAAGATGAAGTTTGAGATGCCACCTTTGATAGCTTCAGCACATCATGTAATCAGGGACTAAGCAACTGTCCAAGGGAGTAGCTACAGTCTGGTTCAGTAAATGTGATCTGTAGACTTCATAATGACTTGTGTCACCATCCTTTTAGTTTAAAAAGCACCACCGGTAAGCAACATTACAATTCTGTGCATGAGGCATGGGGCTGTTAATTGGATATGGTTCAGACTGGGTTTGATGATTGACAGGAAAGATTTTAAGATCCCTGGATTGTCTGGTCAAGTAGTTCTCAATCTGGTACTTGGTACTACCTGGCCGGTCAGGTTTCAGGATCTCACCCAATGAATGCACTCTATGTAGGTCTAACTCAGGCATTATCATTGTGGAGATTCTGAAAACCCAGCTGGCCAAATGAGTCCCCACTGATAAGTGCATCATTATGAACTAAGATGTGTCTGCTCTTTCTTCCCAGGATCTGGTGAGCCTGAAGATCCCAGAACAGTTCCGCCCTGCAATTTGGAAAGGACTCATGGAGCACCGACAAATCCAGGATTTTTCTTCCCCTCCCCATCTTCTTCGCGCCACCAGCAGTGCTGTCAGCGTTGGTGCTGAGTCCCGAGGGGAACGAGTCATCGATGCAGTCCGTTTCACGCTAAGACAGACCATCTCCTTCCCACCTAGGGATGACTGGAATGATTTCAACTTTGATATGGATGCCCGCCGGAACAAACAGCAGCGCATCAAAGAGGAGGGAGAGTGAGCAAGACGCCACCCTGACAATCTCTTCACATTTCCACTCAATTCAGGGTCTTCAATTGAGAGCAGAAAGGAGAAACCATCTAATGCCAATGTGCCCATGCCTCCGTATCTTAGGAAGTTTGACGCAACCGGCTTGGAATTATTTTATCACTGTAGATATGTAGCTCCTTGTCTGAATGCACGTTATAGACGAGGGGCTCATTCAGTTCATGGGCTAAGTCCTACAGACTCTCTGAAGACCATGGCCTGGAGATATTGTCCATATTTTTATGGTTCCAGGAAACAATTCAGACACATTAGTGGTGTTCAAAATAAAAAAGTCTACTGAAAAAAAAACAAATTACTTCCCCCAAAAAACAGTGCAGGTTTAGTTATAGCTTCATAAAATACACATACAAAATGCTGGTCCCTTCTTCTGCACTCTTCTGGGACATTGCCCTTTCTTTCCTTTGGATTTTGGTACTCTCGAACTTTATTGGGATCCCTGTCTTTCCAAAGATCCTTCTTGGTAGCTGTTGCTTCTGATGCTTGACTCTTTTCTCTGTACTTCTTTTCCATCTCTCCCCTTCTGGGCCCCTTGGATAAAGCACTGATTAGGAAGTTCTCTTGCACACTCCTTGTCACTCTCCACATGGTTGGGTACCTCTGGATTGGCATCTGATGCACACTTCTCACTACCTGCTCACTCCTCTTGCCATAAGAGACAGACCCAGAGTGAGAGATTTGCCCACACAGACTTAGAACACTCTCCATGGCTGCAGAACCATACTAAGCTACAAATGAGTCCTGTCCCTGACTGCTGTCCACTCTGCTGCCCAAAGATTGTTAGGATGCAATGAAACTTTGTTCAAAAGTGGTGAAAGGAAGCAGGGGAAAAAGCATCCTTCGGGTCAGGCAACCAAAAGAGTGCTTTCATGCCAACTTTGCCTGTCCATTTTTAGAGGGCTTAAATGTATCTATGAGATTAGATGTAATACAATTTAAAATGGATGTTTGCACCCCAGTTACAGTAAAAGCTGAAATCCATTGGAGGGAGCTTCTGTATGTGCCTGTGGAAAGTGGCCATTTTCAATGGAGACCCTCCAGCGACAAAAGCCAATTTCTGCAGATTCAGCTGTTATGAGGATCAGCTCAACAAGACTAGCTGGTTGCTTAAAGCAGTAGTTTCTGGGAGGACAGCAATAAAAGCAAACCAATGGGTCCTGATATTCACATGCACTCAAAGAACACTTAGTGCCTACTTTTACCGATAGGGAGGGTGTGCATAAGAACCTAAGAAATGTCATATCTTGGGTCAGACCAAGATCAATCAAGCACAGTATCTTGCTTCCAACAGTGGGCTATCCAGGTCACAATTATCTGGCAGGTTCCCAAAAAGGTACACAGGTTCCACAATGCTTGTCCCTGGCTAAGCTGTGGATTTTCCGGATTCTCTTTCATTATGGCTTATGGACCTTTCCTTCAAGAACTTGTCCAAACCTTTTTTAAACCCAGCTACACTAACAGCTTTTAATTCATCCTCTGGTAACAAATTCTGGACTTTGATTAAGCGTTGAGTGAAAAAATATGTTCTATTATTATTCTTAAATGGGCTACATTGCAGCTTCATTGCATGTCCCCTAGTCTTTCTACTTTTAGATGGCTTAAACAATTGATCTACACTTCCCGTTCCATTCCATTCATTAATTTATAGACCTCTATCATATCTCCGCTCAGCCGTCTCTTTTCCAAGTTGAAAAACCCTAACCTTTTTCAACCAGTTTTCAACCAACCCATTTACCTGACATGAAGAGAAGATAAACTAGAGGTTGCCTAATGATTGCCAGTTCAAGAAAGAATTGAGCTATCACCTATTACAATTTTCTTCTACAGTAACTAACTTGTTTTATCAGGGTGGGTCATTTATCTGAGTCAATGATGTTTAGAAATTTCCCCCACTATACACACATAAATATCAAGCAAAGTTTAAAATTTAAAAGTACAATGTCTAATTATGCATCTCTAGAAGATTATTGTGGTTGGGGTAGTGTTGGCATGATCACGACTGTTGAGTTTAATTATCAAAATATCTAGGGCACAGACCTATGGGCCTGAAAGTTAATTGAAGGAGGGGGAAAGCATAAGGCTGAATGTTCGTCTAGGGTGACCAATAGTTTTGCATCAGCCCTGGCTATTACTATTATTACTACTATTAATAATTCATGTAGCAATACCAAGTGTGTGCGGCATTCTACAGATACACAACATCACCTACTCTACGGAGCTAGCAGTCTAGTCAAGACACACAACCACATCAAACAGAGAAAACACCTAAAAGGCTTTAGGTTGTTTAACTTCATTCCCATTTCTCAAGGTTTGCTAAAAGGTGAAATTTTCAGAATATCCCCAATATATATGCATGAGAGAGATTTGCCTGCCTACTGTCTATAGTTCCCATTGTATTCAAATCTCTCTGATGCATATTCATTAAGGATATTCTGAAAATCTGGGCCATTGGCAGCCCTCAAGGACTGGGAGTGAAGACCAAAGGCCCAATGTTTAAAAAAAAAAGCTGAGGGCCTGATATTCAAAAGGGTTTATCCTGTTAGCAGGACCTGCTAACCAGAGAAACCCCACTAAAAGGGATATTTAGGGGCACTAAGTGGATAGTGCCCCCCCCCAAATATCTCCTCTAACCATTATAGGCAATCCATGGGTGGGACAAGGACAAAACAGACAAGTATTTGCTGAAAGTAAGTTTAGAATTAATTTGCCCTAGTTTTTATTTAAGCCTTTTAGAGTTTTAAAAGTAAACAGTCAAGTACTTATCTTTACGCACCCACTCTCCCCAGCTCCCACCCACCCCAGGCACATTTCTTAATATGGTCAGTCTTCCCAATTAAGAGTCACATTTATCACAGTATATTTTAATCAGTAAGAGGCCAATTCTGTATTAGCCGTTCAACCCTGCAGAATCAGGGCGTACACAGGTAGACCCGATTCTAATCCTGCAGGCACATATAGCCCCCCACAGGATCAGAATTGGGTCTACCGGCCTGGACATGCAGGCCCTCACCCAATTCTGATTGGCCGCACATCCTGCCAATCCCCATTTAGCACATCCAGGCTCCTGAATGGAGTCATAGTGTCATGGCGTCCCATTACCATGGCACTGCGGCTCCATTCGGGAGCCGTGATCCCCAGCCACCAGAGAAAATGTCCTTTCCCCACAGCCCAACCCCTGATCTGGCCAGGGATGGGCTGCAGGAATCCCCTGTAACCCCTCACCTTTTGTCTCTGCCCGGTGCCATGTCCCCCACCGTCCAGGGGGACTTATTTCATCTCTGAGGTTGACTAAGTCCCCCATCTCCATGGCCAACCCTGGATGTAAAAGGCTGATCTCATAATTGGCCCTGTATGTCCGGGGTCACTCTCCACTCACTGCCCAACCTCATTCCTCCTCTGTCCTGCCCTCTCCCTCCCACGAACAGAGCTCCCCATACAAATTGTTTGTCCTTGGCAGGCTGCCTAGACGTTTAGCTAAGTAGAGTTCAGAATGACCCCTCTAAATGTTTAATCTTTTTATTTCAGCATAAAGAAACAGGCAGCAACATTTAAGTATTATGAAATCAGAAATTAACATTTCCAGGCACTCTGTTTTAATAGCCTTCAATCTGATCATACGGCTATGATTACTTCTGCTAAGTTTATTTGTCAAAAACCAGCCTTATGATGCAACTCAGTTACTATAGAAGAAAATCATTTTAGGAAGCTGCTCAATTCTTTCTTGAACGGACATCATTAGACCATTTCATGATGTCAGCTCTTAGCAATATCCTTCAGTTCAGTCCCTCATCATGTAGACATAACTAAACTGCAGGAAAGGAAAAAAAAAAGCTTGCTTCCGCATGTATTCTTGAAAAGAAATCATCTAGTTTTTATAACAGGATTTCCACCATCTTTTTTCCCACTCTAAAGTGATCTGGGTTTCTTGTTTTATTAACGTTTTGTCCATGGCACAGTTCATTGTTTGGAACTTGGGCTCTTGTGTATACGGACATCAGGTGGTGCCATTTTGTTCGTCGCTGGCTCTGAGGTTTGAGGATGCAGTGAGATGTGTATATACTTTGCTGCATGCATTGTATAGATTGGCCCAGTGACAGTGCTGTGCATTGCATACAGAGGACCTGGGTGCTATTTTTGGACCAGGACTCTGCTTCCCAAACTAGCCATGCTGCTGAGGCAGGACTCACAAATCCTGCAAGAGGGAGTCTCAGTCATTGCACAATGGCTTTAGGTATTTTTAATGGAAAGGTGTCAAACAAAATAAACGGTGACACCTAGTGGCTCCATTGTAGGGTGGTGCGTGACTCATGGCCGAGGACTATTACTGCAATGACAGTTGCATTAGATAGGAGGAAACAGAATAGGGGAAAAGCCCTTGCTAGTTGCAAATGAAAGCTTCTGGTGCCAGATCCCAGTTCTGGTTCCGACTTAGCTGGAAGCCTAAAAAGCAGGAGGGAACGTTCTAGGTCAAAAGAAAAAAGTGAGAACTTTTTACACATTGTTTTCTTGGGATAGCGGGTCTTCCAAAGCCAACTGGCACTCAAGAGTCTTTTGTTTATTTTGTACTATTTTTATTTTTGTATGATAACCAAGTGCTTTGTATGTCAAATTCATTGTATATATTTTTTATTGAAAGTGTTTAACAAACTAAGAAAGGACAGCATTCATCTGTTTTCTTCATTATCTCATCTCTTCAAGTACATAAGGGAGTCCAAGATTTCAAACTATTGATGATATCAACATTTTGGAAAAATGTTGATGTCATTCTGGTGCAGTATTTTGTCATTTTTTAATACAAGGATGTACTGACCATGAAATACCACTGATCAGGCCCCTAGTCTCCTTCATGCAGAGTGCTCAGCCTCCGTGCCCAGTAGCAACCTTTGCTGGGGTCTAGAAGCCTTTAGTGCTATTACACTTCTGTTGATCCTTTATTCAACATGCAAAAATACACCACAGAAATGCTGTATCTAGGTTCATAGAAAAGCAGAAACTAAACAGAGGGGATAAGGTGACTGTTGTCACTTATGGAAGTCATTTTAGAAGACTTGTGCGCTCCCACAGATGTAAATAGTGCCATTTACATAAGCAAATAGATCACATGTCCAAACAGCCACAGCATGTGTTTCGCAAGGGGGCATGGACTAGAAAGGTGTGTATGTATTTCCAATTTTACTATCTGGATATCGGCATTTACACCTGCTTGGAGGCAGGTGTAAGTGTCAGCTAGGGATTTGCACCCATGTTTGAGGGGGTGATTGTGTTTACTTCTCTGATGTTTGAAGCCACCTCAAAATGTACAATAAAAGGTTTATTGCTCAGGTCCTTAACTGTCTCTTCCTAGTTTTGCAGAATTGGCACTTACACTGATACCATGTTTTATCTTGGAAAAACCTTGAGTGATATATTTGTGGACATGTTGCTTTGCAGACTAGCTGTTTCCATGGCTGTAGCACACATGCAGTCCTACACATCCTTATATGTATTTTACAAGAGGCTCCGCATTCAGCAGAGCTTTTTGTAAAATACACAGGAAACTGTGAATACCCTAACCTGTATGTGCATTTCCCACCTAGATGCTTACGTAAAATCAGACTTCTTATATGGTACAATGAAATGGGCACAGAAAGTTTACATTAGATCCCAGAAATCAGTGGTTTACTGATTTGTTTGGGTTTCCAGGTGGCACTTGTTCCTTCAAAAGCGATATAGAAACAGTTAAAGTTATCAGGAAAGTGATTATCCCATCTTTCCCTCACTAACAAGATCTTCAAGCTCCTCTTGAGTGTTTTATATTGGCACAAAAAATGTAAAACAATTAATACTGTAAAGAACTTCCACACAGACCTAACAAGGCCATCTTTCTGCGATGCATCTATGTTGATCCAAAAAAAGTTGGCATTCTCCTGGAGCCCTCCGGCAATAATCTGACAATTCGCTGTTTCCTAGGAGACCAAAGACAAACTGGTCAGTTTTCAAAAGGACTTATCCATGTAACTTTCAAAGTTGCATGGCTAAGTCATTTGCTTTCAAATTCCTGAGTCTCTGAACAGATAACCTTCGGCCATATAAATCAACAAACAGCCAAAGGTTATGTGGATGAAGTGGGGTGGGATTTGAAGTGTGCCATAAATCAGCCAAAACGTCTCCAGATAATAACAACGTTCAGCCACTGTCTGAAATAGCAATCCTAACTCTCTATGGATTTATCCATCTAAAGCTAGCGATCTTATTTATACAGATATCTTCGTAGAGTACATACTTGAAAATATACCATTGACGTTTCCATGTCTTTTTATGCGTTCTCTCCATCCCACTGAATAATCACCGTGAGAGTTCTTAGCAGGAAGACACAAGCAAACTCACACAGACATGGCGATCTCATAAGCTTTCTTCCTGTTGAAAAGTAGACTTATGGCAAAACTGTACTGGTCCAAACAGCAAAAATCTAGTAGCCAAATGCTAGCATATGGATTTAGCTACCAGTGTCCATAAAATAGTGACCCTTGTAACACATAAATGGGAGCTCAATTCCAAAGCTACAGACAGATGGATATGTGAATATTCCTGAAGTCAGTGGAGGTCATTTTAGAACCAGCTGGATAAGGGATGCAGGAATACTAGAAAGGAACAGTAATGTATATGTTCCCTTCTAAAATCACTGCTTATGCGTGCAAGCAGTAGCTGCGGGCACACATGGATATTTACAGCATCTGTGTATGGTGCAACATTTGTATAATATGTTTTCTATGTGTACAACAGGGTATTACACATAGAGAGGGTCATTTCACGTGTTTTGCAAGCAGAAGAGGGCTTTTATAAAATTGCATGACTGTATACATTCGGAAATGGTACATGCGCAGAAAGTATCTGTGTGTAGGAATTCCCAAGGGTGCAGTTTGGGTAAAGCAGAGGTGGAATGGTGACATATATATGTATTTTATAAGATATTTAAGTACACCCATAGAGTGCACATGTATTTACTAACGGGCACTCCATTAGCTCACGCTCGTGCCACGAAGGGGGTACTGGATTTTGCTTGTGCCTTTCTCAGAGTTCAAGGTGAGTTACATTCGGGTGCAGTAGGTATTTTCCTGTTTCCAGAGGGCTTACAATCTGGCACTAACATTTATGGGGGTGTATACCCATCCCGCTAATGGCAATGCTTTGGTAACATGCTACACCATGCTAACTGCCATGTGGCTGCACTTATCATTATCCGTTGAGTGGCGTTAGGTGCACCTAAACTAACAGCAAAATTCATGGTTAGTGCACACCCAAAATGCCCACATTAACCGCACCATCAATGCCCATGTTTTGTCCGTAATCTGCCAGTCCCCGCCCAATCGTGTGCTCACCAGTTAACATGGGATTTTAGCAGGGGGCACTGTGCTGTTAATGTGCATGTCAGCATTTGCGTGTTATTAGAGAAGGTTCTGATTGCCTGTTTTATAAAAGGCACATAAGCTCCTCTGTTGTGTTTATCAAATGAGCATGTTTCGACTTCTCACAAAGGCGCCCTGTTATAAAGTCAGTGTGTATAGGATGTAAATGAATCTTGAGGACTGGTCTGAAGTTTATTTTTTCAGTAAACTTTCAATAAACAACAGTGTACAGTATGTGAATTTTAAATTTGTTTAAATTTTTGCAGTTATGTTTTCAGCATTTTACAATTTACATTTCCTAAGTAAAACCGCGTTGTCTCAGGTTGTATTATGCTTTATTTGTTTATATGTCTGTTTGTTTGTTTTTTACCATGAGGTGAGTGAAACATTCACCAGAATTCCAATAATTATAATAAAACCATAAAAAAACATGTGGTCTTCAGCTGTTTTTTCACATTCAAAACCAATAATTTCATGCCCTCCCCCCCCCCCCCTACTACACACACTCACAGATAGACACTTGCTTTTTGGCTAAGAAAATTCTTATAACAGAAACTCAGTCAGAGTCAGACTCCCAACCAAAGAGCCAGCTTTTGGACACACAAGACCTCGTTGCATCTAAAAATGATCACATTACTACAGGCTGCAGGTTTACCGTATAGTTATTGAAAAATCTGAAACACCTTTGAGGACACATACCACTACCCTGAAACTGCTATGCTGAAATCCTACTTACAGTTTTATATATAATATACAAACCCAGACTTCCAAATGAGCAGATCAGGCAACTGCCCAAAGGGGCCCTAGTGACAGGAGTCTTCCCTTTCAAGCACTGCTGAGTCTGGGGGGCAGGATCCTGGCACACGTTCCCCCTTAAAGGCATAGGGACTGCAAGCCCCCAACATTTGGAGCACCGCAAAACAGAATCACTGCCATCCCACTCCTACACTTTAAGGGGCTTGAGTGGAGTGTGATAGGATGTTAGTGGTACTTATGCGAAAGTGCATCTGGAATAGAGGAGGTGTCCCTACAGCAGTCTTTAGAAACTGGAGAGGAACCATCTCCTGACCCCCACTTCAGCATCACTTAAGAGATAACTTTAACCCTGGTAAAATTTAACCCTGGTAGATCTGATTCCTTTTTAGGTATGAATCCTTAGTGCTTAGTGTTTATTACTGTTGCTGTATCTATCCATTCCTCCCCATGTTTTGGTGTCCTTCTCCATTGGCAGACTGGGCTAAATTTGACAGAGGTGTCTCTTTCTGTTGTGCCAAGACTCAACTCAAATTTCAGGCCAGTTTGTCGAGGGGAAGGACTCCCAATAGGTGTGCCAGGAAAGTGTGATTCCATCAGCCCAGTTAAACACATATCTGTTATTATTTTGACTGTGATAACTTTGTTTAAACCTTGCTCTATTCTCTGGTCACACATGGGGACTCTTGGGAGACACGGAAGCCATCAAATAAACCATACACCCCAGGGATTCTTTCCTGATTTGGGAGAATGTACATCTTTCAAGGACTTGGGCTTGTAGTCCAACCTCTTGCAAAGTCCTAGCAACACAATACACATTACCCACCAGTGCGGGGTTGTTTCAAAATAAAACACTTGACTGAGTAAATGAAAGCCGGAGCACCATATGTAGATGAATAACCTGGAAGAGATTTTGTCTGGCACAATCTGTAGAGAAATAAAGAAGTTTCCAACAGCCTAATGATTACAGGCGCCAAATATTACAGTCACAAGGTGAAAAAAATCCCTTCTCCTGTGATCTCATTGTACTCTCTAGAGATACTCCCTCGCTGTGATTTTCCATGAATTAGAACCTGATTCAAGATACCAACTCCATCTCCAAACAAGCTTAGGATTCTCCTCCAGGGAAAACTCCCTGTGACACAGTGCAAACGATCTTTCATAGCAACTCGGAAGCAGTTTCTTGGCCTTGGCAGTCTTTCCTCTGACTCCATCCCAAAATTCCTCTTTCTCAGGCCCTTTAGATAACCTAAGTAAATCCAGGTAGCATGAGTCTAATTCCTCTTTTACTCTTTTCACCTTTCTGGCAAAGTTCCATATCTCCAGATCTCTGCTAGGGATGTGCATTCATTACACAGGTACACTAAAAAAAAATTTTTTTAAACTGCCTCTAATGTTTCAATTGATTTTTACGTTTTTTGGTGCGCTGAATCCAAATCTGGTAACCAATTTGCTCCATCACGTACAGATTTTTTGCTACATTGGGTTAGCAGTTTGAGGTGAACATTTCAGATTGAGTACGATCGAGATAAAAGTTTCTTGGATGAATTCTTTATACTAATTGTTTAGTAGTTATTCAAATAAGAATAAAGAAAATTGTAACAAGGCAGCACATAAGAATAGAGTAATGTCAACAAAACACACTGTGATGGTAGCAAAATTGTCTGCACTTAAAACAGCCACATACATGTACACAAACATTGAGCATATAAGAGCGAGGTTAGACACAAAGCAAAGCAAAGAAATGTGCAAAAAATGTTGTACAGGTATGTATGTAAGAATAGAAAACGCAAACCGCACCATTGCAATACATGAAGACAAACACCCGATGGTGTGAAAATAAAATTCTAATAAATGAGATCCGACACTGTGGTAATAACTAGCAAATTTTTATTTCAAAGTTTAGTAAAAACACGATATTTGTCAACACAGTTTAGATTTTAAAGTCATTCTTGGAACAATCAATCTCCTGGTGGGCCCGTTTCTTCTTCCCCCGAATGCTTCTCTTGGTGCGCTGCTTGGCGTATTTTTCATCTGGGGTTTCCCGCAGCAGCAATCAGCAGAAATCAGCCACCATAGTGGTGTTCCATCTTCCTTGGTACCTTCTCTCTGCGCCCTTGATGTCCTGGTGAAACCTTTCACCTTGTTCTTCACTGTACGCCCCCAAGTGTTCGGGAAAGTAGTTCACATGGGAGTGCAAGAAATGGACTTTCAGGCTCATGTTACAGCCTTGTTCTTTGAAGGCATTGAGCATCATGGTAACAATATCCTTATAGTTCTCATCCCGCCTGTTCTCCAAGAATTTGAGAACAACATCCTTGAAGGAATCCCAGGCTTCTTTTTCCTTCTCAGACATCGTTTCAGCGAATGCTCCATCTGAAATGAGTTTCCTTATATCAGGGCCAACAAACACTCCTTCCTTTAGCTTTGCTTCAGAAAGTCGGGGGAACTTTGAGCAAAGGTACCGAAAGCACTCACCAGCTTTTGGAAGGGACTTGATGAATTGCTTAATGAGACCCAACTTAATGTGGAGAGGTGGTAATAGAATTTTATCACGAGGTACCAAGCTCTCATGAAGAACATTTTTCTCACCGGGTCTCAAATACTCCCGAATTGGCCAGTCTTTTTCCCCCCAGTGTAGGTCGCGGGCCCGGCTATCCCACAAGCAAAGGAAGCAGGGATATTTGGTGAAACCGGATTGCTGCCCTAATAGCATGGATAGAATTTTAAAGTCTCCACAAATCATCCACTTATGCTCATCATAACGAATCTTCTGAAGAATCAGGGCCAAATTCTCGTATTTTTCTTGGAGAATAACAGAGTGAGCAATAGGAACTGAAGCGAATGTGTTGCCATTATGAAGAAGAACACCTTTTATGCTGTCTTTTGACGAATCAATGAACAGCCGCCATTCAGCAGGATCATACTTGAGTTTAAACTTTTCCATCACTCCGTATATATCGTTGCAAAATACCAAATCTTCCTCTTTGCTGAAATACTTCAAAAATTGTGTCTCGCGGTTTGCGGTACCAATAAAAAGTTGTTCCTGGTGACAATAGATTTTTCTGTTTAAGCCGAGAACCTAGCAGTTGGGCAGCATCTTTTGGGAGTCCTAAATCCCGGACTAAATCATTCAATTCAGCTTGAGAGAAAAGTTCAGGTTTCGGATCTGGTTCAGTTTCAAACTCGGAAGTACTGGACTCATCGGGAAAAGCCATCTGATGAGTCTCATCATGATCAGAACCGTCCACACAAATATGATCCAAAGATTTTGGTGGTTCAGGCACAGGTACTTCGTTGCTATGAGGCATAGGCCTAATTGCTGAGGGAAGGTTGGGGTAACTTATTACGTTCTTATTTTTTAAGTTGTATCCCTTCACAATGCAAGAGCAAAAATAGCAGTCACTGCTGTGGTCTCTTTGTTCACGCCACATCATAGGTATTCCGAAACGAAATGCTTGTTTTTTACCTTTCATCCATAAGCGTAGATCTTCCTCACATGTCTTGCACACTTTGTGAGGAGCCCACGGTTTGTTTTGGTCGCCTAACTTCAAACCGAAATAGGCGAAATATACTTTTTTAATAAATGCAGAAATGTTCCTCTGCCGCTTTTTCACGGTATATTCCCCACAAATAAAACAAAAACTGTCCGGAGAGTTGACGCAACCTCTGGCTCTGTGAGCCATCACAAATACACAGCACTGCAAACTACAACTGTAGTGAACCACTTCGGAATAAAGCTGGATTACGACTGAGCAAACAAAAGGTAATAATGAACTTGCAAGAAACTGAAATTTGACAGGAACGTTCATGTCGCAACCACTGTGTTTGAGCGCGAGCGAACGAGGCGAGGCGAACAGGAAAGAACATGCGCCAGCGCGAGTACTGGATTTAGCCCCCCGCCTCCCAATTGTCCTGTTAATGTATAAAATGAATACAAAACACTCTAAAATATCATGAGGGAGTGTTTCTAGTTAGTTAACCATTACAACCTCTATTTTGGGCCAAGAAAATAAACTGCAGTCGGCTAAAAAGAAATTATGTGAACATTCCTTATATGGGTAAGAAATCTAATTTTGCAAGAAAACGTGACGTGATGGAACATTTTGGCTATTTTTCCTGGATTCAGCACCCCAAAATCTATAGGAATCAGTTGCAAAACTGGAGGCAGTTTTTTGGTAGTGTACCTGTGTTATTTATTTATTTAACAGATTCTTTTTATACCGCCTTTAACAAACCGTATTCAGTTTGTTAAAAGGCATTAAAAAATGTGTGTGTGTTAAATGAACTTAATCCGCATTCTTACTGCTGTTGTTGTTGTTGTTAAGTGCCGTTGAGTCTGTGTTGACTCATGGCAGCCCTCTGGATAGCTTCCTAAACTGTATTTGGTCTCCATTCAGGCGGCTCATCATTAATAGAGTTATGCACATTAACCTACAAATTAATGCGTGATAAGTCCATTAACACATGTTAAGAGTTCTAATATGTGTTAAAATGTTTTATTGAAATGAACATGTAAAATAACGTGTTATTATTACAATGAATGTGTTAAAAAATGGAAAAACATCTGAAAATTGAGGAAAAAGTTCAAAAATGACCAAAATGTTTTATATACACATCCGTATACCTCTTAGAAGCTCCCACTTTTGGGTGCCCGGAAGCGCTTCCCTTGGGCCTTGGTGCACTCTTAGCACAGAAAAGGAGAGAAGAAGAATCCAAACTAAAAGGGATTAATGAGTTTTACAGAAACACAGTTTTCTAAAGATATCTCCCAACAGAGAGTATCTAACCTATAACACAATCCTTACTCTTGCACCTCGCACTCAGTGGTAGTAACGACACTTTGTATAGCTAAATATTGGTGGTGGTATGAATTTTCTATATGCGATTCTATTGTCAAATGAGAGGTCTCCTGTTATTTGTTATTGGGATCATTCTGAGTAGCATTTAATGGGGATGTATGTCCAGTTTGGACGTACATCCTCCGCCACACGTTTGGGCCTACTGCCGATCCCAAAGCTCCCCACATGTACAGAGGAGATGTGTGGGAGCTCTAGCGGGGGCAGGAGGGCGTGGACTGGAGGAGGAGTGTGGGCAGGGTGGAGGTGAACCCATAGCCCCAGACATAGAGGGCCGTTCCGGTTGTGGCCCTGTGTATCTGCCTTGAGGAGATAGATGGGGGACTTATTCCACCTCAGAAGTGGAATAAGTCCCCCCCGACATTGGCAACCATCGTGTCAGGACCCCCCCCCCCCCCGACTAGGTGAACAAGGCAGGAGGATCCTTGACGCCAGATCCCAGCCTTGGCAGGCCCCTCCGGGAGTCGGGTGGTGGGGAACAGTTGTTTTGGAGCTGTGTGGGGCAGTGGTGCTCCTGCATGGAATCATGGTGCCATGGCAATGGGACATCATGGCACCAAGGCCCCATGCAGGAGCATCGGAAGGGTTAGATGGGGTGGGAGCTGTACATCCACCACAACAGAATCAGGGCACATCCAAGCCCTTTGCCCCATTCTGCTCCCATGGGATCATCTAGCTCCCACAGTGCAGAATCGGGTGCAAATCCATCCCATCCAGATTTTGGTTGTCTGGAGGGGCCCCGATTGGAATTGGCCTTCAAATGTCTGTGCTATGTAAGGGAATCAACAAATCCCCTGTCCCTTTTCTATGATCTCTGAGGAGAAAACCGCTCTTTCCTCATCCAAACACACTACCTGCGCCTCTGATGCTATTCCCACCCATCTTCTTAGCACCATCTCCTCCTCTGTAGTCCCTTCCATCTCTCAAATTCTCAACCTATTGCTCTCCACTGCAACTTTCTCTGCAGCCTTCAAGCATGCTGTGGTCACCCCTCTCTTCAAGAAACACTCACTAGACCCTACCTGTCCTTCTATCAACCTATTTCTCTCTTCCCCTTCATTTCTAAACTATCTGAATGTGCAGTTCATCACCATTGCCTCAACTTTTTCTCCTCTCCAGCCCTTATGGATCCTCTACAATCTGGCTTTCATCCTTTACATTATACTGAAATGGCTCTTGCCAAAGTCTCCAGTGACCAATTCCTGGCAAATTCCAAGGGCCTTTACTCAGTCCTCATCCTTCTTGATCTTTCTGCTGCTTTTGATGTTGTTGACCACAACCTTCTCCTCGATACCTTGTCCTCACTTGGTTTTAAGGGCTCTGTGCTATCCTGGTTTTCTTCTTATCTCTCCCATTGCTCCTTCATGTGTTTTTACTGGTGGATCCTCTTCTACTGCTATCACACGCTCAGTTGGTGTACCCCAAGGGTTTTTCTTGGGTCTACTCCTTTTCTCTCTCTATACTCAGTCCCTTGGTACACTCATCTCTTCCCATGGCTTTCAGCACCATCTTTACGCTGATGACTCCCAGATCTACCTCTCTACACCTGAAATCTCTCAGGCAATCCAGGCCTGGATCTCTGTCTGCCTTTCTGACATTACTGCTTGGATGTCTTGCTTGAAATTGAACATGGCCAAAACTGAGCTTCTTATTTCCCCCCTAAACCCTCCTCTCCCCTTCCTCATTTCTCAGTCTCTGCGGATAACACTCTACTCTTCCCTGTTCCTCAAGCCTTGGGATCGTCTTCGACTCCTCCCTGTCCTTCTCCACACACATCCAACTGATAGCTAAAACCTGCTGTTTCTTTCCCTACAACATCAACAAAATTTGCCCATTCCTTTTTGAACACACTACTAAGACACTTATCCACTCCTTAGTCACCTCCCGTCTGGACTATTGTAACCTACTCTTTGTTGGTCTCCTTCTGAATCATCTCTCTCCCCTTCAATCTGCTCAACACTCTGCTGCGCAGCTAATCTTCCGCCAGCTTTGTCATGTTCATATTACCCCTCTTCTCAAGTCACTTCATTGGCTCCCTATCCGTTTCCACATCCAGTTCAAACTTCTCCTGCTGACCTATAAGTGCATTCACTCTGCAGCTCCTCACTACCTTTGCTCTCTCATCTCTCTCTACACCCACCTCGGGAACTCTGCTCTTCTGGCAAATTGCTTCCATCTTGCCCTTCTATTGCTAATTCTAGATTTTGCTCCTTTCACATTGCTGCTCCTTATGCCTGGAACAAACTACTTGACTCTGTACGTCAGGCTTCATCTCTGGCCCTTTTCACATTTAGGCTGAAAACTCATCTCTTCACTGTCGCTTTTGGATCTTGATTTGCCTAATCTCCTTTGTGTTTCCTACCATTCCCCTTAGATGGATTCTATGTCTACAGCTACTGTGTTGTCTGTCTTGTCTAGATTGTAAGCTCTGATGAGCAAGGACAGTCTTTTACTTGTGTCTGTGCAGCGCTGTGGACGTCTTGTAGCGCTATACAAATGTTCAGTAGTACTAGAAGTAGTAGTAGTAATTTCCACAAGCTGTAAGATTCATGATTTAATGATAGCAGGAGAAGAGGTGACAACACTCTTAAAGGGGAGAAGCACAGTAAAATTCAAGTTCTGGGTGTGTTCTCTTGTTTGCTTTCTTTACTACCTTTCCTGAGGTGTACTGGAGCTCGGAGAGAAAACTCAGGCACAAGGGAGTGGGCTTCTAGGGTCGAGGAGGACCCAGAGCTTGGGATAAGGGATCATACAAGGACCTACCATGAGGATCTTAGGAAGCCTTTTTACAGTAAGAGGACAGGAGAACGGTCTGCTGTAAGGAGTTGGGTCAGTCTAGTAGAGAAGCTGGCCTTGCTCCAGAAAGAAGCAAGTCGGATATCCAATGACTAGCTGCCCCTCTAAATCTGCTGCCAGAATTTGCTTTATTTAGTCTTAAGACTGCAGAGGCGTACTGTACCCAAGCTGATTTGGGTGATTCGTGCTGTCTGCTGGTGCATTGCATTTCCCAGAAATTCAGTATTTTATTTTGAGCCGCCTAGCCTGTGGCTGTGTGGGTTTTCTGCTTTCTGATTTCCTTCTCAGTAACTGGTCGTGCAGTGTAATACGGCTACACCCAGTATCCTGAGGCAATACCCTAGGCTTACAGTTCAGCAGCTCTGTGCTGTTATGGGATATTTGCTCCCTTTATGTTATAATATGTATTGATTCTCAATTCGCTATAGCGCACACTACTGAGTGCAGCTATTAACTACATTTCCCCCTGAAATGAAAAACAAAAACAAAATAAAACAAACTGAGAAATCCCACAAAGGACAAAAGAAACTAAACAAAACAAAAATGCCTGGTCTGCAAAACCCTAGTTAACTCTAACCTCCTTATGTGCTTTGTCTATTAAATCCTGTCAGTCTGGCTAAGCTCCAAGGAGCAGAGATTCCAGTATCTATTGTATATTATTATTATTATTATTATCCTCAATCCACAAATATACATAGTAACATAGTAAATGACGGCAGATAAAGACCAGCATGGTCCATCCAGTCTGCCCAGCAATATGGCAAGAGTAGGTGCACCTGACGCTCTGTGCAGGTCACCCCTCCCCATATCTTTGTTTAGGGGTGGACCCACTGCTCCATGTAGGACACCCCTATTTGTTGAGAAGTTGGATGGTTCAGTTTATTTTGGTTTTATCCTGTTGCTGTAAAGGGATCCGCAGTGCTTGTCCCATGCCATTTTGAATTCCGTCACCGTGTTTGCCCCCACCACTTCCATCAGGAGGGCATTCCAAGCACCCACCACCCTTTCAGTGAAAAAATATTTCCTGATATTGCCTTTTAATTTACTACCTTGCAGCTTCATGTTATGCCGTCTAGTTTTTCAGCTTCCCCGTCTTTGGAAGAGGTTTGTTTGTTCATTGTTCCTCTTTAAGTATTTAAAGGTCTGAATCATATCTCCCCTATCCCTCCTCTCCTCCAAAGTGTACATATTTAGGTCTTCAAGTCTCTTCTCGTAGGGTTTCTTACGCAGGCTCCAAATCATTTTGGTCGCCTTCCTCTGAACAGTCAATAGTCAATGTTGTTGGTTTTGTTCTTCAGGCTTCGAGCACTACTCATGGGCTTGGAAATTTAAACGTGCCATTGAATACTATAGAAGTGCCTGGTAATGCTGTTTTGTATAGTTGGGCTGCTGTAATTTGTTCCAAATTCTTTTTACACCCTTTTGGTATGACACCCAGTACTCCAGTGACAATGAGATGCCCAGTCTATTTATTCTTATATGCATCACAAAGACATGTGCTATAGAAAATAAGCAGAACAAGAATGCGGAGAAAGATATAAAATATATATACATATGCATATATAGGTAGCAATGCAGAGATATATGTAGGTATTTACTGACTCTGGAACAGCATCACTTTAATCTTTGACAGGTTTCATTTGTATTTTCCTTAAAGCTAATTCCATCATAGAACATTCATAATTTGATTGGAAAAGAAAACCTCAGTTAAACAAAAAACCCCACAAACCCTTCCACTCCTTTTATGTCAGAAAAAAAAAGTTTCAGTGTAGTGTCACTTCATGGATCCAAAGGAAGAACAGTCAACAACTCCCTGTTCGGTGCAATAACTCAGGCTCCACCTGACAGCCCTTATGGGCCTCACCTGCTGCTCAGATATAATTACCACCATCTATCCATCTTTCACCCACCCTGCTGCTCTTTCCTGTAATACCTTACCTAACCTCTCAGGCTAAGATGCTCACACAGCTCGCTTAGAACTGCAACAGTGGACCTCCCCTCCCCCACCTTAGGAGACGTACATGGGACAGATTTATCTTCCCATAAATTTCACGACCCCCGAAATGTAAGTTACTTGAAAGCAGTTTCCGTTTCATCCTGGATGCAACCAGACACGTGAAGACTGTCAGGTTTATGCAGCTGGGGAAAGAATAATGAAGAAGTTTCTTCTGTGGTGGGAGGGAGGGAGCCAGACCGCTGAATTATCTTTCCTCTTCTCATAGCAGTGTGTGAGATCTGCTCACTGGTGTTTTAATCTTCTCAGAATTTCCAGATTGGTGAGATTCTGGCACATAGGATACCTGTCAGCACTCACGATTCAGCCAGGAGGCATTCTGGGAGACTTTCTCACCAAAACTTTACCTTAACTAGCTACAAGAACCTGTAATTATTTTTCTAAGGGAAAAAGGGGGTCATATAATTTTATTAGGCACAAAAATACTAGATTATTTTGAATAGTATTTTTCACGCAGCATTTGGGCTGAAACAGAATAGCTCTCCTATTCTCCTGCACATTGAGGTGACCCAGCAGGAACATATCCTGGCCTTTGTCTGAGGGAGTACCCAGTGGAAGGGAGAACCAGCACCTTCTTCATTGCCTATGAAACCGACCCATGGTCCTCATGTATTAATAAAAGAGCTCTGCATATGTGTACCTGCGCCTTTTTTCTATGAAAAATGCACTGGACATATCCAATTGGGTTTCCCAGAAGACTACATTTTTATTTTTAAGTGGATGTGCATTCATATATTTTCATTGAATTAACAAGAAATCCTTAATAATAATACAATTTCCATTTACTGGAGACAGCATTAACTCATTGGGGGGGATACCGCTACATAGGTGAGGAACGCATGTAAGGCAAGATTTCGAGAATTCTTTCCAATGCAGATTTGTACATGGGAATAGAGAGGTTTTTATATTACGTGCTGAGTTGCATGTTCTACTTGGGATAAGGAGGGGTAAGTGAGAGGCAGCAGCTTGGAAGGGCGCATGCATGCGTGTGTGCATGGGTGTGTGTGTTGATTAGGGGAGGCAGTAGTTGGAATGTGTGTGTGTGTGTGTGTGTGTGTGTGTGTTGATTAGGGGATGCGGTAGTTGCTGTGGTATAAATTCTGATCTTAAATCCCAGTAGGAAGAGTAGGTTACATATTCCCACTTACACAGTCACAGACACATGGATAGTGATACATTTCAGATGTGTTCATTTGTGTCTGTCTTTGTGGTGTTCTACATGTTTGTCTATCTGAATGTACATATGTGTGCAGTGATATGGGAGAGTATATGGAAGGAAGCTTGCTGAATGGGGGTGTATGTGTGTCTCATAAGAACACAAGAACATAAGAAATGACATACTAGGTCAGGTGAGGGGTCCATCAAGCCAAGTATCCTGTTTCCAACAGTGGCCAATCCAGGTCACAAGTATTCCCAAAGGGTCGACAGATTCCATGCTGCTTGTCCAATAGGTAAGCAGTGGATTTCCCGGCTCCTCTTTAATAAAGTTTATGGATTTTTCCTCCAGGAACTCGCCCAAACCTTTTTTAAACCCAGCTACACTAACAGTTTTTACTACATCCTTTGTTAACAAATTCCAGAATTTGATTACGTGTTGAATGAAAAAATATTTTCTACGATTAGTCTTAAATGTGCTATATTGTAGCTTCATTGCATGTCCTACTCTGTCTACCTTTTGAAGGAGTAAACAACCGATCTACGTTTATTCTGTCCACTCCACTCATTATTTTGTAGACCTCTATCATATCTCCCTCTTTTTTAAGCTGAAGAGCCATAACTTTTTAAGTCTCTCCTGGTAGGGCCATGTGAATATGGAGGATATTGTACAAAGGGCTGTGTATGTGTGTGAAGGGTGAGTGTGTGGCAGGTATAGATTGTAGGTTTTATTAGTATATGTGTGTGGAGGGGGGGGGGGTGTATGAGTCCATGTCTGGAGGACTGTGCATATGGTTATGTGAGGGGGAGTTGGGGCTTCAGTTTCTTCTCAGTCTATGAACATTGTATGGCCCTTAACTGTTTCATATAGGAAAGCAATGGGGTGGAAAGGGAGCACTCTGTCGGTCTGTGTGTATAAGGTATGTTAAGCTACGGAGCTCATTTAGAATTGTAAATATGCACTCACCATGTGTAAATCAGATATATTTTCAGAAAGCTGCTATGTGCATGTGTAAATTGCGGGACGCAGAGTTTTAAGGCGGCACAGATAGAGCACGTCAAAGACCTCTGCATGCATTTCCCATTTTATAAGAGGAATACTCATATGCTTTAAGAAATTCCCATGTTGACGTTGCACCTTCCCTGGGGCAAACACAAGTGTCAGCTCCTGATCCGTGGGACGTGGGCTCGCAACATGTGCACATTGAGAAATAGGCGCCTGTGCATGTAGATGCCAACGCTTGCACACGGAAAGCCCCAGATTACTGCTGTCCTTCTCCAGCATTGCATCTGTAAAATGCGTGCTTCAACTGCATTCCCGCATGTCCTTTACAAAGCACTCGTGTCCGGGATGGAAAGAGAAAGCAGCACGTCGCAGTCCCTTACTAAACTCTCGCTGCAAGATGGGGCTTTATGTGTGTGTAGGTGAGGCGTGTGGGAAAGCGAAGGTGTGTGTTGTGTGGGGGTGTTACTGTGTGCATATATACAGAGGTGTGTGCTATGTTTCTGGCTAGGGAGTGGGGCATGTGGGAGTCTGTGTATAGAAAGTGTGTGTGAGATGGGGGGAGCAATGTATGGGGGAAGTGGGGATGTATATGCGGAGGGGGAAAAATGTGGGGTTGTGAATATTTTTCTGGGGTACGAGGGCTATGTGTGTTTGTACGAGGCAGGTGCCTATGTATAGGGGATGTACATGGAGATATGTGTGTGATGAGGTGTGTAGTGGGTATATGGGGGTGTGCATGTCTGTAGACATATGGTTTGTTCATGCTGTCAAGTCAATGCTGACTCCTGGCAATCCAGCAGCCTCGGGGCTTTCTTGGAACGGTATGACTAGAAGTAGATTGCCAGGCCTTTTCTTCCGAGGCGAGAGAAGGTAAAGTGACTTGCCCAAGGTCACAAGGAGTGCCAGTGGGAATCAAACTCTGATCTCTTGGGTACTAAGCTGTTGCTTTAACTGTTGGGCTACTCCTCCACTCCATACATATATTTATATGTGGGTTATTTGTCTATGGGGGGACTTGGGGGTCGTTATCTTCCACCAGTGTTGTTATGCTTATATAGTCACTTCACTGGCTCCCTATCTGTTTCTGCATCCAGTTCAAACTTTTCCTACTTACCTACAAGTGCATTCATTCTGCGGCTCCTCACTGCCTTTCCTTTCTTATCTCACTCTACACTCCTCCTCGGGAACTCCGCTCCTCTGGCAGATCCCTTTTATCTGTGCCCTTCTCTGCCACTGACAACTCCAGACTTTGTTCCTTCCACCTTGCTGCTCCATATGTCTGGAACATACTACCTGAGTCTGTGCGTCGGGCTCCTACTCTAGCCCTATTCAAGTCCAGGTTGAAGACCCCCCTCTTTGAGGCTGCTTTTGGATCCCAATGCTCCTCGTTCTCTTGTCCACTACTTATGTGTATCTTGCCATATTCTAGTGCCCAGTTCGGCGATGTTTTATCATCTTGATTAGATTGTAAGCTCTGATGAGAAGGGAATGTGCCTTACATCTATAGGCACAGTGTTACGTATGTCTTGCAGTGCTATACAAATGATTAATGGTAGTCGTAGTAGTTTGTGGATGTAAAGGAATGCTTGTAGAGGGGGTAGCGATGTGAGGGAGTTGAGTATTGGGGGATACGTATGGGGACATTTGCAAAAAACATGATTAATAGTATTGTGCATCATAAGGCAGACCTGGGTTAAATCTCTGGCTCTGGTTCCTGTTACTAGAGTTTATTTGAGGGCATGAACCTATTTTTTTATAGTGACACCTACTGGCTGGCTAAGGTATAGCCTGGCAAGGTTTGCAGGGAAAAGCTGCAGTATGTCTCTCTCTGCCATCAGAAGTCCTCACATCTTCGAGCCTGCCAGAGAGAGAGGATCTTATAGAAACCTGGAACCCTGATGAGCGTCAAATCAGGCGGGAGGAATCATAAGAGAGGAACTTGTGCAGAAATACAAATAAAAAAAACCCCAAACAAGACATAAGTGTCCTGCAAAAGGTAATTGGCTTGCAATAACTTGTGCTGTTGGCAGTGGGTTATAGCACACAAGTTCGGCCAAAACAGCAAGTTCCAGCTGTGCTTCCTGACAACTGTGAGGTGCTCAAGTTCAGCCAAGGTTCTTGTACTATGAGGAAAATAAAGGCTGCTCTCAGCGGGAAGGAGTTTATAATTACCTGGGCAAATAGAAAACTTGATTCATTTTCTCTACAGCGCCTGGTTTCCAGATCATTTCTAATTATTTACTTAAGCGATTAAATATCCTCTCTGGACATGACATTTCCTGGCAGCTAGTGCCCAGGCTGGCAAAGCTGAAGACTGGAGGTAACGTCAAAAGGCCTTTAGTCTAGACTGCGAATAAGTGCCATGTCCAGGGCGGATTTGCCTCATTTGTTCTTGGGACCAAGCTGCATTAGGTTATGGCATGGTGCTGTCCTTCAGAAGCATTGAAGCCCTCTGATCTGGCCAATCACATTGCTGATGTAGCAAGATCCCAAAAAGTGCCCCCTATAATTACTAGGAAGACATTTCTGCAGTCTCTGCTCCTTATTTGATCTGGTCTTAAAGTGATGTAATGGGATTGGCTAAGAGATCAGTTACTGTCAGTGGCTGCATCCTTCAGAGGATTTGGAGGGAGCTATTTAAAGCCTGACTAGGAGTTTGAAATGAGAGAGACTTTGGAATTACAGTACTGGGAAAGTGCTGGCTAGGCCTAAGGAAAAGGAGGCGATGTGAAGAGGTGCAGACCATAAAAGAATTTGGAGAAGGGAGCCATTGGTTGATAACAGCAGAGGCCTAGATACCAAGATTTCAGGTATGTGGGAGAGTCAAACTGGTGGATTTTTGGTAGAACCCAGGAGGTGAGTGTGACCAACATGGGGCATCCTATCTTGGCTGAACCCTGGCACATCCCTAACACCCAGGCAGGAGTGTTTGTGAAAAATTGTCTTAAGGGATTTTTTGATTTTTGCCTTTTGAGGGGTAGACGTAATTGCCCTTCTAGTCTTTCTCCCCAAAGGAGGCAATTTTGAGGAGTGTTTTGGGATTTTGCATGTTGAAGGTCCAGAAACACTAACTCTAAAAGTTCTCCCCTAAAGAGCACCGGAAGCTAATGTGATTTTGGGGAAACTTGAAGAACGAACACCGTGAAGAGAGAGGCAGAGGGACACCCACCCAAGGGCACTAGAACAGAAGGTGAGGAGAAGGGATCTGCTTGGGAAGGGAAGAAAAATTGATCAATGTATCTTGTTTTCCATGTGGTACTTTGTAAATGCCGTGGACCTGATATGAAGCCAGTCCGACCAGCCTATCAAGTTAAGTGTTGGCACCGATGCTTCTCTTTGTATATGCAACGGCACTATGGGGGTAAGTTAGCACCATCTATGCGCATAGATCATCTATGTTGAATGATTTATGTCCGCCGCTTGGCCTTTGCATGTATTCTTTAGTTGGTCACTGTTCTATGAGTACGTGCGTTAGGCCGATGGTGCACACTTTCATTGTGGGCATTCAAAAAGGCGGCGTGTACCTTATAAAATACAGGTGTACATGTGGCCATTTAGGTGTAAGTGTTCATGCCTCGACTTGATGTACATTTCCTCCTATCTTAGAAAGCAAAGTAAGCGCGTACTTGACTTTCTAAAGTAAGCATGATCGGCACATGTAAAAATGCACACTAACCTAGTCACTCCTCATAAAATTACCCTCTATGGGCCCGATATTCATCTAGACATAGCACTGCCCGCTGACCCCTAACCCTGGATATTCAATGTCGTGGCGACGGCTTTGAATATCTCCGTTTATCGCACAGAGGAAACAGCCGTGGATCGCTAACCAGTTAGCAGTGCAATATCACCGCTACCCGGTTAGTGGCAATCTCTGCCTCTGAATGCCCACATCACACCCTGATGCTAACCGGATGGCATCAGGGCAAGTAGGGGAGTTAGAAGGGGATTATTCAACTGTGTAAGTGCCATTACTGGGCTGTCAATCATGTAAATGCCTTTCAAAAATCGGGCCTTATACATTTAACTTGCACCACTAAATATACGTCTCCCTGGTGACCGCGCCATTTAAAGTTAGGCCTGCTACTTTGATGATTTTGGCTCCAATGAATTTGAAAGGCTGCTGTGATCTCTAGATGTCTATCTCTTGATAATTCCATATATTTAATAGAAGGCTGCAGACCAAGAGTGATTTTGGCTAAGTGCAACGTCTGGCTTCTTGCCTTCCAAAAATGCCGGCAGGTGACACAGTAACATCCGTTCTGCATTTTCTTCCCGCATTTCATTTCACTAGCATGGAAATCAGGTGAACAAACCAAACAAAAATAATACAGGGTAATATGTTTTTACCAGATGAATTCAATACATTTCTTGATTAGCTTTTGGGAGCTGACATTCCCTTCCTCAGGTGCAAACATGGAGAGAAACTAACAGACGTGAGCATCTCGCCAGTATACCCACCAGGATATTCCAGTACTTTATCTCTAACGCTAGCTGGAATATGTTTATCTGCCCGTCTTTCCTCATGTCCTTCTGAAATAAAGAGAGCCGTTGCTCTCTCCTCATTGCAGGCTAGTTGCATGCATGCAGGTGAACAGCTGGCGCCCTCTAGTGTTACAGTTTTAAGCTGATCTCAATCACTCTCCTGGATGCTGAACTAGATCTGTTGATCAGTTAGGGAACAGTGGCTAGATCAATGGGCTGGGCACCCAGGAAACTGAGGTTCAGCTGCCATTTCTCCTACCCACCCCCAAGTCACTGTCTTCTTTCCCTCATGAAGGCTGTAAGGTCTTTGGTGCAGAAACATAGTATATCCCCATATTTATTACTCCTGTGCAATGCTGTGTTATTAAATATATTAGAGTCAGCGACTACCCTATAGCTAACCAGTTTAATTTAGGCCAGAAAAGTAGATGTCAGAAATTAAACCCTATAGTTCTTATGATCCTATATGGAGGATATTTTAAGAGATAAGAATCATCTTTTTTCATGTCAATTTGAACACAATGGTGGTGGAGCATTGGTGATTACATATATAAAAAGATCCAGAAAGTCCTTGATGCGATTGAGCGCAAGACTTGAATATGCCAAGTATTTGATTTATTCTTAGCGCTGTTTGGTCTGAGACATTCTGGTCACGGTGGTTAACTATTAATTTATATATATTTAAACCAATAGCTTTCCACATTAAAAAGAGTCCACTTTGAAATATTGTTAGTTTGGAGCTAATTTTGTGTAGTCAGATTTCACCTAAACAGACTTTCTAAAATCTACCTTCACATATATAAAACCAAATTATGACTTAAACAGTAAATATTAAAGCAAACAACTGAAGAAGAGATAGCTAGGGACCAGTAGGTGGAGAATTATAGGATTATGCTAGAGGGGGAATGAATAACAGCATTAGGGGTCGATATTTCAAAGGGTTTATGCAGTTTGCAAGAATCTCAGCAATCCCACTATTCAGTAGCACTAACCAGATTGGCATATCACATAGAGGCCAATTCTGACCGGGCACGTCTGGAAGTCCAAAATCTGGATGGCCTGGATATCCATCCGATTCTGCTCCCAAAGTAGGTAGATGGCCCGCAGGAGCAGAATCAAAACATAAGGCTGGAAATCCCACACATGCCCCGATTCTGGCCCACCAAACATCCAGATGTCTCCCTGGCTAGCCTAGCCAGGCTCCTGCATGGAACTGCAGTGCCACGGCATCCCATCGCCCTGGCACTGCGACTCCATGCAGGATCCCCAATCGCCCACACCACAAAAAAAGTCCTGTTCCCTGCTGTCCAACCCCCTGATCGGATCTTCTGAGGCCATGATTGGGCTGCAGGGAGCCCCCTGCCCTGCTCACCTGCATCCTGGGTCCCAGCCGGCCAGGTCACTGAGGTCAGGGGGGGGGGGGTTATTCTGAGGTGGAATAAGTATGCCACCATCTTCTAGATCACCAACCCCATATATACAGGGTCAGGCCCGAAATCAGCTCTGTACATCCAGGGTCAGACTCCCACCTACTCCCTACTCTTGCTCCTCCTCCAGCCCCTCCCCTCCTGCCCCCATCCAGAGCTCTCTGCACATCTCTACAGTGTGTGGGGGAAGCTCCTTGACATGATTTAGCACCCTGGCATTTAGCGGGATATATGTCCAACCTGAATATTTAGTGCTGGACAATGAATAAGCTCCAATGCTAAATATCTGGTTTAATTTTGATCATGGTCAAGTGCTTTAGTAGCACTGACCACCTTGGCCTGAGTATTGATCTCATTAGGTATAGCAACTACAAGTCCTGACAATTTAGAAGGCTTCCAAATGCTTGACAAAGAGCAGATTTTTTAAACTCTTCTTGAATTTGGAGTACGGTGTTTCTTTCTGCAGGCACAAATGCCATTGTTTACCCCCTGGCTAGGGTTGCCAACTGGTTTCAGATACACCTGACAAACTTGATCCAGTCCTGGGTTTACCCCATTGCATTCAGGGATATATAGTTCTGATCTCTCTATTGCACTCCATAAGAAAAGCAAGACTACAAGTCCTTGCATACAGTGGGGTAAACCCAGGAATGGATCAAGCCTATTGGGCACATCTGGAACCAGTTGGCAACCCCTAATCTGGACACACATGTTTAAGGCCTTTCCATCTCCTGGTTTCTGCATGCAAACTAGTAATATATGTTGTTGACTTTCATTGAGTTAATGTCAACTTATGGCGATCCTGTGGATAATTGTCCAAAACTGTGTTTGCTCTTCAGTCACGTGGCTAATTATTCATAGAGTAACATTCACAGTTGTTGTTATTGTCTTGATCCACCACGTTGCCTTTCTTCCTTGTTTGCATTAGCTTTCAACCTTGCCAAGCATGATGTCTTTCTCTAATGATTTTGTCTTCGCATGATGTGCCCAAAGTACGAACATCGAAGTCTTGTCATTTGAGCTTCTAAGGAAATCTTAGGTTTGATTTCCTGTGGTACCGATTGATCTTTTTTCTACAGGCAGTCCATGGTGTACACAGTATTCTTTGCCAGAACCATAATTCAAAGGCATCAATTTTCTTCCAGTATTTCTTCTTCACTGTCCAATTTTTGCATCCATGTGACATAAGCAAACATATCGTGGCTTGGACAAATCAAATCTTACCAGGTCCTTAATAGCCATTCTGCCAAAAGCAACGGGTCATCGGATTTTTTGACTGCTTGTCATTTCATTATTGATATTGATCCAAGTAGGTGAAAGTTATCTATTTCTATTTCTTCTCCATCAAGGATGACATTTTTTATTTTGCCAGTTGTCAGGATCCTCGTCTTCTTTACATTAAGGTGCAGGCCCATTTTAAGACTATGTTCCTTGATCTTGATAACCAGATGTTTTAGATTGTCTTAACTTTCAGCCAGTAACAAGGTTGTTGATGAGTCTTTCGCCCGTCTTCACACCTTGGCTGTCTTCCTACGGTCCTACTTCTCTGATGATTTGTTCTGCATATAAATTGATTTTAAAGCATTTTGTTTCTCCTTGTTCCATTTGAATTGTTGCTTCCTGGTCAATGTAAAGGTCGTGCATGAGATCTATCAAGTGTTCTGGTATACCTATGCTTCGTAATGTGGTCTAGCGTTTTTCATGATTTATGCAAAGGCCTTGCTGTGGTCAATGAAAACACACGTAGATATCCTTTTTCTGTATTCTTCTGTCTTTTCAAGGATCCATCTCATATCCATGAAAGGTCGGTCCTTTCACTAGGTGGACTAGTAGGCCGCCTAAGATGGCAGACCTCTGTGGGAGGCAGACAATGTGCTTTGGTACACATGGCCTGCTGCTTCTGACCCCCCCCCCCCCCCACCGACTACCTGTTCCGCCAGCATGCCCGAATGCCACTTCAAGGTAATGACTAGTCTCTCTGAAAGCAGGACAATCTCATGAGGCTTGCCTTCACCATGCTCCTAACACTCTTGCGTTCCCTTTTTTCTGTCACTATCTAAGGTGAGCAGTCTTCTTCCACAGGGGCTCTCAAACCACACTTTTGAAGCAAAAGACTGGGCATTTTACTCCCACTAAGGAACCTCTCTGCTCCCCCCCCCCCTCCTGCTATGGGCATGGGCTTGACTCTGCTATTCCCTTGTCAATCTTCCAGACATTTATCATGCATATTTCAGGGCTCACACCTACCTTGCTACTACCCTAGAAGTAGCACTCTGTGGGTGAGAGGGATGTTTTTTGTAACTCTGTATAGCGCCAAATATCTAAAGTAGGTGCGAGTGTTTAGTGGGAAGTCAGTCATGTCTGGATGGGAGTTGTGCCCCCTGGATTGGTGGGGATGTGCTTTCGTTTGGAAACAAAATGAAAAATGCAACAAAACATCATGTTTCCAAACAAAACAAAAAACACAATGAAATTTGTTTTTATTTCATTCTTCTAAAACTAAAGATGAACTAAAATGAAAAAAAACCCTAAATACTAAAAATAAATGAAGATTTAAAAAATGGTGTGTATAGCCCTATGGAATACACACGGTCATAAGACCGTCTTCACTGACCTGCATTTGAACGTGGGAAATCTTATACCGAATGCTTGAACCTAAATGACTTGTTTTATTTTTTTTATAAAAAAGACTGTGTGAACCAATGTTAATGATGCATCGGCAGCAGGGAGAGGCTAAACTACCCCTTGTACTCTTAGTACAGTGCCTGGAGAGATATGTCTCATTTCTGGAGAACAGCATCACCTCCAGCTATGAATCTCACGCCTCTGATGTACACAAACTGTAGAGCAAAGACTATTCAAGAAAACGATGAGTTTGCATGTCATACCCTGGGAAAATGGAATTATTTTGTGTCCATAGCTGGCTGGTAGCCCAAATCAGCTGTAGTGAAAGGCCGGTGTGCTCACTTCACCGCCATCCTATTTAGATGAGCACAACCCTGTCCCCAGGGCACAGGGCTCACATTTTCATCTATGTCAATGTGACTTGTGAAGCAGTAACTAGCCATAAAAACCCTTACTATTGCTTGGCATGGATCTTCTAAACAGATCAGGTCTGGAGCTACCTTCACGAGCATTCTTAATTTTAGGGAATGCAAAGATTTCTTTGACATATGTCAAATGCAACAGCTAGGTAGCACCTCTCCACATCTTGTCCTTCTATGTCCCTCCTCCCTGACAAACACCGCACCATAGTGAAGTCTGTTCTGCAGCCATCAAGGGGCTTAATCTCTCATAAAAACTCCTTGAACGAGGCAATGAATCTGCTGCCAAAAGTCACGGCTGAATGAATCACAAAACTAGCACGTGAATTCATCTTCATCTCTTCACATCTCTCTGCCCTTTTCCCATGAATCTTTACAAAATAAAAATGTAACGCATACCAACCATTCAGTGTTCAGAGATACAAACAAATACGAGATTAAGGCACCTTTGAAAGGAAGAAAAGAGCTCCCCAGCCCACTTCATGAGCTGCAAAAACGGAAGACTTCTGAAAGATTTTTAACACAGATGATAGGGTGCAGTCCTATTCTAGGCCAGAGGGGATAAGGGATTTGTGCGGAGCTAGAAATACAACTTTGAGTCCTTCAACAACAAGAACCACAATAAACAAGTTGCTTTATATTGTAGTTTACTGCTACAGAAATGCTGATGACCTAACTCACTGTCATGGGACAACTGACAACCAGAACCAGACAAATTTCCGTTTTACTACTACTATTCATTATTTCTATAGCGCTACAAGGCATACACAATGCTGCACAGATACATGTATAAAAGGGGCCCCTGCTTGTCAGAGTTTACAATACTATAGCTGAGAACAAGGACACAAGGAACAAGGCACGTCCCCTCTCCGTTAGTTACAGGAACTCCGAATCACCTAGCGAGTTAGAATTCCCCACATAGTAAGGTCCACTGATCATTAATTATAAGGATCCACTCACCATTAATTACGTTTCATTTGTCCTATAATTTAAAGATGTAAATAGTTTACTTTGCAATCCAAGTTTACCTTCCTGTGACATAATTACCTTGTTAGCCAAGTTTATTGACCCTGTTTAATGTAACTCAGACACTTGTTTTTGTGCTGAATTTTTGTGTTCGATGTAAACCGCGCTGATGTCAAATAGTGAGGTATATAAGAAATGTAAAATAAAAATAAATAAATAAAATAAACAATTAGGGAAAGGAGACTAAGCGGATCAGGATCCAAAAGCAGCCTCAAAGAGGTGAGCTTTTAGCATGGATCTGAAAAGGGGCAGAGATGAAGCCTGATGTACAGACTCAGGTAGTTTGTTCTAGGCATAAGGAGCAGCAAGGTGAAGCGATCTGCCAGAAGAGCAGAAATCATGAGGAGGGGTTTAGGGTGTAGGGAGAGATGAGAGAGGAGAGGAGAGGATGAATGCATTTATAAGTCAGAAGGAGAAGTCTCAACTGGATACAGAAATGGAAGGGAAATGAATGAAGTGACATGAAAAGAGGGGTTATATGAGCATATCAGGGCTGGCAGAAGATTAGCTGCGCAGCAGAGTTTTGAAGGGTAGGGAGATGATTCAGAGGGAGACCTGCAAGGAGGAGCTGGCAATAGTCTAAACAGGAGGTGACTAAGGAGTGGATAAGCATCTTAGTAGTGTGTTCAGAAAGGAATGGGCAGATTTTGCTAATGTTATAGAGAAAGAAACGACAGATTGGATGTGTGTGGAGAAGGAGAGGGAGGAGTCAATGATGACTGCAAGGTCGCGGGTTGAGGAAACAGGGAGTAGAAGAGTACTATCCACAGAGACTGAGAAAGGAGGAAGGGGGAGGTGAGTTTACGGGGAAAAATAAGAAGCTCGGTTTTGGCCATATTCAATCTTGAATGGCAGAAAGACATCCAGGCAGGCAGAGATCTACGCCTGGAGTGTCAGAGAAACACTAGGTGTAGAGAGATAGATCTGAGAGTCATCAGCACAAAAATGGTACTGAAAACCATGGGAGGAGAGTATAAAGAGGGCCTGAGTATAAAGAGAGAAAAGGAGTGGGCCCAGAACAGACCCTTGAGGTACACCAACTGAAAGTGAGATAGCAGCAGAGAAGAATCCACAAGAACAAACACTGAAAGAGCGATGGGAGAGATAAAGAGTGAACCAGGATGGCACAGAGCCCCTAAAACCAAGTAAGGATAATGTGTTGAGGATAAAATGGTGGTCAATAGTGTCAAAAGCAGCAAAGAGATCCAGAAGAATGCGAATTGAGTAAAAACCCTTGGATTCAGTTGGAACAAATTGCTGGAGACCTTGGCAAAAGCCGTCACAGTAGAATGCAAAGGATGAAAGCCAGATTGTAGTGGATGCAGAAGGACCATGCTCAAGAAGCCTGGAAGTGAAGGGGAGAACGGAGATGGGTTGATAATTGGAAGGACAAGTAGGGCCAAGTGAAGGTTTCTTGAGGAGAAGTATTACCATTGCATGCTTAAAGACTGCTGGGACAGTTGCAGTGGAGAGTGATAGGTTAAGAATATGAGAGATGGAATGGATGACAAAGGAGGAGCTGGAGTTAAGGACATACATCCCCACTGTTCATGGCACAGCATGACCCCCATAGTGTATCTGCATTTTCAGAAAACCTTTGACAAGGTCCCTCATGAGAGATTCTTGGTGAAATTAAAAAGTCATGGGATAGGAGGCAGTGTACTATTGTGGATCAGGAACTAGTTAAAAGATAGAAAGCAGAGGGCTAAATGGCCAATTTTCCCTATGGAGAAAGGTGAATAGTGGAGTACCCCAGGGATCTGTGTTGGGTCCACTGCTTTTTAACATATTTGTAAATGACTATAAAATGGGAATAATGAGTGAGGTAATCAAATTTGCAGATGACACAACATTATGTAAAGGTATTAAATGCAAAAGGATTTTGAAAAATTGCAAGAGGACCTTGAAAAATTGTAAGACTGGACGTCCAAATGGCAGATGAAATTTAATGTGGACAAGTGCAAAGTTATGCACCTAGGAAAGAACAATCCAAACTATGGTTACACGATGCAAGGTTCCATATTAGGAACCACCACCCAGGAAAAATATTTAGGCGTCATCGCAGATAGTATGTTGAAACCCTTCGCCCAGTGTGCAGCGGTTGCCAAGAAAATAAGTAGAATACAAGGAATCATAAGGAAAGGAATGGAGAATAAAACAAAGGTTATTATAATGCCTCTGTATTGTTTCATGGTGTGACCTCACTGCAAATATTGTGTGCAATTCTTGTTGCCATATTTTTAAAAAGATTTAGGGGAATTAGAAAAGGCACAGAGAAGAGTGATAAAAATGGTCAAGAGAATGGAAGAATACCCCTATGAGGAGAAACTTAAAAGACTGAGGCTCTTCAACTTGGAAAGGAGACGACTGGGGGAGATATGATAGAAGTTTATAAATTAATGAATGGAATGGAACAGGTAAACGTAGATGGGTTATTTACCATCAAAAGGTAGAAAGACTAGAGGACACATGATGAAGTTACAATGCAACCCATTTAAGACTAATGAAAGAAAATAATAAAAGAAAATATTTTTTACTCAACGTGTAATCAAACTCTGAAATTCATTACTGGAGAATGTAGTAAAAGCTGTTAGTGTAGCCGGGCCAAAAGGTTTGGACAAATTCCTGGAGGAAAAGTCCATAAACCATTATTAAAGAGGACCTGGGAAATCCACTGCTTGCCCTGGGACAAGCACTGAGGAACCTGTGTTCCTCTTTGGGAACCTGCCAGGTACTTGTGACCAGGATTGACCACTGTTAAAAACAGGATACTGGGCTTGATGGACCTTGGTCTGACCCAGAAAGGCATTTCTTATGTTCTTATGCAAGTCAAAGTCTGCTCTTGAGATTCTTGTCTAGGTCCTTCGTAGACATTCAGCCAAGAACAATGTGTCATTGGATTTCTTGACTGCTTGTTGTTTCTTTATTGATTACTGATCCAAGCAGATTAAGTTGTCCTCTATTTAATTTTTCTCCATCAATGATGAACTTATTGATATTGCCAGTTGTCAGGATCATTGTCTTCTTTACATTAAATTGCAGGCACATTTTAAGACTATGTTCCTTGATCTTGAGAAGCAAATGTTTCAGATCATCTTCACTTTCAACCAGTACTGTGATGTAATCAGCATAGTGAAGTTTGTTGAGTCTTCTACCAATCTTCACACCTTCTGTTGAGCTTACAAAAGAAATATTAGACTTACCAAATTCTAGTGTTTCCTTCAATGGTTAGAGTAAAAGCTGAAAGAGAGCCACTGCTGCTTGCTGGGAGACTACAGCACCCCCTGCTAGGGTTGCCAACCGGCTGGTTTTCAGCCGGCCTGGCCATTTTTTCCATGGCCAGGCTGGCTGGCTGCTGGCAAAGAAGAGAAACCAGCCCTTGAAAAGCCATTTTTTTGCTCTGGCCATGGGATCGGGAGCAGCCAGAGCAGAAAACCGGCTTGTGGTCCGCAGTCCGCCCCCCCCCCCCCTTGCAGCCACTGCTTCTGTTTCTTACAGAGCAGCAGCTGCAATAAAGTTACGTTTAAAAAAAAGACAACTTGTGAGGAGCCCTCCAGCACTAGGAAACTCCTGCTACAGTGCCCGCCCCCTCTGATGTCACTTCCTTTTCAGCCCCAGCACTGCAGCAGGAGTTTCCTAGGGCTGGAGGGCTCCTCACAGGGTTGTTGTTTTTTTAACTTAACTTTATTGCAGCCGCTCCTCTGTAAGAAGCAGGAGCAGCGGCTGCAAGGGGTGAAGCTACATTGGGGGGGGGGGGATGAAGCTACACCTGGGGGGGGAGTTGAAGCTACACTGGGGGGAGGGGGAGGGGGAGAAGGTAAAACTATACTGGGGGTGAAGCTGCACTGGGGAGGGAAGGTGAAGCTGCAATGGTGGGGTGTAGCTACATTGGGGGGAGGGGGGAAGGTGAAACTGCACTGGGGGGGGGGGGGTGAAGGTGAAGCTGTATTAGGGGGGGTGAAGCTACACAGGGGGGTGGGCAGAAGGCTCCACACAGGTTTAATTTTGTTTTTAACTTAACTTTATTGCAGCCACTGCTCTGTAAGAAGCAGGAACAGTGTCTGCAAGGGGAAAGAGGTGGCAGAAGGGACTGACAGAGGGAAGGTGAAGGCTGGAAGAGAGCTGAAAGAGGGGGGGAAGGATATGGCAGGGAGGGACTCACAGGGTGAAGGAGGTGGCTGGAAGAGAGTGGGTAAGGAGAGGGCTCAAAGGGAGCTGACACCTGGGAATGGTACTGGTAAGTGACTGGGTATTGGGGAGGAGGCAGGAAGGGAGGGGGTACTGGGACTGGAAGGGAGCAGAAACGTGACGATGGCACTGGAAGGGGGATGGACAGAGGGCAGGGTGACTGGAAAGGAGCTGACACAAGGAAGGCACTGGGAGTGGAAGTGAGCTGATATCTGGGATGGTGTTTGGACTACAAGGGGCTGGACAGTGAGGAAGGAGGGGGACTAGAAGGGAATGGACACCACTGGCAGTTCTGGGAACACAAAGGGATTGATATTGGAATGTAATGGGAGGGTAGGGGAGGACTGGAAAGGGGGCTGATGGAAGGTTACTGGGACTGGAACTAGGCTGATGGAAGGAAGTGAAGAAAAGAAAAAAAGAGACAAGAAATGGCAATGGACTATAGACCATAGAAAACAAGCTAAGAGAAGACGGGAAAACGGAAGCTTCAGATCGGGACCAGCATGATCAGAGAATAAAATGGTCAGACAACAAAGATAGAAAAAATAATTTTATTTTCAATTTAATGATTGAACTTTGTACTACGTTTATATTTTACACAGTATGGGGAACTGCATCGCTTATTTATCTGATACTGCACTGCATGCAGAGTCTGTCTTCTTGGGGTTTAAGTTTAATTTTTGTCTATATATTTCTCTTTTTGTTTTGTGCTCATTTATTGATGAAGACCTGTCTGTATTGTGTGTATGTGTGTGTCTGTCTGTCTGTATTGTGTGTGTGTGTGTGTGTGTCTGTATTGTGTGTGTGTACAACCAATGCTGCGTATTCTGTCAGTATAGAATTTCTGTTTAAGAATGTGTAGGAGTCTTGCTTGTTCAGTTTGCACATTGCCCTGTCTGCAATTTTTTTTGGGTACAGGGGGTGGAGCAAGGATGGGGTGGGGGTGGGGCAGGGAAAGGGTGGGCGGGTGGGCATGGGTGGAGCGTGACTACCCACAGGTGGCGGGTTTTTCTCTTTCAAAAAGTTGGCAACCCTACCCCCTGCAAGCAGCTGCGGAATGCATTCACTTTAACAGAAACAGGAATAAACAGAAGATGACTGACTCACTCTGCACAAGTCAGTAATGCCTGGGTTAACTTCCACTTACTCGGCCAACCCTAGGCATGTTTGGGCATGTTGCCTGTACATGTCCCCGTGCTGCTACAGACCCTGCACTGCCTGCAAACCCCCAAAACTTTAAACAATCACTGTTCCCTCCATCCACTGCTGCTGCATCTACTCAGTGGCCGCAGGGGCAACAGTAAAAATGGTGCAAATCATGGGGCCTCTCTGGTTGTTCTGGTACAGGGCCGGGGCAGCAGCCGCAGCGGTAGCAGCAAAAATAATATAGATCGTGGGGCTGCTCTGATTGCTAAGGCTCTGGGGCCATGGCCAGGAAGGAGGTGGCAGTGGAGAAGAAGGGCAGCACCCCAGTCCCAGGCCTGAAAGTCACATGAGAAGAAGAGGTGTAGCCAGCAGAGAGTGAACAGGTCAGGCAGCAGCCTCGAACTGCAGCAAAGTCCCAGGAGGGTGGCCGCCCCTGCCATGATTCAAATTAACCACAGATGGTTCAATGGCTGAATGTCATCAATATCCCTCCATTCTAATTTCAAGTTTCATGTATATGTTTGTTTGAAATTTGTTGCATGTAAAAGTTATGTTTCAATGTAAACGGTCCCTGATCTCTGGAAGGGGCAGCATAGAACAACGTTTCAAATGAATAAACAAATAAATAAATTAATGCTGACTCCTGAACTTTGATGAGATGGATGCATCAGCCAAGCAACATTGAGGTGGAGGGAAATGCTACATGGGAGGGAGGGAGCGTTGAGGAGATAGGCAGGACCATGCGGCAGGGGGGAGGGAAAGATACTAGAGCTACTGGACACAGGAGGGAGATGTAGAGGAGAGGAGATATTGAACATGGGGTAAAGGTTATAGGGAGAGGGAGGGGGATGCTGGACACAAGGGAAGGGGAAATAAGGAGATGGAGAAGAGGGGGGAGGGAGGCGTTATAGAGAGAGAGGCACAAGGGTGAATTTGGAAGATGAAGAAGAGAAAGATGCCGGACATTGGGAGAGGAGGGAATGGTGAGGTGGAGAGAAGATGCTTGTCATGGGGAGGGTTCACATGGAAGTGAAGGGGGGATGGACATGGGGAGGGGTGGGAGGGAGGAGAGATGCTGGATAAGGGGCATACAAAGATGAGGAGGAGCTACTGGATGGAGGGGGGGGTGACACAGAGCTACAAAGGAGAGAAACTGGACTTGACAGGAATTAGGAAGATGGAGTAGAGATGTCAGACACGGGAGGAAATAAAGAGAACGGTGGGAGTGCTGGACATCAGAGCACAGGAGAGAGGAGACATTTTGGATATAGTGGGGGGATATTAGGCAAAAGAGAAGTGGAGATGCTGGGTGGGGAGAGAGAGAGGGGGAAGATTTTAGATGGGAAGAGGCTGGAGAGTAGGAATAAAGGGGGGGAGAGACAGGCAAATTACTGCTAGAGGGGGAATAAGAGGCTGGGGAGAGAGAGAGAGAGATGGGGAACTAGGAGAGTTGGGGCTAAGATTGGACAGCATTCAACTAAGGACAAGATGGTAAGGAGGGAAGAGAGCTGAGTCCATGGAGATGGAAAAAAGCTGAAAAGAAAAAAATCCGTCTCAGGAATGGATGTAAAGGACCTCGTAGCATTGATGGGATTCGACCAGTTCCTGCCTCGACCCTTGTTCACCAAACCGGGCCAAACACGGTGTTGCAGTGCCCGCTCTGTGCTGGCAGGAATCCCCCAACTTGATAATGTTTGACAGAATCAGGGGATCGCGGTATTGGGAGAAGCCCCCTATGCCGTCAGAACATTGCCAGGCAGGGGAGCAGGCCACTGGGCCACCAGGAAGTTGTGTACTCTCAGCAGAGAGCAGCAGCCCACGAGTACGGCCGCTGCAATGCTTCACACATGACACACGTGGGCGGGCTGGGTCCGAACCGGTTCCTTGGCGTAGATCCCACAACTATTTGAGACCCTGGAAAGAGATAAGAGAATATGCAGGAAAGCAGAAGCTAAAGACTGGAACCAACATGAACAGAAAAATTAAATAGCCAGGCAAATGTAAAAAAAGTATTTTATTTTCAATTTAGTGATTGCAATATACCAGTTTTTGCAATTTACATATGCTTTATATGCATCTTTCCATTTCTCTGTTGTTGCAATACATGCAGTGTGGCTTTCTCTGATTTGTTTAATTTTTGTCAACAAATTTCTATTTTTAGTTTGTGGTCACTTATTCTGTACTTGGTGAGGGTCTATCTATGCTCTAAGGGTGTGACTGAAGCCAGGTTTTCTGTTAGTATAGAGTTTCTATGTTGGCATCTGACTTGCTCAGTTTTCCCAGTAGATGTATGGATGTTCTAGGTTCCACAACAATATTTTGGGTGTCACCATTTTCTGGTACACTTCTTGTGTGAGTTTTGGAAGTTTGTGCTGTTATGGAATGGTGGATTTCCTCTATGGGTCCTGTACTGTAGGTTCTTGGTGTGTCGTCAACACTAGGGTCTTGGTGGTTGGTCATGCAATATGGATTACTCTGAGATTTGCAGTTTTGTACTCTTGATGTTGCCAGTGTGAATTTTAAAACATTTTGCAAGTTCACATTCAAGGAAATCTCAAATTTTAAGAGAATGTCTCAGCTTAATTTTGTTCAGTAGCCTGATGACTTCACTGCTGCTGATTTCTGAGCTTTTCCAGTTCTAGCACAGTCCAGTCCAGAGTGGGCACTATGATCTTCAATTCATGGGTACCAGGATTCGTTTCTTATTTTATATCTTTCCTCCTCATTAATAAATGGTCAAAACACTGACCAAATAAATCAGGCATGCAGATATTTATGATGGGTTGTTTTTTTATGGGTGTGTGAAAGTAGTTTTAAGTTCATTTTTATTCATGACTGTTATTATGTTTATTTAATTGTAATGTTTGTTTTAATAAATTGTATATGTGTGTTAGGAAGCCACCTAGGATTTTGGATGAGCGGCATATAAATTTTAAAATAAAGCAAAATACATTTATGCAAAGGAGGCCCAATGGATATGTACATATTTAAGCAAATGAGGCCCCGCAATGAGTCTCCACACATGCCCTGCATAACCCTCGGGCCGCCCTGTGCGTAAGTGCTAGGAATTATGGGAAGCCTACCTGGTGCACAGTCTGGATCACAGGCACAAAGTCCGTATGCTCACTGGGACTAAGCGAAGAAAGAGAAAGGTATTGAGCAGAGACAGAAAGTGGCTAAGCCGAAAACAGACACCTCTGGAAGGTTCTTAGCTGCTCCAGAGCTGAAATATCGCGGTCAGAGGAGAGAGACAAAAGCACAGAAAGAAATCCCTCCAAGCGGCCAAAGTCCTCTGCCGGGATTTCACACAAACCATCATCAGGACTCATAATGCTTTCCGATAAATTAATCAAGTGCTCATAAACATTTCGTCCTCTCTCCTCTACCCACAAATGAGCCCAAATCTATCTTAACAGAACAACTGTAGGCTACAAAACACTTCCAAAAGCTGAACCGACACATTAAAGCTGAAGCTAATGTTAGATTTTTCATTTTGTTTTCTTTTGGATTTTGTTTCGGGGTCAGTGCCGGCAGCATGCTCTATCACTCAGTAGTGTGCACTGGTGGTAAATAGTGCATGCTACAGCGTTGTCAAGTTAGCCAGCTCCAGGAGTGAGATTTTAAGCCAGTCCTGGATTTCTGATAGACTCATTCTAATGCATTATGGGACCCGCAGCACTGATTCCAATGGCTAAAATCAGGGACTACAAATACTATACTGCACTGCAATGTAAAGTTAAAAGCAGAACTGGCAAAAAATCTCACGCCTGGTACTGGGTAACTTGGGAACTCTGGTCCATCACTCCGTGACTAATGATCGTGTGCCCTGCAAACACTACAGTAGTCATGCACAGATGCGTTATTGCTGAATAGTGAGCACTTTTGCTCAGTTGTGCGTGTTATGCACCCAAAGCTTGCACTAATTATGACAGACAGGAAATGATGACATTTTGGGATTTTTACTTCTGATTCAGGTTGAAAACAACCTGAAACGATATAGAAAATGTTGACATATTGTCGCCAACCTCCCCCTGGTGGCCGGTGGCTGAATGGGGAGGTTGGGCATATAGTTAATTTTAGGAGAGGAGGGTTCTTTAAGGCCAGGTGCAGCCTGGTCTATGTAGTCCTGCTCCTGGTGCAAATAAGTCATGTAAGCCAAATGGAGGGAGAATAAGGCTTTTATTTCCCTTTTCACAAAAAGATTCGTTGGGCTACAAAAATTAAGGAAAGTCCTTCTTTTCAGGCATAAACCAAACTCAAGGTACAAAGTAAACTGTTATGATCTTCACAGTAGTAGAAAGGAAATTAACCAAGGATTCTTTCAACATTGGAGTAAATTACATGTCTGAACATTCTTCTTTCATTCAGCACAAATATGAAAACTTCTTACGGTAATATTTGTATGGCTCCCAGTTCCGGCAGTGATTCCAAATCACCCACAACACACATGGAACAATCCATCAATTCCTCCTGAGATGAGGAAATAGGGTCTATAAGCTCCGCTTGCATCAGTTCTAAATCACTATTATCTTCTTCTGAGCTGGGGCTCTCTCTGGCTGTTATCACTGGCCAGTCCCTATTTCTGTTCCCTTGTTTTCCATACAGTTGTTCTAAGGTTCTTAAATGAGCGTGGCCTGTTTTATTGCCTCTATATCTTGGCTGGTGAAACTCTGGCCTGCTTTCTCTTCTTTTAAACTGGGCATCTGCTTTATAAGGGCTTCTAGCAGCTGAGCCTTTCTTTGTAGCAGCAGATAAGCATGCAATAAATAAAACCAGGAGTCTTTTCAAGGATCCAAGCCAGTTTAATGTGCACATGGCTCAAGCAATAAGCAATTTCAAAATGGCTGAGCAATGGTTTCTAGCAAAACAACAACTTTTATAGCGTTCTTCTCCATTCTAGACATAGGCAAACTTTTCATTGGTCCCAGTAACCCCTCTCACCCATCTATTGGTCCCGGTACTGATATGGCTACCCAATCGGGACCCTGGTCTGGGCTCAGCACCTGGTTTCCCCCCTTCTAGTCCCAATTACAATGGTCAGTGTCTCTAACTTGTTACATCTCTCCTCCAAGGTCGCTTAGCTTGTTAAAACATATGGGAAGCAGGGCACTGTAACCTTGCTTTTTGCAGAGTTAATTAATTCCATAGAAGCATAGCACACCTTATCAGTACCAATTAAACTTGTTTTTCTATATTTTCTAAGTTTCGTTTCTGCTTAGCTATGTTCAGTTAAACTGAGTTAAGTTTCAATTCTATGGTGTCATCATTCAGGGGGGTTTTCATTCCTCTGGGCCTAACTACAGGCTTCAGTTACAGGTCAAGCTGCTTAGGCCTGTCTGCTTAGTTCAATTAGCATGGATCATAGGCCGTCGCCTACCACATTCCCCCCTTTGATTATTCTCACCCGCATGTTAATAAGGTGTGAGAATCAAATCACATAATACTAGGTAAAGGTATCACTCTGTGGTATAGGGTAGTAAGTTCACATAGCTAGTATCTTTGTAGCTGCCTTATGCTCTACAGTGTTATTAATAACTGAAGTTATCATTCGCAAGCAAAGTAGCAAGAAACAAGGGAGCAACAAGCAGATAGTCAAAGTCCATAGTTTGGCAAGAGTGGGACAAAAAACTAAAGGATTAGAAGGTTCAGTTGCATCTTTGTTGTGCTGTCGTAAAGCTTCTGATTTAGACAGACCAGCTGTCCATCCTTCGTAGTAGATTGTGGTCCAGTCCAAACAAAACACAAACTGTCAACAATGGGGTGGGCCAATACCCACTCACTAGTAGTATTATGTAAATCAGTCTGATTGTATAGGATAGAATAGTTCAGTTCTTGCGTCTCCCAGGGCCACTGATCTCCCATCTTAGTTCCTCCACAATAGAAACAGTCAGAAGTGTGGAGACTAGATGCTATTGCTCCAGCAAGTTCAAGAAACAAGTTCTGGTGGTGGCATGAGGAATTGCAATGGTGGCTTGCATAGCCTTGTAGAAAGTCAAGATCTAGAACAACTTTTGGATTGGAGAGTATACCAATGCAAGTATAGGAAGAATGATAAAACAAGGTCTGAGTGACCTTCGGTCCAGTTCATGTTGTACTTATACAGGCTGCCCAGGGAGATAAGGCAAAAGTCATTTCAAAGCACTCCAAAACTGTTGCCAGAATAAAGCAATAATATTAATTCATAATGGGCATAGTCTCTGGAAAATTGGAGGAACTGTCGACTTCCACAACAGATAACAGATGTAGGGTTGATTGTAGATCCTCAAGCTTCTGCCGTACGTAGACCTACCAACTTTTTGGCAGGAGTAGGGCTGTAGATTCCAAAGTATCACTGTCCTCTGGGATGTCTCAATTTCTTAAAATATCATAGCATAGTCTCTTAGGCTATTATTGCTTCCTTAGAGCAGTTCACTCTTTAGGAGATCAAAACAGTCTTTTCAGAGTATTTAAACACAGTCTCTTAGAAGATTCAATTTCTTAACACAACACAGTCTCTTTCTGATGATTGCAGTTTTTTCCAGATGCGAGGCTTACCTTCAGATAAACAAACAGTCTTGAAATAGTGCAGTTTCTGAGGGACCAATAAGTCTTAGGTCCGTGGTTGTTGTCGTAGGGTGAGGTGCAATGGAGTCTCAGGATGCTGTACAGTAGTCCAGTGATCGGGTTCAAGAGCAGCTGCTGGCTTCACTTGATTATGATGGGTCCAAGGTTCAAATTCTGCGACTTTTACTGCAGTTGGAGTTGACAGGATGACAACATAGGGTCCCCTCCAATGCAGGGCTAACAGTATCTTTCTCCACTCTTTGATCCACACCGAGACTCCAGGCTTGAAAGGATGCAGGGGTTCAGGCAAATTGATGAGTAATCGATTTTGTACTCAGGTATGAAGACTCCTGCAAAACAGAACTTAAAAGCAATAGTTCATATCTAATAATTTCAGATCCTATCTGTCTCATATCTCCTTTTATTTCCTATACAATAGGCAGGGGTTGCCTATACAGAATCTCAAAAGGGGAAACTCCTAAAGACTTAGCAGGGGCTAAGTATATCCTAAGAAGGACTATGGGAAGAACCTGGGGCCACTTCAGATAAGCCTCTTGGCAAAGTTTGGACAACTGAGATTTCAGGGTTCTATTCATACATTCTACTTTTCCTAAATTCTGAGATCTATAGGCAGTATGTATCTGTTAATATCAATATCTTGGGGCTATACTTAATGGACTTGCTTCCTAAGGTTATCCACCCTCATTCTTTGTACAGGGTCCCATGTGCATGCAAGGTTGTAAGGGCATACTTGGAATCTGGGTACACATTTAGACAGGGCCCTTTTGCTATTGTTAGTGCTCTAGTGAGGACTAGCAGTTCAGCTTTCTGTGGTGAAGTTTCTGGGGCCAGGGCTGAGGACTCAACTACCAAATCAGGGGTCACCACTGCATATCTAGCACAACAATGTCCATTGATGATGAAACTGCCTTCAGCCACAAAGAAAGTCTGTTCAGGGTTCTCCATAGGGACATCAGTCAAATCCAGGTGGCTTGAGAATACAGTGTCCATAATTTCTAAACAGTCATGATCAGGGGATCAAGACCAACTGATAACAACATAGCAGGATTGAAAGCTTGACTGACCCTTCAGTTGTATCTGGGGTTTTCACACAACATACTCTAATACTTCAACATTCATAGATTTGTTAGCTAGTAATTTCCTTTGTATTTCATATTGGTTAGAACAGAGTGTGGTACAGTAACTTGAAGATTCTGTCTCAAAGGGATTTTTCTTTTAGTTTTTGCTTACTAGGAAGGCTGTAGCTGTAACAGCTTCTCAAATAAGGTCCAAGAGATTGAGTCAACACTCCTAGAACATTTCCTTGCGACTCATGAACATAGAGACTGTAAGGTTTTCTGGACATCTGGTAGACCCAGAGCTGGTGATAACATCAGAGCGGTTTTCAAAGATCAAAAGACTGCATTCCTATTCAAGTCCCCATTCCAATGGAGACTTTTTCATTCCTTTGGTAGCTTGATACAATGTGATACAATGGTTTTGCTAGCAGCGCAAAATTGGGGATCCATATACAACAGTACCCTGTGGCACCCAAGAAGGCTCTCACTTGCCTCCTGGTGGTTGGAGTAGGAATACTGCATACAGCTGCTTTGCGTTCTGGTAAGGGTTCCAGGCGTCGAATTCCGCTGGACAACTGGAATCCTAGGTATTTAACTTGTTTGACATAATTATGCTTTGGCTCTTGAGACTTTGTATCCAGCCTCATTAAAAAGGTGCAAGAGTTCACTGGTGGCTTGTGGACATTCACTTTCTGAGTTGGTGGCTATAAGCAAGTTGTCCACATATTGCAGTAGAATTCTTTCTCCTGGAATTACTGGATAACTTGTCAAATCTTTTTGCTGAGTAAGGCAAGTTCTTGAATTCTTGAGGTAATCTTGTCTAGGTGAGTTGGCCCTACCTCCTTGTAGTGGGGTCTTGGGCTAAGCGTATACAGAAAAAGGCATCTTTTTAAGTCCAGAATGATGAAATGTATAGCTTCGGCAGAGATCAGTTCCAAGAGAATATAAGGATTTTGGTACCACTGGTTGTATAGTTTCAGCTGCATCATTCATTCTTCTTAGATCCTGCACTGGGCGGTAATCACCTGTCCCAGGCTTCTTGACTGGCTTGAGGGTGACAATGGCAGGGGCTATGTTCTTCGCTAGGCCAGGTGGATTATCTTCTGCCCATCCTCCAGGTGGGGCTATGAGGTTGGTAGGTATACAGGAACTAGCTGGCTTGATTGGAGATGCACTATAGAACTGCTACTCTTCTTCTCGGGAACAGTCAGCACCATCAATCCAGCAGGCTCTGGGTTCACAGTCATTTGCATTCCTCTCTCTTCAGCAAAGGATATCTGTGCTTGAAGCTTTGCAAGCAGGTCTCGGCCCAAAAATGGAATAGGGCATTCAGGCATATACAGGAACTGGTACATTATTATTATTATTTTTTTAGTTCACACATGCGGTTCTGCAAAAAAAGGCTTTGTGGCCTTAGCCCCAGTAGCTCTGATAATGGTGGTGCATCTAGAAAAACACAGGGGCTACTGGCTCTAGTATTCTGCTCCTGTATCCCCCATAAAAGTCCATATATTGGTCCCCTATTTTTCAGACTGACTCCTGGGGACCCAGGGAAACTGGAGATTCCGGTCTGGCCTAGTCTTCATCCATGCTGTAGCCCTCTTCGGCTGCCACTCACGCTATAGCTGCTTCACTCTCATGCTGAAACACTGTGCTTGGTTTATTGTTTTATGACTTTGCAATCAAGTACTCCCTCCTCCCCTCCTGGGGAGGAGTCAAGATACGGGCATTCACTTCTCTAATGTCCTTCTTTTTCTATAATGGGCGCACTCACACCCAGTTTTCACATCCGCTGCTCCTTCGATTAGGAAAACCTCCACATCATCCAACTAAAATATCTGTTCTCTTTTTTCCATCTTACAATTTTTACATTCTCTGTCCTTCTTCAACAATCCACATACTTTCTGATAAACTTTCATTTAACCATTATGCCCGCTAATTCATCCAGTTCTCTGCAATTTCCGTTCATTAGTTCAATCAAGTCCTAAAACTTCTCAGTGCAGTTTTTTTCTTCCCAGTTCTAAACAAGTCTGGTCAGCTGACTTTCACTCCTGGGCTCTGTTTCTCCTAGCAAAGCTCTATCTGGGAGGTTTCTTTTTTTTTTTTTTTCATTCACTTCTCTCTTTGACTGACTGACAAAAACGCAAATTCTCCTGGGCTGCTAGATTGCATGGGGTATATAGTGAAGGCTGCCTGCGCTATTTGGATTGGGTTTGCATAATACTGTTCATGGCTAGTGCAAAGCTGGCCCTGGACCTAGTGCAATGGGATTAGGATTACGTGACCCTCCCTCTTACTGGTGCAATGTACATCTGAAGGCATACGGCAATCAGGCTGAACTAGCAAATAAATCTCTATTTGTAGTGCCATCGGTACTTTAAACTGTGCCAGGGCTGCGGAGGTGGCTAGTGACGTTTAGTGACGTTTGCAGGGAGGTATCCCCCCTCCCCCCCTTGTTCCAGGCTCTGCCCGGGATGATGGCAGAGCTGAGGGAAATAAACGGGCAGGATTTTTTTTTTTTTTTTTAAACATTTAACCAAGAATCCTATGTAGGGGAACTATTCTCTGTACAATCTGATAAACACGGGAAACTACGGGGCCATGAAGTAACTAACACTGGAATCTGCATGGACTCTGACCCCCCTTCCTCCCCCCATGGTGACGTAGTTAACAACAGACAGAGGGCGGTCAGTCAGGCTGCATTTTCCTGTGACTAGGCATAATAGATGTGTGCTCATTCTAAATAAGTACAATTTAGATAAATTCCTTCAAATATAAAACTATTATTTTGCAACATGTTATAACAACAATCCCAACAGAGAGAACTATTACGTATGGCTGGAAGAAACTAACTGCCAGCCGTACTCCGCACTTAAAGTGAATAGCGTCTCTGCAAAAGATTACAGTTTAGGAAGGAGATATTCAAAAGACATTCCGGATACTTTTTCAATAAAGTGGGTGGATATCTAGAATACATATACACTTTTTTCTTCCTATTTTATTTTTATTAACAATAAGTATGTCTTCTATGAGGTGCTTGCCGTAGTCAGTTTTCTTAATTTCTCTATCATGTCTGTCTGGACCATGAGATCTGTCTATCTGATCGATATAAAGTATTTATTTTAAAGTTATATGCCGTAACATGTAATACTAGCTTTACAAAATCCTCCACACTTGGTCCGTAACCACAAAGCAGGGCTTGAAATATTAGAACAGCTAAGGAGCTGGAAAGGGGTTTATAAGAACTTAGCCTTTCCTAGGCTAAGCCCAAAACTACCGGGATTCAAAATTCCGACCAAACACCCCCACCAAATGATACACAACACATGACCACAACGGAAGGAACACCACTCATTAGAACATATTGAACAAAACAGGCACAAGTTTCCTAGAACAATCACAGATCAGCTCAGCTTCAGAACGCTGGAAACAAGCCCTCACAGGGTTAAAAAGACACTGTACATTCTTTCCTTCAGACACGCCCCTTGTCAGTTTCACACTGTCTGTGCTCTAGGAAAACAGAATGAGGGAGAGAAGTCCTTGATTTTAAAGTAGCGTTTTACGTCTTCTTTCTTCCTTTCTTAATACTATTTTCTTAACCGGTAAACTGTCACAAATTACCCAACAGAATAATCTCACATTTATAACAGAAGGGAAACTCGTGGTTTCAACAGATAACAAAAAACAGATACACAGTAGGACGGACAATACACCAAACGCTTCCTCCGTTTCGCAACCTAGACGCAGTCACCCGGCTAGGAACTGCGCTAGTCCAGAGTCCACTCTGCTTGGTCCGTGCTGCCAGACCTCTCATTCACACTTCATTCACACAATCATGCTAGCAACGTATCTCAGAATGCATTCCTTTCTATCTATTCTGACTAGTCTTTTTCCCAATTACAAAAAGGATGAGGGTTTCACCCGGCGAATTCCCATGCGGGGTTACTCGGCCCTTCCTTGAGAGGTGATCATGCTCTCTTACCAATTCCCAATATCTCGAGATTACAAATTCCAAGTTCCTGTCTGTTCTGACTAGGCTAAATCATGATTTATTTATTTTTTTAACAGCTGTACCTCGCGAATACTCATGCAAGGATTTTCAAACAAAGACTTAAGTCTTACCAAACAAGAAGGACGATAGCTTCGCCTTGCGCATACTCATGCAAGGGTAATAGGACCGTCCTTGAGAGGGGATCAGTGCTCTCATTACCAAATTCCAAGTTCCAAGTTCTCGAGATTACAAGTCAAATTCTTACCAAAGTTTCACAAGTTTCAAACTGCAGTTCTAACTCATCTGTCTAGACAGGTTTTCAAAACTATACTTACCAGATCTGGTTCCCAAGCTTCTGAGTTGGATCCTGGACTCCCCCGGGTCGGAGGTGTTGGCCAGCTGGATTCAGTGCCTGCCGAGGCCAGGCAGAACTCCCTCCGATTCAAGAGGATCGGTGGGCCCAGGGAAATTCCCCTGCGTCGGATTGGCATGGTTCCAACTGGACCAAACCTCAAGGCGAATTACGTGGATTTATTCACTTGAACACCATCCACCACTCGCACTTCCCGGCCAACGCACCAAGAAATGTAGCAGCAGATAAGCATGCAATAAATAAAACCAGGAGTCTTTTCAAGGATCCAAGCCAGTTTAATGTGCACATGGCTCAAGCAATAAGCAATTTCAAAATGGCTGAGCAATGGTTTCTAGCAAAACAACAACTTTTATAGCGTTCTTCTCCATTCTAGACATAGGCAAACTTTTCATTGGTCCCAGTAACCCCTCTCACCCATCTATTGGTCCCGGTACTGATATGGCTACCCAATCGGGACCCTGGTCTGGGCTCAGCACCTGGTTGCCCCCCTTCTAGTCCCAATTACAATGGTCAGTGTCTCTAACTTGTTACATCTCTCCTCCAAGGTCGCTTAGCTTGTTAAAACATATGGGAAGCAGGGCACTGTAACCTTGCTTTTTGCAGAGTTAATTAATTCCATAGAAGCATAGCACACCTTATCAGTACCAATTAAACTTGTTTTTCTATATTTTCTAAGTTTCGTTTCTGCTTAGCTATGTTCAGTTAAACTGAGTTAAGTTTCAATTCTATGGTGTCATCATTCAGGGGGGTTTTCATTCCTCTGGGCCTAACTACAGGCTTCAGTTACAGGTCAAGCTGCTTAGGCCTGTCTGCTTAGTTCAATTAGCATGGAGCATAGGCCGTCGCCTACCACATCTTCATGAATAAAGAATCATCATACCTTGGTTTCCTGTAATAGGCATAGCTGGAAGTGTCCTCCTCAGGTACTTCCCTTAGGACCCAGTCTCTCTGGCAATCTTTCTCTTGAAAGCTTCTGGTACCTTTCAATCTGGTCTCCGGGCTTTCTGGCAAGCGTAGGCCCCTCTCCAAGCCTGGCTTCCTGCTTCTTAGCTCTTTACCTCTGGAGTTTCTGGCTACCACGACTTCCACAGGACTGACTCTCCTCCGTCTGTCTTTCTCCCTGGGACCTTCTGGTTCTCTTCCAGTTCCTGCAGCCGTGCCACTAGTCCTGGTTCCACTGCTCCATTTCTCAGCAGTGCTCTGCTCTCCGGTGTTGCTCTGCTCTGCCTTCCGGTGCTGCTCTGTCTTCTGTCTCCAGCCTCTCGCTTATAAAGGTCTTCTGCCTTTGAGCTTCCTGGACTAGTTCTCAGGTGCTGCTGATTAGCTAGGTGTGTCCACTCAGCCTCTGTAAGTGCACGCCTGCTCCCTCTAGCTGTTTTGCTAGACAATTGCATTCTCTGCACTTCATTTGTTTTGGGACAGACAGCTTCTTTTCCTATATCCTCACTTTTATTAGCTCCTGCTCTATGACAATATTCTACGTCATTGCGAATGAATGCACATTGCTACTGAAAACCCATCTTTACCAGTGTTAAAGGCTTTGGAGTCTTTCTCAGAACATTTTAAGGTCATCATCTGAGGTACGTAGCTCTCTCTACGTCGTCTAAGAATTTCCCATTTCATTTATTGGTGATCTTTCCAGAGCATTAAGAATGAGAGGCCAGTAATGCACAGGCACTGCTCTGCTGTAACAGAGACATGAATGACCTAAGAGTGCCAAAGCAAATAGATTCTGTTAAATTACCCACACAAAACACCTCACAGGTCAGGTTGCTGGTAGCACCAAGGGGATCTGAATCCTAGCAGTAGCGGCAAAACCCAGTAACGAGGAAAATAATGCCTGACAGATTATTTGAATGTATTTGCCATAGTAACATAGTATATGACTGCACATAAAGACCAGTGTGGTCCATCTAGTCTGCCCAGTAAGGCGGAAAGAGTAGGTGCACCTGCCGGTCTGTGCAGGTCACCTCTCCCCATGCCTTTGTTTAGGGGTGTACCCACCGCTCCATGTAGATCACCCCTATTTGTTCAGACATAAGAGATAGTTATGCTTATTTTGATTTTATCCTGTTGTTATAGAGGGATCCACTATGTCAGTCCCATGACATTATGAATTCTGTCACTGTATTTGTCCCCACCACTTCCATCGGGAGGGCATTCCAAGCATCCACCACCCTTTCAGTGAAAAAGTATTTCCTGACGTTGCCTTTCAGTTTACCCCCTTGCAGCTTCATGTTATGCCCTCTAGTTTTACAGCTTCCCCATCTTTGGAAGAGGTTTGTTTGTCCATTAATACTCTTTAAGTATTTGAAGGTCTGAATCATATCTCCCCTGTCCCTCCTCTCCTCCAGACTGTACATATTTAGGTCTTCAAGACTTTTCTCATAAGTCTTCTGACGCAGGCTCGAAATCATTTTGGTCGCCTTCCTCTGAACCGTTTCCAGTCTTTTTATATCCTTTGCGAGATACGGTCTCCAAAACTGAACACAATATTCCAAGTGAGGCCTCACCAGCGACTTGTACAGTGGCATTAGAACCTCTTCCTTTCTTCTGGTAATTCCTCTGTATGAAACCCAGCATCCTTCTGGCTTTTGCCACCGTCTTGTCACGTCTCAGTCTTGTGCCCTGCACAAAGCCAGCGGTGCACATCAGTGTTGTGTAATGGTAATGAGTGCAAAAACCATAAAACTAGCATTGTTTGCTCACAGAAAAGATATAAGAACGAGTTTAAGTGCAGAAGGTATTATCAATCAGAGAAGGAAGTATAGAGTTAATACTGGAGGTATGAAAAGTGTGTCCCCCAGCTTTTGAAAGATGTGAGGAGAGAGAATTAGTGAGGAATGTATTCAAAGATGAATTAAGGAAGCTTCAGGAGCTAGTGGGGGGGGGGGGGCTCCTGGCCATGGTCCTTCCCCTTCTCCCCTTCACATTCTGTAATAATAGATATTAATTAATGAGCTTTATGGACCTGAGGTAACTGCTCCACCTGCCTCAGTATAAGGAGACAGAAACCATTCAGAGGGGAATAAGGAGATTATACAAGTTTTGGCTGCATTTGTTAGGGAAGAAGAGAGTGACTCTGCTAACAAAACAGGATTGCACTCAGATAACGTTTATTTCTGTATTTGTAATAGGAAGCTGCGAGCTCTGTCTCCGTCCTTTTAAGATGGTCACAAAACATATGCTTGAGCCATGTTTGTATATTCATAGTAGATAGGAAGAAAATTGATGCCTTTGAATTATGGTGCTGGCAACAAATATTGTGTATACCATGGACTGCCCAAAGAACAAACCAGTCAGTACTAGATGAGATCAAACCTAAGCTTTCCTTAGAAGCTCAGATGACAAAATTTCAACTTTCATACTTTGGACACATCATGTAAAGAGAGAGATCATTAAAGAAAGACATCATGCTTGGCAAGATAGAAGGTCAACCTAAAAGAGGAAGGGCAGCAATGAGATGGATCAGTATAATAACAGCAGCTAAGTGTGCTACTCTATCAACAATGACCTGCCTTGACTGAAGACCGAACTCAGTTTAGGTCAACTATCCAGAGGGTTGCCATGCGTCAACACCAACTCGACAGCATTTAATGACAACATATGTTTTATTGACTACAGAAAGACTTTTGACTGTGTAAACCATGAGAAACTCTGGGCCACTTAAGAGGCATGGGTATTCCAGAACACCTGATAGTTCTCTTACACAATCTTTACATTGATCAAGAAGCAACAGTTTGTACGGAACAAGGAGAAACAGAATGGTTTAAAATCAGCAAAGGTGTATGACAAGACTGCATACTTTCCCCCTACCTATTTAATTTATATGCAAAACAAATCATCAGAGAAGCTGGACTCTATGAAGATAATTGAGGTTTGAAGATTGGTGGAAGACTCATCAACATCCTTCGCTATGCTGATGACACCTCAGTACTGGCTGAAAGTGAAGACGATCTGAAACATTTTCTTCTCAAGATCAAGGAACATAGTCTTAAAATGGCCCTGCACCTTAACATAAAGAAGACAAAGATCCTGCCAATTGGCAAAATCAATAATTTCATTGTTGATGGAAAAGAAATAGAAATAGTGGACAAATTTAATCTGCTTGGATCAATATAATCAATGAAGAAATGTCAAGCAGCCAAGAAATCCAATGATGGATTGCTCTTGGCAGGACGGCTATGAAGGACCTACACAAGATTCTGAAGAGCAGAGATGTCTCTCTTCATACAAAGATTCAACTTGTCCAAGCCATAGTATTTTCAATAACATCTTATGGATGTGAAAGTTGGACCGTGAAAAAAGTAGACACAAAGAAAATCAATGCCTTTGAATTATGGTACTGGTGAAGAATACTCTGTATACTATGGACTGCCTGAAGAACAAACCAATCAGTACTAGAGAAGATCAAACTTAAGCTTTCTTTAGAAATTCAGATGACAAGACTTTGATTTTCATACTTTGGACACATCATGCAAATAGAAAGATCATTACAGAAAGACATCATGCTTGGCAAGGTTGAAGGTCAACTTAAAAAAGGAAGGCTGGCAATAAGATGGATCGCTACATTTAACAGCAGCTATGGATGCCACTCTATTAACAATGAGCTGTCTGTCTGAAGACCGAATACAGTTTAGGACAGCTATCCAGAAGGTCGCCATACATCAACACTGACTCGACAGCACTTAACAACAAGTAGACAGTGGCGGGATTCGATCTGAACAGGAACCGGTTTTGGATCAATCCCCCATTGACAGAACTAAGCAGGTGGCAGCATGGCATGCTTGGGCTGCTGGTGGCAATCACAGGGCAGCAACACCCTGCTGACCCAGTGGCCCAATCCCCCCCAACCACCAATGGTTTGACAGCATCGGGAGGCCATTTTTGGGCTGGTATGGCAAACGCAGCCTGTAGCAGGATCCGGTTCATGCGAACTGGGCCAAACCAGCCAAATCCCACCACTGATAGTAGATATCCTGAAAGCAGGACCAACCCCACAGTTTGTTGAGGTATTGACGCCCTAGGCAAACCTTAAGCTTAATGCCCCCCTTCTCTCCAGCTGTCAGAATCTATTGTTTAGCTTTGAATGCCCTTCTCTTTGTACCCCCCTACAAGTTACCATATTAGGCAACCGCCTAGTTTGCTGATGGTTGGGTTGGCCCTGCCTAAAGGTCCACCTGGCTAGGGGATAAATGTGACAGGTTTGGGTACTGCTGCTGTAGACGAGGATGCTTGGAAGTTTCTAGAGCAGTTGCTATTGCCTGAGCAGTTGGGGCATATTCTAAGCCAGAGTTGCTGAGCGTACATACCAGGGGCATGGTCAGAATGCAATTTTTGGGGGGCTGAGGGTTAGCATGGGGGACAGGAACTCTCAGGACTTTCTTCCCCAATTTTCAGCTGCAGCGTGCATATTAAAACAGGACATGCAAATCAGGGAAAGCCGCAGAAGGGGCCTGAGCCCTGGCACGTACAGACCCCCGACGCTCTTGTCTACCTGGGAACGGAAGTCAGTGGATTCTTCTTTTTTTCTGCTTTACTTCTGCTATTTGCTGATTTGACAGATCCATTTGTATTTCTTGTTCTCCTCTTCCTGTTTTCTCTCCTTTCAGACAGCCAAGGGCTGCCCCGTAGAAGAGAACTGAGTTTATCGAGCTATAGAAATCTGGCCATTTGCTGCCTCACCCTGAGGAACACTGGAAATAAAAGAAACGTTTTATTTTTCAGGAGAGTTTATAGGCCTCAAAAGAGAAGGAAGAGTGAACCTAAAGGCTCTGATTGGCTTCCTTAGAAGAGAACAGATGAGATAAGGAAGATTGAAATGTATAAAAGTGATTTTCGCCAGGCATGTGCATTCGTTTTAAAAAACACAATGAAACCGAGTTGTTTTGTTTCTTTTCAAAATGTTATTTAAAAAAATCCAGCTGCAATTCTTTCTTTTCTAATTCATTTTCAAAGAGTGAAGCCTAATTATAAAACTGTGTTAGGTGCTTTATAGGGACATGATTTCATTTGAAATTATTTGAGAAATGAAAACATTTTCCATGCTGTTTTGTGTCTTTTTTAACCCTACACAACAGAAAAACACCCAAAATGCTGTGGGGGGTTTTCTGTCATCAGCAGTGCCTGCTATTTCACAATAGGACACATTATCGCGCGATAATATGCACTATCACTCCATAGTATGCCCTATTCATCTTTAGGCAAGCTATTGCTTAAGTGTGCACCATTGTACATTAATGCACCCTACTGCTAGATCGGGAGCCCTATTGAGCAGTAGGGTACAGTCCTGAGCAATAATGCATACTACTGATGACCAGGTCACCAAAAAAAAAAAAAATGAAAACACCCCAGACTAGAATGAAAAACCTCAGGAATCTAAACAAAATGAAAAATTTTCGCCTGCAAACCCCTAGCACTTAAAGTGTGTTTTAGCACACAGTACGGAAGCAGTGCCTAGATTTATGCATGTATGTGTGCGTGTTAATGGCGCCTAACGTAAAATTCATTTTACTTTATAGAATACATCTATAAGCGGCTGCGGATGCGTAAATATTATTGCAGTCACTTACAGTGGCCCTAGATCAGGTTTAAATGACTGTACTTACATGCGTTGGGGTCTATTCTGTTATGCATGTGTGTAAATATGCACTGTGCCCTGCACACGCCCACACTGTAAGTACTCACCATCAGTCCGTGGCATGAACTTTCAGAAGAGCAACTAACTAAACTCCACGCATAAATCACTAGAATGCTTTGCTTTCCACGTTTCAACACACACAGAAATCTGTTAACAGGGTGCTCAAAAACAGTTAGCGTTAAGTTAACAAGCATAAGCTGTTGTGTGAAACACCTAACAGGGAGCAGAGAATGGGTGAGGAGCGCATCTTGCACTTAATGTAGGTGTCATTAACATGCTAACTTGGCAGATAACCTGAAATAATTAACTACACCTCCAGAAGTGCACTTAACTGCATTGCGCACTAGGAGCCACACCATTAACATGCGGAGGAAGCCATTGTTCCTTGTTTATTTAACATTTCTTATATACCACCTTTCATGATATCAAGGCAGTTTACATTGAACAAACTGAAATTACATTGAACAGGGCATTATAACTTGGCGATAACTATTTTAAAGGGAACATGGGCTATGGAGGGTTAAGTGGCTTGCCCAAGACCACAAGGAGCACCTGTGGGACTAGAAACCCCAGTCCTTCCAGCCCAAGGTTGCTGTCCTCTAGTGGGATTTGAACCCCTGACCTTCCGGCCTGAAGTACCTTGCCCCAACCACTAGGCCACTCCTCCACTCCTAGTGGTGTGACTGCTTTGCACAAAGTGCTGGGAATACCCCTAACAGCTACTGTGGGGTAACTTAACTGTAAATCCTTGGTGCAGGTTAGTGAATAGTCCCAGTCTACATTTTTTCAAATAGCATGTGCTAAAATTGAAAATGAAACAAAATTTAAAAAGCTAAAATGAGCAAAAAATGGTAATATTCCAGAACTGAACAAACCAAAAATAAAAGTGCATATACAATCAAAGAATTCTTTACTTCCCCTTGTAACATGTATCCAGTGGGACCAGTGAAACTACCCCCAGAGAAAAGTAAAGAAGGGTCTGAACATGCTCAGTGAAAACAGGAGATGTGTCCCAGGGATAAAGCACACCCCCTCCCTTTTTTTCATTTTAAAGCAAAATATAAAAATACGGAAATATATCCCAAACATCTAGCACTGATATAAAAATATCTTTGTGGATTTTATGTTAAAAGTCATTATGACAGTACTAAGGGGACACTCCATGAAAGTAGTGAGGGTGCATTTAAAACAAACCAGAGAAAGTATTTTTTTCATTGCATGCACATTTAAGATGTGGAATTTACTGTCAGAGGATGTCTTTGGCACAGCTACCATATTAGCCAGGAAGACTTGGGAAAGCTGGGATTTGTTCCTCGGAGTGAGCAACAAGAAATGGATTTGCGCCTTGGAATCCTGCTGGATACTTCCTAGTGACCCAGACTGGCCATAGTCAGAGACAGGATGCTGGGCTTGACGGACCTTTGATCTGAACCAGTGAGCAGCATCTTTGGTTAACTTTAATTTAGGACTTATTACATGCCTTTTCAGAGAAAAGTACAATATATCAAAAACGTGTGTATGTTTAGTCCAAAAATTAAACATATAGGGCCCGATTTTCATTTGGGTGGTGCAATGTGCCATGTCAGCGCATAGCCCACCCACCATCCGTCTAACCTGGATTTTTAATGCCGGAGTCATATGTGGCCCCGGCATTGAAAATCTGGTTCGTTTCACAGAACCCTGAACCCACAGGAGCTAGCCGGGTAGCAGCAATTTACGATGCTACCCGCTTAACCCCTGCGTCTAAAAGAGACAAGGAAAAATCTCGCCTATCTTTAAGGTGCACAGGGCTAAGCGGGTAGCATCGAAAATCGCTGCTACCCAGATAGCCCTGCCCTGGAACGCCCCCAACATACGCCGATGCTAACCGCATAGCATCGGGGCACGTTGGAGACTTATCTGGGATTTTCAAAAGCCACTAACCATGTAGGTGCCTTTCAAAAATCTCGGATAAGGGATGTACATGGGTAACTAGGGCAGTTACCCGTGTAAATGCCTTTGAAAATGCTGCCCATAAAACCTATTTCTAATTAACATCAATACCCACCCATGTCACAAATATCATGGTTCACAGAAAACCATGACTGGGATGTAACTATACCTGGCTATACTTTATTCAGAAAGGACAGGGTAGGAAGAAGGGGAGGAGGAGTGGCACTATATGTAAAAACTACTATTAAAGCTTTGGAATTACAGAGCTTAAAAGGGAGAGAGGAGGCATTGTGGGTTAAACTAGAAAGAGGGAAAGAGAAATCTATTTGCATTGGTGTGATATACAGACCTCCCTCACAAGAGGAAGAGGTGGACAGAGAGTTAATTGAAGACATACGCAGCATTGCTAGGAAAGGGGACGTGCTACTGATAGGAGATTTCAATATGCCAGATGTTGATTGGCACATTCCTGCTGCAGTATCATCTAGAAGTAAGGAGATCCTGGATTCTCTACAGGGAGAACTATTCAGGCAATTGGTAACAGACCCCACACGTGAAGGGGCCATACTGGACTTGGTACTTACCAATGGTGAAAGTGTTTCTGATGTTGCAGTGGGAGATCATTTTGCATCCAGTGATCACCAGATGGTGTGGTTCAGTATTAGGACTAGGGCTGTTAGAATCCATTCCAAGGTGAGGATCTTAGACTTTAGGAAGACTAACTTTGCAAAGATGGGCCAATACCTCAGGGAGTCGTTAGTGGGATGGGAACAGCTGGGGGATGTAGAAAAACAGTGGGCAAAACTGAAAGGGGGTATTTTAAAGGTAACCAACCTTTTTGTTAAAATGGTAAATAAAGGCAAAAGGAACAGGAGACCGCTATGGTTTTCGAAGGAAGTAGCTGAAAAAGTGAAGAAAAAGAGGGAGGCCTTCATGAAATACAAGAGATCACAGAGAGAGGAAGACAGGCATCTGTATTTGGAAAAACTTAGAGAAGCTAGCAAAGTAGTCAAGAAGGCAAAGATTCAAAAGGAGGAGGAAATAGCCAATGCAATAAAATGGGGGGACAAGACATTTTTCAGATATATTAGTGAGAAGAGGAAGGGCAAAAGTGGTATTGTCAGACTCAAGGGTGCAGGGGGGGGGGGAATATGTAGAAGCTGATAAGGATAAAGCGGAATTGCTTAACAAATATTTTTGTTCTGTGTTCACAGATGAAGAACCAGGAGCAGGACCTCAGAAAACACCCACAAATAAGAACAGAAGCGAGGGACATCTTGAACAATTTTCAGAAGACTGTGTTCGTGAGAAACTAGCTCAACTAAAAGTAGACAAAGCGATGGGACCGGATGGGATACACCCTAGAATACTGAGGGAACTTGGTGACGTTCTAGCAACTCCACTGACTGACCTTTTCAATGCCTCGTTGGAGTCGGGAGTGGTGCCAAAGGACTGGAGAGAGGCTCATGTGGTGCCTTTACACAAAAGCGGTAGTAAGGATGTGGTTGAATACTACAGGCCGGTTAGTTTAACTTCAGTGGTGAGTAAATTATTGGAAACTCTGCTGAAAGAGAAAATAGTGAGGTTTCTGGAGTCCAGCGGATTACAGGATCCGAGGCAGCATGGATTCACCAGAGGCAGGTCTTGTCAGACAAATCTGATTGATTTCTTTGACTGGGTGACCAGGGAGTTGGACCGAGGGAGAGCTCTAGATGTGGTGTATTTAGATTTCAGTAAAGCCTTTGACACTGTTCCTCACAGGCGACTTATAAACAAACTGAGCACCCTAGGGATGGACCCTAAAGTTACTGCTTGGGTTAGAAATTGGTTGGGTGGGAGGTGACAAAGAGTACAAGTAAATTTATTTATTTAATTTATTTATTTATTTAAAGTCTCTTTTATACCGCGCTATTCAGCATCAGCGCGGTTTACAATAAACAATGAACATACACATTTCCAATAGTACTTTGTGTTTACATATGAACAGGATATTCAACTTGGCTAACAGGGTAACTATGTACAACAACAATATATGCAATATATACAATTTATAGACTGGTCATGTGTTCGTATGGTTTTAGACATTGGAGATTTGGGTGGTTTCGGCAAATGGTGCTGAGTTTCTATTGGTTTCCGGGTAGTGTAGGAGGAAGAGGTAGTGTTTCACGGCCTTCCTGAATTGGCATAGGTCCGGGATTGATCGGATGTTGTGAGGGAGGTTATTCCAGATCATTGGTGCATAAAGTTTGAAGGTCCTGCTGGATGTTGACTTGGTACATTGAGTTATTGATCTTGGGACTATCAAGGTGTTTTGAGCTACTGACCTTCTGTCCCTATTGTGGGGTGTCATCTGGATTAGCTCTGTTAGTGATGTTGACGAGAGACCTTTGGTGGCTTTGAAGGTGAGCAGCAAGGTCTTGAATGTAATTCTACCTTGAATCGGGAGCCAGTGGAGTTGTTTCATTATGGGTGTGACATGGTCTTTCCTGGATGCTCCGTGTAGTACTCTTGCTGCGGTGTTCATTGCCATTTGCAGTGGGTTTAGGGTGGTTTGGGGGAGTCCTTGCAGTATTGCATTTGCATAATCGAAATGTGGGATAATTAGTGCCTGATAGATAGTTCTGAAATCATCTGGCTCCAGCAGAGATCACAGGTACCTAAGGGATCTAATTTTATGATATACTGCCCTTACAATGTTACTTATATGAGCCTGCATATTTAGGTTCTGGTCTAGTGTGACGCCGAGGTATTTGATCGCGGATTTGGTCTGGAGGTCTGCGTCCTTCACTTTTAGTACTGCCGGCGCAGTGAAGTTACGGTTCCTTGTAATGAACATCACCTCCGTCTTCTTGTGTTGAATCCGGAGGTTTTGGGATTGTAGCCAATTGGATATTTCATTTATGCAGCATGTTATTGGTGAGAGGTCTGGGTTTTCTGTTGCAAAAGGCGTGTATAATAGCACATCATCTGCGTATATCATGCAGTTAACGCTGAAAGACCGGATCAGGTTGCAGAGAGGTTGCATGTATATATTGAACAGCAAGGCGGAGAGGGAGGATCCTTGTGGGACACCTTGGCTTTGTGGAATGGTTCTGATGATGTGTCTCTGGATCGTACCTGCTGCCATCTGTCCGAGAGGTAGGACCTGCACCACTCGAGTGCTTTACCGAAGATTCCTTTTTCCTTGAGGCGTTCTAGGAGGCGCTCATGGTTAACGGAATCAAATGCTGCTGCGATGTCAAGGAAGACAAGGACAAAGCCTTGGCGGGTATTGTCGATGCCTGATATTATGCTGCTGAAGAGTGTGGTAAGAAGGGTCTCCACCCCGTGGGCTTCTCTAAATCCGTGCTGGCATGGATCCAGTGGTGCATTGGAATCAATGTGATCTTGTATTTGTCTCTGAACTTCCTTTTCCATTATTTTTGCAAGCAATGGTATGCTTGCTATGGGTCTGTAGGATTCTGGTTTCTGTTGGTCAAGTTTGTTGTTTTTTAGTAGAGGTCTTATTGATGTGTGTTTGAGGGTGCGTGGGAAATCACCTGTTGTGAACGATTGTTGCATGAGTCTGGATATGATGGGACTGAGGTCAGTCCGAAGTTCTTTGACCCAGAAAGCTGGGCATGGATCAGATTGCGCTGTGGTCGTATTGATGGCTGCTATGGTGTCTTCGATGCATTGTTTGGATGGAGTTGTGAAGGTAGTGAGTGGTGTTTGATTGTAAGGCTGAAGGATAATGCTGGACGCAGGGTTGTTGTTTATCTGGCAGAGTTTCGTTTGTAGATAATCAGCATATGTTTGAGGATGGATTCCATTTGTTTGTTCTGATGCAGGTTCTGTTGTAAGTTGCTTAACGAGGGCAAACAGGTCACGAGGTTTGTTGAGGGATCTCTTTAAAGTGTCGGCGTGGTAACGTCTCATGGTTTCAGTCACTGCGGTATGGTGCGCTGTGAGTTGTAAGTTGTATGCCTTTTGGTCTGCTTCTGAGCGTGAGCGGCGCTAAATGGAGCTCACTCTGAGGAGAAGGATGTTACCAGTGGTGTGCCCCAGGGATCTGTCCTTGGTCCGATTCTTTTTAACATCTTTGTTAGTGATATAGAAGAAGGGCTGTCGGGTAAGGTTTGCCTCTTTGCGGATGATACCAAAATCTGCAATAGAGTAGACACCCAGGAAGGTTAGATGACATGAGGAGGGATCTAGCTAAGCTTGAAGAATGGTCTAGAATTTGGCAGCTGGGATTTAATGTTAAAAAATGTAAGGTCATGCATTTGGGCTGCAGCAATCCAAGGGAGCAATACAGTATAGGAGGTGAAGTACTTTTGTCCACTAAAGAAGAGCGGGACCTAGGCGTGGTTGTGTCTGATGATCTTAAAGTAGCTAAACAGGTAGAAAAGGCGACGTCAAAAGCTAGAAGGATGCTTGGGTGCATACGGAGAGGAATGGCTAGCAGAAAAAAGGAGGTGATAATGCCTCTGTATAAGTCTTTGGTGCGACCTCATTTGAAGTATGGTGTGCAATTCTGGAGACCGCACCTTCAAAAGGATGTGAACAGGATGGAGTCGGTGCAGAGGGTTGCTACTAAAATGATTAATGGGCTTCATTATAAAGCATATGAGGACAGACTTAAGGATCTTAATATGTACACCTTAGAGGAAAGGCGGGATAGAGGTGATATGATTGAGATGTTTAAATACCTCCGTGGCATAAATGTTCAGGGAGAGAGCCTCTTTCAATTGAAAGCAAGTTCTGCTACGAGGGGACATGGGATGAGGGTGAAGGGAGATAGATTCAGGAGTGATATGCGGAAATGTTTCTTTACAGAAAGAGTAGTGGATCCATGGAATAGTCTCCCAGTGGAGGTGGTAGAGATGAGGACAGTAACTGAATTCAAAAAAGCATGGGACCAACACAGAGGATCTCTAAAGGTAAAAAGTGGACTGTTGTAGTTGTTATGGAAGGACAGACTAGATAGGCCATGTGGTCTTTTTCTGTCATCATGTTTCTATGTTTCTATTTAATAAAAGCCAGCCAGACAAAAGAAGTCACCCTGAAAGGCTATTGCTATTATAGCTTTTACTAACATTCAGGTCCATGCAGAAAATCAGCGCTAGATGCATGCGGTAGTGACTCTTTACACCCCGACAACGCACAACTCTTACATGTCAATGCAGAAAGTGGTGAGTATGCAAATGAAGGAGATGTAAAACCGAGTGTATGCAAATGTTAAATGCATAAAATCCCAGCGCAAAAGAAAAACTGATCGCAAAATATCAGCGTTATGCAGCAGAGTAACGCATGCACAAAGAAAAGAAACAGAAAAAGTACGCGGTTGAACATGCGCATGACATCAGACCCCTGTCCGGGAGTCCATTCAGTACTGCTCTGTTTCTGAATAGGTGCCATCTGCAGGGCCTCACAATGATAACAGGTCCGGCATGTACCTCCTCGTGCTCCTCTCTCGGGTCACTGTTGTTCTCCCTTCTTTGTCTGACTCTTGCAAGCAGCCAAATGGCAAGAGGATAAGCTGCAAAAGACATTTTCTTCAAATCTTCCTGAATGCCGAAATGATATATGCTACCAAGAAGAGTGCCATAATACATGGACAAAACGCTGATCTTGAAACACCGATGAATACGAACCATTGAAAGCATCCATGTGGAGAACGGTGAAGAACGTGCTAAAGTTTAATGTCACCTCCTGACCAGGTGTAGGCATAATGATGCTCTCGAAGTTAACAGCTGATTGGGTCATTTCTAACGCGTTTCTCTGCATTGGGTGCAGACCTCATTAACATGTTATTTAAGTATGCCCAACTCATTTAAATACATGTGGCATTCCAGGTGGCAGAGATTTTGCAGACTTCTTACGTGTACGTCCATCTATTTTCTGCATTTGTCATGTGGATTCGTGAGCATAAAACTCGTGTTATATGCACGTAAGTGTGCGTACAAACTGGCGTTAGCTTTCTGCATTGATCTAATTGACTTTTAAGTGGAAAACTTATTCGGCTAACCATGTTGCTTTACAAAAAAACTCTAGGCTTTCGTCTGGGCTCAGTGCCCATGTGAAAGGAGATGGATAAAACCCATAATTTAGAGTGATAGCTTCCCCTTAGATAGAGAATACAATAATCCCCAAAAATAATGATCTGAACCCACTGTCCACAAAGATTACAACTGATAGCAGACCTGTATCTGACTACATCTGGTGGAAAGGCCAACCAGGACTTCCAAATCAATATCAACCATCAGACCAGGGATGTGTGCATCCGGGGGGCGGGGGGGAGCACGGGGGGCACTTTAGAACATAAGAACATAAGATAAGAACATAAGATATGCCATACTGGGTCAGACCAAGGTCCATCAAGCCCAGTATTCTGTTTCCAACAGTGGCCAATCTAGGTCATACGTACCTAGCAGTTTCCCCAAGGGCATTTGCTACTGCTCCAAACACGGCTACTCTCAGAGTTTCTGGATCAGGTGATCAGAGGGCTTCTCAAAAGGAACTCACTGAGCCAATACAGATTTTCATCTAAGGTTGTCGACTAGCTTTGCGTTTTCAAAAACAGATTGATATAGTCCTGGTTTTACTACAGCGCATGCAAGGAATGGAGAGGGAAGCAGGTGCGGCTCTCTGCCCCTACAGTCATGGAGCTCTATTTAAGGGAAAATTTAGAAGGAAACATTTGTGCTGAATTATTCTGTGATGCTGTTTGCATAATTCGTGACACTGCGTATATGTGCTGAGCAGTGGCCCTGCAGATACTTTCTAGATACATTTAGACCTGCTGTTCAGCAAGCCTAAATCTAGCCATCTAGTGACTGAATTTTGCCGTCACCCAGATAAGTCCTGGTGCCACTCTCTTAATCTGGCCACTTTATACTCAGATAATATCTGGATGCTTTGTGATTTAAGTGGCCAGATATTATCCTGATGACCTTAGAAAAATGCTGAGAGGGGAGTTCGGTGTTGGCTACTCGATGACCAGTGCATAAGTCCCTTCAGATATCACCCCAATAGCAAAAGGCTGAACTGCAGAGAGAATAATTAGCAAAGGAAGGAGGTCCTGCAAGGGTTTCCAGACTTTCTCCTTTTTAAAGAGCCCCGTGATTAATATTCCACTGTATCAAAAGTAAGGGGGAGGGAATTAGTCATGCGCTTTGTCTTTTATTGAAAAGTAAGAAGGGAATGAAGCATTTAGTTTTACATCCTATAAGGTCACGGGCCTGGTATTTAAAGCACCATATCACTGTGAATGTTCACTCTGATATCCAGATAACATAGAGCTGCCAATTTGCTATCCTAGGTATATCCGGACAGTTTATCTGGAAATCAGACTGACTATCACCGTTATCTGATAATTGCTAGCGCTGACCACACTATAAGTATATTCACCAATGCCACTATTCGGATAGCGGAGCTGAAAATATGTATTTTACTTAATTGTCGCAGCCCAGCATTTAAGAACAAAATGCTGACCGTGGTGGCTGAATATCAACATGGACATTTTTAGCAGAAACACATCTAAAGCAGAGGTTCTCAACCCAGTCCTTAGGACACATGGAGGCACATTCTAATGTGTGCGACCAGGCCCCTGTGCATCCGCAGGGGACTAGATGTACCCTGCAGGATTAGAATCGGGTCTAGGGCCTGTACGTGCACAGCCACCTGCCTGGCTACCTCAGCAAGGCTCCTGAATGGAGCCGCAGTGCTATGGAGTCTGGTTGCCATGGCACCGCAGCTCCTTTCAGATGCTGTGATCCCTGGCTTCTTTCCCCACAGCCCGACCCCCAATCTAGCCTTCCATGGACAGGGTTGGGTTGTGGGGAATCCCCTGCATCCCCTCACTTTTCTGACACTTCTCGGGACTGCCATCCCCCGTCCAGTTTGACGACCCCGGACGTACAGGACCAACCTCAGAATTGGGGGTCACAGATCACCCATGCCCAGCTCTCGCTCCGCCTCCAGAATGCACCCTCCTGCCGCCATCTAAGCCTTGCCATACAAATGCCTTGTTCGTACAGGGAGGCTTTTGACGGGGAGGCATGGGGAATGTGATAAGGAAGCTTATCATAGCTCAGGAAGGAGCTATAGAAAAGGTGAAGTGACTCTGAACAAGCAACCTGTCAGTTCTGGTAGAAATAAGAAAACGGAATTTTCCCATAAAAGACTACCAGTCCCAGAATGCACCAGGTTTCCTACAGCCATTAGAGGAGCTGAAGTGGGGAAACGTGTGTTCAATCAGGAGGGCTATGAGGTAATCCCCAAGCACTCATCTCAAAGGGCAGGGCCTGATTCAGCACAGCTGCGCTGTGCTAGGGTGGAGCACTCATCAAAGCAGAATAAAGGTAGAGTTTATTCTACAGAGAATTATCCTCAGTTTCATCTGGGAGATCCTCATCCTCAGGATCAGCTTGGAGATCCTCATCTTGGACATCTTCATCATCGGGAGGATCATCAGAAGCAGAAGCCAAACTGGACGGACAGAGAGGGCAAGAAACCCTTTGGAAGAAAGAAGAGAAAAGCCTTTGGGAGGTCTAAAGGAGTCCAGAGCAGTACGTATACTGGAAGGTATTCCAAGGGCCAGCATACACCATTGGACTGGGGAAAGCCAGAGGAATGGTGCTGCAGAGCTAGGAATCTCCAGAGGGTACCTGTGAGGGAGACGGCTGCACTTGGAAGGGACCCTAGGACCCGTGCCAGAAGGTATGTGAAGAGAGATCCAGTGTCCAGGGATCTGGATTGGAAGGCTGGACATAAGAACTGGACTACATACTGGCCAGGCTATTTAGAGAGGAACTCTAACAGTAATGGAAGCTCAGGTATGAACACTGATCTATGCCCTAGCTATAACCTTGAAAGACAGCAGGGAAACAAGTATTCTCCTGAGAGTGCTACATTGAGAAATTCCTCTGTGCCAATCCATGATATTGAACCCATGATTGTTGAAGAAGGGGGAGCGGTCTTAGATACAGGCTGTGAATATATGGATTGCTCTCTGTCTAAATTCCTTTGGTAATTTTCTGTTACAAAGTACAACAACCATCACAAAGAAATACAAACTTGTTCTTTAATCTACTCAGAAAAGCTCCTGAAGTAGGATTTGAGCCACGCAGTAGAAAGCAAGCCAGCTAAGGGGTTTCAGCTGGGTAACTGCTAGCAATTGAGCCTTACCTAATTGCTTGTGAGCTCTGAGGGAATCACTTCTGAATCTATGTGTGAAGATATAAGAAGTTAACCTGAAAAGAACAGTTTTTCCCTTCTTTGTGGGTTTTGCTTGTTGTTTAAAACACTGCTAAGAAAATATTAGCTAGAGCCTACAGAAAAGACCAGTTTGTTACCAACCAGGTCTTTATTCTTTTGCTTTGATTGACTGACAAGTTCAACTGTTGTTTTCCTGATTTTGTTTTTCTAAGTTTAACACTGAAAGCAAGTATCCTGTTTTATGTGCTACCAAGCATATCTGTGTTGGGAGAAATAACCCCATAAATAAATATCTTATTGGCTTTACACTCAAGCACAACTAATTATTGTGAGTGGCTGTGTCTGGTGTGAATGGACTGCATTTCCCACAATCCCTTGCAAATCATATTGATATATGCATTTGCCAAGACTGTGAACATTCTCACCCAGGCAGCCGTCTGACAAATGGCGTAGTTTTTCGGATTGCTTTTGCGCAAAGGGATTTACTTGCTGAGGATTACAACTCAAGTCTGAAGGAAAAGACAGTTCAAGCTTAAAAGCTGAAAGAAAAGATTTTCCCTCAACTGCACTTTGGAGGAGAGGTGGCTGTTCCAGGTAGCTGTTCCAGGAAGAAAAGACCCTGTGCAGAGCTGGATTCATCACTGGCATAAGGTAACAAGTACCTGGGCATGTCTAGTGGTGGATGGGAGTAAGGCACAGGGGTAATTGAAAAAAAAAAGAAGCAGAAAAAGCACCTGTTTGGAAGGTGGTGCACTGTGGGGGGATTTTTTGTGTTTTCTTGCAGGGATCAAGATGGATCCAAGGGAACTAGCTGATTGGATGGCAGCCCAGTTTAGCAGGCAACAGGAGCTAGCACAGCAGGCTCAGGACACTGCTATGAAAGTCTTAATGGACCAGCAGAGGCCAGTGCTTGATCTGGTGCAAGCCCTAGTTAAACTGCAGAACCAAAGTGGACCAGATGCAAGACTAGCAGTAAATACTGGTACACCACATGTGGACAGTGTGGGACTCAATCAGGGAATTGGGGCATTTAGTTTTGGGAAGCTAACTCCAGATGATAATGTTGATGATTTTCTAGAGTCTTTTGAAAGAGTGGCACAAGCATTAGCATGGCCAGAGACCCAGTGGGCAGTAAGGCTGGCAGCCTCATTAACTGGAGAGGTGCTTGCAGCTTATAGAGCAATGCCAGCAGCCCAGGCTTTGAATTATAAGGATGTAAAGGCTGCTATTAGAGATCGCCTAGGGTTGTCTATTTCAGAATATAGGCAAATGTTTAGAGCTACTACATTGAGAGTGGGTGAAACACCCAGGGCTCTGAGTCAGAGAATCAGAGGATTAGCTGTAAAATGGTTGGAGCCTGAGCAAAAGACGGTAGAAATGTTATTAGACATTATTATGCTTGAACAATTTATGCCTGCGGTGCCTAAAGATTTGCACACTTTCCTTATACAGCAAAATTGCCAAAATCTTGGAGAGGCAACCATGCTAGCAGAGAGATTCTTGGAAGCCACGCAGGCTTGCCATAGAATGGGTGGCCCTCTGAAGATGGGTGCTGAGGCAAGTTGTGCTGTATCAGAAAAGAAAATAGTTAAAAATGTTTCTGAAAGTAAATGTACTGTGCCAAAGCTGATGACACAGTGGAGTAGAAAGAAATGTTTCAAGTGTGGAAAATGGGGACATTTAGAAAAGGGATGCCAGACACACACTAGCTTAATGGGTGTGGATTTAAAACAGCCCAAAGAAGGATTTCTTTTGATGGTTGATGTGCAAGGAGTTACCACAAATGCTTTGTTAGACTCTGGGGCAGACCAGAGTATGATGTCAAAAAGGCTTTGGAAGAGAATAGAGGCCCAAGAAGGATTTGTGCCTAGAACCCCTGAAAGCCAAGTTCACATCAGATGCATTCATGGTGCTGCAACATCATATCCCACCTATAGGCTAAAGGTTAAGGGCCTGGGGGAACAAGAGGAAGTCCTGTTAGCAGTGGTGCCTAGGCTACCCTTTGATTTGGTTCTAGGAAAGGACTGGCCAAGATTTAAGCAGGGTCTAGTGGAAGGGCTAGGAAAGAAGGAGGGAGAAGGAATAATGGAAATAGCTCCCGGGCCTTTCTTTGGAAGTCCTCAGTCCCTAGCTAAAAAGATGGTTAAGCTTCCAGAAGGCCAAACTATAGGTAACAAGAGGGGCCTTGTATCCACCCGCTCGCAGGCTAAGGTAGAGAGCCAGCAGAAGGAGGAGGGGGATCAGGCAGAGTTATTAGGAGACTTACCCTCTCATGATGATTTAATAACTCCATCATCTGGTAAAGTAAGAAAGTTGAAAGCACAAAAGCGGCGTGAGAGACTTTGCAGAGCACAGGGTAGGGCTGAGATGTTAGCTGGTCAAAGTTTACCCTGGGTGCCAGCTGAGTTAGTGGCAAAGTTTCCTAACCTTCCACAAGAGCAGCGAGCTGATCAAGCTCTCACCCGAGCTTTTAAGTATGCTCAGGAGGTCAGGGAGGAATTGCCCAGATTCAGACTAGATAATGAAATATTATATAGAGAGAGTCAGGACCCCAGAAATGGGACCATACGTAAACAATTGGTGGTACCCACAACTTTCAAAGGGCTAGTACTTAGATTAGCACATGATCATCCAGTTGGAGGTCATAAAGGGATGCAAGGAACGCTGGATCAAATACTTATGCGCTTTTACTGGCCAGGTATTTTCAAAGAAACTGCCCAGTTTTGTGCTGCATGTCCAGCGTGTCAGCGAGTTACAGCGGCTCACCCACCGATGGTGCCATTGATTCCCATGCCATTTATCACAGACCCAATTGGTCGCATTGCCATGGATATTGTAGGCCCATTAGTCAAAACGCCCCGAGGTTTCCAATACATCCTAGTTATGGTAGATCAGGCAACAAGGTTTCCCTGGGCCATACCATTGAGGAATGTTTATGCAAAAACAATAGCTTTAGAGCTAGTAAAATTGTTTTGTGAAGTGGGATTCCCAAGAGAGGTGTTGACTGACCGAGGGTCCAATTTTGTATCCAAATATTTGGCCCAGGTCTGGGATGCCTTTGGCATTCATCACGTGAAAACCTCAGCCTACCATCCACAATCAAACGGTTTGGTGGAGAGATTCAACCAAACTCTCAAACAAATGTTGAGAAGGGGGTTAGCAGGAGAGGTAAAAGAATGGGATATGTTATTGCCCTTTGCCTTATATGCCTGCAGGGAAAGAATTCAGTTATCCCTAGGTGTAACTCCATATGAATTGATGTATGGTAGGGCTCCACGGGGTTTGTTAGATATTTTGAGGGAACAATGGATTGATCCTGAACCAGGAAGTCAGGAGGTGCCACAGTTTCTACGTGACTTGAGAGCACGTTTGAAAAGGACCTCGCAGGTTGCTGAGAGGAACCTGCAGGACAGTCAAGTTCGCCAGAAAGGGTGGTATGATAGGAAGGCCAAAAGCCGCCAATTAAGCATTGGTGAAAAGGTTTTGGTTCAAGTAGCAGGTACAGCCCCAAAGTTTGAAGTACAGTGGAAAGGGCCATGGAACGTTGTTAAACAAGTGAGCCCAGTATCTTATATGGTAGAAAATGCAAGAGGGCGTAGGCAGACCTACCATATTAATGTACTTAAGTCTTGGAAGGAGAGGCCTGTAAATAATAATGACCCTGAAGCCAGTCAGGAAGTAAGTGAGCTTCAAAAAGATAACACTCTCGTAGGTATTACGGACTGTAGAAAAGAAGTTTCACCAGTTAAACCAGTCCGTAATAACTTAAGCAGGGGGGTATGTGATAGGAAGCTTATCATAGCTCAGGAAGGAGCTATAGAAAAGGTGAAGTGACTCTGAACAAGCAACCTGTCAGTTCTGGTAGAAATAAGAAAACAGAATTTTCCCATAAAAGACTACCAGTCCCAGAATGCACCAGGTTTCCTACAGCCATTAGAGGAGCTGAAGTGGGGAAACGTGTGTTCAATCAGGAGGGCTATGAGGTAATCCCCAAGCACTCATCTCAAAGGGCAGGGCCTGATTCAGCACAGCTGCGCTGTGCTAGGGTGGAGCACTCATCAAAGCAGAATAAAGGTAGAGTTTATTCTACAGAGAATTATCCTCAGTTTCATCTGGGAGATCCTCATCCTCAGGATCAGCTTGGAGATCCTCATCTTGGACATCTTCATCATCGGGAGGATCATCAGAAGCAGAAGCCAAACTGGACGGACAGAGAGGGCAAGAAACCCTTTGGAAGAAAGAAGAGAAAAGCCTTTGGGAGGTCTAAAGGAGTCCATAGCAGTACGTATACTGGAAGGTATTCCAAGGGCCAGCATACACCATTGGACTGGGGAAAGCCAGAGGAATGGTGCTGCAGAGCTAGGAATCTCCAGAGGGTACCTGTGAGGGAGACGGCTGCACTTGGAAGGGGCCCTAGGACCCGTGCCAGAAGGTATGTGAAGAGAGATCCAGTGTCCAGGGATCTGGATTGGAAGGCTGGACATAAGAACTGGACTACATACTGGCCAGGCTATTTAGAGAGGAACTCTAACAGTAATGGAAGCTCAGGTATGAACACTGATCTATGCCCTAGCTATAACCTTGAAAGACAGCAGGGAAACAAGTATTCTCCTGAGAGTGCTACATTGAGAAATTCCTCTGTGCCAATCCATGATATTGAACCCATGATTGTTGAAGAAGGGGGAGCGGTCTTAGATACAGGCTGTGAATATATGGATTGCTCTCTGTCTAAACTCCTTTGGTAATTTTCTGTTACAAAGTACAACAACCATCACAAAGAAATACAAACTTGTTCTTTAATCTACTCAGAAAAGCTCCTGAAGTAGGATTTGAGCCACGCAGTAGAAAGCAAGCCAGCTAAGGGGTTTCAGCTGGGTAACTGCTAGCAATTGAGCCTTACCTAATTGCTTGTGAGCTCTGAGGGAATCACTTCTGAATCTATGTGTGAAGATATAAGAAGTTAACCTGAAAAGAACAGTTTTTCCCTTCTTTGTGGGTTTTGCTTGTTGTTTGAAACACTGCTAAGAAAATATTAGCTAGAGCCTACAGAAAAGACCAGTTTGTTACCAACCAGGTCTTTATTCTTTTGCTTTGATTGACTGACAAGTTCAACTGTTGTTTTCCTGATTTTGCTTTTCTAAGTTTAACACTGAAAGCAAGTATCCTGTTTTATGTGCTACCAAGCATATCTGTGTTGGGAGAAATAACCCCATAAATAAATATCTTATTGGCTTTACACTCAAGCACAACTAATTATTGTGAGTGGCTGTGTCTGGTGTGAATGGACTGCATTTCCCACAATCCCTTGCAAATCATATTGATATATGCATTTGCTAAGACTGTGAACATTCTCACCCAGGCAGCCTTCTGACAGGGTGAATAGCAAGGATGGATGTTCTAATGGGATGGAATAGATCCCTTGGCCACTCAGGTTTTCAGGATAAGAGAGATTTGCATGGACTGCCTTTATTACAGTTTATGCAAATTTCTCTCATGCATATTCATTGTGGTTATCCTGAAAATTTGTCTGGCTAGGTGTGTCCCGAGGACTGAGTTGAGAACCCCGACTCTAAAGGCAATAGAGAACAGAAAAACCTCAAATCCATTTGACATTGAAGGTGAACATCTTCAGAGGATGCCCTTTGGGCTCTTGGGGGTAATTTTTGCTTCACTATTGATTCCCTGACTGTGGATTTGGATTTGGCACAAACATTCAGATGACATTTCTGTTTTTATAGCAGATTTTTGTCCACATGAAGTGCATAGTTTGAGCACATTATGCTGTGGAACCCATGACTGAATATACATAAACCAAGAGTCCCTTTCAGTGACATTGGTAAACCATCAGACACGTGATAGTGATAATGCACATAATTATTTTATGCAAACTTTATTAGTACTTACCAAGCATCTACAAACATTGGTTTAAATAGAAGAACTCTTAGAAAGTCTCTTTCAGTACCGAATCTTTCTTCGCTATATGAAATCTCCACTTCTGCGGTCATCGAATCAGATGGTTTGATGGTTTCGATGTGGCAGTAAAGGGAGCAGAGATTTGTCGTCATTCCAGGCAGAGGACCGCAGTGATTGCCATGGCAGGATGTGAGTGGTGGGGAAGTCAACAGTGGTGACAAGGTACAGATGCTTCTAGCACAGTGCCAGGTGAGTGCAGAGGCGGAGTCACCTGTAGGGAAGGAAGCGGATCATCTGGACGCCTCCCTTTTAGTAGTTTTTGAACTGTAAAAACTTGTGGAATCCATGCAGCTCAGCTGGAGAATAGTAACTAACCCCTTAGATGGAGCCTCACTGTACCTGAAGCCCCACTTAGATGGAGCCCTGCTGTACCTGGAGTCTTGTTTGACTGCTTACTTTGCTTTTATTTAGCAACTTTTGGAGATATCAGTTGCTCTCTCCTCTCCTCTGTAGTTGAGGGGTTTCATTTCATAATACACAAGCTGCTGAAAATGGTTTAAAGTGCACATGGACGGCTCTGGTTTGCCAGTCAGTGTCCTTTGATTGAATTCTGGTTAAAGCTCTCTTCCTACTCCTTAAAGCTGTTTACTGCATGTGTGGGGAGGAGATGGACAGTGCACTCTGCGAAACCTGACTTAATTAGAGGTCTCAGATGCATTCTGATCTCTGCCACTATGTACGTTTCTTCTGTAGAACTCCGGCCCCCGTCTGTGCCAACAAAGTTATTGGCGTCATTCTACACCTTTGCATAATGTTACCGGAGGTGAATTCCTAGGAAACGAATGTATTTATTCACTCTCATTTAGTCTAATTTATTGCTCGCCTTCCCATAGTTAGCCCAAGAGAAGACCAGCGAGGCCTTTTTAAATCATAGCCTACTGCATTTTGTGATGTGTAATTAAACCTTTGCTTGAACTACAGTCCCAGAATGCATTGTAATAGCACTTTACATCTGGTCCAATCAGGTAAGATTAGTTCCAATTTCACTATTACTCCCTCTTGGGCACTGGGGTTTGATTCAGGGCCAGAGTTAAGATTTCAGGATCCATTATTACTCTGGGCAGGGCTATGTGCCGTGTTGATGCATAGCCCTGCCCGCCGACCCTTAACCCTAGATATTCAATGCTGGGGTCATATGCGGTCCCGGCCTTGAATATTTGGGGATTGCCGCAAAACCCAGAAGCTGTCAAAGCTAACCAGGCAGTATGCAATGTCACTGCTGCCCGGTTATCTCATGCCCCCACCTGTGCTCCGCCCCATTGCTAGTCGGATAACATCGGGGCACGTAGGGGACACTGATGGGGATATTCAATGAATCTCCCCATCTAAGGCATTTACACAGTTTACTAGGCTATAAACCATGTAAATGCCCTTCGAATATCAGGCCCCTGGTGTCTAAAGCACGGACGGAGGATCAGGGCAGGGGTTCTCCCTTGAAGCTCAGAAAGCAAAGTGGGGGGGGGGGGGGAGAGAGGTGTCCTGGAGACAGGAAAGAAGAGGGTGGGGGCATTGGGCCAGAGCACCATGGAGGCGTCTCCTTGAATTAGCACTGATGGGTGTCCCTAAAGTAAATGAGTGAAGGCTTCTTTTTGGCTTGGAAGTCGATGCTGTTTCAGCATTTGGCACCCTAGACGCTGGCCTATGCCATCTGTGCCTACAAAATGGCCTGCTAATAATACCGAGAAGGAGATTGAATACAGCTTCACAGTGTTGTAAAGTAACCACAGTAGCTATAAACGGACTGTAACACACTGCTCCGGGATTCCTAGTTCTTTGTGAGTCAAATGGATCAGAGATTCAACAAGCCTTTCAAGTCTGCTCTTAATCTGTAAAAACACTATCAATGTGCTTTGTTCAATTCTTCTCATGCAAATATTGAAATTTGGAAAAATATATTTGCAAACATTTGCTTAGGGTAGAGCATGAGCGTGATCATAACTGGCTTTCAAGTGAGGCAAAAGTACCCCCCAGAAAGCAGCTATAACTGGTTACCAGGCTAACTTGATACTGTAATGGAGAACCCAGAGGAACGGATTTGTATAATATTTTACGGCTGACTCTAAAACAAGCACGAAAAAAGTGTAACATTTCCCAGTTTACTGTTACAAGAGTTGCCAAGTAGAATTGCCTTAGTGGCTGCTATGAACTGAAAGTTTCGCCATTGGGTTGCTCCAGTAGGAGTGCGCATTGGAAAACATTTGGTTATGTTTCGTTTTTTTGCCTTGTTTCCAGTTTTCATTTGTTTTGTTTTAAGAAATGTTTTATTTTGTGGCTCTTTTGCTAGATATGCATTTTTGGGACTGTGTTCCCAACAGCTGCCGCACAGGAAAGACCTCCAACATGTGGCAACAGCAGTCACAATTAATCCGGGCACACTTCACGCCATCCACTGAGGCGACCCATGCCAAGTGCAACATTGACAGCAAATGATTTATACCCCCCCCCCCCTGCTAACTGCAATGTGCTCTCCATGGCCACTCTCCGTCCCTCAACCTCCCATTCCCCACTACATCACGCGATGCACAATTACTGTAGGAATTAGCTCTCATACCCACAGGAACACTTACCACCTGCTAAAATGCAAATCAAACATTTCACATATTGCAGTAAAAGGGCTCCTATGTTATTAACACCCACTATGCTTACTTAGGGGCATGTTTACTAAACTGCGGTAATGTTACAGACCGCGCGTTATGTAACGTTAACGATTGTTAACGTTACCTAATGATCGTTAACGTTCCCGGCCACGGTAAACACTACAGAGGGTGGAGAGAGGGCGGGGGGAAGGGGTCAATGGGCGGGGAGTTGGCGGGGATAAGCTCCCTGCACACTAACGCGCTGAACTGAAGGGCTGAATCCTACCGCGAATGAAAACCTGTCATTAGATGCACATTTGCAGGAGAGAGAAACCATTTCAGTGTCAGCAATGTACAGCATAGACAAGGAGCCCAAGAAATGTGATAGTAGTGCTCCATTTCCAGCAACAGCATAGTGCACCTTACTTATATGGCACCTTACGAGGCGCCCTACAAGGCGCCTTGTAAGGTGCCTTGTAGCGTGCGTTAGTTTGTAACATGCATTAGCTGATACGGCTTGCTGTAATGATGCACCGCCCATGCCTTTATATGGGCATCTGTACCTTTACCACGGAACCTAACGCGAATGACATTACCGCAGTTTAGTAAACATACCCCTTAGTGTGCACCAGTCAGCGAAAATTAAGAAAATGTGGCAATGGAAAGAACCAACAGGAGAGGTCGTTGACATGTCCTCTAAGTTGTTTCAAATGCCTGTACGTCCTGACCCTGTAGTGCGTGTCAGTTTTCAATTGAAGTCAATATAACTCATGGATTTCACCATTTGCCCTGCCTCTTTCCTTCATTAACTCCCTTCCCTTTCCCTGAGAAAATACCAAAAAATCTATTTTTCAAATGAACAATTACCATATTTTCTGTTCTTTACAGGTGTTGGGCCCCTGTAAGCATAACGGAGCACTTTTAGGCAGAACCAAATATGCTTATGAAATAGTTTTTAATCTAATATTTTCTATGTCTTGTTGGGTACCAGGAAACCTTGATCCTTGGCTCTAAGAGAGAGCATCCATCAGTTAATATTCACAAATGACCAATGATGGTCCATTAAAATCAGTAGATACTCTGTGGTGTCCACTTCTTTCCGTAAAACATTCCCATCAGCAATGAGTGTCACTATAGCCCTGGATTCATTGCAGAATCCAATGTTTTACATTAGTCAGTGAAACTGTGACAGAATTTCTACATGCTTGGGATAGATACAGAGGACTGTGGTAAACACAGGGATATGACAAGGGCTAATAAATAGGGATTCTAGGTGTTTGTTTAGGGATTGGAACTTGTACGTTTATCCATCAAGAATAGCAGAGGATCAAAGATGAGAGAGAAGACAACAGACATGAATAATCCTGTACGTAATTGGGAGACATTCTCAATATAACAATGTGGATGGGTACAAAACTGACAGCTTGATTGGACTGTTTTCTATGACTACATCTGTTGGCTGTCCCAACGGAAGATATCACAGTCTGCAAAGAGACAAGAAAAGCCGCCCTGGAACCCTACACAAAATTAATGCCCTCAGTCATTATTTCAGAAAACTTTGGCTAGCCTTTGAAAAGGAGCCATTTCTACTCTACTGCTTTATCCCTGAAGACCAGTAACTTCGTACTCTTTGTGTTCTGTAAACTTGCAGAGAAATGTGAGAAATTATAGGGGTAAAGGGAGGGGATAGCAGCATCAGAGGAATCGGGTGTTTTAAGACTACAAAACAATAATAATGAAATTCAGCAAGGCCTGACATAAAGAGAAGGTCAAAGAAGGACAAGCAGGCAAGATGTGACCAAAATTAGTCTTTGGAAAACCATGTTTCACTCAAACCCATTAAATTACACCATTTGCTTTGTACAAAAATAGAACAGTTCTTCTATGATTAACATTATTATTAAATAAATATTTCATAAAAGCTTCTTGAAATTTAAGTTAGAGTTCATCTCGGGGGTTGATATTCAGCTCGCCAGCCTGTTGGTCACGCCTGTCCAACACTGCAATCACCTCATCCGCCTGGAGTCGCTCCTGAAAAGAAGAAATCACATCCATTTCAGTTCTTTTTAGTGGATGTACTTCAAGAGGGATGGGAACATTGGTTTGGGCGTTTCTTTGGACTGAGATGTCTCCAATGAGAACCAATATAGAAAACTGGTAGGACGTATACATTCTCCTTATGCACACAAACCACAGCCGTCTCTGAACTCGCGCAGCAGTATCCATTTCTGGGTATGTGGTTGTCTGGTAAAAATCTTGCATTGATTGCTATCATGTAGGATGGGATAGGGGCCGGGGTCTTCGAACTGTGTGGGTGTGCTAAATCCAAGCAGAAATGATCTCTCCTTCAGCTGGTTTCTTAATCTAGGGGATGCCCAAGCCTCCATTCCACTCTCGCAACTGGCACCTGTGATTAGGGTGTTGTAAGGGCCAAAAATCTTTGTGCACTGCGATTGCACCTTCGCTCACTTTCACTGAAATCCTTAGTAGGGAGGGCGGTGCATTTAGCATGCATCTGATTCATAAATGTAGCTTAAAACATTCCTAGTGTGTGCTAAATGGATTTAAGACGCATACACCTATGAAGTGCTACGCGATTAAGATGCTCTGTAGCGTGCAGTCGCTCTCAGTGTGGAGCTGTGGTACTTAGCATGTGGTATTTCCTGTGTTGTGCCCATCGGACGATGCCAGGGGGCAATGGGCAGAGAGTGGGTATGGAGAGCACACTGTGATTAGCACAGGGGCCACAGATCTGCAGTTACCAAGGATGCACTTAACAGCACCTCAATGGGTGGTGTTAAATTCTCTTGCATTAATTGCAAATGGCACTGTTGTGCATTAGGGTAGGTTTCAGTGTGGTAACTGCTGGGAGCATCCTGGGCACGCCCCCAACAGCCTAGAACTGTTGCACTTACCACGCAGTATTTTTCACTCAAAGCATGCAGTAAGTGCAAAATCATATTGCATTTTTGTAAAAGGGCCATAAGTTGATTAATATGTGCTAAAATGTTTTTTAAAAATGTATTGCAATGAATGTAATGAACTGGGTAGAAGGGTCAAACGGAACAAAAATGAACGACAATCGATGCACTGTGCCATTACTCCTGGCTGCTTACGGCGGCATCTGACTGAGCAGAGAAGCAGCGTCGCGACAGACCATGAGTCAAGTAGGGCGGGTTAAGAATTAGACAGGGATCGGGTGCAGCTGATGTTTGCTTGGGTTGGATAATTGTGTGACATGTCATCCAATTGTTGGTTTTATTACTGCAATCCACTTTCAATTTGTTTGATAAGGTGGAAAATCAAATCAAAATAAACATAGAAATTACTCTCCCAACCACATCTTTACCCCTCATCTACTTCTGTGGCTTCGCATCTTCTCAGTATTTAAATTACTCCATTTCAGCTACTGCAGTTTACTTACAATGTACAGCCCTTCAGCTCTAGACACCTCCCTGGGCAGACTAGACGGACTATGCTGGTCTCTATCTGCCGTAACTATGCAGTATGCAAGCCTAAACTCAGTCAAAGAATTTCGGTGGAAAGGTCGACAACCCATCTCTTACCATCTTCTCCCCTACGAGGAAGGAATAGTACCACAGTAAATGGCAGCATGTGTCTAGGATTATAGAAAGTAAAGCCCTAATGAATAGGGAAATGCACAAAAACCTTTTCAGGTCATTTTTGGACTTTTAGCCCAATTTTCAGGATCAAAAGGAGACAATAAAACTCACATGAAAGAGGCGTGCTATCCTGTGGGCAGTAAAAGCTTGCAAAACGGAAATCTTAGAGGTATTCTCAATGTGAAAAATAATGTAACCTGCTTTGAGGTAGAACTGTAAAAGTGGTCTAGAAACTCTTTCATTTAATTTACGGTGCTGCTATTGAGTGCCTGCCCCCTCAGTGCTCCCCTTGCCTGGGCCTCACTCATTTACTCACCAGTTCTTGGTTTAATGGGTCCAGTGTAAACCACAAGGCCACCGCACACCTCTGTCCTTTTGTAACAGCTTTAACGCCGTGAGGGTTTTCTCCACCAGATGAAAAACTGATCATGCGGCCGCACTTCGGTTTAATGCTCGCCTGCAAAGCAAATGCAGAGAGGGGGTCTGGGTTTAGGAGCAGGGCAGATCCCCAGAACCCATCTGCTGAGCTTCCACCTCCCCATTCTGCCTAGGCTCCGAAGAATCCCCGTTCTTCTCATCCCCACTCCCTCAGTAAAGCACTGCTGCCTGGCACTTTTATGTTTGAAGACACTGCAATGTGCTTTGAGCATTTGAGTGACGTGGGAAGAAAATCCAACTATAAAGCTAAATAACCGTGGATTAAGGCATTTCTGTAACACCTACATTCAGGGAGTTTTGAATATGCGGAGCACAATAAACACTCCTAGGGAAAGTTCGGAATTTCCACAACATCAAAAGCTGGTCAGAAGTGAAGGAACTGAAGGCAAGGCTGCAGAGTGCAGAGACCCGGTATGAGACTATATTACTGAGCAGGAACCGAACAGCTCCCCTTTTATGGCGAGTTCATGTTCCAGAAATGCAGTGGTGAATCTCTGTCAGGTCATCTACCTGGAACCATTTAGAACTCGCTTCCTTTAACCTACTGGGGAAACGTAGAAGGTGGAGGCCACTGGTGGCTTGTGACCCACTGTCTCCCCCTTTATTTGAAGAAAATTATCACTATATACAATGTCTAAAGCCCCATTTATCAGCTTTTCTAAGACCCATAATTTGCATTCCTAGCACAGAATGTCTAAAGATGAAGTCCCCTAAGATGGTTATAAGGTGATATTTTTCCATTTCAGGAAGAAGGGGGCAGTGAGGTAACCATGATAAGGAGCCAGACCATCTAACATAAATGAAGAATGTCATCTATTTTGCGAACAGGTGGCCTCAGCAGGGTGCACCAACACATCCTGAACACTAGAGGGGGTGGAGGCTTCACTTTCTGCTTGTGCAATGCAATATCTGAATCTGAGAATTCTCTGTGCCCTGCTCACTGAGGAAATTAAGGCCCTTAGAAATAAAATGAGCCCTATGGCAGATAGTGCACGCTGACCTGAGGGGGACTGATAAAACCTCAGAACCACAGGAAAGCATTAATCTAGAGCCAATGCCCAGTTATCAGGGGTCTTCTAGGAGGTGACACAATTCAAAGGAACAACAAAGTGGGAAAAAGGACGTCCAGGTTGGGATGTTCACATTTTCCAGGTATTTTACAAGAGGCTCTTGTCGAACATGGAGCCTTTGGTCAAACACATGTAAGGATGTGTGTATTTTTTGGCCTATACAGTGCAGTTGGAGGAGCAATTTTGCAAATTCCATATAGAAAAAAAAACCCCTTCCATATGCTAAGTACCAGCATTTACAGGGACAGTGGGCTGATTTTAAAAAAAAAGGCATTCAGTGCTGCCAATTAACCACGCTTTCTTTTTTAACTTTAAAGGCAACAATATCACACGTGGAATTAAGGGCTTTAACACCTTGCATCCCTCATACTAAGCCCTGGCCAAAACGAGCACTTTTGTAAGAGTTAACATTTCTTTGGAGCAAGGCAGAGCCAACAAGAAGATTAATTGGCATATGTGTGTAGCCCTGTTAGTATTTCAGCACTCCCTAAACTATACCCATGATATGGCTCTTTCAGATCTCAGCATCCTGACCATCTACACGTGCAGACAGCAACTTTCTGAAATTCCTCTTTACACATGTAGCCAAGGACTTGTGTGGGCTGCAAAGCTCCTGAACAGCCTCTTTATATTCTTTAGAAAGCATTGCAGCCCTACTACAATGCAAGAGAAGCCACGAGAGGATGCCTAGTACACAGCTATGAAGTTTTGAGGTCTTGTGACAATTACCAGTGGAGGTAGCGTAGTTACTCACCTGTAACAGGTGTTCTCCAGGGAAAGCACGAATCAGTCCTCACTTATGGGTGACGTCGGCACTGACAGAACCCACGCGGAACAATTCCCCAGCTTTCAAAGAAAGCCTTTGGGATTGCTACCACACATGCGTGGTCCTCTTCCTGCCCAAGGGTGCCATCTTACTCAGTCAGGTCCCTTAGCTCGAGCCCTACCAGCAGATGGCAAAGGAAGGACAAAAATTCAGCAACTTGCCAGGGGAGGTGGGAGGGTAGTGAGGACTGATTCCTGCTGCCCCTGGAGAACACCTGTTACAGGTGAGTAACTACGCTTTCTCCAGGAAAAAGCAGGAAGTCAGTCCTCACTTATGGGACTCCCTAGCTACAGGCTACCAAACCTGTAACCAAAAAACGCCTCGCAAGGCCATAAGCAGAAACCAAAGCCCGAAGGAGCCCGAGTCCTCAGGTCCTCGGGGCAAAACCCTCGGTAGCCATGAAAAAGGGTCAGAGGGCAGGAGTTGCTTATACCCCGAACAGATTATGGAGTACAGCCTGGCCGAAGGCGCTGTCCCGGTGGGACTCCCTCTCCAGGCAGTAGTGGGTGGAGAAGGTATTCGTAGAAGACCAGGTTGTCGCCTGGCAGATGTCCATCATGGGCACGGAGCACAGTGAGGCCACCGAGGCTGCTTTGGTTCAGACCCCATGTGCAGTGACTTGATGATCCAGAGGGATGCCTGCCTTCGCATGGGTGAACGGGATGCAGTCCACCACCCAAATAGAGAGGGTGACTGCTTTCCCCTGCCTATTAGGATCGTAGGTCATGAAAAGTCTGTCAGACTTGCGATGAGTCTGGGTATGCTGCAAGTAGAAGGCGAGAGCCCGCTTGCAGTCGAGGGTGTGGAGAGCCGCCGACGCCTGATCGGCATGGGGCCTCAGGAAGAAGGTCGGGAGCACTATCTCTTGGTTGAGATGAAAAGCAGACACAACCTTGGATAAGAACTTAGTGTGCATCCGGAGGACCATCCTGTTCCGATAAAACCTTGTGTAAGGGGCACCAGCCATGAACGCCTGAAGCTCACTGACTCAGTGAGGCGAGGTCAGTGCCACCAGGAAGGCCACCTTCCAGGACAAGTGCCGGAGCAAACACATCGCCATCGGCTTGAAGGGTGGACGAGTGAGCTGCGTGAGCACCACGTTCAAGTCCCACTCTGCCGGAGGGGGACGGATGGGTGGCTTGGATAACAGAAGGCCCCACATGAAGCGGGAGACTAGTGGCTGTCCCGAGAGAGGTTTTCCTTTGATGGGGAGATGATTAGTCGTAATGACGCTCAAATGAACTCTAACAGACTTCGACCAGCCCAGCCCTCGAGAGGGGGAGAAGGTACTGTAGAACCCACTGATCCGGGCATGAGAAGGGGTCGATCCTCAAGGCAAGGAGGATTTCCTTGACCTCCTCCAGAAGGGCCAGAGAGGCTAGAGAGACCCATTCAGCCGCCAGGCCACAAAGGATAGGGAGGGTAGGTTCGGGTGTAGTACTCGACCCTCCTCCTGCATCAGCAAGTCCCTGGAAGAGCCCAGGGGAATCGGAGGCTCCTCCAACAGTCAGAGCAGGAGTGGAAACCAAGGCTGCCGAGGTCACATGGGGGCCACGAGAATCAGTGATGCCCTGTCCTGTTGAGCTTTGAACAGAGTCCTCGCAATGATTGGGAAAGGAGGGAATGCATATAGAAGGCTGGACGACCAGTCCAGGAGAAATGCATTGGGGTCCTCCCTGCCCGGGTGCAGTACCGGGCCGCAGAAGTGAGAAAGCTGAGTATTCTGAGGGCTGGCGAAGAGGTCCATCGCCGGAGTTTCCCAGCGCAGGAACAGCCAGCTTGCCACTCTGGAATCCAGGCGCCACTCGTGAGGGCGAAGAATTCTGCTGAGCCTGTCCGCCAGGCTGTTCTTCTGACCCAGGAGGTACGTCGCCTTGAGGGACATCCTCCGCCGGGCAGCAAAAGAGCAGATGAGGACTGCTTCCCTGCAGAGGGAGCACAACCCCGTACTCCCCTCCTTATTGATGTAAAACATTGCTACTCGGTTGTCGGTCTGCACCAGTACCAACTTCTCGATGAGGACATCCTCGAAGGCCCTCAAGGCCCATCGGATGGCCTGGAGCTCAAGCGGGTTTATCTGCTGTTGAGCCTCCATCAGCAACCACTGCCCCTGTGTGCAGAGAGCTGCAATGGGCTCCCCACCCTAGCAGGGAGGCATCTGTGGTCAGAACCACATCGTGCTGTGGGGCCTGGAAAAGCGATCCTCGCAGGAGGTTGCGGGGGTTCTGCCACCAGTTCAGAGACAAATGGAGGTCGGGAAGAACCCTGACGGAGTCCCTGAGGTGTCCGAGGGATTGGCTCCATTGAGAGCTGAGACACCACTAGGCCGTCCGCATGTGCAGGCGGGAATGAGGAACCATATGCACGGTCGAGCCCATGTGGCCCAAGAGACGTAGCATGGACCAAGTGGTGACCTGCCAGGCACTTTGGATGCGAGCAGCCAGAGCCAGGATGCGGGTGGAGCAATCCACCGGCAAGAAGGCCATGGCCTGCCGAGTATCGAGGCGTGCCCCAATGAACTCGAGAGCCTGTGCCGGCTTGAGTTGAGACTTTTGGTAGTTGACCAAGAACCCCAAGTTCTCCAAGAGGAGGACAGTGCGTGACATTGCCTGCTGGGCCTACTCAATGGAGGAGCCCTTAACGAGCCAGTCGTTGAGATAAGGGAACACCGGCATGCCCTGACGCCGAAGGTGAGTGGCGGCCACGACAAGGCACTTCGTGAAGACCCAAGGGCAGCATCCTCTACTGGAAGTGCTCTCCCTGCACCCTGATATGCAGATACTGCCTGTGTTGGGGGTGGATCAAAATATGGGCGTAAGCGTCCTTTAGATCCAAGGAGCATAGCCAGTCACCCTGCCGGAGGAAGAGCAGCAGCACACCAAGAGATAACATCTTGAATTTCTCCTGCACCAGGAACTTGTTTAGTCTGCGGAGGTCGAGGATGGGACGCAGACTCCCCGTCTTTTTGGGGATGAGGAAGTACCGGGAATAAAAGCCCCAACCTCAAAGTTGGGGAGGGACCTTTTTGACTGCCCGTTGGGCAAGGAGGGAGTGCAATTCCTGCTGCAGCAAAACCTGGTGCGCGGGGAGTCGAGGAGGCTCCGCTGGGGAGAAAGGGGTGGAAGCCTGTCGAAGTGGAGGCGATAGCCCTCCCGGATGACCTGAAGGACTCAGGTGTCCGAGGTGATCAGCGCCCATGACGGGACAAAGCAGGACAGGTGTCCCCCCACGGGCTGCCGTATTGCCGGAGTGTGAGGGGCTATGTCCCTGGCGTCAAAACCCCTGAGGGGGTTGCGGGGGGGGGGGGCGGTGTCTGGGCCTTCGGGCCCTTCAGTTTATAATGACTTTGGCTGGGCTTTCCCTGCACAGGAGTGGTCGGCGTGGGAGTAGCTGGGTACAGTGGGTAGCCGTGATACTGGAGACCTTTCCTGGGGAAGAAGGGCTTCTTGGTGGGCTGCTTCTTCCGAGGCAGGGTAGATGTCTTGCAGGATGGACGGGTCTTTGTGACATACTCCGTCTCGATCTCCGCTGCCTTCTCCTCCATCGGCTTACCAAAACATTGTTCGCTGAGGCAAGGCACGTCCAGGAACTTCTCCTGCACCCACTGCTCCAAATCCAAAGATTTGAGCCAAGCCTGGAGGCGAGCTCTGATGCCTACGGCCGCCACCCGAGCCAATGTCTCGAAGCCATCATAGGAGGCTCGATAAATATACTTAGAGCAGTCGGCCACTGATTTCAACAGGGTGCGGAACCTGTCGAAGGCTCGCCCTCGAGGCCCGCGGAAAAACCTCCCAGTTCTTTTCCCAAGTCACGGAGAAACATGCCGATATATAGTTGGTATGCCTGGATGCGACAAGAGAGCATGGAACCTTGATAGGCCTTGTGGCCCAGGGCATCAAGGGCTCTCGATTCTCGGCCCAGCGGGACCGATGAATGGGACTTCGGGCTCTTCTGCTTCCTCATGGCCGATTCCGCCACCATCGAAGTGTGTGAAAGCTGGGTCTTTTGGAAGCCTGGTCCTCACTGCACCTTGTGCATTGTGTCAAGGCGCTTGCTCACAATGCAAACCGAGGCTGGGGCCTTCCACATGCAGAGCAATAGCTGGGAGAGGATCGGCAGCACTGGGATGGTGAGGGATTCCCTGGGCGGGGCCTCATACTGAAGAATATCAAGTTCTTCAGCACGAGGGCCCGAGGCATGTCCCGGCGGGTCTCCAGGATGTGTCCCCATTGGATTCCCAATCCGAGAAATCGGTCGAGGGATCCGAGCTGGGCGGTTCGCCCTGTCCGATGGCTGGCGGCCTGGAGCTGAAGGCCCTGGACAATCTTGCCCCTGAAGAATGGGAGAGCGAGCGAGACCGACGTCGAGGACCCTCACGAGCCAAGTGGCTCTCAGGGGTTTCCTGGACGGATTTGGGTGTCCCACGTGAGGGGACCCGCAGTCTCCGGGCACAGGTCATTGAAGTTGACCGTGAGAGCCTGCTGGGAAGCAATGAATGCAGAAACGCTGCATTCCAGCACCAGCATATGGGATTCCCATGCGGGCGTGGGGCCCTGGGACACCGACACCGGGGTCACTGGGTCAGGTGTCAAGAAGGAGAGGGGGTCCTCACCGGGACGGCCCTCAGGAGACTGGACGCCTTCGCCAGAGGCCTTCATTTCTCTGCGATGTACCTTGCGGGGCCGCTCCTTGTCCGACTCTCGGGAATGCCGAAGGGGGCTAAGCGACCGGGTGCGGGAGCGCTCATGCTTGTTGGCAGCCCTAGACAGTGATTTTGAGGCCTTCTTCTTTTTGTGTCGTTCCACCTCGGGGGGCCCCTGGTCCGAGTGTTGTCTGGAACGTGGTGCCGCCGGGGGAGATCCCACCAGAGGGGAGATGACCGAGGGTGCCACCGGAGACTCCGAGGCGGCCTTTTGGAAAATGTCTTTAGACTTTTGCTTACGGCTGAGCAGGGCCTTAGAGGACATTTTCTTGCAAAGCGAACAGAGCTCTGGGTCATGGTCGGCTCCCAGACACCTTAGACAACAGTCATGAGTGTCCGTAAGTGACATGTTCCTAGAGCGTCTATCGCATTTTTTAAATCCAGTGGCCATGGGGTCAAAAACGGCGCCTGTGAGGTCGAAGGCCCTCGCTGCCAGTGGTTGGGAAGAAAAAAAGGCGCAAAGCCCGGGAGAAAATTTTTTTTAGAAAAGGTATCCCCGTAAGCTCCAAAAAAGAGCAAGGGGAGAACGGGTAGAGGACCGGTGCAACCAGAAAAAAGAAATAAGAGCCTGTTATGGCGATCAAAATCAAACTTTTTCCCAGGGACGAAGACATGTGTCCAAAGGGCTCCGCGGAAAAAGAGAGACTGAGTAAGATGGCACCCTTGGGCGGGAAGAGGACCACGCATGCGTGGTAGCAATCCCAAAGGCTTTCTTTGAAAGCTGGGGAATTGCTCCGCGCAGGCTCCATTGGTGCCGATGTCACCCATAAGTGAGGACTGACTCCTGCTTGTTCCTGGAGAAGCAGGGGATTCACTAGAAATCTCTCTCCCTCTCTTCATCCCGCTCAGTGTGCATGGTCAATGCTAAGACTGCTACCCTCACAATTTACTACAAAGCACCTCAAAATGTTACAGATTTCTATTCCTTCCTAGGTCATGGGTCATGTACATAATCACATCACCCAACAGGAGATATTGCTGACAAGCCTGTCTCTGCAACAGTCATTAGCTGGGTCAACTTCTGCAAGGTGAGGAAACGCTGCTCTAGGCTTACTCTAGGATACAAATAGACTTCCAGCCCTTTCTTCCATAAACAGTGGGCTAAAATTAGCTGGTCATCCAGGTGAACTGAAGTTGTTCTTTCTCGACAAAATGACCACAGACTACAGAATGCTTACAGCATTCCTGACTGTACAAACCTAATCCAAGAACTTTGCTTGGCTAACCATCTTTATGTTTTAGAACTTGTTCTCTTAAGTCTTATCTAGCCCAGTATGGAGCTCAGGAATCATACGCCCCAACATTCAAGAGCAGATACAGGGAGAACAGCAGCCCATTATCTGAATATTTTCCTTAGGCAGCACTAACTCGAGCAGAGGAATGAACGTCTTTACAGAGCACCTCGGAACTTTCCGGAGAATGCCAGGCCAGTACATCGGTAGTATCAGAAGTTATCTGGACATGACCACTGCTATTTGAAGAGCGCAGCTGCTCACCACGCTATCTGGAGATTCTGTGCCGCCTGCAATCCAAATAGCGGTCAGCATTTAAAATGAAGTGCTGGCTGTAGGGTTCTAATATCAGTCTAAAAATGTCTGAACATTGTATGAAAGCATGAACCAGTAAAGTGAGGTGAACTGGCAGCATGGACGCAGGATATGTTAAGAGCCTCTCCATGGGGCAATAGCAGTATTGACACGCCTATGTCGGCTACATGCGCAAGTTGCAATATTAGAATTCCACTAGTTACATGCGGTTTGGGTGTGGATGGGGAGTGGTTTGGTCATGCCCAATATAGGGATGTGGATTCCCCATTTTAGAAGATGGATACCAAATGTTTTTAAAGTCAGCTGGGTATAAATGTTGACAGAACCCTCCTGCCCTCGACAGCATCACCATCAACTCCTTGATGGTCCCACTGCAGTTAACTAGCACTCCCCGATCCTCCTCCCAAAGCACCTGATCCCCCCCCCCAAAAAAAGAAATCCCTACTCTCCCCGCAAAGCCCTGAAGCAGTCACCTTGTACCCCTGATCCCTCCCTCCCTGTCCAGACCCCCTCACCCCTTCGACCCCCGGCACATACCACAGGCTCTCTAGTGGACAAGGGGGGGTGAGGAGAAATCCCCAGTCACTCCAGGTTCAAAATGGTTCCTCACAGCACTACCACTGGGGATCAATCTGCCAAATAATGCAAAACCCTTGTAACATGCATGGGGACTTGTTCACACCCCACCCTGGATGGCCCAAGTTCTCTCTCAATGACCTGTTTAAAATGGGCTACATAGCACCCCACACCTGTGTAACGAAACGCTGCGTTCAAGCTGATTGCTTGGAAAAAATAAAAACAATCAAGTCAAGCAGAATGATACATCTTTGGGCAAAGCAAGTGCTATCGGTGTCCACCTAGCTACAGAGAGGTGCGTACTTACTGTGACGGTTTTGGCATCCATTTCTGTGAATATAAACTCGCCTCCTTCAAAGTCTCCATTGAGGTATAGCAGGGCACTGCAAGAAACGCAATATACACAATCATCATTCTCCCAAGAGTATTTACAGGGACTATTTGACAATCATTTCTCAAAGTATGCTTTTCATGGAACAGTTCAGACGGTTTAAGGATCACATTGCAGCAGTAATAAATTATAATAATGATGCCACAGTCCAGTCTACCAAATATGAAGAAAATTGCCCAGCCAGACGGCATCTCCATTTCTGCTTGAAAACCAAACTGTGATATCATCCTTTTCCGATAGTCTCTCCTAGTGAGGGAAACCGTTGGCCTCCCAAATTGCTTTCTCTTAACACTTTCACTTTTGGAAAAGAGACGCTACAAACAAATTACATTGCACCAAAGAAGCGAATGCTTGTCCTGGATTGGCAGAATGAGTGCTGAGCCCTGCTCATGGAGAGTGTATTATGGGATGTTTCTCTATTGGACCAGCACCAACTAAATGAGTCTAACTAGGCAGAACCTTTCCAAGAGCATGACGTCCCTGGGAGATGCCACACATCTCGGCTCTCCCTGAAGCAGATGCTGTAAGCACAGTACATGTGACATAAATGAGAAATAAGGATAGCAAAATCAAAGGCAGAGGAAAAGATGGCTAAAGATGTTAAGGGTGGCGACAAAACCTTCTTCAGGTATATTCGGGAAAGGAAGATCAGAGTTGGAATTGCAGGACTCAGAAGTGCTGGGAAAAGACTCGTGGAAAGTGACATAGAAAACGCGAAATTGCTAAACAAATACTTCTGCTCTGTTTTTACTAAAGAAAATCCTGGAGATGGACCAGCTGGGACTCCCAAATACAAAAATGGGAACGAAGTAGATACCACACCATTCACAGAAGATGAGGTGTTGGAACAACTTGCTAAACTGAAAGTGGGCAAAGCCATGGGAACGGATGGGATACATCCCAAGATACTGAAAGAGCTCAGAGAAGTTCTATCAGGGCCGTTAAAGGATGTATTCAACAGATCCTTGGAAACAGGAGAGGTTCCTCAGGACTCGAAAATGGCTGATGTCGTACCTCTACACAAAAGTGGTGACAGGGAAGAAGTGTCAAACTACTGACCCGTGATCCTTACCTCGGTGGCGGGAAAAGTAATGGAGGCGCTCCTGAAAGAGTGAATAGTGAACTTTCTCAAAACCAACAGATTGCAAGATCCGAGGCAACATGGTTTTACTGAAGGACAGTCTTGCCAAACTAATCTGATTGAGTTCTTTGACTGGGTGACCAAGGAACTAGATCATGGGCATGCGATGGATGTCATCTACCTGGATTTCAGCAAAGCCTTTGATACTGTTCCTCATAGGAGGCTTATCAATAAACTCAGTAGCTTGGGGATGGGTACCAAGATAGTAAACTGGATTAGAAATTGGTTGACTGACAGACGACAGAGGGTGATGGTACATGGAGCTCACTCGGATGAGGGGAAGGTGATTAGCGGGGTGACCCAGGGTTCGGTCCTCGGCCCGGCACTGTTCAATGTATTTGTGAGTGATATTGCTGAAGGACTGAATGGAAAAGTCTGTCTTTCTGCAGATGACACAAAAATTTGCAACAAAGTGGACTCCCCCAAGGGAGTGGATAACATGAGGAAAGATCTACAAAAGCTGGAAGAATGGTCTAATGCTTGGCAATTATGATTTAATGCGAAAGAGTGCAGTGTCATGCACTTAGGTAGCAGAAATCCAAGGGAAATGTATGCGATAGGGGGTGAGAGGTTGGTGTGCATGGTTCAGGAAAAAGACCTTGGTGTGATTATCTCTGATGATCTCAAGGTGGCAAAATAGTGCGACAAGACGGTGGCAGAAGCCAGGAGGATGTTGGGCTGCATTCAAAGAGGGATTACCAGCAGAAAGGAAGAGGTACTTATGCCACTATACAGGTCGCTGGTGAGGCCTCACCTGGAATACTGTATTCAGTTTTGGAGACCATATCTTGCAAAAGATGTAAAAAGACTGGAAAGTGTTCAGAGGAAGGCAACCAAAATGATTTGGAGCCTGCGTAAGAAACCTTATGAGAAGAGACTTGAAGACCTAAACATGTACACTTTGGAGGAGAGAAGGGACAGGGGAGCTATGATTCAGACCTTTAAATACTTAAAGAGAAATAATGAACAAACAAACCTCTTCCAAAGACGGGGAAGCTGTAAAACTAGAGGGCATACCATGAAGCTGCAAGGTGGAAAATTGAAAGGCAATGTCAGGAAATATTTTTTCACTGAAAGGGTGGTGGGTGCTTGGAATGCTCTCCCGATGGAAGTGGTGGGGGCAAACACGGTGACGGAATTCAAAACAGCATGGGACAAGCACAGCGGATCCCTTTACAGCAACAGGATAAAAACAAAATAAACTGAACTATCTAACTTCTCAACAAATAGGGGTGTCCTACATGGAGTGGTGGGTTCACCCCTAAACAAAGACATGGGGAGGGGTGACCTGCACAGAGCGTCAGGTGCACCTACTCTTGCCATATTGCTGGACAGACTGGATGGACTATGCTGGTCTTTATCTGCCGTCATTTACTATGTTACTATGTAAATATTACTAGGAAGTTATGATCAGGCTAGCACAGAAAAAAAGGGGGGTGACCAGGGCAGCACATTCTAAAGCAGGAGGGCTCTTAAGATTTGAGTTGAAATCCAGCTCCTGAGACAAGTCACTGTCCCTTCCTCTGCATTGCTTGTTCCCCCATGATGAAGAAGACAGGCACATCTGGCCCCAAACTACACAATCAAACTTTTTACCTCAGAAGTGGCTGCATTTATGTTTCTGAAATGTTCTAACTATAGTGTATATACTGGAAATGCCTATCAGATGACAGGTGCAAAATAAATCCAGACTGTAATGAAAGAACCGCAGGGGTGAGAAAAGGGGCACGTCACAAAACAGCCTCCCTCCCTCCCACAGGCAAAGTTCACAGGCACCTTGCACCCGAGGACTTTGTACATAGTTTGAAAGGGAAATCCGTGAGTTCTTTCACTTTGAAAAAATTGTCCACAAGTACAACTGACCTTCTATGGATTTAGCACCTGTTGATTGTCTGGATTAAATTTTGTTGAGAAACAGGATGTGGACATTTAAAAATTCAATGTGTACCAGAGTTGCCAAGTTACCCAGTTCCAGGTGTGAGATTTTTTTCCCAATTCTGGTTTTAAATTTGCATTGCGGTGCAGTATGGCATTTGTAGTCCCTGATTTAACCCATTGGAATCAGTGCTGCAGGTCCCATAATGCATCAGAATGAGATTGTCAGAAATCCAGAACTAGTTTACAATCCCACTCCTGGAACTGGGTCGCTTGGCAGCTCTGCTGTGTAAATATGTTGCTTTGTGATCCTGTCCGAAACAGGCCTTCCCTCCCTCAGCCTGTGCCTCTCGATTCCCTCTTCGCTGCCAGCAAATTACTTTGTTTTTTACCTCCTCTCCTCCCTCTACCCCCCATTGTAACGCCCTACACTTATCCTGTTCTCTTTCCTCTCTTTATTTTTATTTTGTTAACTGTTGAGATAGCTGCTCGCTTGTCCATAGCATATCAAGCACTTGAAATTAATAAATAAATACTTCCCAGCATTTCTCCCTTCAACCTTGCTAAAGTGCACACATATAGTAGAGCCCTTTGCCTACCTTTAATCAGGTTAGGGGTCGGCAATTTTCACACAGCCCTCTGACTAGGGTAATTCAGTATTTGAAATGAGGAGATGATTAACATATTCTCCACCCAGTGGTCATATAAAATAGAGAGAAAAACGAAATACCACCAGGGGGCGCCCATACACTAAAGAATGAACTCCAATCTACTATCTGTTTTAAAGATAAGAGCATGCCTTCCAAAACTTGAACGCTTCACCCCACAGCTACGCAGGCATGCAAGCGAATAAATTAAGTCAAAGACATGAAGAAGGCTGTAGCCATTGCCGTACTGCATATCAATCTTAAAGCAGCACATTTATGTCTCCCATCCAAAAGCTGACCACAGGCTGAAGATTTTCCAAGAAAAAATAATTATTCTTACTTTAAAAAAAAAAGATTTTCTCTGAAATTTTCCACTTGGTGTATACTAGGAGCTGCTGACTCTTCGCTCACTATTCCCTGCATCCCCGCCTGGACCCACTGCCAAAGTCGGAGGCAGATCAAAGTCTGCGCATAGAATGTGACGGTTACATTCTCCGTGGCAGGGTTTGAGCAATACATGGCAGGACCGCCCATCCTTAAATGCTTCTTGTCACACCTGTAATCCCTAAAGATGTAGGCCGGAGGCTCCTTCCAACACTCATTAACTTCTGGATCCAGCAAACAGTTATCAGCGTGAATTGGGTGACTCAAGTCATTCCTGTTGTCCTGCTGACCTAGGACATGATAAGAAAAATAAATCAATGGAAGCGATGTCATTTTTCCAGTAAAGAAAGAGGCTCTCACTTCCTGTCTGCAGATACAGCCCTCCACCTTTCTTCCCCTATGCATGAAAAAGGATTGGGCACTGCAGGCCTACCACTGATTTTAACGCTCCCCAAATAGTCCTTTCTGAGGAGAAATGTCTAGCAGGCTTTTATATGTGAATTATTTCTGATTTTACTTGTTACATGTTCATCAAGAGAAGTGTCAGTACCATGAGGATGGACGTGTGCTTGCAGTTGCACACAAAACCCTTCACAAGACGATATAACAAAATCATGGTTTGCAGTGATCATGAGGCCCAGTATATGGCTAGAGAGCTCTGGGTAGGTTCCCTGCCTCTATGTCACTACAGTTTTCTTTATGTCATATTACACTATAGAGCATGCTGGCATTCAATTTGGTTCAAAGATCCTGTATAAACTGAATTTATTACCGCAACAACAGAAATGCATGAATCTACATGTGAGCTCGATACGATCACTGCTGTCTCTGACGTCTGTCTGAGTATCACCTCAGTGCTGCATATGGAGCAGGACCCCTAAACGTCCGTGGCACATAATTACCAGGTAGTGCCGTCCTGCACACCAGGTGTGTGTAGGAAAAGTACAAGGTGGTGTTCAGCAGGAAATATGATTCCACGATCCTCCGTGCCTTTTCGCTCACGTCGTAAAACAGGCGGGCACTTCTTAACAAGACGCGGCCCTCATAGCCATACTACAGAAAGAAAAATATATTAGAATATCAGGAAAAAAGAACAAAGGACATTATTCCTACAGCATCAACCAGAAAGTGCATCCAATATCACCATGGCCAAAAATCTACAAGTAGTACCATCCACAAACACAGAGCAGGGCACGATCATACGATGCCCATTCTTCAAAGAGCTTCCAGGCTTCCATCTGAGCACAGGAAGAACTAGAAGGTGACAGACAGCAACGCCCTCAAAGGGGGAAAATAACTTTCAAACAGAAAGCTTGGACTGGTAATGGGCTGATGGGGGGAAACTTTCAAACAGAAAGTTATTTCATAGCTTGGAGGTTCCCCCCTATTGCTCCCCTCTAGGCTGCCTCTCCATCCCCAACCGGGTCCATCTGGCATCAGTCAAAGGAGCATGTGGATTTCTGATGAACTTTGCAGATGCCTGAAGCCAACAGCCAAGATGGAAGCAGAAGGTCAGAAACATTCACTGCAAGTTAGATGCAGCTTCCAAAGGCGAGTTCACACTGAGGGCAGCTTGACAGCAGGGTGCCTAGACGGGAAGGCACATCAAGGCATCGCTTGAATTTATTTTAGAAACAATGTTCCACGAAGCCGCGTGGGAGTCCTCTGTGATACTGCAGCACCTCCTTTTGCCAGTGCAAGTAGAGGACTCCCACGCGGCATCACAAAATGCTGCTTATAAAGGCTTCGATGTGTCTCTGTTATTACTACTCTTTTTTTTTAAGGGCCTTCAAGTCAATGCTAACTCCTGGTGACCAAGCAGCCCCTGGGATTTCTTGGCAAGGTATGACTGGAAGTATTTTCCTCCAAGACAATGAAGGGCAGTGCCAACTCGTCCATTGTGCGAGAATGTTGTTCACACAGGGCCCTGCGCTTCAGGGGGGTCTGCGCGAACTTCATTCTCACACAAATGGATGACATCAGAAGGCACCAGAGAAGCCCATGTGAGCCCCCCCCCCCAGCTCCCTCTGCACAGCCGCCAGCGTGAAGAGTGTTTTCCCTCATGCTGGCGGCTGTTACTGTGAAGAACGCGAGTCCCGGGAAATGACCTTTAACCTTTCCCAGCATTCAGCGCGCTTCACAGTAACAGCCGCCAGCGTGAGGGAAAACACTCTTCATGCTGGCGGCTGTGCAGAGGGAGCTGGGGCCTCGTGCCGGCTTCCCCGGCTCACCTCTGAAATCCCTTACACGGCTGCAGGGCTCTTCGGCAGGCGAGGGGGGGTCTAGCATAGGATGGGAAATGGTCAGATGGGGGCTAGGACTGGAAATGGGCTGATGGGGGGGCTAGTTCTGGAAATGGGCTGGGGGGAAGCTTGGACTGGTAATGGGATGATGGGGGGGAAACTTGGACTGTAAATGGCTGATGGGGGGCTTGGCTATGACTGGAAATGGGCTGAGGGGGGCTGAAATAGGACTGGAAATGGCTGATGGGGTCTAGGACTGTAAATGGGCTGATGGGGCTGGAATAGGACTGGAAAGGAGCATATGGGGGGCTAAGACTGGAAATGGGCTGATGTGGGCATATGGGAGAATGAGACTATAAGGGAGCGGATCCTGGGTGGTCTAGAACTAGAAGGGAGATGATTTTGTGGGAGGACTAGAAGGGGATAGAGCTGGGGAATCAGAATGGAGAGGGGAAAAGATATTTTGTGTGGGAGGGAAGAAAAATCTACAATTGGCTGGGTATTGGGAGAGTAAGTGGGGATTGAGGATGGAAGGGTTAAATTTGAGTGGATGATAAAGGAATAAAGAAAGAAATGGAGGAAAGAGCAAAAGGAGAAAGATCAGTATGTTAAAGAAGATGTAGAGAGTGAATGGAAAAAAAATCCTAGAAGAGAGCAGAAAGGACAAATGGACTGCAGAAGATACAAAGAACGCAGAAGAAAGTGATTGGAGCAATTGCAATGGAAAAATAAAATGCCCAAACAACAAAAGGTAGAAAAGTACTTGTTTATTTTTTATTTATTAATTGGAATATATCAGCTCTGGGAAATGTGCATCATTAACGTATTTGCATTTTGTTTAGTACAAGACGAAATTAATTTATAGTTTTATTTCTCCAGTGTTGTGGTACATTCCAAGTTTGGCTTTTGGGGTTCCCAGTTTAATTGTCTTCCTATTTCTAAATTGTGATCCCTTGTTCTTTGTTTGGTGATGGTCTATGTTCTGCATATGTAACTGAGCTGAGGTATTCTGTTTATGTAATTCCTATTTGACATTGCCACTTGTTCTCTTTCCCCAGTAGGTCATGTATTGTTATTCTCTGAAATGTATTGGTTTAATATTTGCAGTGTTGCCTTTTGATAGATAGGGTTTGGTGCTTTATGAGTCCTGGTAGTGCTGTTATGATACGGCGGGTTTGCTATGGGTTCTAAGTGGGCAGTGTTTATAGTATTTCCTAATGTGCCTGGCAGTTGGCACTGGAGTATAGTAATGTAGAAATCTGGTCGTCTTTCTTTATCCAGACATTCTTTAAGAGGCATGTTTTTTAAAAGCGCATGTAAATATTATGCAAATAGTTATGCAAATGAGGCCCCGCAATGAATCTCCACACATGGCCCCACACCCCCCTTGGGCCGCCCCTGATGGAGGGTAAAGTGACTTGCCCAAGGCCACAAGGAGTGTCAGAGGGCTGTTACTATAATCAGTCGGCTACTCCTCCACTGCACTACTACTCCTACTATTTATCATTTGCATAGTGCCACAAGGAATACGTAGGGCTGTACAGATACAAGTAAGAGTCAGTCCCTGCTCCGTAGAGATTACAATCTAATCAACACAGACCACACAACAGCTGGGGACTAGGGTAAATCAAGGGGATGGCAAGATCCAGAGAGGCGATAGGCAGGAGAATAGGGGGGATCAGGATCCAAACGCAGCCTCGAAGAGGTGGATTTTTAGCCTGGACTTGAATAAGCCAGAGAAGGAGCCTGGCGTACTAACTCACCTAACCCCCCACTGCCTCAGATGCAAGCATAGATTGTGTGCCCTCTGGGGACAGGGAAATATATACTATGCCTGATCATCTGGAGAGGCGTGAGCTAAATACTAATTAATTACTAAATACAGAAATAAATAGTTTGTTCCAAGCATTTGGAGCAGCAAGGTGGAATGAATGAAGTCTGGAGTTGGCAGTGGCAGAGAAGGGCACAGACAAAAGGGATCTGCCAGAGGAGCGGAGTTCCCGAGGAGGGGTTTAAGGAGTGATAAGAGAGGAAAGGTAGTGAAGAGCTGCAGAGTGAACACACTTAAAGGTCAGTAGCAGAACTTTGAAATGAATGTGGAAATGGATAGGGAGCCAGTGAAATGAAGTGACGAGAAGAGGGGTCATGTGAGCTGTTCCAAAAGGCCAAGGCAGGGATAACTGTACACGTGCATGTTCCAGTAGAAATCAGCACAGACGTGTGTCTTTTATAACATACCTGGAGAAGTGCCAATCCCACATACACTTCATTCCGGAAAGGCCTACATGTATATTGAAGGAAAGTTGGAACTATGCTTACGAGCACCTCCACTCAGGCACATCTGCCCCCCATGTGGCAATTTTAGAAGTGTCTGCTGGAGTGTTTACAGCACGGTCCTTCACACAAGTTGCTTATATAATTATTTCCTTCAGGAGCACGTCAGTGTTGTGGTTGAAACATGACTTGTAGAAGGATGAATGGGGAACAGCTGAGGATGTCTCCCACCTTGTATGACCATGAGCAGCTACCACCCTAATCTCAACCCAATCCACAGACAACCTCAGGGAACTACATGATGAAGCCTCAAAGAGGTAAATCAAGAGAATGTCAGACATTCAAGAGAGCTGTAGGATTCCTGAATTTCAGCCCAATTAATGTGTGTTTGTATCATATAACAATAAGTGGAGAAGGCATGGGGGCTAGGCGTGTGTCCCTGGACTTAACTTTTCATAAGAACATAAGATATGCCATACTGGTTCAGACCAAGGTCCATCAAGCCCATTATGCAACAGTGGCCAATCTAGGTCACAAGTACCTAACAGTTTCCATAATGCTTGTATTGGGGCAAGCAGTGGATGACCTGGGTCCTCTTTAATAATGGCTTATGGACCTTTCCTCCAGGAACTTGTCCAAAACGTTTTTAAATCCAGCTATACTAACAGCTCCTTATTACATCCTCCGGTAACAAATTCCAGAGTTTGATTACGTGTTGAGTAAAAATATATTTTCTCTTATTAGTCTTAAAGGGGTTATACTGTAGCTTCATTGCATGTCCTCTAGTCTTTCTTTATGATGGTAAAAACAATTGATCTACGTTTACCTATTCCACTCCATTTATTAATTTATAGACCTCTATCATATCTCCCCTCAGACATCTCTTTTCCAAGTTGAAGAGCCTTAACCTTTTAAGCCTTTCCTGATAGGTGTATCCTTCCATCCCCTTTACCATTTTGCTGGTTCTTCTCTGTACCCTTTCCAATGCCACTATATCCTTTTTAAGATATGGCAACCAGAACTGCACACAATATTCAAGGTGCAGTCACATCATAGAATGATACCTGGTTCTTCCATTCTGTTCAGCTGTCAGAGAGTTACTTTGCCCCCTATGTACCGATGTATAAAGCATATAAAACATAAGAAAACAAGAATCCTAATACAGTAGATATAAAGTTGAGCAAGAGACAACCCAAAACCTAATCCAATCAATACATTAGAGCAAGAAGGACCAAACTCTCTCAATGCCATGTAAGACAGGAGGTCTGGGACTGGATCTGAGGTACTGCAATTTTATATTCACTGTGAAACAGCTGTAGTGGATGCTAGTCAGGAAGAAGTGTGGTTTCCAAAGCCCCTAGGAAGGCCCCACGGCAGAAGCTGTGGAAACTCTGAGAATGTCGTCATCACAGCACTTCCAACACCACTGGAGAAGGACACGGTGCATGGAGGTGCTCTATAGCTCAAAATAAGTGGCAGATACTGTACCTTGAGAGCCTTCAGGACAGTAGCACCCTCAAAGCGCTCGTTGAGTGTGTGCGGCGAGGTCTTCCCTCTGTATCCGTCACCTGCCAGCATGATGCTCTGCAAAGAGCATGAACACAGAAGAGAACTTAATAACCAATACATACATTCACATAAAAGGCTGCTCATCTGGAGTCACCATCATGTGGGCTGGAAGTGGGACGGGTCTAATGATGATGGCCAACCCTACATATGCTCTGTTTCTTCTGCACTTCCTTTTGACACTCACTACTTGTCCTAGTCAGAGACAGGAGGATGGGCCAGATGGACCTTTGGAAGTTGTCATCAAGGGTGAAGAGTACAGAATTCAGAATGACATGTTACTTGTGAGGCAAGGCATGGTTGGACTTCGTGCTAGGGTCGTGCTAGGGATGCAGTGAAGTGGTCAGAAGTCTGAAAGTGGCAGATGGGAAACTTAGCCAGTGCTGTAGGCTATGGTTGCTGCCAAACTTACTCTCGTGGTCCTGAGTGATTTCTCCCTTTCTGCTGCTTGGCTTCCAAAATATCTCTTCTAGAGACACACAATGGGAGAAAACTAAAATATCAGAGCCTGAAAAGCATCATGGTCCATGCGCCATGTGACAGGATGGAGTAGGAAGGACATGCACATGGGTAAGCAGGATGATTCCCTGAGGATCTTCTACTATCTCAGCTACAGGAGTTCTTCACGCCTCAAAGTCAGCCTAGGGCAGATGACTGGAATAGTTTAATTTAATTTAGTATTTAGCTCATGACAGAGAGATTTGAGCCCTGGTCTCTATGGTCATTACGCTATTTCTCCACTCCTGGAGACTTAAATGTGGAAATGGAAAATGAGGTTCTATCAAGGGACATGGAGCCACTCACATTGGCAATTCTCTGCAGCTCATTGCACTCTCTCTCGGAGATGACGTTGTCCAGCATGACCCGCTGCGTGCCGTTCAGCTGCTCAGAGTTATATACAAAGTCCACACTGTCATACGGCAAGGGGCCCCCTGAAAATCCCAGAAACCAAGAGATGAGTCACCTTCATGTGGGAGTAAAGTCACTGCCAGGAACAGAATATGTTCGTTGCAAGGAATGTGAGCAGTGAGACCCCCAAAGCCCACTCTAAAGCCAGGCAGTGCAGGTAAGCATCTGCTCTGTGTTTCCTTAATATGAGAACATTCTGACCAAGTCTGATGCACCAACATTTGAGATTTCAAAATATTTCCAGTGAAAAATGATTCACCAACTTTGGTGAATACAAGTGATCAAATTCTGTGTTGCAATTAATTTTGCTCATATAAGTTCTAAATTTCAGAATCTGGCAAAGGGCCCCGCAGTGCTTTTTTGTAGAAGGTTTGTCTGTATCATTGAAAGCAGTGCCAGCACACTGAGCTATGGACTTTAATGCCGTAAAACTTCAGCTTAACCCTCAGTGTATGTAACAGCTGGCCAGATGTGTTCTAGAGCCGCTACGGTGAATCTCAAGGCTTATTGGTTTCTTGAACAGTCTTTGCATTTCATATGTAATAGTGTGGGGGGGGGGGCCTGTAGTATGCTGGAGGTAAATCTAGTGCTACATATGGAGGGTACTTTTATAACAGGGTGCTAGGTCGATAAGGCACAAAGGCGCATAGGTTACACCTACTTGATAAAGGGAACATAACGCACACCTCAGAAAATAAGCGCAGGCATTTCTGCTTCCTCTGACGCAGGCAGGTTTTGTAACATACAAGTATATCTCGCACTTCTGCCCCTGAGAACGCATACAGTCATTCTACGTAAAAGGACATGCGTGGTGCCCGCAGTATGCACGTTATACACGGATGCCTTCCTGAAATTTTATGTGCATATTTCTGCATGCAACACACAGTTTTATGCACAACAAAGGCTTATAAAATTTCCCCCAGAAGGATCCAACAACTATTCTCAAAATCAGGTTTGAAATCATTCGGGCCAATATTACAAACAAGCCATGTGAATGTATCGCTTGCTTATCTGTATATTTTTAAAGCTTATATGGATAACATTGAGATATTTAAATTGCTAAACAGCCTGACACTATCCAAATAAGGAGCTGTGCTTGGGGAGAATGGTATAAAAGATGATCTGGGTGGCAGCGATAGTCTGCCGCTGTCTGGCTAACTTATACATTTACTTTAGGATGGCCCTAAGCTAAACAGATAGTGCAACAACTTCACCGGCACTATGTGTACATGTCCCACTGCTACCTCTAAGAACAGCGATGCCGAATATACATATCAGCAGAAGTGGACGTGTCAGTACTTATTAATGCAGCGAGAGCAGCAGCTGAAGACTGAGGGGACCACAACACTCATTGGGTCAAAGCCGATGTTCCATAATAGTGCGTGTATATCTGTGTGATGGGAATTATAGGTTTGGGGAAACTGGGCATATTCTTGATAGTGCTACTATTACTCATTTATATAGCGCTACAAGGCATACGCAGCACTGTACAGACACGTATAAAAGACGGTCCCTGCTCATCAGAGCTTACAATCTAATCAAGACAGACGGTACAGTAAATGAGAACAAGGGTACAGTAGGGAAGGGTAATGAGACAGAAGGACAACAAAGGATTAAGATCCAAAAGCGGCCTGAAAGACGTGAGCCTTTAGCATGGATTTGAAAAGGGGAGAGATGAAACCTGACGTAAAGATACAGGTAGTTTGTTCCAGGCACAAGGAGCAGCAAGGTGAAAGGATCGAAGTCTGGAGTTGGCAGTGGAAGAGAAGAGCAAAGAGAGAAGCAAATGAGAGCAGAGTTCACGAGGAGGGGTGTAGGGAGAGAGGAGAGAGGAACGGTAGTCAGGAGCAGTAGAATGAATGCACTTAGAGGTTAGTAGGAGAAGTTTGTGTTGGATATGGAAATGGAAGGGAAGCCAATGAAATGATTTGAGAAGAGGGGTTATATGAGTGTATCGGGGCTGGTGATAGATTAGCCACGCAGCAGAGTTCTGAAGAGACTGAAAGGGAGAAAGATGACTCAGAGGGAGACCAGCAAGGAGGAGATTGCAATAGTGGAGGCGAGAAGTAACTAAAGAGTGGATAAGTGTTTTAGTAGTGTGTTCAGAAAGGAAGGGGCGAATTTTGTTAATGTTGTAGAGAAAGAAAGGACAGGTTTTTGCTATCTGTTGGATATGTGTGGAGAAAGAGAGGGAGGAGTCGAAGATGACTCCAAGGCTGCGGACTGAGGAAACAGGAAGCAGAAGAGTATTATCAGCAGAGATAGAGAATGGAGGAAGGGGTAAGAGGGTTTAGGGGCAAAAATAAAAAGTTTGGTGGGCAATTACATTTTAGTGATGAAAAACGTATCCTCCCCCCCTCCTCTTACAAGAAAATATACTTGCTCCACAGTAACCAAGGAGAAAATGGCAAAAGGAAGCCAGCAGGCCTGTTATTCCCGTGCACACTGTATGGCTATAAGACATCTCTCCTTATCCAGAATAGCTTTATACTGTATGTGGAGTAATAAAGAAACCTCACAAGGCTCTAGTATGCCAAAGGAAATTAATATTCAGTAGCTAATTATTGCTAACCTCAAACAGCCCTTAAAAGGTATGCACGCTGAAGCTCTGAACAGAAAGCATGGGGAGAACATGCCAGCATAACTTATGGGATGCAAGTTCAAATCACTCCTCTACCATGACTCACAGACACACTGAGCAAAAGATACCTAGGATCCAAGTAGGAGCCTTTGCAAGAGGTGCTGTTGACTGGTGTCCGTCTTGCCCAACCTTGTCTTTAACTAGACTGGCCCACAATAAGGGATTTCACTGGATTTCCAACTTAGGGGGGCAAGGTTACTAAGGGGCACAGACGTTAATGTATACTATTAGTAACTAGCTCTCACTGAACAACATGGGACTTCTGCTAAAATAACAGGCATTACAGTGAATTAACCCACTAGCCTCCTTAGAGATGTGCCTTCATTTTCAGAACAATGTCTACGCCCTCCAGATTCACAAAGAAGACTCACACTCATACGTCGGGATTTCTCTAAGTTCTTAATTCCAAGTTCCACACTCTAAACACACGTTCCACTAAGTATCTAACCAGCCCACACTTACCCTCTCTTATCTCTCTTGCGACCTTCTGGGTGGTCTTCTTCCCCGAAGTAAACCCCTGACCATCTGCCAGCTGAGTCTGGACACCTGAAGGAACTCTTCAAGTTCAAGGGGAAACAAAGACATGATTCCTAACTCTGGCAGTTCCATGTTTTTCGGCTTGCAGTTACAGTACAAAATGGCTTCCTCTCATTCTGGGACTAGAGAAAATTCTATTTGAAAAGGAAGCTCACAAGCTTTGATGTTGTCTTCATACAGAAAACATTTTACAGCTGGCAACAGAAAGAGACACAAGTGGCATTTGCAAGAAAGGCACAACACGCATATCTTGCCTGAATATCCTTCACTGCAACACACAGCACACAGCACATAGCACATGCCCTGCCCTGCCCTGAAAAAGGGTGTGGACAGCAAGTTTCAAAAGACCTGCCTGTGCAACCCAGGGAGCTCCAAGGGTTGGCCCAGCTATTTGCAAATGTGCCCCTGCTTAGTGGGGAAAAAGCATGCACGTACTTCATGGTATTTATTTATCTATTTATTTTATTTAGTTGGCCGAACTCTTATACTGCTTTTCACTGAGGTCAAGGCAGTTACATAGAACTCTGAAAATGGATAAACAACGTTTACAAGGAACAATAACTTTTTACATTGACCTTCAGTAAAGGCATTCTTTGTTGTTGGAGGAAGGGTAGGTTGAGTAGAGGCAGCATTTGGCAATGGGGGGAGAGTAGGTGGTGGGTCCAAAATGCAGTGAACAAATTAGTTTTGAGGAGTTTGCGGAGTGTGAGGGGGTCTTTGGTGTTCCTTTTTGTGTCGGGGAAGGAGTTCCAGATGGTGGGTGTGTAGAGCTCAAAGGATCTGGCACATGCTTGCTAAGTGCTTCATGTTTTTACTTGGAGGATGTCTAGGATGCTCCTTGTGGAGTGTCTTTGTGGTCTGTCTGGGGTGGTCCGATGAGGATTTGAAGGTAGGGGGATGATTAGTTTTTTAAATATCATTAGAAAAATTTTGTATTGTATTCTGCTCTTTAGGGGGAGCCAGTGCAGGTATTTGAGGATGGGGGTGATATGATCATATCTGGAGGCTCCTTAGATGATTTGAGCTGTTGTATGGAGAGCTGTTTGCAGAGGTAAGAGCATTGAGTGCGGTAGTCCGTGGTAGTCAACATGTGGCCTAGAGCTTGTAGGACGGAGCGGAAGTCTGATGGAGTGAGTAGTGGGTGGAGATCTTGAAGGGTTTGTGTTTTGTAATAGATTGTCTTTGCTGTGTTCGATATTTGGGTCTTCAGGGTGAGATGATGGTCTAGAATAATTCCAAAGTATTTTACTTTGGGTCGGACTTGAATTTCTGTGTGGTTCAGGGTGATGGATGTGGGTGGGGTGAATGAGTCGCTCTTGGTAATAAATAAGGATTCCGTTTTCTTGAGGTTTATGGATAGGTGTTTTGTGGCTAGCCATTTTGAGACATCTGTGAAGCATTGTTGTAGCTCATTGTAGGAAGGTTTGTTTAAGTTGAATGGTGCATACAGCATTATATCATTGGCGTATATGTGATAGTTGACGTTGTGTGATTGGATGATTGAGGAGAGTGGTTGCATGTAGATGTTCAAGAGTAGTGCTGAGAGGGTGGATCCTTGTGGGACACCTTGAGTCTGGGGGTAGGGGATTGATGAGAGTGCACAGATTTTTATTCGTTGGAGTCCATTGGGCAAGTAGGCTTGGAACCATTTTAGTATGACACCTAGGATTCCTATTGATTGTAGGCATTGTAAGAGGATGTTATGGTTGATGGTGTTGAAAGCTGCTGAGATGTCGAGGAATATTAGTATGAATCCTTGGTGGGTGTTTTGAATTCCTTTTATGAGGTTGTTCATGAGGTTAAGAAGATTTCCACTCTGTGGTGCATCCAGATTTCATTTTGTTGCAGGTTGAGCAGGGCATGCATGTCGAGGTATTTTTGCAGTTGGCATTGGATGGTCTTTTCAATTATTTTGGCTATGAGTGGTAGGCTTGCTATGGACCTATAGGACGATGGGTCAGTGGGGTCTAGGTGGGGGATTTTTAGTAATGGGCAGATTGAGGAAGTTTTTAGATAGGTTGGTATTTCACCATGTTGCAGGGAGATTTGGAAGAGTTTCACGAGGAATGGGGAGAGCTCAGTCTTTGTGCTTTGATCCAACTCACCGGGCAGGAGTCTAATGTGGATGTCGTAATGTTGAGGGATGAGATGGTGGTTTCGATGTTTTCACTGGTGATGTGGTTGAAGGTGGACTATGAGTGAGAAGAAGGAGTTATTTGGAGGAGTAGGTTTATTTGGGTTAAGGGTTGGATATGGAGAAGGGAATAACAGTTGGCTAGTTGTTGTGGGGTGATGGAGATATTGGAGGTGTTATCAGTAGAAGGTTTTGTGAGTTCTTTTGCTAAGTTCTCCTGGATGATTGAGAGAGCTTTGAATTAATTTAGTGTGGTAAATTTGCTTGGAGCGGTTTGAGGTGTAGTTGTATTCTTTTAGTAGAGTCATTTGGTCTGAGGATAATTGAGATTTCCTCCATTTGCATTCTTGCCTTCAGAGTTGTGTTTTGAGTTTTCGGAGGTCTGGAGTGTACTATGAGGTCCATTTGTGAATTGCAGGGCATAGGTGAGTCAAGATTGAGGCTGCTTAAGTGATGGTTTGGTTCCAGGAGGACATGGTTGTGTTGAGGTCCAGTATGTCAGTGTTGAAAAGTAGGGAGATGTGGGAAAGGAAGGATTCTTTGTGAAATTGCTTGAGGCATCTCATATGATGGTTATGAGATGTTATTTTTTGTGTGGATGTACTGAGGGGAAGATGAAAGCTTATTAGGCTGTGGTTGGACCAAGGTACTGTGAGGATCTGGATTGGTGGGGAGGGATTGATATGGATGGGGTTGTTGCTTATGAAGATGAGGTACAGGATGTTGTGAGTTGGTGAATTTATGATTGCTGCCGTGACTTCCATGAAGGCTGTTATTTGCCTATAGTAATGAAGGTATGCATGTCGATAGCAATATACAGACATGGCATTCATGTGAATGTATTTAGGTCTTAGATGATTAAATGATATAACTGTATCTTCAGTGATAGGTGTATAGGTTTGCCCTATGGGACCCCAGCCAGAAAAAAGCAGGGCAAAGTATGTGGATACCTTCGTACCTGAACATGCTAGAAATTTTTGAAAGACAAATTTTAAAATCACCTTAAAACATACAGGTACTTTGTCACTAAATGGCTTAGGTAAGGTTGCCCCCAAAATGTATGGTACAATGGCCAGAAGACATTAATTAGGCCTTAAAAAGGAACTGTATAATACTAGGTACAATGATTAATTGGAAAGATGATTTCTGGATTGTTGTACACCTGGACGTTCATATTTCAACTTCCTGAAAATGCTAATATCAACTAGGGATGTGCATTCAGTTTCCGGTTTTGCTTTGGGAAATGTTATGTCCATAAGCAATGCACAAAAGTTGATTTCTACATTATATATATTTTGTTCATTAAGCAAATTTTACATGCATTAGCTTCTGAAATGACTTGAATTTTTTTTTTTAAAACCAACCAAAAAAATCCTAAAAATGATTAAGAACCAAACCAACGTTTTTTTTCATGGATGTCCTTAATATCAGCATCATACATTCTACAAAGAGAAAGAACCTCATCAAGGAAAGCAGCAATGACAGGGTTAACCGCAAATATCAAAGCCAAGTGAACTGTTAGGCTCAGCCCCCATCAGGCACAGTAGAGAAGTTACTCTCTAGGTATCCGTTTATCAGTAAAAGTCCAAGGTGAATTCAAGGGGACAAAATGGCCTTAAGTACACTGAGGAGATTGTGATGTGATTTGCCAACTTTCCCATGGCAAGATTTTACCCACAGTTTTCCCCATTTCTTTTTATTTCTGTTTTCTTAAAATGGAAAAGGAGAAATTTCATCCCATTTCAGGAAACTAAGAGACCTGTAGGGTCATTCTGTATTCCAGATGTTGTGCCTTCTGCTTCTTTTATCGTAGCATCACAAATTCTGCTGAATCATCGAGTGGCAGAATCCTCTCGGTTAATTTAATGTCATGGTCAATAAATGGAAACTGCACATTGGGGAGGTTGTTCTGGAAGGGAGTTTTCACATGTTTATGTGTATGAAATGCATCTTATAAAGTTGCCTTGCACATAAAGGTACACGCGGTGCAGTCAAGCGCATTCTTGTAAGTGACTTTAGAGCAGGTGTGTCCAGGAGAGGAGTTTGGGCACAGTCTCAATTTACACACGCACTTCATAAAACATATCTGTATGTGTGTGCTTTGCACACTAACCTTAGACCTGTTCCCGCCCTTGCAAATGCCAGGACTTCAGTCTAGCACTCTAGCTGCTATTTCTGCCAGATTTGTACAAGTTACTAAAATGCGCTAAGTAGCAAGCAGTAAGCCCCCAAAATTAGAATGCAGACCCACATTAAGTGTTGGGGCGTACCCAGCATGTCCCCCTGCAGTTACCTCCTTGCGGCTGCACCTCACCATGCTCAACGGCAAGCGTATTTAATGTGGGCGCCATCAAAGTCCATATTCCACCCCTAACCTGCTCACGCACACTTTCAGGAGACGTTCCCATGGGCGTGTGCATATTGGGGAAGGGAAACACTGCACATACTACACATTTCAGAGGTTTAGGCCCTATTTTGCCTCCCTCAGCTGCTTGCACAAAGCTTTCAGCACCTCTGCATTGTGAATGCTCATTTTAAATGGGAAACCATGGGCGTGATCCCCTTTGAATTTTGGCTGCAATGTATGGTCATTAAAAGTGTCTGCATACTTTGCGAATAATGTGACTCATTTAACATTGCCCCCTCCCCCCCCCAACCACCCAAAGAAAAGTTCTTGTGAAATGAAAAAAAAAAACATGAAACCGAAACCCTGGTTACATACAGAACACTTACCTGTTTTCATCCTGACGCAGTCCAGAGCTAATCCAAAAGTTCTGGAAGAAAAGGCAGTCACCAAAGTTAATTAGGACAATGCAACCCAGCCTTGATTTATGCAGATATCAAGGGTTTTATGCAGATGAATCAGCTGTCTGTACCATGCCTTCCCTCAATGTGATTCAAGTGCGTGTGTTGTTCTACAATGTGCAGAGACTTCTCGGTGGTGGGGGGCCTGGTAAGGTCAGGAGAGGAACAGGGCACAGACATATAGCATTGTCAAATCTTTAAGCATCCATTTCTGGGAAGAGCAGGTCCTTGTGGCAAGTTTAAAAGCACATTTCACTTTGAAAACTGACACAAAGCCTGCAGAGTGAAAAGCTGGTGTGGTGTTTGCCCCAATGTGGACCATTAGAAAATTGCCCCCAAATTATCATTTGTTAACGTGACCATTTCCCTTCAAGAAGCAGATTTCTCTTCATCTTATCATAAATGTTTGTTTCCCTTACTGGTTCGGTGTATGTGAATCCTAGGTCAATGGAAGCTGTCTGGATAATTTCGGATTCCAGCTCATGACGTCTCATAAACTCTACGGCCTCCTGAAATAAGAAAGGAAGTGGGAGACATTTCATTTTCCAAGAAGGCTGTAATACAGTCTCTGCCATTGTGGGAGGAAGTGAAGACAGACGTATTAGCACCAAGTATTGAAGGTTTGGCTTCATTAAAACCTGTCTGTTCATCTGAGTGACACTGCTTAAAATTTTGATTTATCAGTAATTTTTTGTCTCCTGGGTTCCATCCCAGTTAGTTTTGCCTTAAGTCAATTGCTTATCACGTTAACTGCTACATGGGTAGAGCACAGGAGTTTACTCAAAAGCGGGAACATTTCCTGACCATCTCTTGCCCCGTAATCACCAAATCCTTCAATGTTTCTTGCCTCATTTATGCTGACGACGTGCTTATCTTCACCCCGATTGATATCACGAGTCCAAATTACACTAATTTAACCAACTGTTTCAATGCAATAGCAGATTGGCTTTTAGATCAAAACATGTGAATTAACTTCAAAAAGACTGAAGTTTTAGTGGTCACAAGAAACAAGCTCTTCTCCCCCCCCCCCCCCCCAGCATATCTCAAGGTAAGGGACGCAGAGCTCCCAATCAAGAATACAATTCGCTACCTAGGTGTGATTCTCGATCAAAGACTGGATTTTATTGAACACATAAAAAGCACGGTAAAAACTATTTACTTCAAGATAAAATCCTTACGCCACCTAAGACCCATGTTAGAATACAACGACTTCCGTTCAATATTCCAAGCAATAGTCACTCCTCACTTTGACTATGCGAATATTGTATTACATGGTCTACCAAAGAACACCATTAACCCCCTGCAACTAGTAATGAATGCTGCGGCCCGCATCCTAGTCGGAGCATCAAGGAGAGACCATATTACGCCAATCCTAAGGGCCCTACACTGGCTCCCAATAGGATGTAGAATTAACTATAAAGCTCTCCTCATCACATTCAAGGCCTTAAATGAAATATCGCCAGCAACTATTTCAGACCTCATCAGTCAAACACCTAGCACAAGATCAAGGAGACCACTCTCTGAAAACACCCTAGTCATACCGAGAAAATCCACAAATTGGTCCCATTCAACGATTAACAGGGCATTTAAATCTTATGCTCCTAGAGGTTGGAATAAACTCCCTCCAGATATTAGAGCAATACGAGACATTAAGCTTTTCAGAAAGGCTATCAAGCACTACCTATTCACTGAGTACTTCCAGCCACCGTAACGCTATCTAATATTTCATGACACACTCATAAGCAAGACATACTCCCTAGAATTAAGAAATCTCGAGGTATATACATCCGTATATTATGTTCTGTTAATTGATTTTATGTAAATATTCAATTGAGTTTGTATTGTAAATAGTTACCCTTTGTTATCCAAGTTTCTGCCCTGTTATCTGTAAACTCATACGTGTTCAAATGTACTGAGATATTATTGTTCAATGTAAACCGCGCTGATGCTGAATAGTGCGGTATATAAGAAACTTTAAATAAATAAATATCTCAAAGGAGTCTTAGCAATTAGAAAATAAAAAAACCTTTGCTTTGGGTGACCATTAGGTAATCTGGTAAGAGAAATCACATCAGAATTTAAAACAGTTCATGTATTGCTGTAAAAACCTACAGATCAAACTGATGAACCTAAAGAGCTGATGCACCATTTTCCAGTAGTTACTTGCAAACACTAAAATGACAGAGGCATTAAAGCAGGGAGGGGAAACCCATAGGGAATCATGACACCCACAGGACGGGGTATTACCCGTTTCCCCCTCTGTGCCAAATGACAGGCAGATGGTCCATATAAGCCCTTTCTCTGCTCTGCAAGCCCTGTTCCCCTTCATATACCCAGTCCTTAACATTAACACCGTGGTTCTAACCCAGTCCTCTAGGACCCCCAGGCCACTTAGATTTTCAGGTTATCTCAGTCACACAGGAGCAAACAGTACTCACAACAGAGCATTCACACTATACACCCCCTCCCTCTGGAACTCACTACCCCCCACTATACGAAGCATTAAATCCACTGTGGATTTCACAAGAAGCTAAAGACCAATCTCTTTCAAGAGCATTTTGGCACCGGATCCCAGCCTGGCCCAAAGAATCATGACCCTTCACAATCAAACAGGATCTCTCCCTCCCCACTTCCTTGAAGTCCCCTTAGAACCCTTATCCAACCCCCCCCCCCCCCAACCCTATTATGTATATATTCCTTCACCCTATTCAAACCTACAAGCAACCTATTTAATGTTTAACTATAGGTTCCTTTTCGCCCAGCTATGCACTTAGTCAATTGTATGTACCTCTTATTAGTTATTGTTCTAGTTCCTTTTCATTTATACAAAATGTTCATGTATTTCACTCAGTTCCATGTAAACCATTTTGACTTGTAGAAAAACGGTATATCAAAAATTGTTAAATAAATAAATGATAAAATAAATGTCCACGATGAATATGCATAAGCTAGATCTGCAGGCACTGCTTCCATTGTATGTAGATCTATCTCATGCATATTCATTGTGGGTATCCTGAAAACCTGACTGGCCCGGGGGTCCCAGAGGACTGGGTTGAGAGCCACTGCTTATGGAAACACTCACCTTTTTCTCCCTTTCTGCCTCCTCTTTTTCCTCATCTCCCTCCAGGCTCTGCTGCTTTACTAATTCCTGCCCTTTCCAGCCTTTATCCCTTTGCTATCTGGAACTTTCCTGGCTGCAGGTGAGAAGCTGATCCTGGCGGAGAGCTGGAGATGAAGCGGGAGCTCATGGTGGGCACCTACTGCAAACGTGATTCAGAGGGGAGGGAGACGCGACAGGAACACTGTAAGAACTCCAGCCACGAACAGCTGCTTTGGGGGTCTTACGGCAGGACGGATATGAGCTAGAGATTTTCCTTTACTGCTTGGGAGGATTCAAATGAACAAAAAGCATTTGAAGAAGGCTGGTTCTCTCTTTGTCCTCTTCATCCTTCTGTGACTCTGGACTCTCTAGATCGTTTCCAGATTCTTGCCGGAGCTAAAATCCCTCAAAACCCCTACTCTCCACATTAGCATCACTGATTCCCATTGTTCACATTTTCTAGCACATATGACTGCATGTGGAGGTGTCTCGTTTAAGAAGGTATTTATGTAGACGCCGTAGAAAGACGCATAAGCGCCTATATGTCTTTCTAAAATACCAGCATAAATGTCTGCACCTAGATTTAAGTACGCATGTCGATTAACGTGCTTTATAAGCTATGTGTGTACTTGCAAACTCTGACCATGCTCTGCCTAAATTCCACCCCTATATACACCTGCTGACAAAGTAGATGCCATGACGTCAACTCGCATAGTTTTACTCTGGTTGGAATTTTTCAAAGGCGTTCTTGCTCACCGTTCTGGGCTGGACCTCCTCTAGATTCATCTGCTCTGCTAACAGATGTTCATAATAGCTAACGTTGTTGATCATGTCTTCATCATGTGGATGGAACAGTAGGTAGGATTTGGCACATTCCAAGGCATTCCTATAATCATTGACTAAAAGAAGGTTGGAAGGAAAGAAGGAAACAGGAGTAAAAACAGAGTTATCTATGATGAAAAGAAAGTGTATTTTAATTACTATCAATAATCTGCATCATTAACTCCTTCCACATTTGGGTAAGTGGCCACGATGACTTCAGGGGGTGCACTGGAGGCCAGCGGTTTAAAACCAGAAATATCAAGACAGGGATTCCAATCCTTTCTGGCTATACAAAGCATATATCAACTTCCAAACAGCTCGTGATTCCCAATTCATCTCCAACATTCGTTCTCTTCCCTCCCAAAATTATCCCCACTATTCTCCTGCTCCTCCTCCTTTCTTTCTCCTTTCACAATGCCCATCCCTCAAACCCTCCTCTCCCCCTATTTATCATCATATCTTCACCATTACCTCTCCCCTCTCCAGCCAGTTTATCTCTTTTCCAGCTGGTCTCCCATCAGTCTCTATTCCCCCCCCCCCCCCAACAGCCAGCCTTGAGTGTCGGGACCCACATTCAGGTCTTCACACAGCACAGAAAGGCAACCTCACACAGGGAAACAAAGGGAAGGTTAAGTTTTACCTTTGTAGTAACAAAACTGTAAAAAGTCATAATGTAGCGGGAGGTAGTTCTCAATGGGAGACAGGCGTCCTGGCCGGGTGGCAAGATCTCTCACGCATTCGTGTTCACATACCAGCAGCTGAATATAGTGATCTACAGGGAAGGGAGGTCATACTTTCTGAAGACTAGTATAAATATTTATCCAATCACATTTTCTACTGGACATTATAAAGAATGGGATTTTAGGTTCAAATAAATACGTTAAAAATCTTTTTATGGACAAACATAAATGCAAGAGGTAACGGCAGTAGACAAGACATTGCTTCTGACCAGGGTAACAATGGATAGACATTAAACTCTAGTGGGATTGAATATATGTGCAAAACAGTCGCTGGACCAACTAGATAGATTTAGTCGAGGCCTACTTTTGAGCAAGCCTAAACTAAAGGTATAACTTATCCAGATAGCAGCTAAATATCGCCATTATCCAGAAACATCATGGCCCGCCCTCACTTTCTCTCCATCCCTTGCCTTTGCGGATATAATTGGATCATTCAGACAGATTTTCCACCCAATACTATCTGTAAAAGGACTGAAAATCCACCGATAAGGAAGTTAAACATTCGCCAGCTGCCAGTGAACCTAGAACCTCTTTGGATATCGGCCCATCTGAATTTTGCTATCACCAGCATCCATTCATACATGTAGAGGGATTATTATCACAGATTACCTCTGTGAGATAATTAGAAAACCTCTTCCTTATATTCAGGTACCCCAAGACTGTTCTTCTACTGGTACCAGTTGGGACGACTGTTTTCTTCATTGTCTTCGGCTGGTCCATATTCAAATGCATTTATAGATTTAGGGACCACTGCTAAATGCAAGCCCCCTATCTGCAAATTTTCAGTGCTAATATCTGGATAGTGTCGGGATGGAGTTAGAGCAGAGAAGAGCAAAACGATAACGTATATACACAGTGGCGATACGCAGCCACCATCAGTGGTTTAATTTAAGCCTGGGAAACAGCTGTACTATATTAAAAAGCTTAGCAGCTGAATATCGCCGCTCTACAGGCCGCTGGCAGCAGTGGCTGCATTATATTTATCTTTTATGGTGCTGCCGAGCTATATAACAGTGTGGAAGATATATAAAAAAGCCTAATGGTTAGAGCACTGGCTTGGGAACCAAGAGACCAGGGTTCAATTCCTACTAGCACGCCTTGTGGCCTTGGGCAAGTCACTTAACCCTCCATTGCTCAGAAAAGTCCAAGTTATCAATGTCCCTGTTTAATGTACGTTTACCAGGTTTAAGTTACAATGTAAACTGCTTTGATTGAAATGATAAAGCGGTATAAAAAAACTGTTAAATAAATAAATAAATATGCTGTAGCCTGACATAAAAAAGTGCAACCACAACCATCCCAAGCTATTCATAAGTATTACTATTACTACTACTCATCACTTGTATAGCGCTACAAGGCGTAGGCAGATAGCATAGGCAGATCTCCATGTGTAGGACAGAGTCCCTGCTCATCAGAGCTTACGATCAAATCAAGATGAAGAACATCACAAAACCGGGGACTAGAGTATGGCAAGATACACATAAGTAGTGAACAAGAGTGACGAGCATTGGGATCCAAAAGCAGCCTCAAAGAGGTGGGTTTTAGCCTGCGTTTGAACAAAGGTAGAGAAGGAGCCTGTCGCACTGACTCAGGTAGTTTGTTCCAGGCATATGGAGCAGCAAGGTGGCATGGACGAAGTCTGGAGTTGGCAGTGGCAGAGAAGGGCACAGATAGAAGGGATCTGCTAGGGGAACGGAGTTGCCGAGGAGGAGTGTAGAGAGAGATAAGAGTGAGGAGCTGCAGAATGAATACACTTGTAGATAAGTAGGAGACGTTTGAACTGGATGCAGAAATGGATAGTGAGCTAGTGAAATGAAATGAGAAAAGGAGCTATGTGATCATAGTGACACTGGCGGAAGATAAGCTGTGTAGCTGAGGTTTGAACAGATTGAAGGGGAGAGAGAGAAAATTCAAGTTATAAGCAAATAAAGATTTCAGTTCTGCTAATCACTGGAAGGATAATGCTGTTTATGTGACTTTTCAATTCAACAATACTCACGCTCCTACCAAAAAGACAGCAAACTACATCCTAAAACTATATCCAAGCACAGGTATATCGAGTGCCTCACTTGCCGAGTAGTGGCATAGATCATCTGCAGAATTTATCCCCAAGATCTTATTTGCATTGGACGGATTCCAAGCACGAGCAGTATCAGGAAAGGGCCGGCCTGGTGCCTGAATTTGATTCCCAGCGTTCACAGGTTCAGCAAGGACACAGTCACAGTCATTAGACGATGTGCATTGGTGGGAAAGGGGGAGGGGGAGAGTCGTTTATAAAGTGTTTCTGCAGGTAAAGCATGTGGAGGGCGGGTCTTATAAAACTGCACACGGTTGTACACGTCTGTAGAAAGTAAGAGCCCACAAATCTCTGCCTTTTACAGGAGCTGCGCGAGGACTTTTCCAGGGGTGCGTTTGGATGTAGTTGGGGGGGGGGGTGGAGTTGCAAAGTACATGTATATTTAATAAAATTGAGGAGTACATGCTTAGAGTTCACACGCATGTTTCAACCTCTTTTGCAGCAGGTGTAAATTTTAGCATTACTTTTGTTTTACATGCTCTTTTTGTCTTTTAGAGGTTCACATCTCTGCGCTTTGCAGGATAACACAATGTCATAGTGATCATCGTCTGTGTGAACTGCCGGAGCTATCAAAGCTTTGGGGGGGGGGGGGGGTGTAGTATGTTGGAGCAGTGTGTGGGAATGGCAGTGATGGGTAGGAGGATGTATTGCTCTTGAGGAGTGTGAAGGTTCGGGATACGAGTACGAAAGGATGTCCTATGTTTCAGAATATTGGACTGTTAGTAGCACAGAAGTGCATCTTCATTAAGTGAATTGAACCACAATCCCCGGGGATTGGACCTTGGATGGAAGAGATGAAAGCAAATAAGCAAATGGGGCAGCTGGATGAGGTGTTTGCTTGGAGGGTAGTACCGGAAAAATATGTGGAATGGGGAGTGTGAAGCAGCAGCAACAGTTACAGAATTGTAGTTTTAATTTGTTTGGAAAGCCAAGGAGGACGGGAAGGGTGGGGGTGGGCTGGGGGAGGTACTGACGTGAGGCAGGTTGAAAGGATTATTCACAAAGATGTCAAAGTTAGTTAAGTTTGTGATCTGTAAACTCAGTAGTCTCATTTTGGTGTTTCTGTGTCAGCAAAGAGTTATGTGAATCTCTACGTCTTAATAAACGCTACATTTAAAACAAATCTGGATGCTTAGCGGCCTACCACTGAGGAAGCTCTTATACTTCTACCAGTGCCGTACCTGGCCCTGTGCGAGGCGTGCAGCGGCACAGGGCGCAAAGGCTTAGGGGGTGCATTTTGGCTGCCTGCTGTTGCCCTGCCGCCGCCGCTGCCATGTTTTGTTCTCTCAGTGGTGACAGGGCAACAGCAGGCAGCCGAAATGCGCCCCCTAAACCTTTGTGTGGTCTTTCTGCAGATCTGGTCCCTCCCTCCCCTGGCGCGATGTCAGAGCAGGGAGGGATCAGACTGTTTAAAGTCAAGTCCAGCCACTACCTGCTCTTGTCCTGCTGCCGGCGCCGCCGTGGAGAAAAAAAAAAGGGCGGCAGCAGCAGGGCAAGAGCAGGCAGGTATGGGGAGGGCGGGGGCAATTCTGGCTCGGTACAGCCCTGACTACTAGTACTTATCATTTCTGTAGCACTACAAGGCGTGTGCAGCGCTGTACAGAGACATGTAAGAGACAGTCCCTGCTCCTAAGAGCTTACAATCCAGTCAAGACAGACAACACAAGAGCTGGGGACTAGGATATATCTAGGGAATGGTAAGGAAACACATAGCGGGTGACAAGGAGATGCTGTTTCTGCCCCGGCGCTATCTGGATAGTGCTGGGACAGACACAGCTCCATTATCTGAACAGCAGGTTCGGATTTTCCTAACTGCTGCCTTTGAATAATCAGAAACAGTGTTTTTGCATCCACACCCCTAATTGTGATTTAGAACCATTTTGGGGCACTTTATGTAAGTCAACAACGTGCTATAGGATGGAAAAATACTTGGCGATAGTGGAGAGACACGGGGGCTATTGAGCCACTGGGCAGACTGGTCCACAAAGGAGCACAGACACCTGCAGAAAAGCGACCCAAAGAGGAAGGAGCGAGAGGGAAGGAAAGGAGTGATTCTTTTCTCACACCTCACTCCTTGTTGTTTGGGCCATTGGGCAGACTGCCGACCTCATCTTCAGATCATTCCTACTGTTGGCCATATAAATAAATAGATTTAAAAAAATCTAAACCAAAATCCTTTTCCAATGAAGCAGTACAGCCTAATGATTAAATTCCTGGACAAAGTCTACATCAAGGCAGTGTCGGTAGTGGATGATAAATCACCTTGTGTGAGGCACATCCTGGCCAAAGAATGTATGAACAGGCAATAAAATCAAACGCCCGTCACGCTACATGTTGTGGGCAATCTTATTTTGATCCCACTGTAGCTTTTAGTGAACAAAAATGCATAAGAAACAGTCACATTGTAAAACAATATTTGTAATGTTACATCCGTTGTCAAAAACGTAGCGGGAGCAACCATGGAGTAAGTAGAATCTGCTTCACCTGTACTTAGCAGGGCAGTTTTCCCCACTTCATGTGTCCTCCCATCCAGTCATTATACTAAGACTCCTTTCACCAAGAGGCACAGACAGAAGTATGCCCTTCAGGAATCCAGCAGGGGTCGCTGTTGCATGATGGATGGGACTCCTTCCCTTCCTCCACAGGCTGCGAATACTGTTCCACAGTGTCCTCAGGCTTGGCCGGTCATGAGAGCAGGATATAGGTCCAGGAACTGAACCTGGCATGGAGCCATTAAACCGAGCACAGCAAAGTGAGTTTTTAAAGCTGAGCTTGTTAGACTCATATTTCCAAAATAGAACAGAGAACATAACATCAACATTACATAGAGCAGTGTTACATTGAAGCAATTTATATTATAATGAGGGCGCAACTAGTGATAACAGAACAGGGTAACTATATGCAACTAAAGAAGTTGCTTGTATCGGACTACGGGGATGAAGGGAGGGTATGAGTGTAAGGATAGAGCCGGGTCATATCAATCCATCAAAGTGTTCCATGAATAGATGGGTCTTTAGCATTCTTCTGAATGTTGCGAGGTCATGAGAGTCTCTGATGTGATTTGGTAGGGCATTCCAGAGGCGAGGGACATGTAGGGAAAATGCCTAGGCTCCTAACTTTGTGCTTTTTATTGATTATCCTAACTTTAGTTCCATCAGTTACATGCCTGATGCTAAAAATGAATACTGATCACCTAACTTCATTTCCCTGATACGTCCCTGTCCCTGATCCTTTTTAGGGGCTTAAATGTAAGTGCTCCAGATAATCTCAAATTCCTTTACATTTAAAGATCAGATTGATGCTAGAATCACTCCTTCTTAGCTCTAGGCCTCATTCGCCCCAACACATCTCCGTTTTGTTCCCTTGCTATTTCTTTTTTTGGTCATTGCCTGTCTCGACTACTGTAATTCCCTTTACTCCTTGAAACACCTTCAACTGATACTGCCAAACATCTTTTGGTGCTCACCACTTCAATCACATTAACCTCACCTGATTTCCCTCTACAGTGATCCCTCATTTTTCGCGGTTAATGGGGACCAAAACCTTCCGCAAAAGCTGAAAAACCGCGAAGTAGTATTTGCCCCTAGGAATTTTTGTGTATGCGGGTACTGTACAAGAATGTTTTAAATATGTTTTAAATAAGTACTGCACTGTAGATTCATTCACCCCGTAATGGCGTGCCACAGATGCATAACTTCTGCCCTCTTTGATCATATCTAAAAGTTTCACTTTTTCGCTGATGGTCATCATCTTCTTCCTCTTGGGCGACCCGGAGGAAGCTTTCGCAGGGGCACAGCGCTTAGGCGGCATTATAAGGGCTTAATTAATAAAAAAAGTTATCGCCAACACAACACTAAAATACAGTACTGTATGCGAGACAGTCAACATCATGGACAAGACTGGCAAGATACAACAAGAGAAGATGCTAGGTGAGGCTGCAATGATGCGCAGACAATCAACTCACAGGGATAAATCCACTCGTACTCTTATTGGTCGATGTCACACCAGAAACCAATCACGCGCCTTTATGAAAGCCCGTGGTATGTACAGTACTCTGAGTCAACTCATCTCTTTGGTTGACATGCAGGGATCCTTCTCTCTCGCGCATCAACATGAAACAACGCTCCTTTCCACAATGTGGCTGCTGACCCGCGAAGCACTGAAGCCGCAAAACATGAAGCGCGAAGTGGCGAGGGAACACTGTATTGGCTTTGGCTAGCCTCAAATCTAAGATCTTGATCTTGGTCTACCATGCTTACTATATGCTTCTTCTCCCTACCTGGCTACTCTTCTGACCCCTACATCCCAACCTGCACTCTCCGTTCTTCTCAAGCCGTTCTCCTCAGTAAGAACAAGTTTTCTAGGCATATAATGAAGGTTAGCTTATTCGGCCTGCTTTTTACTAAGGCTTTCTCTCCCCCCTCCCCCCCACTCTGTGTCTATGAAGAGAAAAGATTAGTAAAGTGGGCCCTTAGTTGTTTAAAATGGCTACGTTTAAGTGTCGGAAGCTTCAGAAGAGGCAACGTTTCACATTTAGTGTCTGAGGTCTTCAATTTCTCTTCTAAAGCTATTCAGCCTGCACTGTAGTGCCTGGAAAGGGTTAACACCAGATGAAGGCTCATATAGGCCTCTTCCTTGATTTTAACGCCCACCCCTACTGCAGACATAAGCTCAAAATGCTGAGAAGCAATATTAGTGGTCTTCGGAGGTTGCAGAGTAAAAGATGAACTTACAGTATATAAACTTGTTAGTAACTCATTAAACCATATTAAACCATACGAGCAAGTGTCCGCTCAAATGATTTCAAATTAATTTGAGATTCCTGAGCGTGTCCTCTCAGCTCTCTCCTTCATGCAACACTAGTGCTCTGCACGTATCATTACAAGGGAGCGAACATAGATCATATAGGGCCCTCAAGTGACCTTATGACATCAAGGACAAACCTTTCCAGTTGAAACTCAAAAGGAGCGGATTCCAGCTATGGGTGTCTACAACTACAGCAGCCTTGACAGACCCTGGTGAACACCGCAATGCAGAAACGCAACACCTTTCTATTTGGGGGACGGGGTGCCAAACAAACCTCCACCCCTGACCTACAAGCTCTCTAGCTGCTGATGCTATGTGGGCCAAGAAGTCAGTTGGGCAAGTGCGCCGGTGGCCCACCCCATTCTGCTGCCTATCGATGCCCATCAGAAATGCTGTCCTATGAATTTTACAGAAGAGTAAAGCCTATGAACATAGTTAGGGTTCACAGTCTGAGAAATGGCCCAAAGGAAAAAAAATAAACATCTGAGCCATGTTTCAAAGGCTTGGCAAGTACCAAGGTGAATGAGAGTTGGAAATATTCACAGCACCGGAAGCACGTGGGGAAGATAACATGCTGTCAAAGAGGAAAGAACAAGCTGGAAGGGTAGAGGAACGAAAAGCTGTGGCTCATCAGGAATAGCTAAACAGCTCAGTGAGAAGTCCACTAAGTTACCCTCTGCGTAGACAAAAATCTACCCAATATGCAGCATGAGTTAAATCAGAAAAGCATTCACTTGGGATTGCAAGTTATACTGAAATGAGTGCCAATGTGCTCCTGCAAGATTCATGCATGGCTACAATAAACATCAAGGGAAGAACGGAAATACACCTAATGCTAGAGAGTTAAATTAGAAACAGCCTGCCCAATATTTAAACTCTGCGATTGGCATTTTATAAAAATGGCAGCAGCGCAGTTATCTGGATAGTGCCCAGCACTGAATATACGCATGATGCGGTCAGTGCCAGAGCTGTTTGGATAGTGGTGATCTTCAGTCTCGATAGTGGAGTGACTATCTCTGTTCTCTGGAAACTTACCGCTACTATCCGCAGAATGCCACTGGGGAGACCCGGTTGGCTATCTACATAAGAGCTTTTGGATATCAGGTCAAGTCTTTTCTGGTAATAAAATTTGGCAGAGGCTATCTCATCGATATTAGTTAAAGATTGCAGTTTTCTCTTTAAAAAGAGAGGTCGCATGGGAGAAGGGCTGAGTATATTGGAGTAAGGGGCTGGCTGTACATTGGAGGGGAGGCAATGGGTTAGATTGATAGAATCATAAAACTCATCTACCCAGAATGGTCGAGAACCAAAGTGAAAAAAATGACTCAGATAAGGAGCAAATTCCAAGACGTCTATGGCTCATGACTGGGACCGATCCTTGGCAGCACAGTCTAAAATTACTAGGCAAACCTGTGGGGCCAAATGGTCTCTGTTTGCCACCATCTAGTAAGTTACTGTCTTGCAATTAATTCTCTCAAGATTTTTTTTGTCCCTACTGAGGTGAAGTGAGAGCAGTTTCTCAGTATCAGCCAAAGGGGCTAAAGAGGAACGTCCTTAACTCACGACTCAAACCTTAAGTTTGATCTTCGCCAAAAAAGCAAAACATCTGATTTCAACTTTAGTCATTTCATCAGTATACCTAACAAAAGCATCTTTGTTCTCAAAGCAGTGCCCTGAAACACCAATTAAATCACCTACAGCTTTACAGACCAAAAATATGTGCTAAAATTTCCCGGCTCTAATGAAAAAACAAAGGCCAGAATAAGAATCTCCCTTTGTATGAAAGACCGGATTTTCGTTCTTTTAATAAAAACAAGTTGGTGGAGTGCATGCTAATAGTGTAACCCAAGGAAAGCCCCTCTTATCCTATTGTGTTTTAGATCCCTGCTCCTGCCAAATCACGGCTGGTCCTGCTCTCCTGCTACACTGAACAGGATCACTGGAATATTTCAGGAATATTGGTAACTCAGTGAGAGGCTCTATGACCAAATTCCAATTGAATCCATGCATGGAGAGGGCACCTGATTCATGCCAGTGGATGGACATAATTGCAGAAAAAAGAGGGAGTAATAGCACTTCCCACAGTTTAAAACAATCCTTTATTAAGCCCGACACGGCTGTGTTTCGACAGGAGCAGATTGCATCGTAGGAATATGTTGCTCACAAACCTACCACTATGGTGGCTTGTTTCTCTCACACAGTCTCTCGCTAGGTAAGTACTGCTGTGGGACGTCTTACTACCCCTGCTGTTTTTTGTGCTTGTAACTTTTGTGGGGATTTCCCTGTTTTTCTTTTTTGTTCTTGGACACACAGGTGAACAGAAACAGTTGGAGAGACTGCAATAGACCCTTTACACTGACAAAATACATACAAAGGTATCAAGGGTAGAAACAGTAACACAAAAGGAAACGACTAATTTAAAGCAGAAGTTCCTTTTCTCCATGGACCAGCAGGATTGCGTCAGCCACACTTGGTGATGCCCTCCGGCGGAGCCATGCATACAGAAGTGCTCTCTAGAGCTCAGAAAGGTGAGCCTTTCTGAGCCCACCTAGGTAGCCCATCCTACCGGTCCGCCCCCTGTTCCGGCCAGTTTTTGTTCTTCCGCCTTGCCAGCAAGACGGACCCTGCTCTGCTCTCACTTTGTTTATTTCTTTGTTTTCAATTTTTCTGCCAAGCAATGCCCAAGTATTATGCCAAGAAGTGCCCTTATTGTGGCAATAAGAACCGTACCTCTCAGGGATGCTCCCACTGCGGCAACATGAAGAAAGGGTACCATGAGATCTGCAAGAACTCCGCTCCTCATGCTGACCCTCCGCCGGGGGCGGACCGGTAGGATGGGCTACCTAGGTGGGCTCAGAAAGGCTCACCTTTCTGAGCTCTAGAGAGCACTTCCGTATGCATGGCTCCGCCGGAGGGCGTCACCAAGTGTGGCTGACTTATCCTGCTGTCCACGGAGAACTCCCGTTACAGGTAAGTAACCTCGTTTTCCCTCTCCTGAGAAAAGTTTATGGGGTCATTAACTCGTGGTTAGCACATTCTGACACCATTGTCACCTGTTATCTGCTGCAGGGCCTGTTTTGTGCAATGGGCCCTGCAGCAGAGAGCACACAATAACAGCATTTAGCATGTGTTTACCATTAGGGCTCGATGTTAGTATGTCCGAAAGCCACATTGGATCTGGACCACCTGGAAGAGGATATCATGCTGTTCCCCTACTTCCCAATTTCAGTAGACCTACCTCGTGTGATCTAGCAGGATCTGAGAAAACTGGCCTACAAGAAAATCCCCAAGGCGATGGGTCGCTGTCTCTCATCAGGATCTTTCCTGCATTTCTTGTTGTAAGAACACGGCATCGGAGCTGCCAATGAGAAGCTGCCGCCTCGTCCACCCTCTCTGCAAACCTAGTTGCCACCTCCGTGTTTCAGCCTCCATTGCCAATTAGAAACACCACTAGCAACATAGCTATTGGCAACAATATCTTACCAAGAAGGAATCAAGATAAAAAAGTCCTTTTAAAGTTGTATTTCAAATTTATTTAGACTCTTTAATTGAAAGTTCCTTCTCCATGCCAAACAATGAGCTTTTCTGGAAATCTGCTTTTAAGTGGAAACAGTCTCCAAAGTGTGCAACATAGAATTATGCATCATCTCACAGCTGACAGGACCAGCATTAGGTCAGCAATTCCTAATTTACATATATGTCTATGATTAATGCCAATTAAGTGCACTTTAGGTTAAAGTGTCTTAATTAGTAACGCATGGACTTGGCGTTCAGTTGTAAGTTCCAGTCACTGACACTGTAAGACAGTCCCAAAGAGTGTGAGCTGCTGGTTAGTGATTACTTAATACTAACATTGGTTGCGTGTTTTTAAAGCCTCCCTGCTACAAGGCTCTCTGGGATTTTCCCGTTCGTTGCCAATGGCAAAACGCTTTGAGCTTGGAAACTTTGGCTGCTCTACAACTGGCTTCCAAATAAACTTGTAGCGCTATACCAATGATAAATAGTAAATAGTAGTAGTTCTTACTCTAACTCAACTGTACCTGGCTCCAAAGAAGCGTACAATGAACAAATTCAAGATTATGTGCTTCCACACCAGAAAATACTCTAAACACATTTGCTTACAAGAGGAATGAAAAAAATAATTACAAAATGTAGTTTTTACTTGGGTCACCAATTAATCACCTGAGGCATCCATTTGAGACAAAAAAGTACCAGACCATTATTTCACAAAGACGTTAGTTGCATTTGTCCTCAATGGGGCAAATTATACCCACATAGAGCTACAAATTCACTCCTGTGCAATTAATTGTGTGCATTATGCTCTTGTGCACATACATGCATGCCTAAAAAAATGGATAGGTCAAATAACATGAAAAAATTGCCCCAAAATTGGGAAAAGTTTGTTTTAAATGAGCATGAAGAGAACTTTTGTTTTTGGCCCTTCTTGATGCTGGGGGTGTTGTCTTGATATGCCTAAATCTTAGCTAGTTGGAAATGATATTCAGCACTGGCCAGCAGTTACCCAGATAACTCAGATTGGCCAAAGTGCAAACCAAAGGTTAACTGCGTAACTTTGATTAAATAGACCAGATACTCAGTCCAGCTTTATTTGGGTTGAATATCTAAGCAAAGTTATCCAGTTAACATGGTCCGCACACCGCCAACTGAATGTTGGCCCCCTAGTCTAATACCATATAGTGATTTTGGGGGACATATTTCTGCAGAGTCCCTAAAAATGAACATTCTGGAGTTTACCTCGGGGTGTTCAGCAGAGTCCCGCAATATCCAAGTGAAAAAGAAAAAAGTAGCACAGGAAATAATTAGCAGCAAAATACATCCAAATGTTGCAGGATAAAATAGTTTATTCTGCGAACTGGCAATTTTATCCTGATTTCTTTTGCAGGAACTTGCTCTGCTCTTATTATTTAATGATAACCACAGTAAACCAAGGCTCCTGATTAAAGTAACAGGGAATTCTAAGTGCCTGGAAAATGGGAAACAGACTTGTGTGCATAATTGCAGGTACCTCTGGGATTCTAACCTTGGCTGTGTCTACGTCATTTGGTATTAATTAAAGTGGTTAATGGAAAAACAAAACTGAAACAAAGTAGAGAGAGGGAGAAGTATCATCTTCGAGAGTCATGTGGATGAGTGTTCATAGTTTTGTTAACAGACTCGCAGGCCTGGAGACCACCAAGAAAGAGGACGACATGGACATAGCCGCAGTCACTGAGACCTGGTATAACGAAAACCAGCACTGTTATGTAACCAGCCGAGGCTACACTCTTTGCAGAAGACACAAAGCAGAGACAAGAGGTGGAAGAGGAATTAAAATATATACAAAAGATGTTTACTGAAAGCTTCTGAAATTAAAGGAGAGCAGGGAGAAGCTGAGGTACTGAGGGTTGCCATATAAAAATAATGATAGGTACATGGATATACTACATACAGACCTGCAGCATAGAGAAAAGAGGGGGATTCAGATGTAAGAGGCAACACCTGGATGATATGCAAAGGGGAGGTGACTCCAGGCTATTGGATAATGATGATGAGCTATCTGTTTCATTGTCAAGCTAGGACTGGAGAAGTCCTGGGCACCCTACAAGAGGAATTTCTCAGGATATTGCTAGAGAAGAAGAACACACTGAGTCTAAGGGGCTTGTTTATAAAGCCGCGGTAGCGGCTTCCGCCTGATATCGGAGCCGTGGCCCCACTGAATTCAATGGGGCCGCGGCTCCAATATCGGGCGGAAACTGCTACCGCGGCTTTGTAAACAAGCCCCTAAGAGGAGATGGGGGACTTTGGATTTAGCTAACTCAAGGTGAGTTATATTCAAGTACAGTTTTTCGTTTGAGGGTCTAGTGATCATTGTACTATGCACTTCACTATTAAACTCTGACCTGCTGTGAACCATACCAAGACTAGGATCCTGGACTTCAGATGGTTGACATCAAGATGATGCGTGTCAATGTTGCAGAGACCGTGGAAACTGACGGTTATATAGTAAAACTTGGCCAACAATAAAACACAGGCATTGAGAAGGTCATAAATCAGGTGGCGGAGGAGAAGTAGAATTATATGGAAAACTAAAGGAGACAGGAAGGACAGTTAGAAAAGGGAAAATTACCCATTTGATAAATGGATAAGGACAAAGCCCTTCCTATATTAATGAAAGCTAGGAAATCATAGTGGGGGGAATAGGTAAGATAAAAAAAGGAAGTGCATCACGAGATTTCGGCTGGGAGAGAAGAGCGGCAGGGCCTGGAGCACGAGCCACTGCAGCAAGCCAGCTTTATGTTAAGTTTGACACACTGCCTCCATGGCCCAGCTTTGGGGGGGGGAGTTATTTTATAAATTAACACTGTGAAGATTGGTGGAAGACTCATCAACATCCTTCACTTTGCTGATGACACCACATTACTGGCTGAAAGTGAAGACGATCTGAAACATTTGCTTCTCAAGATCAAAGAACATAGTCTTAAAATGGGCCTGCACCTTAATGTAAAGAAGACAAAGATCATGACATCTGGCAAAATCAATAAGCTCATCATTGATGGAGAAGAAATTGAAATACTGGATAACATTAACCTATTTGGAACAACTATCAATAAAGAAGCAACAAGCAGTCAAGAAATCAGACGACGCATTGCTCTTGGCAGAATGGCTATGAAGGACCTTGACAAGATTCTCAAGAGCAGTGATGTCTCTCTCCATACAAAGATTCGACTTGTTAAAGCCTTGGCATTTTCCATAACGTCATATGGATGCGAAAGTTGGACAATGAAAAAAATAGACAGGAAGAAAATTGATGCCTTTGAATTATAGCGCTGGCAACAAATACTGTGTATACCATGGACTTCTCGAAGAACAAATCAGTCAGTACTAGAGGAGATTAAACCTAAGCTTTCTTTAGAAGCTCTGATGACAAGACTTCGACTTTCATACTTTGGATACATCATGCGAAGAGAGAGATCATTAGAGAAAGACATCATGCTTGGCAAGATAGAAGGTCAATGCAAAAGAGGAAGGCAAGCAATGAGATGGATCGATACAATAACAGCAGCTAGGGGTCCAGTCTGTCAACAATGAGCCTCCTGACTGAAGACTGAACACAATTTAGGACAACTATCCAGAGGGTCACCATGAGTCGACACCGACTCGATGGCACTTAATAGCGACAACAACAAAATAATTAGGCATACCCTTAATTTTTTTTAAGGTGCGCTAACAAACTTAATGCACACTAGCAAAGTCTTATTCCTAGGGTTTAGTTTATGTTAAAAATAAAGAAATAAAAATAATATATATATTTTAAAATATTTCTATACCGCCGCATCCCACAGCATTCTAGGTGATTTAAAACATTCCATAATTTCCTTGAGAATATTCATGGATAGTATTTGACTCTTTTTCTTGAGAATGGTATCTTTTAGGGGATGTTTGCTAAAGGTTAACGGGCGTTAAATGCTGCAATGGCCCATAGAAATGAGTGAGTAGTGCCAGCATTTAACGCATGTTAACCTTAGTTATTAATGGTGAAGTTGCGTCAGCTGGGTACAATTTTCTGAAAGACACAGCGATTTGCATACTCATAAGGAAACTCATTCAGAATCTGCTTTATATTAATTGACCTCTGAAAAGATGGGTAAAGTTAACTTTAATTTGTTCAGCTGCCTTTTTACCAACGGTGCTATGCTAATATTCTGGACACTCGGGTCAGGTAGAGCCCAGATTACATCCTTCATTCCTCAAGAAGTTACTCACCTGCTATTGCTTCATAGAGATTGGCATTATAATCCATATACGTATACTCTGCGAATCTCTGAGGCCCCTCGCACATAGCTCTGCACTCCACATCTGCCTGGTAATAGCCCTTCAGAGCTTCTTCCAGATGTTCAATGGCCAGCTCATATTCTTCTGCATCATAATACTTTATGCCTGCAGTGTAGTCTTCCTGGAAATGAAATGGGACAGCCATGAGACAGGATCACTTTCATCATTTTTTGTGTACTACAAAAACTTATAAAGAGAGGGCTAGCAGAGCCGCCATTCCATGAGACGGTTTTGTGGTTTTGAAATGGAAATCAAGTGCTTCAGTTCTTAAGTAGGTTTGGGAATTGTAGGCGTCCCTTAGCTCCTGGGGTGGGAAAGAGTTTCGGAGATGGGAAGGACAATCTTCCTTAGTGTTTACATATACTATTGTCTTTAAAGGCAATAGCTAAAGAATTGGCTAGAAAAGTTTCATGTGGCCTTGTGGTTGAACATGAATAGCTAATTTTGATTCCAACCGTAAAGCAGGAGTGGTACATTTCAATATATCTTTCAGTTTAGCTAGAAATGAAAGAGCCCGGAAGAAGGCTACCAGGGAATTGGAGGAAAGTGAAGTCATGCTGGTATGGTTCTAGTTGGGTTGAAGAGCTGTCAAAAGGATGTGAACTTGATCATGTAACCAGGGGCGGCCCAAGGGGGGTGCGGGGCCTCATATGCATAAGGGGCCTCATTTGCATAAATATTTGCATAATGTTACCATACACTAACTTTTAGTAAACGTGCCTCTTAATGAGTGTATGGATAAAGAAAGACTAAAAGATTTCTACATTACTATAATCCAGTGACAACTGCCAGGCACATTAGGAACTACTACAAACACTGCCCATTTAGAACCCATAGCAAACCCGCCGTATCCTGACAGCACTACCAGGACTCATAAAGCACCATACCCTATCAAAAGGAAACGCTGCAAATATTAAACCAATACATTTCAGAGAACAACAATACATGACCTACTGGGGAAAGAGAACAAGTGGCAATGTCAAATAGCAAATTACATAAACAGAATATCTCAGCTCAGTTACACGTGCAGAACATAGACCATCACCAAACAAGGAATCACAATTTAGAAACAGGAAGACAATAATTAAACTGGGAACCCCAAAAGCCCAACACTGTAGAAATAAAACTATAAATTAATTTCCTCTTGTACTAAACAAAGCGCAGATGTTAATGATGCACATTTCCCAGAGCTGGCATATTTCAGTTAATAGATTCAATAAAGAGATATTTTTCTACCTTTTGTGCATTTTTTTTCAGTTGCAATTGCTCCAGCCACTTTCTTCTGGTTTCTTCGTGTCTTCTGCTAACTCTCCATCGTCTGCTGTCCATTTGTCCTTTCTTCACTCATCTAGTTTTTTTCCATTCTCTCTCTACATCTGCTTTAACATACTAATCTTTCTCCTTTTGCTCTTTCCTCATTCCTATTTCATCCACTCAAATTTTACCCCGCTATCCTCAATCCCCACTTACTCTCCCAATATCCGGCCAATTGTAGATTTGTCTTCCCTCCCACACAAAATATTTTATTTATTTATTTATTTACATTCTCTTATATACCGCGCTATTCTGCATCAGTGCGGTTTACATTGAACAAACTGAAATTACATTGAACAGGGCATTATAACTTGGAGATAACTATTTTACAGGGAACATGGGCTTATGGAGGGTTAAGTGGCTTGCCCAAGGCCACAAGGAGCACCTGTGGGACTAGAAACCCCGGTCCTTCCGGCCCAAGGTTGCTGTCCTCTAGGGGGATTTGAACCACCGACCTTCCGGCCTGAAGTACCTTGCCCCAACCACTAGGCCACTCCTCCACTCTCCATTTCACTCTTCCAGCTCTATCCCATTCTAATCCTCCCCCAATATCAGCTCCCTTCTAGTTCCAGCCCCAGCCAGCATCCGCTTCCTTCTAGACCCCGCATCAGCCCATTTCCAGTCCTAGCTCCCCCATCCGAGTCCCTCCATCAGCTCATTTCCAATCCCAGCCCCCCATCAGCCCATTTCTAGTCCTTTCCTAGCCCCACCATCAGCCCATGTCAAATCCTAGCTCCCCTCCACTCAGCCCATTTCCAGTCCTAGCTCCCTCCCCTCACAGCCCATTTCCATTCCAAGCCCCCCTCCCCATCAGCTATTTGTAGTTCAAGCCTTCCTTCCACTCAGCCCATTTCCATTCCAAGCCCCCGTCCCCATCAGCTATTTGCAGTTAAGCCCTCCTTCCACTCAGCCCATTTCCAGTCCTAGCCACCCCCCAGCCCATTACCAGTCCTAGCCCCCCCATAGCCCATTACCAGTTCTAAGCCCCCCATAACCCATTACCAGTCCTAAGCCCATCAGCCCACTTCCAGTCCTAAGCCCCCCATCACCCCATTTTGTCTTAGCCCCCCCATAGCCCATTACCAGTCCTAACCCCCATCAGACCATTTCAAGTCCTAGCTCCCCCATCAGCCCATTTCTAGTCCTTTCCTAGCCCCACCATCATCAGCCCATGTCAAATCCTAGCTCCCCTCCACTCAGCCCATTTCCAATCCAAGCCCCCCATGAGCCTACTTCCAGTTCTAGCCCCTCCATGAGTCCATTTCAATCCAAGCCCCCCCAACAGCCCATTTCCAGTCCTATCCTAGCCCTCCATCAGCCCATTTCCTGTCCTAGCCCCCCCTCACTCAGCCCATTTCCAGTCCTAGCTCCCTCCCCTTACAGCTATTTGCAGTTCAAGCCCTCCTTCCACTCAGCCCATTTCATCCTAGCCACTCCCAGCCCATTACCAGTCCTAGCCCCCCCAGCCCATTACCAGTCCTAAGCCCCCCATAGCCCATTACCAGTCCTAAGCCCCCCATCAGCCCACTTCCAGTCCTAAGCCCCCCATCACCCCATTTTCAGTCTTAGCCCCCCATTAGCACATTTCCAGTCCTAACCCCCCCTATAGCCCATTACCAGTCCTACCTCCCCATCAGCCCATTTCCAGTCTTAGCCCCCCCCATAGCCCATTACATCCTAAACACCCATCAGCCCATTTCCAGTCCTAACCTCCCCATCAGTCCACTTCCAGTCTTAGTCCCCCCCATAGCCCATTACCAGTCCTAACCCCCCTCCCCCATCAACCCACTTCCAGTCTTAGCCCCCCCATAGCCCATTACCAGTCCTAACCCCCCCAAAGCCCATTACCAGTCCTAACCCCCCTCCCCACATCAGCCCTGATAGATTAAAAAAACAAAAACCGGCTGCTGCTGCCGCTGCCGCCGTGGCAGCGGCAGAATCAAATGTCCCGTAGCGGGGCCCTGCCTGCCCGGCAGAGCCTCCCTTCACCATCAGCTCCGGAGTCCCTCCCAATGCACGGGCTTTCAGAGCCGCGAGAGTTTCCCTTTCTTCTCACGGCTCTGTTAATCTCGCCGGGGCTGATGGGACATTTGATTCTGCCGCTGCCACGGCGACAGCGGCAGCAGCAGCCGGTTTGGGTTTTTTTCTACTTGTGCAATGAAGAATGTTTTTTGCATGGGGCCCCCTGAAACGCGGGGCCCTGTGCAAAAAACATTCTTGCTCAATGGACGGGCCGGCCCTGCATGTAACCAGTGGAAGACTCTAGTGTGAAGCATAATTGAAACTGGTCGACATAAAAGGAAGAGAATAGTTCCCCAACAAAAGAATATGAGACAGTTCACACTAGTCCTTTATGCAATGTGAATGAAACCAATCTGACACCAGGCAGGTAAGATCCATCAAGGACCAAAAATCCCAGTGGTGGAGTCTGCAAGAGTCTAGAATCTTCCACTGATGGGCTGTGGATGGTGAGTTGACAGAGGTAACAGAATAGATAGGCTATTACTGGCAACTCTTCACAGAAGAAGAGCCTTATCAACTTTAGTAATACTAACTGGACCAGTGCTTGGAGAGTTATCTTACTAGCATACCTGAGAAATATTTGGGTTTGACTCATTGATGCACAGAATTTGCAGAGGGATGAAGGGAACATATAAAAAAGTAAACAGCTGTTGTGCATACTGCTCTAGGCCCTGGTCTTTAGAAAATTTGCAGGGAACAGGCGGGGAGAAGCTGAAAAATGGAAAACAGTAATTGTGATCCAGACTGGCCACTGTCGAAGACAGGCTGCTGGGCTAAATGGACCTTGGTCTGACTCAGCATGGCTTTTCTTCTAGTCTTATGTTTCTTATGATCTGCAGTGTCTGCCCTGGTCTCACTCCTTTCACTCCTGTCCCAGCCAAACCCCTCCCCTCTCAGGATGGAGGTGGCTAAAGAAGAGAGCAGAACTACTACTTTCTGCTCTACTCTGTGGATTCCAGCCTCACCCCCTCCCTTCCTGCCTCCTTGTCACTAAGTGTGTGGGGTAAATGGGGGAGGGGATGGGGCAGCCCACAGCTCTGCAAACTAGGACTTGGGACTCAGCTGAGGGCAGAGGTGGAGAGAGGGAGAAGTCACCCCACAACGCAAGCATGGAGCAGAATGATAAGAGTGATTTATTGGGGGGAAAGGGAAAGGAGGAGAGTGTTTGGCCAGGGAGTGAGAGAGAGAGAATGAGAAACAAAATATGTATGCATCCATGTGTGTGGTAAGAGAGAAAGACACAGCATGTATGTGAACGTGTGGAATAGTGGAGGGAAGGTATAGAGAGCTGATGCACTCTCCCCAGCTAATCAACCCCATCCTGAGGTGACCGGAGCTCTAAGGTTTTGTTAGATTGATGGTCTAGAAAGTTGTACAATAAAATAAAAACTATTTGTTTGCTTGTCGTCTAACATTTCATCAGAAGGGACAGTCTGCTTCTTTCATTCGGAGGAGAAAGAGTAAGGCAACAGGAGAATTAAATGTACATGATAAATAATGACGGCTGTGCCTCTTCTGCTAACAGCTGAAATACCTAGAATGCTGAAATGCACCTATAGCTCCACCTCCGATGTTTCCCTGAAAGCTTTGTGGATTGCTATTGCAAATAGGGATTTTAAATTATTCGGTAGGTACAGTGTCATCATTCTGCTCCTTTCCTCAGGAGACGATGCAGAAATTTGGTGAAGCAGATAATAGGATAGTTGATGTGGTTAAAAATGTTTCTAGAATGGAAGGTCAGCTGGCCTCAGTGCAGCAGACCAGCGTCTGGTTCATAAAGGATTCTTTATCTTTCCATTTTAAATTAGAAACTCTGGAGAATGCATCTAGGGTTAATCATTTGTGGGATTTTTGGATTTTCCTATGACACACCTATAATCTGCGGAAATTCTGTTGAGTAAATATTTCAAAGGAGTATTGCTTTTGGTAGATCCTGTCCCTGTTCCAAAATTTTTTATTTGCCTCCTAAACTTCGTAAAGAGGATGCTGGGGGCGACGCTTTGGATGTTTTGTTTTGTCTAGTGTTAGTCAGGACCTGACTAAGTTTCTTGAAGACTCATCAGATAATATAATCCAGAGGGCAACTTTATTGGTGTCTTTTCTTTCAGTAGCAGATAAGATCAAGGTGCTGAAAATTTTCTTCAAATATAAAGATGTTTTGTTTTGCGTCAAAAGGCTGAATGTGTTTCCTGACGTATCTAGCAACACACAGCTTCGCCGCAGGGTTCTGGGTTTGGGTGCAACCTTCTTTTTGAATTTTCCATGCAAGTGCATTATAAACTGGTATGGAAATACATATTATTTCTATGAAGTAGCTCAGCGAAAGTTTTGGTAGATAAAGAGGGTTTGGGTTAATTGGAGTTTAGTGATTTAGCCCCTTGTGGTTAATTGAGGGGAGGGGGGGTATTTACCCTTTCTCTCTATATTTCTTTTCTTAGTTTCTTAGTTACCTTTTGTTCTTTCCTTGATGAGGGCTGGTGCTTGGCTGCCTATTTACCTATCTGACTACTTTGTGTTGAGGGACGGTCATATTTCTTTCTGTGGTTTGCTATTGTATTTATTATTTCTTGTGCTGTTTATTTTTAATTTGTATATTTGCAAAAGCTTAATAAAAAAAAAGTTTAAATTGGCATTCAGACCCTATCCATTAAAATAGGGCTACAGTGGCAAAAATATGGTATCTCCAGCTGCAAAACCATGAAATTACAGAATTTGGGGTTTTCCCTGAGGCTTGGAAACAACATTGTATGTTCAAGTTACCTAGGCAGCAAAGTCAGATATTAACATCCCTTAGGCCTGTATTCTTCAAAACCTTGGGACTGACTGAAATGTAAACAAAACCCATAAGCGGGGTATCAAATACATGGAATAAATAAAATCTCCTTGAAGAATATCACATGAACTGCCACAAAATGTTGCAGGGGCTTTTTGGAATATGATTAGCCCATGAAAAGGTTCAATGATCTCTACAGGTGTTCAATATTTTTTATACCCAATATGGCAGCAAGCATTTTTAGAAGACTAAAGATAGCTGCTTCTTGTTGCTGTAAGGTGTTGTCCTGGGCCACTTCAGATTAGAATGACTCAGCTTGATTTTGCTATCCTAAACATCCCAAAGCGCTCTCAAGGCACCTCTCTGTCTATGGAATAACCTCTCCCTGACTCTAGAGCAGAGGACATCAACACTTCATTACTCACCAAGTGTGGTCGATGTTCTCTGTCAATAAAGCGCATATCCTTGGCCTCAACCATGGTTTTGTAGTTTTCAAGATTCTCCTGCATCTCCATGTGTTCCGGATTGGCTATGAAGAACGTGTGTGCTGCTTCTGCCGCCTTGTCCAACTGGTTCAACTAGGCAAGGGCAAAATCAAGAGGAAAACAATTGAAGACAGTTAATTTGCACTTCAAAGCTCTTAAGAGGATTGCATTCAGAGATGAACTAGACTATAGCACTGAAAACAGTACTTTTGGGAGTCAAAGAAGAGAGAGAGCTGAATAGTATTTGTATTCCAGTTTGTAAAGGACAATAAAGGACTGCAAAGGACACTAATAAAATCCTTTGCTGAGGGTAAAACGCTGTTGATTTACAGAAACGGACTCGTGAGTACTGGCCATCCTCTCCATGCATATGTCAGCAGTGGATAGACTTGTACCTCGGTGCTTCTCAACCCTCTCTTGCAGGCTTATGTAGCCAGTCAGCTTCAGGATTACCGCAATGAATATAGATGAGACAGACACTGGATCTCCAGTGTATGTAGATTTATCTCATGGATATTCCTTGCAGTAATCCTGAAAACCTGCCTGCCTAGGGGTGCCTTGAGGGAAGACGTTGAGACGCGCTGGTTTAGTTAGTGCTCCTAGACTTGGTTCGGTTGGGGAGTTACATAACCAAAACAGTCTTTTAAAAGTACCTGCATAAAAAGCAGGCACACATTTGTGTAGGGGCTATTTCCTTTGATAATTATCCATAGTTAGAAACCAATCATAGAGTAGTTTGAATATTGCTTCCAAAGTGTACAGCAAACTGCTTGACTGAGCCAAGGTTGGATTAATCTAGTAGCACTTAGACTGTTACCTGAAAGCAACAGAACGGGAAGGACTCAGAACAGGAAAAGGCAGATAGGTAGGGAACAAGTCATTGTAATCTGCTATCATGATGCTAAATCTCTTCTCCAATTCGGGTCTTTATCCACAAAGGGATTTATTCCACATAATATTACAGAAGCAGCAAATAGGGAGAGGAAGCAGGATAAATTACAAAGACCCCTCCTCGCTTTCCTGGGTTTGTACTACTGTGAGTAAATATCTATTTCCCCCCTTCTGGTCACAGATGCAACCCAGGTTTAGGTAGGCCGACTAATCATGGATCATGGCTTGGGCCAACCTCAAGTAAATGACAGTATTTACAGTGTTTTTACAGCAGCTCAGAATATGGCTTGCAGAGCACTATAAAGAATGAGGATTTTTGTCCTCTGGTATTTTCATCCCTCACTGTATGTGAGCAGTGACCCAGCAGCACTGCAGGCCCTGGGCAAAGCGCTGGCAGCATGGCAAAGTCTTGGCTTGTTCCAATTATGGCATCAAAGTTTTCTGTTTTGCAAGACAGAACACTTAAAAGCAAGACTGAGTGGGGGGGCCAGTCGGCTATGTTTGGACCTTCCTCCAGATTCCTGGTGATTGGAGTCACTAAGACACAAACCAAGCGTAAGGCAAAGCAGGTAATCTCTCCCTTCACCGTAAAAAAGGGCCCTTACTAGAACGAACATGAAGGGAACTAGATCGGCACACTCCAAGGAGGAATGCAATAGCTACAGCATCAGCCCCAGCTTCCGCTCTGGGTTATACAACAGAGGCTTCAGAGTTGGCTCAAAATCCATTTCCTGTGACCTCGTAATTTAACCTCCTTCTGTCCAGTTAAGCTGCTGCAGTACTGAGGAGGCATTTCAGATTAGCTCTAAACCAGAGCCAGGTTTGGCTCTGAGATGTTCCCGCCTCTTCTGGGCTAAGGTCAGGGTTAGTTTGGAAAGAAATTTTAACAGATTCTTTCCTAATGGTGAACATAAAACTGCTGGCTTAGATCAAATTTCCCCTGAATGACTGGCACGTTTTTAAAATGACACTTTTTGCCTCCCACGGTGTGTGAAGGTGCACACAGCATTGGGATTCTGTGGTGTCCCTTAAGAGGACTTTGCCTCTAGACGCCATTAAAGCAAGCGACTGTTTCCAGTTGCAGATCCACCAACAAAAGAAAGCTGTTGTGTGGAAGGAGCAATGGGGAACACTGTGAGGGGTGCTTAGATTTCTGGGCCTGGGTACGTGTGATGTGTGTGTTAACTAACATTCATGTGTACAGTGTGTTGCATGCCATCTTGTCAATGCTGATGGCTGGCAATCCAGCCCCTGGGCTTTTGTGGAAGGTACACTGGAAGAAGCTTGTCGGGCCTTTCTTTGATGCACTAAACCTACAGCACATGCTGACTAATCAGGCCCAACCCTGCTTAACTTTTCAAATCAGACAAGATCAGGCTCATTCAGGGTGTTAAAGGTGCTAGCTAGCAGTCATGTATGACCAGTGTTGACACGCATTCTTTGCTGCTGCCTTGGCATTCCTACCCATTCCCTGACAGGAACGCTATTGGAAATAAAGACAAATTAAGCTTATATGTACTAGATCATGTCAGAACCAACATGTCATATAGGCACTACACAGGGCTTTAATTTTGTGAAGACATAGCAGAATGGACGCTGCTCAGAGCTAGAAGCCTCAGTTTCTGGTGGTGTGGCTGGTGGGACGCAAGTGCATCAAAATATTCATAGAGAGAAGAAGCAATGCACAAAATTACTTCACCATTCCCACAGCAAAAGTGAAAAGCAACCAGAGCATCTCAAATTGAGCCTTCTCCCTAAATGCCCCAAATTGCCCCAAGCATATGAACTGCGCTCCCTCAGAGTAAAAAGCCATCCATGACCTATTAGACTTCCGCAAGCACTTTGGTGGAGAGGACTAGTTCTCCTCCTACCATTAAGTGCACAGACCTCTACCCTCCAGTTAGCTATTCCGAGCACACTGTATAATTTACTCAGTTGCATTCCCTGGTTCTGCCCCCCCCCCCCTCCTTTCCCAGTTATCCACATTGATTGTCCAGCAATATGCATATTCTTCCTTACTTTTGTTGTTCCTATTTGTTCAAATGTAACTTCAATGTTGTTGGTAATCTATTAATATGTAAACCACCTTGACATTCTGATAAGGCAGTACATAAAAGTAGTTAAATCAATAAATATGTTGGATACACTTTGATATATAGGTTCCTAAACCTGCAGACAGGGCTGGCGCAACACGGGAAACAAGTTACGTATAGCATGGGACGTCAACAGTTGGAGAGCACCAAAATGCACAAAGATAAAAAATGAGGAAATTAAAAAAATGGAAAAGAAAATGGCAAAAAATGGCATTATATAAACAGTGACATTACATAAAACAGCAAAAACAGCATTGTGGGTGCAGCCATGGGGCACTGGCTGAGGAGGGAGGGCTCTGATTTACAAACTGCACGGGGAACCACTACCCCTAGCACTATCCCTGCTTGCATGGAGTGGGCGACAGAGCATTTGGCAAACAGAATATGACAGACAGCAGTTTTTCACATGGAGCCTCATATTTAAATTCACACTCACAAGATCCATCCATTCGTTTTCCTGAACTCTCGTCCATGCATTTATCTTTATACTGTGCACAAGAGGAATCTTCCAGTTAACCCATTGAAAACAGAGACACTGAGCAACAAACTTCATTAAATGCGCTTTTTTCACTGCAGGTCATTAGCAATGTTTAAAGCTATTTTTTGCTGTGCGCAGAAATTCTGTAAATAATGACCAGACTCAGCACTTGGAACATGAGGTCTCCTTTGAAGACTCCATTAATCTTCCAATGCGTGTTTTCTTGGACAGTTGCAACCTTCTTCCAGTCAAACTCAGCTCAAGAAAGACCTGAGGGGGACCATGCTTTCCATGTCTTTTAAGGAAATGTTCTTCAGAGATTCCCTCCCTCAGTCACCTGCAGAGCCAGGACAGTGATGGTCTAGTGAATGCTGGAAAGAGGGACGCTAGAGAGATTATTGGATGTGTGTGATCACCGCCTTCCAAGGAATGAGACAAAAACCAGTAAACTCTGCAAGTAAAATACCCTTCCCTACTGTTCTCTGCCATACTCAGGAGATAAATGTCAGAGCCAGGGCTAAAGGGGCACAGCAGGTGCCTTTTGCGGCATCGCACATCATCAGAAAGTCCAAACAGGATCATCTGGCACCACAGCAAAAGGCTGCTGGCAAGGAAAATGAAATCCGAATCTCTCTTACCATGATTATCAACGAGTTACAGTCTGTGAAGCCCCAAACTGTAGAGTGCACAGGATCCATACCAGATCTTCCCTGAGTGAGACCACTGTGATTGCCTGGTGTTTCTGAGGAAAACCAAGGCAGGAGTGGTGGGAACGGCAGGTAGTAGCTTTCTGTAATTCAGCAAGAAAGAAGAATAAAGTGCTGTGCCTGGAATCAGAGGAGTCCGCTGCCTGTATGTGAAATCTGCAAAACACACCCTAAAGGCAGGGACACAGTGGCCCTGGAGGTTGGTGTGAAGAGGGTACTGGAGGGGCATCAGTTGACTGTATCAGGTACCTGGGTGGGAAGAAGCAACAGCACAGGGCTCTGGAGGCCAGGCAGACGCTCAAAGTCTGCCATGTCCCACCTCTTCCGATGCAGACTTTGTGTTTCTGAGAGGCCGGGATGCAACAGGCTGTGAGCAGGTGCAAGGACTCAATGGTCCTGCACTGCATTTCTTTCTTTTCAGCTGGGGGGGGGGGGGGGGGAGCTGTGGCATGATTGTAGCGGTTGCTGGAAGGGAAAGCAAGCAGAGAAATTGCTGGACTTGTGGGGAGTGAGAAAGCAAGCAAGAGGAAGATGAACCACTGTGTCACACGGCTAGTGCACTCTTTGCAATTTGTTTATTTTGGAATGGAGCAATCTTGAACTTGTGTGTTTAAAGGGGGGAGGCAAGGAGAGATGCTGGAAACCTGGGGGAGGAGTAGGGAAGAAGCGATGCTGAACATCTTGGGGGAGATAGCGAAGAGTAGATGCTGGAGATCTGTGTGAAGGTTGGGAAGGGGAGATGCTAGACTATGGGTAGGGATGGGGATGGTGGTGAGGACGGGGGTGGGGCAGGGGGCACTTGGCTGATGGTTCACGTAGGGCTGACCCTGGGTGGGGTGAAGTGAAAGTAGTTTTCCTAAAGTCACTCAGCAAGAGCCTTGGGGTGTTTGCCTCCCCTTCCCCATTCCTCAGAGCCAAATTGTTCAGCTCAAAGCAAATTTTTTGTGTATTCCCCTGGGGAAACACCAACCCGGTATCTGAGCTATACAGTATACTGTAAGTGCAAATTGCCCAGCATGGCCACAAGAAGGGACTCAATCCCCAACTGGTAGACACCAAGGATAGAACTGTCATCAACCCCCCCCCCCTCCCTCCCCGTATCTGGTTAAGAATTGCCTTTTCAATTATTTTTCCCACAATGGAAGATTAGACATAGGGTTGGTTTCTCCTTATGAAGACTGGATAGCATTTTCTGGATAAACTTATTCAGATAACTGTGCTGACAGTAGTTGTCCTGATGTTCGCCAGATATCTTGATCTGGTTAATTTTGCCTCTCATCATACAACTTCCAACTGTTTCTTAAAGGACCACAAGAAAAGAAAAATCTGACAACATGCTAAGTTATAGTGGTAGTAGCAGTACATTCGATAACATTTTTGTTCCATAAGATCTAGTGGTTTCGAAGTTGTCCATCCTAAAAATCATCTCCAGCATAAACAAAAAGTTAAAAACAATTTACAGTTAGTAGAATAATTTTGTGTCAACTATACAGCCTATGTTTGTAGTTTTCCTGTTTATGGTCTCATCTCTATGACTTTCCTAACACAGATGGGTAACATTTGTGAATATCTTGCTTTCATAACTGTGGTGGACCTTGGACTTCATCATCTGCACGCTCCTAGACATTTCCATATTTCTTTTATTTTTCAGTCTCTCCACGAGATGTCTGAATAAATGTCTTTACTTGTTGAGTAAGCAACACAGGTCTGTGCAAAGCATTTGGATGGAGCTCAGATGCTAATTCCTAAGGACACGCAAAGCTGTTGAAATTTCAGATTCTAATAAGCCAACTGCTGGGTTATTTTCTCATGTACACCAACCAATAAATTGGATTCTATGCATTAGAATGGCTTGCCCTGCTCCGCTACAAATGTTATTTTTCCACAGATTAGGAGGAATTTGTTATAATCCATCTTTAATTCACAGCACAGTCTGCTCAGATACATCTCGCCACCTGTGTTTAACAGAAAGCAAGAGAATGTCTGGCTGGTGTTCAAAACAGGGCCATAATTTATAGGAAAAATGTGCCGTTATTAGGCAAATCATAAAGATGGACCATAAACAGAACTATCAAGGAAACCTACAAGCTTAGATTTATATCCCATATTTCATTTCTGAAAAATAAGAAGACATTTTTTCCTATTCATAGCCTGCAATTCTATCTTCTTGCATTAATGGGTAGAAGGATTCCTAAGCAACCTTGGTCTAAATTTGGATGGAAGTTTTGCATGGACCTTGTAGCACTCAGTGCCCGAGCCTCCATATTTTCATTTCTTGGAAAGAATCGCAGCTCATACCATTCTTGGTCAATTGTCTTAAGCAATCTATGACGCCTCTGTGGTCGTCCACGGTGTTCTCATACATTACACTATCTTTTCTTAAATATGGTGCCTCTTACTGCATTCGGATCCACTGGCTTGGTATGTTAACATTTTTAATGCCACGCTACAGAGCTCTTCTGGAGGGAACAGAAGGATCCTCTCATGGAACCGTGTGTCCAAAGTGCCATAGTGGTTTTCCATTCCATACGGAAAGCACAGTTTTGGAGATTCCAAGATATCTCAAGACATGCTTGGAGGTATACCAGACTACCGTGTGTTGTGGTCTGTAGTTCATGTCTATTGGTTATCCCGGGGAAGGGAAAGGCAATTCCAGATATTCAGCGCTGGGTGCGTGAAAACCTCTGGTGAAGACTATCCAGTTTTACTTTCAGCAGTGGCGAACAAAATTTTAAAAACTGCTGGCCAGCAACGCTAATATGAAACCCGTACACATAGTGAGGCACATTTTAGAAAGGCCATTTAAGTGGCTGAGACAACATCCAAGTCAAAACATCAGCAGCACTATCCAGGTAGTTCTGCTGAATATTGGGATTTCCGGAGTTTGGCTGGTTAGCAAGTGTTGCTAATCGGTTGAACCCCTTTGAATATTGACACAGGACGATCGATGCTTAGACTATGGAGGTCATTTTCTAAAGTATGACTGGCATAAAAGTAAGCGCTTTGGCATGAAGGTGTGTGCTATGGTGATAACTGTAACCGGGAGAGTGGTATGAGCAAGGCACAGGAGGAATTGTCACGTAAGTGCCAAGATTATAGAACACCGTAATCTATGTGCATACATGTGTAAAGCACACATGATCATTTAGTCCTGCTCGCAATAAGTGATTGTACCTACATTCAAGGCATATTCCCTGCCACATACGCTAGTCTTTAAGCAGGACCTTATTGTCTTTATAAACTGATATCTACATAGGCATCTCTATAGACAGCTACCAAAGTGCGCTATTATAAAATGTGGTACTGTCTCTAGAACACCCCAAATTCTGCCTCAGTTTTGGATGGATAATGTTTATACATTCAAAATTATCTGTTCTAGTGGCCTGGATTTTTTTAAGCAGTAATGTGGTCAATCCTGCTGCCGGCATGACATAAGTGCACGTGAGTCTCGACCTCGCCATACATACAAGCATTAGAAAAAGAGCTTGAAGCAGAAAGCGCCACAGTCGCGACAAGGCCACAAGACTAAGAAGCAAAGGAAAAAGTCTTTAGTGAGTGTGAAAAGGTGCATTTTTTACATCGCCTATATACTGGATGGCAGTTTCCGAGGGAATCCTGGATGCTGGATCAGCAAATACCTTTTAAAAAAATATTTTTATTTAAGATGCCTCATCTTGTTGATTCGTCCCACATGGTGAAAAATCTGGGAGTCTCTGGCCTTGAAAATTAAATGCAGAAGTAGAACACAGTTCTCCCGGTAACTTCTGTACACCCATTATTTCTCAGCTTTACCTTATGCAACCCAACTGCGTGCCCAGCCTTTCCACGCTGTTCTCTTTCAACAGCAGCAAGAAAATATAATAACTCATTTCCTATAGCTTTGGATGCCACATTTCTAAATCATTCCATGTGTTACAAACCCACAGCACTATTACACCACTGCCTTCTTGCCAAATGGCATCAATTCCTAATTCTGCGGAAAACATCATCTTATGGCATTTTGCTTCTTGGAACATTTTACTGGGAAAATTCTCCCAATACACTGTATTTCATTTTGCGACTGTCCTAGCTTCATACAAGTGCCAGACATGTTCGGAAAAAGGGCTTTTTAAATCACCGCTGCTTATGGCCATAGTGCTACCAGATGTGTGCAGCACTAATACTGGGTGGATAGGGAGATGGGCACATGCATGCTGAGGAGCAGCTGGGTCTTTTTCAACTTCACTTTAAGCAAAACCTGCTAATGATGCCACTTTGCTACACAGCCTCTGGTGTATTTATAAAAGAGGTCCACTGTTTCTCACTTAATAGGCTGGTTTCCTGATCCTTTCTTTAGTAAGGACAACACTGCCCAGTGTTCTTTTTAGCTCTTGTGGATTAAGAGGGTAATTTTATAACCCCCCGTCCCCCCATAGATCCTCACCCATTCACTAACCACCTGCCACCTAACCACTCCCTGGCCCACTCGCTAACTGAATTAGTGAATGGTTGGACATGGGTGGATGGGTTGCTGAGTTGGTGGGAGACAGATGGGTAGGTGGGTGAGTGAATGCATGTTGGTGAGAGGTCCAAGGGCAGAGTCTTTCTGGCTCAGGGACCCTGAGCTGGACCAGAGAGCCTCCAGATTTTTTAATTCAGTTGTTAACGGTGCTTATTTCCTCGGCTCGCAATCTGGGGTCATCTTTCACTCCTCCCTCTCCTTCTCCACACATATCCAACTGCTAGCTAAAACATCAGCACATTTGCCCCTTCATTTCTGAACACACTACTAAGACACTTATCTACTCTTTCGTCACATCACGTCTAGACTATTGCAACCTCCTCCTGCTGGTCTCCCTCAGAATCATCTCTCTCCCCTTCAATCTGTTCAAAACTCAGCTGCGCTGTTAATCTTCAGCCAGCCTCGATATGCTCACATAACCCCTCTTCTCAAGTTGATTCATTGGCTCCCTATCAATTTCTGTATCCAGTTCAAACTTCTCCTACCGATTTATAAGTGCATTCACTCTGCAGCTCATCACTTCCTTTCCTCTCTTATCTCTCCCTACATCCCTCTTTGGGAACTCTGCTCTTCTATCTGTGCCCTTCTCTTCTACTTTGCTGTTCCTTATGCCTGGAATAAACTACCTGAGTCTGTACGTCAGGCGCCTTCTCTGGCCCTTTTCAAATCCAGGCTGAAAACTCACCTCTTCAAGGCTGCTTTTGGATCCTGATCCATGTGGTCTCCTGCTCTCCATCTATGTGTTTCTTTCTTTTTATTTATTTAACATTTCTTATATACCGCCTTTCATGATATCAAGGTGGTTTACATTGAACAAACTGAAATTACATTGAACATTTCCCATTCCCCTAGACATATCCTTGTCCTCAGCTGTTGTGTTGTATTGTCTGTCTTGACTAGATTGTAAGCTCTGCTGAGCAGGGATCGTCTTTTATATGTGTCTCTACAGCGCTGCGTACGCCTTGTAGCACTATGCAAATGATCAGTAGTAGTCGTAGTAGTGAATTAAATTTCATTTTCGTCACTAACCACTGAAGTTAGAAACAATAGTAAAGACTTTACTACTCTTCCAGTTGGCCTTTCAATGTGAAGTAGAGGCTCATGGTTCATTCTTTGCCCACGGTTTTTAGAAACTCTTGGCACATTAGAATACTATTTTCTTAGAGGGTCATTCCGAGCCACGCTATTCAGGGCCTTTCCCGGCCCCTTCCTCCTTCCCCGCACATTGTACGGTACAGTGGGCGGTCACCGGCCCCCAGACGTACAGGGCCGATTCTAGTGTTGGCTCTGTACGTCTGGGGGCGGCAACTTGAACAGGGAAGTTATTCTACCTCCGAGGTGGAATAACTTCCCCGATGCAGTGGGATCGGCAGGCCTGGGGCATGGCAGCGCTGGGAGGGGGCAGAGAGCATTCCCGCAGCCTGACCCTGGCTGTAGGTGGCTGGCTCAGGGGTCGGGCTGCAGGGAATGCAATGCAGGAGCTGGTGGCCGGGATCATGGCTTTTAAATGGAAGCCATGATGCCACAGCTCCTTTTAAAAGCCCTGACTGAGTTAGTTGGGCATGTCCTGTACGTGCAGGCTGGGCTGAATTGCAGTCCTCGCCTGCATGTACAGGACTGTTCATGATTCTGATCCCGCGGGGCTAGATGTGCCCCGCGAGATCAGAATCACGACGCCCTCTATGCGTCCGGTTCCAGCTGGGCGCACAGAGGGCTTCTATGTCCGCTCTGGAATCGGGCCCTTACTGAATTGTGAGTTAACGTGTCATTATATATTGGCCTCTATGAAGAAAGTGCTCCGTTTTGTAGCATGTTAACCCTTGTAAATCGTGGTGGTGGTGTCCTTGGTAAGAAGGAAACTGACTATAAAAGGAATTGAAACTGCCAAATTATTTCTAGGCTGTAAAGTCCAGAAAATGTCTCTGTTAAGTACCTTCAGATGTACCCTTTCAACTAACAGAAGCTTTCCATGTGATGGGCTAACATTTGACAGAAAGATCAGGGGTTTCAAGATGCAAATGGGGACCCTTAAAAACAAATGTTTTTGTGAAAGAATCTGGCTGGCAAGTGTTGTAGAGAACGGCATCTGACAGCTTGCACTGGTCTTTTTCCTCAAATCTTGACAAACTGAAGCCTCTCCGGATACAAGCTATAGTCATAATCATTCTCCATGGACCGCAGGATTTCGTCAGCCACACATGGTGACGTCCTCCGGGCGGTACCAGTTCGGAAGTGCTTCTCAAGTTTCTCTGCTAGCCCACCTCCCGTTTCCGCCCCCTAGCCTGGCCAGTTCCTGTTCTTCCGCCTTGCCAGCAAGTCGGATCTGCCTCTTCTCTGCTATTTCAAGTTATCTACTCATTATCATACTCAAGTTATCTACTCATCATTGTGCTCACCTAGCGATGCCCAAGCCGGGATCCAAGAGGTGCCCCTGCAGCAAAAAACTGCGCTCCTCGGACAAGGATCTATGTGCCCTCTGCCAGATCGGTGAACCTTCGGGCCTGCAACACACTCCGGCTGCAACCACCAAGGCCCAGGATGTGCCCCTCCGGGCCTCCATCCCCGGCCCCACACCAGGACACGCAGCGCTGCCTGTGTCCGGCCACAGCTGCATCCTGCACTTCGGAGGATTACCGACGGCCCCCGGCCATGTGGTGGATGTTCCCGAACATGGCGCCTTGGGTGAGTGTCCTCCCTCTGTCTTCACCGAAGTTCCCGCCGTCGCATCTGGCTCCTCCCCCTGTGAGACTCCTTCCTACCAGACTGTGCCACGTCATTCCTGCGCGTCCCTGGACCCGACGATTCAACGACGTCACTCCAGCGTGACTCTGGAGCCAGCACATCGTCATCCCTGCGCGACGCAGGAACCGGGGACTATGCAAGAACCGGAGATTCTCCTATCACCCGGGGATCGGAGCAACCCCGGAATCGCGGGGGGGGGGGGGGGGAACCGCAGCGCTCCTATGTCAGCCGGAGAGGACAGGACAACCCCCGCTCCTCCGATGCACGTCCTCGAGACCGCAAAGGACACAAACGAGCCACAGCTCATCATCCTCTTCATCAAATGCTGCTATCCTGAATCTGCTGACCCAGCTCGTGCAGCAGACAGCCCCCCAGCCTCCAGTTGCATCATCTTCTTCACGCCCGGTAGCCCCCCCTGCTTCCCACGCCTGCTGCGAACAACCTGCTGCCTGATACCCCCGCAGCCTTATCCTCCCCGGACAGCTCCGCAGAGGAACAAGAGCCAGAGGCAGGGGTGGTGGGATCTGCCAGCTTGAACCACTCTGCCTCAGAGACAAGACCATCCCCGGAGAAGGATGGACCTCCACCCCCTCCGGAGGATCTTACGTACCCAAAATTTATCAGCAAACTATCTTCCTCCCTGGGTCTAATCCAAAGCAGCACTACAGAGGAAGCTGAGCCGGAGGTACTTAAGTACCTTGCAGTACCTAGAACACCTTTGGCCCTACCTCTACACCGCAAGCTGAAGGAGAGCCTCTCCAGACTTTGGCAGACACCTGCTTCGGGGCGCGCCACGTCAAGGAGGCTGGATTCCAAATACCTCCTTCAACCCACGACGGGTTTCGAAAAGGCACAACTACCTCACCACTCCATAGTGGTCTCTTCCGCCCTCAAAAAGGCGAAATCCTCGCGGATTCACACCAACCACCCTCCCGGACGGGACAACAAATTGCTCGACGACATTGGCAAGAAGGTATTTCAAGGAGCCATGCTCGGAGCACGTATTGCGGCCCATCAGTTCCAGCAAATCCTCTTTCAGGACTCTTGTGTCTCCAACATCAAGAATGCGGCTTCCACCCTCCCGAAGGAGTCTCTCGCCCCCTTTTCAGCGGCATTGCAGGACCTAATCGAATGTAACAAGCACCTGGCCAGCACAGCATTCGACGCCTTCGATACGGCCACTCGCACGACGGGCACAGCTATCTCCGCCAGGAGATGGGCTTGGCTGCGAGCCTCTGGACTTAGGAGTGACTCCCACGACAAGATTGCGGACGCCCCCTGCTCAGGAGAGTCCCTTTTCGGAGACAAGGTGGCCGACACTGTGAACACCATGAAAGAGGACTGTAACACCCTGCAGACCCTAGCGGAGGAAGGATTTGACCGCTACGGAAATACACAAAAGCCAAACTACCAGCGGAAATCCCTCTACAACTTCGACAGAAGGTACGCATCCAACAAAAAGTGGCAGGGTCCCAGGTACAAGCCCAACTCCTACCAAGGACCCTCACAACAGCGCCACTTTCAGAGAGACCGCAAACAGAAGAAAACCACCAACTCTCAGCCCACCAAGAGTGGACAATCCTTTTGACGGCCGTGGACCGCCCCCCTCCCAGACGGGGGGGCGCCTATCCTTCTTCCTCCCACAATGGGAGAAGATCACGCACGACTCCTGGGTGCTACGAATCATTCGCCGGGGATACCACATCAGGTTCTCTGCGCCTCCCTTCCAACGCCACAGGCCAATCAGCAACACGCCTCCCCACCTGCAGCGTGCCATGATGCTGGAACTGATTCACCTCCTGTCCTCCAAAGCAATCTAACTAGTTCCTCAGTCACAGGTCAACTCGGGATTTTATTCAAAGTACTTCCTCATCCCAAAGAAGTCGGGAGGGGTCCGCCCCATCTTGGACCTCCACAAGTTGAACAAGTTCATCGTGAAAGAGAAATTCAGGATGTACTCCCTCAACTCCATCCTTCCCCTGATCCAGAAGGGAGACTGGCTCGCAACCTTGGATCTACAGGACGCGTACACACATGTTAGCATTCACGCTGCGCACAGGAAATATCTTTGATTCCAAGTGCTGGGTCAACACTACCAGTACCGGGTACTTCCATTTGGCCTTTCACCGGCTCCTCGGGTTTTCACGAAGTGTGTAGCGGTCACAGCGGCTCACCTACGCAGGCAGAATATCGCTGTGTTCCCGTACCTCGACGACTGGCTAATATCTGCTCCTTCAGCCCCCGAGTTACTGGCGTCCCTGCACACCACCACCTCGCTGATCTCCACCTTGGGCTTCGTCATCAACTGCAAGAAGTCGCAACTCCTCCCGTCTCAGCGTCTGGAGTTTATCGGAGCCCTCATCGACACACAGTCCCTGAGAGCCTACCTGCCGCGGCCCAGGCTTCTAGCCATCACCTCGCTGGCCTCCAGGGCAACAACAGCAAAAAGTCTCTCGGCTCGGTCAATTCTACGCTTGCTGGGGCACATGGCAGCCACGACGGCGGTCATCTCTGTTGCGCGAATGCAAATGCGCCCCCTCCAGTGGCACCTCCGAACCCACTGGAATCAGCATTCCCAACCGCTGACATCCAAAATTCCGATGACCAACCCCATCCGGGCTCAGCTCCGCTGGTGGACCAGGCCAGCGAATCTCTCCGCGGGGAAACCCCTACACCCGCCACAACACCAGACTACCCTCACTACGGACGCCTCATGCACCGGCTGGGGCGCCCACTGCCAGGAATTCAACACTCAAGCAACGTGGTCTCAGAACGAGCGGCAGCTCCACATCAATCTCCTGGAGATAAGGGCCATCAGATACGCCCTCAAGGCATTCCTGCCACATCTTCGGGCGACTACTATCCTGATTCAAACAGACAACCAAGTGGCCATGTTCTACCTCAACAAGCAAGGGGGCACGGCCTCCCGATCCCTTTGCAAGGAGGTGCTGGCAATATGGTCAATATCCCTGGAGAACGACTGCTGGATTCGCGCATCCTACATTCCCGGGAACTTGAACAGCCTAGCGGACAAACTGAGCAGACAACTGCAACCCCACGAGTGGTCCCTCCTCCCAAGGGTGGCCTCAGACCTCTTACAGAGGTGGGGAACACCAGAGGTCGACCTCTTTGCCACCGAGGGGAACTCCAAATGCCCCCTATTCTGCTCCAGGCACCCGTCGAGCAGGAGGCTGGCGGGGGATGCATTCGACACGTATTGGGGGGAGTGGTCTCTGGTGTACGCCTTCCCCCCGACCTCCCTCATCCCAGCGGTCCTGCAACGCATCGTTCGGGACAAAGCCAAACCCATCCTGGTAGCTCCACACTGGCCGCGACAGATGTGGTTTGCTCTCCTGAAACGCCTAGCGCAAGATGCCCCGTGGCACCTGCCCCTGCGCCCGGACCTCCTAACGCAGAACTCAGGGTCAACAAGACACCCCGATCTCAAGACCCTGTCGCTAGCTGCCTGGATGTTGAGCGGATGAACCTTGCCCCTCTTGAACTGCCCGCGGAAGTGCAAGACGTGATCCTCGCAGCCAGGAGACCTTCAACACGCAAATCTTACGGCCTCAAATGGAAGAGATTCGGACTGTGGTGCGCCTCCAGAGAGCTCGACCCCGTTACCTGTCCGGTCGCACAGATCTTGCAGTACCTCAGCTCCCTCTCGTACCTTGGTCTCAAGACCCAATCCATCCGAATACACCTCTCTGCTATTGCAGCTCTACACGCCCCCGTTGAGGGCGCCGACTCCATAGCTGCGTTACCTCTGACATCTCGATTCATGAAAGGCCTAGCGAACTTACGGCCCCCAGTGAGAGCTCCGGTTCCTCCCTGGGACTTGGGGATGGTTCTACACAGCCTCACCCTCCCCCCATTTGAACCTCTGCTGTCCGCGGATATGAAGTACGTCTCCTGGAAGACCATATTCCTAGTTGCCATCACTTCTGCAAGGAGAATCAGCGAGCTTCAGGCCCTAGTCGCGCACCCGCCCTACACACAGCTGCACCAGGACAGAGCTTCCCTACGTATGAACCCCAGATTCGTACCCAAGGTGCCTTCAGCCTTCCATGTCAACCAATCTATTGAGCTTCCCTCCTTCCTCCCGGGACCACACCACTCCGAGGAGGAGAGACGTCTACACACTCTGGACTGTCTGTGGGCACTCCGAATTTACCTGCAAAGGACTCTACCTGCCCGCAAAGGCGATCAACTATTTGTGTCCTATGACCCTCTCAAACCCGGGGTGCCGGTCACGAAACGGACTCTTTCCCATTGGGTAGCCTCCTGCGTAGCATTCCGCCTCGTCCAGCAAGGGAATCAGCCACAAAGCAGAATAGGTCTTCATCGCCTACGGGCTATGGCCACATCCCTGGCGAACCTGCGGGCCGTTCCCCTGCCCGACATCTGTAAAGCTGCCACTTGGTCATCTCCACACACCTTCCAGAAGCACTACTGCCTCGACCTCCACTCCAAGGAGGACTCAGCTTTTGGCAATGCGGTCCTGGCCTCCGCCCTGCAGCCCCGTGAGGGCGCCGGCGGCCTATACGCACGCTAACAGCATCTCTAGAAAAGACCACATAACTCCCATACTTATGGAACTACATTGGTTGCCATTACAATCCAGAATCATCTACAAGGCATTAATACTGACATTCAAAGCAATTAACTGGATATCTTCCACATCCCTATCATCACTCCTGATCAGTATACCCACTAACAGACTGAGGAGATCAACAACCAATAATACTCTATCTATACCACCTGAGTCCATCAAATGTACTCAAACAACAAGAAACAGAGCATTTACTCTATATGCTCCTAAGTGCTGGAATAATCTCCCAACCCATATAAGATCAATTACTGACCTCTCGCAATTCAGAAAGGCCATTAAACATCACCTGTTCTGCCTTCACTTTACCCACACTGACTCAGTCCATCCACTTCAAACACCTCTTATCACTCACACAGCATCTGACATACCAACAACATAACCCCACTGACTTAAAAGAATACACCATCAAGATCTTACATAGTCTCCATGAACACTTTACAATTCGATTACACAATATAGTTTAAATAACCTACATGTGTCTCTTATGTATATAGTTACCCTGTTACTTCCAAGTTAATATCCCTGTTTAATGTAAGCAAAAGATTTTGTTCTATTGCAAATGTTGTTACAATGTAAACCGCGCTGATTCTAAATAGCGCGGTATATAAGAATTTGTAATAAATAAATAAATAAATAAATAACCATGTGACTCTTGCACCTGCATCTGTTCCATGATGTTCGCTCCAGTGTTATCCCTGTTGCACTTTTGTATTGATTGCACACTATTGTTTGCACTATCGTATTGATTGCACGTTTTGGTTGCACTTTTGTTGTTTGCACTATTGTTTGATTGCACACTGTTGATTGCACAGTTCTCGTTGCCTACTGCCCTCATGTTCTTGTTGTTGATTGGCACCATAGTATTGACTACACTGTTGTTGTCACTAGGCGGTTAATGCCTTTAAGTAATCCTCGTTGTTGTCATGTAATGTTCTTGACAAGTCTCAGTAAACAGCTACCTCCCTATCGCAGTCTCGATTCATGCCTCCCTCCTCCACCTCAGCGCGCTGCGCGCAGCTAGGGAGTCACCATGTGTGGCTGACAAAATCCTGCGGTCCATGGAGAAAGCAAGGTTACTTACCTGTAACGGGGGTTCTCCGTGGACAGCAGGATGAGTCAGCCACACGCTCCCTCCCACCTCCCCTGGAGGAGGTCCGCCTGATCTCCGCCCTTATCTCCGCTCCCTACCTTGTGGTCAAGCTTGGAAAAGGAACTGGCCAGGCTAGGGGGAGGAAACGGGAGGTGGGCTAGCAGAGAAACTTGAGAAGCACTTCCGAACTGGTACCGCCCGGAGGACGTCACCATGTGTGGCTGACTCATCCTGCTGTCCACGGAGAACCCCCGTTACAGATAAGTAACCTTGCTTTTCTGTAACATATCAGTTGTGTGTGGTGGAAGTGTGATGTACAAAAGCCATTTAGCGGGTCAATGGGCTGTTTGAAAACTTCAGTCCCCTACCCTCGAGGATAAAAAGTGTGTTCTTCCAGGACATGCATATTCTTGCATGCATGCAGCAGAGGTGTTCCTGGGGAAGGCGCGAGGGTGGGGGATTGCAGCAGCGCATGTAGGTTTGCATATCCAAAAGTAGGGACTTTGTGAGTCAGAGAAGGGAGTTGCAAATGTTGACAGATACTTTTACTCTAGGCAATATTCAAAGGTAAAGCAAGCACATACCTTCCCTTGCAAACATTTGCAAATCGAGTGGGTAAAATGTGTTGATGGACTTTGCTACAATGCCAACAGTGTGAAAACTGACCTCTAAATGACTAGTTCCCAGGACCGTACCAAGGGCAGGGTGAGTGGTGCAGCCATACAGGGCACAAGCACAGAAGGGGGCACCGATATCATCACTGGCCTTCCAGGGAGTTCAAACAGTACCAAGCGTGGAGGGGGGGGGGGGGCACTAAATTCTTTAGTCGCACAGGTGCAGTACTAGCTTGGTATGGCCCTGCTCAAGAGAGACAGACAAGAAGCCCACCAGCCCCATGGCCTTGCAACCTGATCTCAACATGCTTACACCGTCTTCTTTTTGTGATTCTCCTACAATAAGTACACCAGGAGGCCTAACTACAGGGACCTTTCTAAAATTCCATCTCTAGCCACCTGCAACGTTCGGAAAAGCTTGTTGGATTCCACTTATGTTTTCTATGAATAGAGAATCCCACCTCAAGAGGAAGAGCCAATAAAATGAAGAGACATTGCACCTGCTAATAACACTCAATCAGAGCTCAAGACGACCCTGAGCCAAGTTTATAGCAATCTGAGAGAACTCTGACCCTGTCATAAAAGGGTCCACTGTGTGTTACTACATGATACAATCAACATGGAATGAGGAAGTGTTAAATGCCTCCTTTCACAACCCCGGTCAGCAAAAAGGGCACACACTGTATTTACATCTTCAGAGGATTACAATTTTTTCCCCTTTGGGTTCCAAAAACAGATAACAGTCCTGGTATGGTCAAAGTAAAGCAGTTTCATCTGTAGTAAATCCATTCTTTAAGTGTGCTCAGCTATCCAGAAATATATACATTTTTTGACTCGGTAGTTTCTTCCGCCTTCCTATTTCCAGCTCACTCGCTACCAGAGTTGAGATATGGTGCCATGAGACTTCATTTGCAACTACCCAGGAGGTTTCCCTTATTTATATGATTAACCCCAGCATACCCAGTCTGCTGTGCAGCAATGACTCTGGGCCCAGGACCAACCCTAGCATTGTGTGACGGTTTTTGGAACATGGCCCCGCTTTTCAGCTCCTGCTGACTGATGCAAATGTGGCCTTGCAATGAGTCTCTGTCTCCTCTGCATCACCATAGGCCACTCCTGCCTGGCCCAGAAGCTCCTTCTATAATCCTACAACCATGGACCCTGAATCTGGCCATTAGGTGTCACTCCTAAGCAATGACCATGATACCTCCTCCTCTCTGGGGAGGGAAGAGTGTCTATGAACAGCCAATCCAGAGAGTGGGGCACTGTACAAGGAATGAACCAGGGACCTTCTTCATGACAATACTTAGGGAGGAGAATGGGGTTATAGTTATTGCTTAACAGTGACACCTAATGGCCAGATTCAGTATAGACACATACCAGCTTCTGAAGGGAGCATGGTCTGTGGCCTCTGGTCAAGGACTGTTACTGCAATGACTGGGCTGAGCTGAGGAGATAATTTAGGGGAAAGATCCCCAAATAGTTGAAAACAAAGGTTGATGGCACCATGGTGCCCAGCTGTAACTGAGCTGCAGGCACAAAGGAGAAAAATTAAAATGCATTTTCTCTTTGGTACAGCAGCAAATATCTGTGTATTGGAAAAACAGTCTGCTGAATCAGCCTCTGAAGAGCAGCAGCTGAGTGTCCAACATCTCGTTTCCCAACTTTTACACCATCCCTTTCAAAGAAAAGGTGGGCTGGGATGGGGTGTACAGAAAGGTGCAATGCATTTCAAAACTGTCTAGTGCAGTCTGGGATCTTTGCGAATTTATCTATCTATTTATTAAAAATTCTTATATACTGCTATTACTACTTGTCATTTGCTATTGGGGCTTAATTTCTGAGGGAACGGCCTAGAACGCAGTTCTACCACTTCTTTCCAGATTCCAGAGCAGTAGGGGTGTACTGCTCCAGCCCCTCCCTTCCAGGCAGCCTGCAGGGAAGGATGGAGGGGGGGGGGGGGGTTTGAGCCTGTGGCAGAGTAGAGAACACACTGCATTTCTGGAGAGATTTCAGATGCAGAGGTGAATCTCGAGTCAGTCATCGGCATAAAGATGGCACTCGCTCCCCCTTGCCCTCCTTCTGGAACCGTCCCTCCCTGTGTTCAAAACAAGACTAAAAACACACTTTTTGTGTTTAGCCTACGACCTACCCCCTTCCGTTGCTCCTCTCTCTCCCCCCTCCACTGAAGTCCACCTTGCTCTACCCTCCTTACCATCACACTCATTCTCTGTCCTGCTTGATACCCTGCTATCCCTATGTCTTTTCTCCCTCTTATCTCTCTCTCTATCCTGTTTAAAATATTTTAATGGTATTCCTTTTCCTTTCTTCCTGTCTAGCAGCGTTTGATTTTTATTGTAAATCGCCCAGATGCATTTGTAATGGGCGGTATATTACGTTTTTAATAAACATAAACATACTGAAAACCATGGGGATGGTCATGGTACCAAAGGAATGAGTGTAGAGAGAGAAAAGAAGAGGTCCTGAGGTAAACCAACTGACAGCAGGATAGCAGTGGAGGAACAACATACACTAATAGTGTGATGGGAGAGATAAGAAAACCAAGGCAGAACAGAGCTCTAAATCCAAGCAAAAACAGAAACAAGGTGGTGATCAACAGTGTCAAAAGCAGCAGATAGGTCAAGAAGGATGAGGATTGAGTTAAGACCCTTGAATTTGACCAGGAACATGTCACTGGCAAGAGTCGTTTCAGTAGAATGTGAGGAAGAAGGCCAGATTGCAGTGGATCTAGAATTCCTTGAGGGGAAAGAAAGTCAAGACAGGAGTGGTGAACCACAAGTTTGAGTAGTTTAGATGCAAAAGTGAGGAGGGACATGGGCCGATAATTGGAAGGGTGTGTAGGGAGTAGTGAAAGTTTAAGGAGATGTGTGCTCACAGCATGTTTGAAGGCTGCAGGAACAGTTGCAGTGGAAAGCGATAGGTTGAGGACATGACAGATGAAGGGGATGACAATGGCAGAAATAGAGCTTAGTAGATGGGTGGGAACGGGATAAGAGGTACAGGTAGTGAGTCTGGAGGAGAAAAGAAGACATGCAGTTTCCTCCTGAGAGATTTTAGAAAAGGAAAAAAAGGATGAAAGAGGTTGAAGGAAGGATTTGAGAATGCAGAGGGGGAAGAGGAGATGAAGGTGACCCTGTGAAGAATTCAAAACTAATCTCGTGACCCTTATCATGGAAGTAGTCAGCCAAGTGGGTAGAGGCACTTTGAGGAGAGAGATGAGTGTTGTAAAGAGACAGTGAGGGTGAGTTTGTCAGATGGACATAGTATTGCTGCTTGGTGAGTGCTAAGGAAGACTGGAAGGAAGTTAGCATGAATTTGATATGTAGGAAGTCGGCATGGGTACAGGATTTAAGCTAAAGTTGATCAGCAGAGTGGCCTCAGGAACATAGGTGGTGGGAATTTTGGAGGCCAACCAAGGTTGAGGTACAGTATGCTTTCCGGGGGGGGGGGGGGGGGGGGGGGGGGGGAAGGAATGAGAACATGCAGAGTTAAGGAGAGTATGGTGTTATGGGAAGAGACTACCTTACTAAGAGGCTCAGATGACATACTGGAAAAGAGGAGATTAGACGGCAGTAGAGAGAGAGTAGAAGGACCAGCAGCCTGAAGATTTGCAAATGTGTTGGTGGAAACCGAACAAGACTGTAGAGGGGACAGGGCTAATGGTGAAAGCAGGTGATGGTCAGATAGGGGAAGGACTGACGTGGAGAAATTTGAGGGCAAACAATTGAAGAAAAAGGTAAGGCGGAACCCAGTCTTCAGTGCAAAACATTTGCTCTACTGGGATTGTTACCACCACACAGCACAGGATGGCTGGGGATGGGGCTGGGGAACATTAGGCATGGCCTGCCAGGGCTTTAAAGCCTGCCTCTTTTGAACAGGCAGACATGTTTAATCAAAGCTGTTAATTACAAAGAATCATTGAAACATGTTAATAATGTAGACCCACTGATGGCAAGTACCTAAGCCGATCACGCAGCTACAATCAGTGAAACTAGTGAGGGATTGAACACTCAAGCTGGCAGCAATGGCGGAGTGTCCCAGCGTACTCCCTCTAAGACAGTGGCCAATTTGGCTTACGGCGGGCCGATATGGTAACCCTATGTCAACGGGAAACAGCTGCGCTCATTTTTACTGATGTCCTTGAACACAGTAAAACTTGGCAATGGCAGTGGCTTGGGAAACCCTAGGGGATCTGATTTCCTTTCTGTCATTCCATTTAATAAAGCTGCAGCCTTTTATCCCGCACATTTATATGTCCTGTATTTTATTAATTAAGTAGGGAAGTGTGTGAGCCTGGGGGAAGAGGGTAGAAGTCTTAGCTGCCTACGTTAAGGAGAACGCTGGACCGTGATGAGTGAAAAACAATAGGCCGATACAGTGAGTGAATAGAGCAAGATATATTAACACCAGAGAGCTTTAACAGTAGTGCATTGTATAAATTAACAAAGCTATTGGGACGAATTCCAAGAAAAGCAGAGAATTTCACTGGTAGCGAAACACAAGACCTTTCACACAGTACCAAAGGACAGCACATTCACTGCCGCATGCTAAACTGGACAGAACAACCAACTCAATATACATCAGAGGTTTCAGAGGCAGGGTGAAAGCGCAGAAGCAGGAGACCTAGACTGGAGTGAACAAAGATGATTTTAAAAAAACCCAAAGGATGCCACATTCTTGTCCTTGAGGGGCCACAAATCCATGTAGTTTTTGGGATGCTCATCATGATTGCTGAGGGAGATTTATTTGCATTCACTGTCCATGTTTACAAACTGAAATCCACCAATTCATTCTCCCAAGATCAAACAATTTACAGGGACACATTAAAGTACAAATCATGAAAGAATCATCCACAATTTCCAAAAATAACATCCAAACTACCCATGTTGCTGCTTCACACCAGTTTTGAGTGAGAACAGGCAAGCAGACTGGCTTGGAAAGAAGCACACAGAGATCTGCGCTTGCTTTTTCCACGGGGAATTTTTCCATGCATGGAAATACATGTAGATTTGAAAATGCAATGTAGGGCTATTATCCCCCCTTCTCCTGACTTAAACACAGCCCTGGTCTGCTGCTTGTGGGTGGCTCATCCCTCTATGTACTTTCACCAGGGTAAAGGATTTCACACAGCCAGTTTACCAGTCAAATTTCTTGTGAAAGCTGCTCTTTTCACTACAGTGCCTACCTTGGTTTGGGGGTGGGAGGGGGCCTAGGGACACTTTTGGAGCAGCAGTTAAGCCGTGTTAGTCCAACTGATTGTCGATGGCCAGCAATCACTGCTAACTGTATAGTTTACACTCTGGAGACTCTTTGTGCAATAATTAATGTGAGTAAATTGCTAGTCTCCTGCACAGAGTTTGCTGTGCTCACACGTGTCACGTGCTTTGCTCCTGAATAATGTTTTGGTGGCTACCCGTTGTGTTTTCCGACTATAAGTTTATCGTTGTCCATGGCTACGAGCGATATAATATTTACAAAATACAGAATCCGGCACATTTTGGGTGTTACTTTTTTATTAGACCAACTTAGAGGGTAATATTGAGTTTCCCTGTAGGCCTGTGAGTCAACTGTGAGGGACATTTCCAGCGGACGCCTCTACTCCACATGCCAACATGTTCATGTTTATTTCGTTATTTTCTATATGGCGCTTCACAAAAACACATCAGAGAAATTTACAATTCTCCAAAAAATCATTTCAGCCAGATGACGCGAAAGAGGAAGGAAAGAGTAAGAGGGAAGAGTCAAAATAGGAGATAAGAGGAAATGCGGGAATGATGATGAAAACCTAGTGGACGTCTCAGTCGGACTGCCCTGGCCCTGACCCCACATTCCCACATTTCTTCCCCACAAGGACTTGCAGCACCTGCTTACCCACGGATTACCCCTTTAGAATTGCCCTTAGCATATTGGGGGGGGGGGCAATTTTCAAAACTATTGAGGTGGATTAAGAGCAGTTTATGTGCATGAATTGGCCTTCTAAAAACTGCCCTCTCTCAATATTCCTATAGGGCAGGAGCTCTCAGGGGCATATTTTGGGCAGATCAGAAAATAAATTGCACATTCAAGTCTATATATGCTCTTTTCTAAAAAAATCTACCCATTAAAGCGGGTGCAAATGACTGTAGGAATTTTGTATTCATGCCAAGTTTGAAAGCGAAATGTATGCACACAGGGAGTTATTCTGAGCCATGAATAAATTCCCCGCCAGTTGTGTGGGGAAGTTAGATGGGAGCGGGGAAGGGGTGGCACGGGGGCGGAGAGAGGGTGGTCACCGGCCCTGGATGTACAGGGCCGATTCTAATGTCAGCTCTGTACGTTCAGGGCCAGTGAAATATCCGGGAACGTTATTCCACCTCTGAGGTGGAATAACTTCCCTGGACGTTTTGTTTTGGAAGGCCCGGGGCATGGATGGGGCGGGGGGGGGGGGGGCAGGGTTTATTCCCCACAGCACGACCCTTGCCTTAGGAAGCCAGATCGGGGGTCAGGCTGTGGGAAATAAACTCTTTTTCTTGGTGGCCGGTATCGCGACTTTTAAATGAAGCCACGGTGCCGCGGCTCCATTTAAAAGCTCTGACTGAGTTAGCCAAGTGCAGTCCTGGACCTGCAGGATGGACAGAATCGCTGTCACGGCTTGCACGTGCAGGACTGTTTGCGATTCTGATCCCGTGGGGCTAGGCGTGCCCTGCGTGATCAGAATCACGATCCCCTCTATGCATCTGGTTCAGACCGGACGCATAGAGTGGATCTATGTCTGGGACAGAGTCAAGCCCACACTGTCTCTTTCAAAATTGGGCCATAGAACGATCAGGGCTCTTCAGGATGAAATTTGGCTGTAATATAATTCCAACCCTTGTAGATAGTGAGAACAGTTCTCGAATGACTCATGTATAAATGCTGCTTGTAATGCTGGCATCACGTTATACAGAGTTAAAACAGATAAAGCTTATTAAAGGAAGAAATCTAAACCGCTTCAACTAATCACTTCTACAGTGTTAGTAGACAGACGTAGCACTCAGTTCATGACTTAATCCGGCCCTGAGAACTTACATATGGACAAAGAGAGCCGGTCAGGCTACAGGGCCCAATGCCTTTTTCTGCATTCATCTGCTGTGCTACAAGTTTCAAAACAAACTATTCAGGTTAAAATAGATTATTTTAAATACATACTTTTAAGTTCTTGCATTATTTTGAATGGTATTATATTGTGTATGTATTTGTAATCCATCTTAATTTTTAGATAGAGAGGAATATAAATTCTTTTAAATAAATAAAAACATTTTACCAGTGTAGGTTGGCTGTCTGAAAACTACCCACCCTCCTTGCATGTAAAAGTCTTTGTTTTCTAAGCAAAAAGGAGGCCTGCTTAGGTCAGGTCTACACACATCCTTTCCCAGCACAATTCTCCCTACAAAATAAAGCAGGCACGAGCAACCACACATACTCGACACATTTCTAACTGAGAAGCTGCGCTTATGTCTGCTTTGATGAACTGGTGCAAAAGCTATAGTAGAAAGTCTTCATAGTCTTTATCCTAAGGTGAAACCACAGTGGAAAGTCTCCTAAGATCCTACTATGTTAGACACCTATGAACTACCAAGAACAATTTCCACAACGTATAAATGGGAAAGAAGACGTTGCTGGACTTGAGTGACTTAAGTCTATAACCATATAGTGGGAAATGGCTCACGTCCTCAGTTCGGTCTGAGCATGAAGAACCCGGTCCCACTGGGTCTCTCCGAAGGGGCAGGGGGTGAATTATGCAATCCTGTGGCTTGCTGTTCTCATTCAGGTTATCTGATACAACGTTTTATAAAACATTCCACTTTCAGGGTCTTTGCTGGATTGCTTAGTCCATTGTTTCTTGGTTTGTCAATCTTCATTTGCATGATAAAGCTTTAGAAAATGACCTAATCCTTGCTTCTGAAGTTTGCATTGTTAGCCTTGAAGGGCAGAGCGGCACAGCCCTTTGAGTGCTTTCTCGTACAGGGCGTACTGTGCTTGCTGGACTAGTCCACTTGAATGCATGAAAATAAAGTGAAACAGAATAGTATCAGGGGACTGGATTTAGCACATGCCTTTCTCAGAAGTTCAAGGGAAGTATTTTCCTGTCCCTACAGACTTACAATCTGTTTGTACTGGCCCAAGGTCACAAGGAGCAGATGTGGGATTTGAACTGGCTTCTCAGCTCACTTCTAACCATTAGACTCCTCCTCCTCCGAGGCATTATTCCCTTGTATTGGACCTCCATAATATCTTTCTTGACCAGTTTTTGGGAGTTAACACTCCCTTACTGGGATCTCACAGTGTAATCAAACTTAGCTGGCCTATGGCTCAAACTCATTTTTACTTCATAGTACTGCACAGCACCTGCCCAAGAACCAGTGCCTGGGCGGCCCCAGGATGTCCTAAATGTTATACTCACTGGTTGTTCAAGTCATTTACTGGTACTTTGAAAGTTGTGATATCATTTAATCAAAGACGATACAGGAAACTTCGGAGAATCTCTGGATAATTCTTACTTTGGTTCTATAAAAGATGTCAGAACTTGCAGGAGCTCCAGGTTTCTTCAGAACCAATATGTTTATTGTTTATTGTTTAGTACACATTTGTTATACCGCCCCCCATTACATCGGGGCGGTTTACAAAAACAACATCAATAGTAATTATAGAAAAAGAAAAAGAAATTACAATAATGATAGAGCAAGAGGCAAATAAGGATAGAAGGGTAAAGAGAGTCGAGTAAAGGAGTGAACACTTAAGATTCAAGGGGGAAAGGCTAGGGAGAACAGATGTGTTTTAAGGAGGGAACGGAATTTGGAGTTGGATTCTTCTGTACGGAGGGCGGTGGGCAGAGAGTTCCAGAGAGATGGGGACAGGTAGAAAAATGCTGCTTTCCTAGTCGATTGTAAGTGAGCTTTGGAAGGTGCTGGGAGGTGAAGGCGATTGATATGAATGGCTGCTACTTCTCTGCCCTTTCGAGAAGGAGCCTCACAATCCTTCTGACCTGTTGGTGTCAAAGCAATTACCAAAGAGATAAGTGGCTCAGGGGCAGCCAAATGTTCATAGCCATGTCACTTTTCGACCTTTTGATTCAGCTCTTTTTATCTCTGTGAAGCAGAGCTGCACATGTGCTGAAGGTTGAACTGGTTAGGCGTGTTTCTTCAAAGGAACAACCATGAGAACAAGAGATACAAAGACTGCACTTATCTCCCCTCCTCCATTTATTCAACACCTGCATGAAACGGCAGTTACTACCCAAGTCACCTTACTGGCTGGAGTGGATGGGCTATTTTGGGCTTTATCTGCCATCATCCACCATATTACTATGTAATAATATATGTAAGTAGAATATGTGTGTGTGTGTATCCCATCTTTCTGGTATCTGCAGGTGGGTAGCGTGATCTACAAATACACTATAAGAGAGTAATTTTAGAACAGGCCACCCATGTGTAAAGGTCACATAGGCACCTATTGCTAGCCTATTCTTTAAAGACCCCAAGGCATCTATGGGGTCTTTCCATTAAACTGCTATGCAGTTAATGCACAGTTTGTCACATGTTAACTTCATGATTGGGCCAGCAGTCAGTTACCATGGGGGACAACGGTTAACACAAACTGTTTTTGGCATTGCCAATTGTGCATTAGGGTGCTGAATAGGTGAGTTAGGAGAGGAGCGTGGGCGTGGTGAGCACATTGTAATTGCACAGGGGTACATAATGACACACCGCCAATATTTCCATGAGCAGGGGTTCATGCAATGTCACTCAATAGGTGGAAGTGCGTACACCTGCAGTAACAGCACCGTGCATTAGGGTTTGCATCCGCAGGTTAACTGTCGGCAACATGCTGGCCATGCCCAAGACACTTAACTGTGAACTTAATGCACATTACGTGCACAAGCCTAACACACTTTAGGAAAAGGGCCCCGTGAGCAGCAGAAACCGCTGGAGCCAACATGAATGTTAGTGTGTGTGTGTGAGTTTGTGCCTTTAATAAAACTGTGACTCTGCCTAAACTCCTTCCCTGAAAGCATGACCAAGTATGAGTCTAATTGCACCGAGATAATTTTATAAAAGGCCTTTCATGCACATGCACAAACTCTTTAATAAAATTCTCTCTTCTTTGTGGAAATGTGATACATCTTCCTTTGATATAACTGTAGATCCCATAGGTTCTGCTCCTCTGAGTAGCAAAGACCCCCAGTGGTCTTATGAAATTATTCCAATGTGACCTTTAAGCATTCTGGTAATTTTCCAGAAGACGGGAGATTACTCTTTCCCAATGTCATGATCCTGGAAGGCAGGGCCGGCCCGTCCATTGAGCGAGAATGTTTTTTGCACAGGGCCCCGCGTTTCAGGGGGCCCCGCGCAAAAAACATTCTGATCCTACTAAAGTAAAATTAAAAAACAAAACAAAACTGTCTTCTCCGCTGCCGGGGCCGCCGCGGCAGAATCGAGTGTGCCGCGGGGCCCCCCCTGCCCAGCACAGCCTGCCCTCCCCCTCTATCCGTTCTCTCGTTCAGCTCACAGTCACCCCGCGCCGGCTTTCAGAGCGCGAGGGAAGAGTTTCTCCCTCGCTGCTCTGTTGAGCCCGCGGGGGCTGATGGGAAGTTCCCATCAGCCCCGCGGGCTTAACAGAGCTGCGAAAGGGAAACTAGTCCCTTCGCGCTCTGAAAGCCGGCGCGGGGTGACTGTGAGCTGAACGAGAGAACGGATCGAGGGGGAGGGCAGGCTGTGCTGGGCAGGGGGGGCCCCGCGGCACACTCGATTCTGCCGCGGCGGCCCCGGCAGCGGAGAAGACAGCTTTAAAAAGAAAAAAAAATTCCCTCGGCTGGACTGGGCTGGGGGCTTAGGAATGCTGATGGGCGGGGGGCTGGGGGGGGTTAGGAATGCTGATGGGCTATGGGGGGGCTGGGGGGGTAGGAGTGCTGATGGGCTATGGGGGGGCTGGGGGGTTAGGAGTGCTGATGGGCGGGGGGGTTAGGAGTGCTGATGGGCTATGGGGGGCTGGGGGAGGTTAAGACTGGCAAGGAGGGGGGTTACGACTGGCGCTGGGCTGGGCTGGGCTGGGCTGGGGGGGGTTAAGACTGGCAATGGGCTGGGCTGGGCTGGGCTGGGGGGGGGGGGGGTTAAGAGTGGCAATGGGCTGGGCTGGGCTGGGCTGGGCTGGGGGGGGGTTAAGAGTGGCAATGGGCTGGGCTGGGCTGGGCTGGGGGGGGTTAAGACTGGCAATGAGCTGGGCTGGGGGGGGGTTAAGATTGGTGCTGGTCTGGGCTGGGCTGGGCTGGGCTGGGGGGGGTTAAGACTGGCAATGGGCTGGGCTGGGCTGGGCTGGGCTGGGGGGGTTAAGACTGGCGCTGGGCTGGGCTGGGCTGGGCTGGGCTGGGCGGGGGGGGGGGTTAAGACTGCAATGGGCTGGGCTGGGCTGGGGGGGGGTTAAGACTGGCAATGGGATGGGCTGGGCTGGGCTGGGCTGGGCTGGGCTGGGCTGGGGGGGGTTAAGACTGGCAATGGGATGGGCTGGGCTGGGCTGGGCTGGGGGGGGTTAAGACTGGCAATGGGCTGGGCTGGGCGGGGGTGGGCTGGGGGGGGTTAAGACTGGCAATGGGCTGGGCTGGGCTGGGCTGGGGGGGTTAAGACTGGCAATGGGCTGGGCTGGGCTGGGGGGGTTAAGACGCGCTGGGCTGGGCTGGGCTGGGCTGGGGGGGGTTAAGACTGGCAATGGGCTGGGCTGGGGGGGGGTAAGACTGGCAATGGGCTGGGCTGGGCTGGGCTGGGCTGGGGGGGGTTAATACTGGCAATGGGCTGGGCTGGGCGGGGCTGGGCGTGGGAGGGCGGGGGGGGGGGTTAAGACTGCAATGGGCTGGGCTGGGCTGGGCTGGGCTGGGCGGGGGGGGGTTAAGACTGCAATGGGCTGGGCTGGGCTGGGCTGGGCTGGGCTGGGCTGGGGGGGGGTTAAGACTGGCAATGGGCTGGGCTGGGCTGGGCTGGGGGGGGTTAAGACTGGCACTGGGCTGGGCTGGGCTGGGCTGGGGGGGGTTAAGACTGGCAATGGGCTGGGGGCTGTCTGGAAATGGGGCTATGGGGGGTTAGGACTGATAATGGGCTATGGGGGGGCTAGGACAGGAAATGGGCTGATGGGGAGGGGTTAGGACGTAATGGGCTGTGGGCTGCTGGGGTGGGTTAAGATGGTAATGAGCTGTGGGCTGATGGGGGCTGTCTGGAAATGAGGTGATGGGGGGTTAGGACTGCTAATGGGCTATGGGGGGGGTTAGGACTGATAATGGGCTATGGGGGGCTAGGACAGGAAATGGGCTGATGGGGAGGGGTTAGGATTTGAGGTGGACTGATGTGGTTAGGACTGGTAATGGGCTGTGGGCTGATGGGGGGGTTAGGACTGGCAATGAGCTATGGGGGGCTGACTGGAAATGGGCTGATGGGGTTAAGACGGGAAGTGGGCTGATGGGGGGTTAGGACTGGTAATGGGTTATAGGGGGGCTTAAACTGAAAATGGAGTGATGGGGGGTTAGGACTGGAAGTGGGTTGATGGGGGGCTAGGACTGGTAATGGGTTGGGGGGTTGCTATGACTGGAAATGGGCTGAGTGGAAGGGGAGGCTTGAACTGCAAATAGCTGATGGGGAGGGAGCTTGGAATGGAAATGGGCTGTGAGGGAAGGGAGCTAGGACTGAAAATGGGCTGATGGAGCAGCTAGGATAGGACTGGAAATGGGCTGTTGGGGGAGCTAAGATTGGAAATGGGCTGTGGTGGGGGCTTGAATTGAAATGGACTCATGGAGGGGCTAGAACTGGAAGTAGGCTCATGGGGGGCTTGGACTGGAATTGGGCTGAGTGGAGGGGAGCTAGGATTTGACATGGGCTGATGGTGGGGCTAGGAAATGACTAGAAATGGGCTGATGGGGGCTAGGATTGGAAATGAGCTGATGAAGGGACTCAGACTGAAAATGGATGGGGAGCTAGGACTGGAAATGGGTTGATGGGGGGCTAGGACTGGAAATGGGCTGATGCAGGGACTAGAAGGGAATGGATGCTGGGTGAGACTGGAACTAGAAGGGAGCTGATGTTGGGGGAGGATTAGAATGGGATGGGGCTGGGAGAGTAAAATGGAGAGGGGAAAAATATTTTGTGTGGGAGGGATGAAAAATCTACAATTGGCCGGGTATTGGGAGAGTAAGTGGGGATTGAGGATGGAGGGGTAAAATTTGTGTGGATGAAATAGGAATGAGGAAAGAGCAAAAGGAGAAAGATTAGTATGTTAAAGCAGATGTAGAGAGAGAGAATGGAAAAAAAAACTAGAAGAGAGAAGAAAGAACAAATGGACAGCAGATGATGGACAGTTAGCAGAAAACATGAAGAAGAAACCAGAAGAAAGTGGCTGGAGCAATTGCAACTGAAAAAAATGCACAAAAGGTAGAAAGATATCTCTTTATTTTGAATTTATTAACTGGAATATGAAAGCTCTGGGAAATGTGCATCATTAACGTCTGCGCTTTGTTTGGTACAAGAGGAAATTAATTTATAGTTTTATTTCTACAGTGTTGTTGTACATTCCAAGTTTGGCTTTTGGGGTTCCCAGTTTAATTTGCCTTCCTGTTTCTAAATTGTGATTCCTTGTTTGGTGATGGTCTATGTTCTGCATGTGTAACTGAGCTGAGGTATTCTATTTATGTAATTCCTATTTGACATTGCCACTTGTTCTCTTTCCCCAGTATTCTCTGAAATGTACTGGTTTAATATTTGCAGTGTTGCCTTTTGATAGGTAGAGTATGGTACTTTGTGAGTCCTGGTAATGCTGTCAGGAAACGGCGGGTTTGCTATGGGTTCTAAATGGGCAGCGTTTGTAGTAGTTCCTAATGTGCCTGGCGGTTGGCACTGGATTATAGTAATATAGAAATCTTTTAGTCTTTCTTTATCCATACACTCATTAAGAGACATGTTTACTAAAAGTTAGTGTATGGTAACATTATGCAAATATTTATGCAAATAAGGCCACTTATGCAAATGAGGCCCCGCACCGAGTCTCCGCACATGGCCCCGCACCCCCCTTGGGCCGCCCCTGCTGGAAGGAGACTCCTCTGGTAGGGAAAATGCAGCCACTATAAAAACTGCACTCAAAGGCAGATCTCTGTCTTTGGCTGGTCTGTCCACTGTACCATCAAGCTGGATTCACCTAGTTAGATACTGCATCAAGACGGAGCAGTGGGCTTGGAGGGTGACACAGGTTGCTTAGGCCTTGCACCCAATATCCATTATGTCCTGGTAACCAATGCCAGCACACCTCATGCTCAAGAGGAAAGGAGCCAGTCCTACCAGTGACGAGACGGCGTAAAGCAACAGAACATCTGGGAGCCACTCATCCAAAGGTCCCAGAGGATTCAGAAGAGCTTCTCTATAACCAAGTGACAAGCAGAGACAAGTGCTACCAAGCTGCTGCACCAGGGACCTGCGCCTGAGGACACTAAAAGAAAGAGGAGGGTTCCCCCATCAGATAAAAGCACAGAATGGGGGCAAAGGAGTATAACTATTTCTACTCTATCTTTTGTCTCTGCCAACCTTTATATTTTTTTTCAGTGACCCTCAAGTTTATTTAAGTAAACTCTTTGGTTCAGAACACAAATTCTGATCTGGGGTCTATTACTGAGAGAGGGTGAATTAGTGAGTGAAATGAAGGTACACTGGTCCAAGGCCGGTGCAAGGGTTTCTGCTGCCCTAGACAGTAACCCCAGCCTCATTACCCCCCTCAGTTGTCGCTGCCACCCCAGCTGCCGCCGATTGCGTCTTGGGAGGGGGAGGTGGGCAGCAGTCGCTTTTGGAAATACTGCCGCTGCCTACCTCCCCCCTAAATAGAATCGGCAGCAGCTGGGGGGCGGGGTCAGTGCAGCAGCCTATGTGTGCCACTGGCCACCTGCCCTAGGCAGCTGCCTAGCTTGCTTAGTGGATGGGCCAGCCCTGCCCTAGTCCCAGCTAAGGAACCCTAATTATTCCCAAAGCTAAGACTGAAAGAACATAATTTGCTCTTGGAAGCTGAGCTCCCAATCTGCCATCCCATGTGCAGAGCCACTGAAAGGAACCCACAGAATGGCAGGGGCTGTATAACATAGGTGCCAAAAGTGCACAGAAATAGCCCTGCATGAAAGGAGCCATTGTGCCTTCAGGGCACATTTTTCATTTGTTTAGCCAGGGAAAAAGGTGCTTATTGCTCTGATCTTAAATAGAAAAGAAAACAGCTGGTCAAAGCTAAATCCCTGAAGGAATGGTTCTTCCACAGAATCAGCATTCATAGCTTAGCTGCAAAAAAAGCCCACGTCAGTGATGCCATCCTGTGCGGCTGAGCTGCTGAATCACTGAGGGAGGGTGCAGCTGGTTCTAATGACATCCTTCCCCCTCTGTTCCTGAGCACAGCATCATTGCCTGGAATCCTCTAACTACTGAATCCTGTCCTCTTGTATCCTGGTAAAGCCCTACCCTGTGACCGGGGCCGGCCCATCCACCAGGTAGGCTAGGCAGCTGCCTAGGGCAGCAGACTTCTGTGGACAGCAGGACATGTGCTTTGGTACACATGGCCTGCTGCCCATGTGCCCAATGGTGCTGCCTGCCCCCCTCGCTGAACCACGATACTGCCCCCCCCCCCTTGTTGGTGGCTAGGTTCAGCAGCAGCAGCCCATGGTCTGCTGCGGACAGTGAGCTGCCCGCTGCCAGAATCAGAAGCAGCAGGGTGGGGGGCATGGTTCAGAAGAGGGGGAGGGCAGTGCGGTGCACGGTGGTGGCCATGGCCGATGTTTCTGCCTAGGGCGTCAGAAACCCTTGGGCTGACCCTGTCTGTGACAATTAATCTAGGTATAATGACAACATGAATTACTGCATCACTGTACTAGCAAACAAGGAGTGGGACACCATGCCTACACGCAACCCTTACTTATGCGATGGTGCAGCCCTTAGGCTTGCATTCATCTCATTCACCCCAATAAGCTTGGCTTATGAGAAGGTCAGCAGAGCAGACATTAAAATCAGACCTAAGTCCCCAAGAATGAACATAAGACTCAAGTACTAAACATTTTTCCCATTTTGTACCGACAGGAAAATGCTTAGTAAACGGGACCCTTAATTTCCTTATTAAGATGTCAAGAAGCATTTGTCTTTTTCTTTAAACAGGATTTAGTTTAAGGTTAGTTTTGATCCTGCTTTGTATATTAACCCTATGAAGTACTGATATTCATTAAAAGGCACATTATGGAAAGGCCGTTTATGTGGTTGTAGCAATATCCAAGTGAAAACGTCTGCAAATCTATATCAGTTTTAGAGGAGAGGGGGGACACGTGTAAGTCTGATGTAAAATCTACATCACTCTGCTCTGCACTGAGGACATGCATTTTATATTTCAGTACAGAAGGTGGCTACTAAAATGGTTAGTGGTCTTCTTTATAAAGCATATGAGGACAGACTAAAGGATCTTAATATGTACACTCTGCAATAGAGTAGACACCCAGGAAGGTGTAGATAACATGAGGAGGGATCTAGCTACGCTTGAAGAATGGTCTAGAATTTGGCAGCTGGGATTTAATGTTAAAAAATGTAAGGTCATGCATTTGGGTTGCAGCAATCCAAGGGAGCAATACAGTATAGGAGGTGAAGTACTTTTGTCCACTAAAGAAGAGCGGGACCTAGGCGTGGTTGTGTCTGATGATCTTAAAGTAGCTAAACAGGTAGAAAAGGCGACAGCAAAAGCTAGAAGGATGCTTGGGTGCATACGGAGAGGAATGGCTAGCAGAAAAAAGGAGGTGATAATGCCTCTGTATAAGTCTTTGGTGCGACCTCACTTGGAGTATAGTGTGCAATTCTGGAGACCGCACCTTCAAAAGGATGTGAACAGGATGGAGTCGGTGCAGAGGGTGGCTACTAAAATGATTAGTGGGCTTCATTATAAAGCATATGAGGACAAACTTAAGGATCCTAATATGTACACCTTAGAAGAAAGGCGGGATAGAGGTGATATGATTGAGATGTTTAAATACCTCCGTGGCATAAATGTTCAGGGAGAGAGCCTCTTTCAATTGAAAGCAAGTTCTGCTATGAGGGGACATGGGATGAGGGTGAAGGGGGATAGATTCAGGAGTGATATGCGGAAATATTTCTTTACGGAAAGAATAGTGGATCCATGGAATAGTCTCCCAGTGGAGGTGGTAGAGATGAGGACAGTAACTGAATTCAAAAAAGCATGGGACCAACACAGAGGATCTCTAAAGGTAAAAAGTGGACTGTTGTAGTTGTTGATATGAAAGGACAGACTAGATAGGCCATGTGGTCTTTTTCTGTCATCATGTTTCTATGTTTCTAGGAAGTGCCCTGGCCAAAACAGCTCGGGTATGATCAGAACTTTAACCACAGTCATGTCATACGTATAGACTCAAAAGCAGCTATGCGAGACATCATTCCTGGTGGTGCTTTACACGCATATAAATCTTTGCAAAGTGAAAGTTTTGCGACTGATACAGTATTTCCGTAAAGTTACCAGATGTCCCCAATTTTGGGGGATTGTCCCTGATTTTAGAGCTGTGCCCTCAATTCCCATCTGTTTGGCAATCTCCTATCTCCAATTCCAGCAATGGAGACAGAAGAGGGTAGAAAAAAATATTATTTTCAATTTAGGGATTGGAATATGTCAGTTTTTTAGAATTTACATCCATTACCTTAATGTTTCTATTTCTCCGTCAATTTGTCTGCTTGGAGGCGATATTGCTGCTGTCATGGGGCAGGATAATGACTCCTCTTCCCTCCTGCAAGTCTTCTTGCTCAAACCTAGAACTAAGGTGACATGGAGAGACACCGAAAAGCTGAGGTGCCTTGTTCAGGACCCCGAAGTATATGATTAGAAAATACCAGAGTAGGGCTTCGGATCCAAACACTTGAAAATCTGTATCTAGCAAATTTAGTAACTGTACTACCTATTGATTTGCCTTTGATATTTTTCCGATTCTGGACCATAAATACATTATTTCTGGGGACCACCAATAAAGGTGTATTTATGTAAATATACCCACAGTACCATTTGCCTCTTTTTGACTTTGGCTTGTTTTCACTTCAACAATATAAAAAAAATCTCATAGATGCTCAGACCCATACAATAATCCAAAAAATCAATCTGAAAGAGCATAGGACCTGATTTTCGAAGGCCTTAACACAGGTAATTTGCGCATGTAAAGACTGTATCCGGGATTTCTGAAGGGCACCTACATGAGTAGTGTTGTTCGAAAATCCAGGATATGTCTCTAATGCGCCCAGAAGCTATCTGCATAGCCTTGGGGTGTGTTGGGGGTGTTCCAGGGCTGAGCAGAGGCCGGCAATGGCACCATCCGTGTAGCACTGATTTTCGATGCTACAAGGTTAGCTCTCTGTGCCCTAAAGATAGGGGGGTGAATACCTTGGGTTGCTCCTAAGGCTTCCAGGCTGTGCGGCAAGACCCAGATTTTCAATGCCGGGGCAGCATAAGATGCCGGCATTGAAACTGTGGGTTCGGCGGAAAGGGGGCAGGCTAAGCGCCAATGTGATGTATGGCACTGCCCCGTTCAAACTTGGGCCCATAAAGTCTAACCAATTAAAATGACATATCATAACATTGATTAGTTATTAGTTATTATTTTTTCATTTTTGCCGGACTGTTCTTGATGAGAGCATTTACTCAATTGCAAATCAGTTCTATTTACTCTCTTTTTTATTAACAAGCATGCAACTTCAAAAGTTTACTGTAAGCACTTCAATAGTTCACTTATCTCAAAACAGCAATCGCCAGGAGAGGTCCATGTAGGAAAGAAGCGGTAGTACAATACAGCTTCTGGACGATGGTACAACACAGCTTCTGGACGATGGTAGCTGTGTTAAACTACCGATTCTTTCCTACATGGACCTCTCCTGTCGATTGCCATTCTGAGATAAGTGAACTATTTAAGTGCTTATAGTGATCTTTTGAGTAAATGTTCTCATCACTCACGGTCCAACAAAAAAGAATAGCTAATAACTAATCAATGTTATATGTCATGTCTATTGGTTAGACTTTATGGGCCCCATATTCTTCTGAGCAGGCTATGTGCCGCTACAGCTCGTAGCCCTGCCTGCCAACCCCTAACCCCAGATATTCAATGCCGGGGTCTTATGCAGCCCCGGCATTGAATATCCGGGGATCAGTGCACATGCTGGAAGCCGCATTAGATAACCAGGCAGCAGCGATATTGCATGCTGCCCGGTTATCACTTGTTGACACCTCCGCTCCGCCCCGGAATTCCCCGACATGCCCCGATGATAACTGGATAGCATCAGAGAAGTGGAAGAGTTGGAAGGGGATATTCAGCGTCACTAACCGTACAAGTGCCATTGAATATCCCGATTTAAGGCATTTTCCCGGTTTACTGGGCTGTACCGGGCCCTGTGCTCTTTCACTTCAGCTTAGGCACTGAGCTTTCATCTCTCCCTATCCATCAGGACCCTCTATGTTATTCTCTGTGAACTGGTCGTCCTGCTGTATTTTTCCCCATTGTTGTAAAGTGCCAGTTGCCCCTTTCTCCTTTTATTTAGGACCACCAGGGCAACTGTTACCCCCTCGTGAGGAGTTCGCTAAATCTATAAGTGGACTCTGGAAGGAAGAGTGAGGAACCAAAAAACGGTGATAGATTCAGGAGATTGAAGACAATTTCTTGGTCTGACAGTTGGTCTATGTTACCAAAATAATGAAGTAATTCGGTTGTTGTTAAGTGGTGTCGAGTTGATGCCAGCTCCTGGCGACCCCGTAGACAGTAAAAAGAAAACAAAGCATTAGCTCACGGTTCAGTGCTGTTCCAAAATGCTTTCCAACAGGTATCAATAAAGCTGTGTCTGCATCTAAGCACAAAACCCGAAGATGTGAGATCTATTGGCTTGTCTGTAACACTGCTGCCAAACCAAATCCCAGACAAAGGAATGGAACAGCGCTTCGTGTTTAACCACCCTTCAATGTAAAACAGATTTTGCTGTGGAAACTGGTATAAGCAGAACTGCGGAACGGTCAGGCAGAGGCGAAGAGGAGAGAGTCGCAGAAACGTTGTGACCTCCCCTTCTCCACAAACCCTCCATCCTCCATCCCTCCCCTCCTCGCCAGCTCAGTTTTGAGAGATAGCAACAGTTTAATAGCTGGCCACCTTTCTAGAATGATGGATTATGAATCCACATTTGAACCAGGCAGATTTTAATCAGGTTCAAGTTTGACATGAAAACTGAGTTTCTCAACAAATCTGTGTAGAAAATCTGTTTGATTTCTTGCTCTCGGCATATCTGGAAAAAATCTGAACTTCCCTGTTGAGATGTAGAATTGGGGGTAATTTTGGAAAGGTTTTTCTGCATGTGAAGCCAGTTTTACACATGGAAAGTCCTTTTATAAAATAGCATGGTGATATATGCATATGTAAGCGTGTGCACGGACAGCATGGCATGTTCTCATAGTGCGAGCATCTTGTGCAGGTGTTTCCAGGGGCACAGCTTGGATGGGGCACGAGCTGTGTTGTGATGTACATGTGTGTTATAGAAAATGCATGAGTACATCTGTAGAGTACACACACACACACATTGATGTGTGCCTCAGAGCAGGTGTAAGCATGTGTGGTATTTGTGCACTATTACTACTGATCATTTATATAGCGCTACAAGGCATACGCAGCGCTGTACAAACACATGTAAAAGATGGTCCCTGCTCATCAGAGTTTACAAGCTAGTCAAGATGGATCTGGGGCCTAGTTTATAAAGCCATAAAGGCACTTATGTTGCCTTTTAGAACTCCCCCCCCCCCTCCCCGGGGCCTCCTATTCTAAAATCAGGTCCTTGAGCAGTTAAAGCTCAGCAGGTTTTATCTGTGTTGTTGGATGTTCGCAGCATCTTAGAGCAGTAAATGCAGAGATCTTATAGCACCTTAATACTCCAGAAAAACAAATCTTTTGTACTCTGTAACACGAGAAGTGGCATTTTAGAAAGAATGCCCAAGTCAAATCCAGGACGTCCAGGGTGCAACATGCAGAAAAATGCTTAGGACACCTATGTTGCCAGCCGATTTTTGTAGCATGGACGTCCATGCCAGCGGCCACATAGACATCCCCCTTAGGAAAGTGTAGGGTGGAGATGTCCATCTCATGTAGGCTAAGATAAAGGGATGTCCAGCGCTGTAACAAAATGGAAATCTGAGTCTCCGTTCCCTCTCAGTCTCCGTTGTCGTATTGTAAAATAGGGGTATTAGTGGAGCTCCTTCTCCACGCCCTCCAAACATTTGCCTGGAGCAGGTATAACTAGACGTGACACCAGACATCCAGGATGATTCTGAGGTCAGGTGAGGACATCCAAGTTCTTGGGAATGCCCCAGCCACGCTTTCGTTACGTCCTCACGCTGGGGACATCCACAGACACTCCTTCTAAAATGGCACTGGAGACATCTCTATGCCTGTTGTTAGATGTCCAAAGCACGAATAGGATTTCCGAAATAACCCCCCTAATATTGGACCAACCGAGAGATTAACCATAGATGATGATGCACACAAACTTTGAAGCTGAAAGGTCTTTTCAAAACAAGAAGGAATCTATGTTATTCTAAAAGCTGACAAACATTATCTTTCACATGGCCCAAGTGCCATAACTTGCAACCAATACATGGAAGATTACAGCGTGGGTAGGTCATGTTTAATCAGGATCTGAAAGCAAGATTACTCTGTAGTACAGATGGTTAACAGACGATCAGAGCGAATGTCTCATCCTACTTCTTGCACAAAGTCCTATCGTGCTGGTTCCCTAAGGGCTGCAAACCGATCTGTTTTTCAGGATGAGGCTGTGGATATCCTGAAAGCTAAAATAGCTTGCGGCCCTCAGGGCTGAACTGACCACCGCTGCCTAGCCTGCCTCAATGAGTGACCATCTTTCACTGTTACATACAGTACACTTAAGAACCAACAACATCATTCCAGAGCTTCATTCTCTATGGGGAGATGGAAAGTGGCAACTTAGATTCATGTGGTTTCTGCTTCTTGATAGAGAAACAGCCTTATTTAGAGAAATATGTGAGGCATCTTCCTGCAGAGAAACTTAATTCAGGACAGTGCTTCTCAGCGGTCAGCCTGGGTAGCTGATGTCAATTTCTTCCAGCTCATGAATCTTCCTGCACCGAATGTTTATGTTTAGGGGTCAACGGCAAAGCATTTAATATTTATGCCCAGCGACATGAAACTGGGCACCTATCTCACGGAGTCAGTTTTGGCATCTTTCATCCATGAAGACTACTGTACTTTGGAGGAGAGCTTGTCTGGCACAAAAGGACCAAAAAAAAAAGAATTATATCTTCTGGGTCCAGTCCTGGTTCTGTCAGCAACTACTCACATGACCTGCTAAGCTGGCTCTAACTGATGGAAGGATCACAATTTGACATGCTAAAAATCAAAATCGAAACTTTAACATGTTAGGGGGTGCTGCCATCATCTTCCGGCTACAGAAAGTCTGTCTGGTTGTTTTAGAGACATCTTGAAATCAATGGAGAACGCAATTAGAGATGACTCATGAAATTCTTTCTAACCTCTCTGCATGTCTCTGTGTGAGTATCTGTGTTGTCTGTGTGTCTGACCTGGAGGAGAGAGGGGAAGGATGATCTGATACTAGTGCTACTCAAACATTCTGATGGTTTGGAAAGAGTACTAAAATGAAACAGTGTCATAATATATTTACCTATTAGATGTTATTGTCAACAGATTTTAAAAGACAGATTTTACAGTTTAACCTGGTACCACTGTCTCACGTTAACAGGTATTGTTATTCTTCTTTGGCACTAGGAGGGAGTACTCATAGCAGCCAGTGGCAAAACTGCATAGTGTCACCAGCTCTCCTTAAACCCCCGAGTAGAGGTTAAGGGAGTGGGTTTTTCCCTATTGAAACAGCTATTTCACAGATCCTGGAGCAATGCCCCTTGGGAAATGTAGTCTTTTCACTCAATCAATAAGGAGCAGTTGTGGAAAAAGTGGTTAAGCAACCAAAGGATTTTATTTCCCCTCCCGGGGTGGATTTTGCCATGAACAGAAAACACAATCCAGGTATTTACTGGTATTTGGACAAACAAAAGTTCTTTAACAGAAAAAGGCTTTCTTCAGCATTAACCAAGGTGAAAACAAATATTCAAACAAAACCACGCTGTTTTCTCACAGCTCTCTGTTTCCACGTGCTATCTGTGCTGTACTCTCTTTTCAAACAGGCTTTCACCGTAATGAAACTATTCCATTGGCCAGAGATAATGTACAGTCCATTATATCTATATCTTCTCCAGTATCAATACACTCTGGTTCACAGTCCATTAATTCCTCCTGGTCATAAGGAAATGTTTGAACCGGCACTGCTGGTGCCACGCCCTTTCTTACTGCTCCAGGCTTTATACGATATGCTTGGGTCAAATACTGGCTTTCACACAGACTATCAGGCCCAGTATTCTTTTCCCAGCACCACCCTTCTGGGTACAAACAGTCACTGTAATTAATTATATTCAAGCCTTTTGGCTTACCTTTCAGCCTTACTGGTGGAGGTTTTCTCTGGTGCTTTTGAATAGCTGTAGGTTCCCAACCTAAGCCCTGCTCATAGCATTTCACTTGCCTCCTAGGCTTTCTGTCTCTCCCGTGCTCCCCAGGATATTGCAGACAATCTCCTTTGCCCTTGTTATATCCTGTCCTCGGGGTTTCTTTCTTTCTCCTCAAGAAGGAATCCGTCTCTCCTTTCCATAGAGACTCTGGCTTACTCTGGGCATAGCTGTCTTCAGTGTAGCTCTCAATAGCTTCTCTCTCCAGCTCATATGCCTCACTTCCTGCTTCTTCAGCCAACTCTTCATTTCCTCCTTCTCTGCCTAACTCACTCTACTCCATAAGCTCCACTGAAGTTTCTTTAATAGGGTGAATTCTGGGGCCGTGCTCAACTCCACCCCCTAACAGGTGTCCTGCATTGCCTTGTGATTCACCCCTTGAATGATAGCACCCGCGTTTCTCTTGCCTCTGTGCCTGGTTCCCACGGTAACCAGGAGCCATGTGCTTCTGTTTACAGCTCAGCTCTACTTTTGTTCCTGGCTTTTTAGCTTCATTAAATGGGCTAGAAGGACCCACTATGTCACAATAGTCTAGTCAGTAGGTGTCACCATACATAGCAACCATTAAAAAAATCATTTGGTTCAGTCACAAGGTTTCACACTAGAATTTACAACAAAGAAAATGGAATACACATTGAAATCATGAAGAGCCAGCCCAGCAGGAATAGACATGGGGCAGCTGTGGAGAACAAGGGTGCATGGTAGTGGAAAGACATGCAGAACATCTCTCATGGAATCATTATTTTGGAGCTGATTTCTCCAGAACCCCTGACCCATTTTCAATTATTTTTACCCCATGCTAAATATGGCCTGTTCCATTAAATTTTCAGGGAGTTATTTCACCCCAGACAAATAGACATTCTCGACCCCTGATATATAATTTATTTCCAACAATCCTGGGTTAGAAGATTTATAAAGGCATCCATATAGATTTTTCCAAAGATTTTATGAAGATAAAGATGCCACTAACATACTCAAATCAAGATCACTAGGACTTCCCATAGCCCTAGACCCCCTAAGTGGAGCTTCAGGAAACTTTTCACGTGACTTCAAATTGGACCATTGTAACTCATTCCCATTAGAAACACATTGTGATGTGTTGACCCAATGCCAAAGGCCCAAGGTGACCTCTGGCTCTTCTGCAATATACAGCAATAATGTTCTAAAGGCCACACATCCCATCCCATCCCTTTATGGGTATTCTAGTCTGATAGTCCGAATTAACACTAGAAACGAAAATTTGGATTTCAAACTGAAGATCTATTTAAAGCCTCATATCCACATCCATCACTCAACAACTCCAAGCTGTATCCTACTAGTCTAATACTGGAACCAGCTGGGCACCTTACACAACAGGATGCTAACATTAACCTTTCCCCCTTTACACAGCTCTTGAAGCAACAAAACAGGAAATGCCTCTAAAAAAAAACTGGTCATAGTTTCAGATGAAGGGGAGATTGCGAATCTCTCTGCAACTGTCTTTGCTTGACACTTACCTACAGGTTACTACGGAATGCGCTTCTAAATTTTACCTGCATGAGAAGTGACACATGAAGGCAAATTATTACTAGTTATATATTTGTTTCCAACTGTTCACCTTAATATGCTTAGAATAGTGTACAAAATTTAAACAGAGAAAAATAATCCAACCTTGCAGCAACATGAATATAAGCATTTCACCACCCAGTGCTCCATAGTTGTTCCTTCAGCAAGAAAGTTTGGGGTTACTTCTAAAAACACAGCCTAAGATCAATCACAAGCACTTCCAGCAATTGATGTCTGTACTTCACATGCTTCAGGACTTCAGCTGCAAACTTTACATTTCAAACGCGCAAAGAGCATAGATCTGAAAAACACTGTGTCAGTCCAGTATAAAGGTCTCACCTACAAGTTATTTCCACATATTCAGGTGGAGAGGGATAACATGGCAGCACTAATTTATTCAATAACTGACAGAAAAAAAGACACGTGGTAACTGACACCACATTCAAGCTCACGCTTACATCATTGCCCATCTGCTTCCCCATGAATTATCTGAAGCACAAACAGTGGCCAACAAGGGGCTCCACCTTCCACTCCAGCTACAATGGGCAAAGGAAGCACATTCAAAAAGGTTTCAGATGGATGAACGGGTAAAAAGTCACCACTGGTTGCCCCCAACGAAAAGCAGCATGAATAAGCCCATTAAGGAGATGTCTAGAGAGTGTTCAATAAACTGCACTGGCATGTAGATGATGGTATCTCACTCTGCCACAAAGTAAGCAAGAAAGGTGAACAGCTCCCGAGTGTCCTGCTTTAGTGTTTGACAAAACCTCATGTAGTTGCCCCTTTTGCTACCTAGGTGGCTAAATTACACCATCAGCTATGGCAACGGCTTCTTTCAACAAACATCAAAACAGCTTGGTGTTTGAAAATTAGGAACCACCACGTGATTCCAAAGGATTGGAAAGGAAAAGATGAATGCTCTTATGTTAAGCTAAATAGCTCCTTCCCACTTAAAAAGGCAATTTCTGAGGACAAATGACAGGCAGCTCTAACCATTTTGGCTGTTGCACTAAGATTTTCCAGTGACCTCAAATGAGAAACATTTCAAGGGCAGATGTCCAAGGAGGCTGATCAATGGACACTTGTTGAAGTTTGCCTCTCTCCCTGATGCCCCCATCACTCTAAAAGAGTGAAATATAACTAATTCTAGAGATCGGTCTTTCAGATGGGCTCCGTATTTCAGCAGCAATCAAACCGATTCACGGGCAGTGATTCTCTGATCTGGCAGTATCTCTGCTGATATTTACAACTCCCAACATTGAATTCTCTAGTTGACACGTGTGTTCCTCAAGTCTTAACATCTACCAGATACCTTGGAAAAAGGAATATTTCTTGAAAAAAAAATGAAAAAAATCAATTTTCAAATAAAAAACTGACTACTTTTAAAGAGCATAAAACAAAATACCTTGAATTTATGAATTATTCAGAAGAAATTGAGCACCTTGACTATTTCTGAATGTACCATTTTCATCACAAATTGAAGGGGGTGCCTTGAAGGCAAAAGCCTTCTTAGGATTACACAAAGATTTCTCTCCAGCCATTTCCCGTTTCCTTTTTCTTCTTATGCTAGGCGAGGAAGTTCTTGATTTTCTAAGCATTCATCTATGGGTATGGCAATCCGCAGCTCTGGAAACACTTGCACAAGTCCTCAAGTACGTCTAAGTCTGGAATCCTGTGTTTTAGGAGAGAGGCTTTCGCGTGCAGAGCTGCATCTGATTTGGTAACTTGGCTGAAGGCCAGACAGGGAATTTCTAATAACTGCTGAATTGCTCTGCTGGGCTGGTGGGCAACATAAATTACTCCTTACAAAATTCTTCTTTGACTTTTGAAGTCCCTTCAAACATTGCCTTCCTTTCTCCTAGGACAAGCAGGATGAGTCAGCCACACCTGGTCTCTCCTCATCCCAAGCTTGGGGAAGGAAGACAGTGTGCTCCAGAGCATTACGAGAATGACCTCCTAAAACTGCTACAGGTACATGTGAAAAGCAAACTGTGGTTACGTCTTGACCAGCTGGCCAGAGGATGGTTTGGCATTATCTATATAGGCATTCTTTGTTGTTTCTAAAGCAGGATTTTATGTGGTTCATTTCATAGGTAATGGAATAGGCCATTGGAGCCATGGCCCATACAATATTTCGCCCAACACAGCATCAGCTCCAGAGAGCTTCTGGAAGGCAACAGAGACTGACTGGTTCCGGCTTCGTATCACACATTAGCGTCAACCACTGATGCTTGTTTCTCACACTTCCTGCTTCCAGATAAAGTCTGTGTGTACCTTTGATCTGTGGACTTTATACCAAGTTTCAAAGCGAATACATGCGCGCACTCTCACTGTGGTACCTGCTTTGTGTGCATTTAGGGTTTCTGATGCAAAATCAGGCCAATTTTTAGGCACAATCTAGCCACCAGTTGTTTGCAATTTGACTTATTGGGATGCATCTGTATGCAAAGTTTAGATATAAAAAAACAAACTGATAGCATTTAAAAGAATATCAAATGCAATCTCACCATTTACTGTACGGTGCTTACCGAGTCAGCATCTTGCCAGTCGGGTTTTCAGGACAACCACAATGAATGCAAATGAGATACATTTGTATGCATTTCCCTCCATTATATGCAAATCTCTTTTATGCATATTCATTGTGGTTCGTCTGAAAACCTAACTGGGTAAATGTGTCCTGAGGAATGGGTTTGGAACTACTACTATTTCTACTGAGCATTCGTATAGTGCTACAAGACATAGGCAGTGTTGCACAGACACATGTAAAAGACGGTTCCTGTTCCTCAGAGCTTACAAGCTAGACAAGGCAGACAACACAGTAACTGTAGACATGGGATACATCTAGGGGGGCAGCGGCAGCGAAGAGGTGAGTTTTCAGCCTGGATCTGAAAAGGGTCAGAGAAGGCACCTGACTCAGGCAATTTGTTCCAGGCATAAGGAGCAGCAAAGTGAAAGGAGAGAAATCTGGAGTTAGCAATAGAAGAGAAGGGCACAGATAGAAGCGATTTGCCAGAAGAGTGAAGTTCCCAAGGAGGGGTATAGGGAAAGACAGGACCGTACGGAGCCCTGTGCGAGCGGTGCGGCCGCACAGGGCGCAAAGACTTAAAGGGTGCAATTTTTCGGTGGCAGGCAGCAGCAGAGAGACGAAATGCGCCCCTTAAGTCTTCGCGCCAGCACACTAAGCAGGTCTGGTCTCTCCAGAAGGGACCAGACCTGCTTAGCATGCTGGCGACTTGCAGATCGGACGCACGCCCCCCTCCCGCACCCCCATAAAGTGTCTAAATGGAGGTGCAGGAGGGGGGTGCGCTCCCAAAGTGCAAGTTGCACAGGGCGCATTTCAGTCTCGGTACGGCCCTGGGAAAGATAAGAGAAGCTGCAGAGTGAAGGCACTTATAGAGCAGCAGAAGTTTGAACTGGATGCGGAAACAGAAAGGGAGCCAATGAAGTGACTTGAGAAGAGGGGTAAAATAAGCATGACGAGGCTGGTAGATTAACTGCACAGCAGAGTGTTGAACAGATTGAAGGGGAGAGATGATTCAGAAGAAGACCAGCAAGGAAGAGGTTACAATAGCCTAGACAGGAGGTGACTAAGGAGCAAATAAGTGTCTTAGTAATGTGTTCAGAAAGGAATGGGCACATTTTGTTGATACTATTGAGAAAGAAATGGCAGGTTTTAGTTATCAGTTGATGAGTGTGGAGAAGGAGAGAGAGGAGTCAAAGACGACCCAGGTTTGCGAGCTGAGGAGACAGGGAGGAGTAGAGATTTATCCGCAGAGATTGAGAAAGGAGGAAGGGGAGAAGAGGATTTAGGGGGAAAAAATAAGAAGCTCATTTTTGGCCATGTTCAGTTTCAAGTGGCGGCGAGACAGCCAAGCAGCAATGTCAGAAAGGCAGGCAGAGATCCTGGCCAGGATTACCAGAGAGATTTCAGGTGTAGAGAGGTAGATCTGGGAGTCATCAGCATAAAGATGGTACTGAAAGCCATGGGAAGAGATGAGTGTACCAAGGTACTGAGTATAGAGAGAGAAAAGGAGTAGACCCAAGGCAGATCCTTGGGGTACACCAACTGAGAGTGGGATAGTAGTAGAGGAGGAGCCACCAGAACAAACACTGAAAGAGCAATGGGAGAGTTAAGAAGAGAACCAGGATAGCAAAGAGTCCTTAAAACCAAGCGAAGACAAGGTATCAAGGAGAAGGTTGTGGTTAACAGCATCAAAAGCAGCAGAAAAGTCAAGAAGAATGAGGATCAAGTAAAGGACCTTGGATTTAGCCAGGAACAGGTCGCTGGAGACTTTGGCAAGAGCCATTTCAGTAGAATATAAAGGATAAAAGCCAGTTTGTAAGGGATCCAGGAGGGCTTGAGAGGACAGAACATAAGATATGCCATACTGGGTCAGACCAAGGTCCATCAAGCCCAGTATCCTGTTTCCAACAGTGGCTAATCTAGAAAGTCTCTCCTCTGCCTTAGGTTATTAACCATCTGGGGCAGGGCAATGCGTGCCTTTGAGTCAGTGCTCACGCCTGGCAGCCCAGCAGCTCCTGGGGTTTCTTGGCCTAATCTCCTTTCCTTCCCTTGTTTTACCCCTGCTTACACTTTCTGTGTTTTGTTTTGACTAGATTGTAAGCTCTGATGAGCAGGGATGTCTCTTATATGTCTGTGCAGCGCTGCGTAAGACTGGTAGTGTTATACAAATGCTCAGTAGTAGTAGTAGTACTTTCTTCCGAGGCAATGGAGGGTTATGTGACTTGCCCAAAGCCACAATGAGTGCTAGTGGGAATCAAACCCTGGTCTCTTGGTTACCAAGCCAGTGCTGTAACCACTAGTTTACTTCTCCATTCAGAGGAAATACCTGCTAGTCCATTGTCTTGAGTTGAGATTTAGAAAGATGAATTACACATAAAATCCAAATAGCAAAATTAAATAGGAATCCAGGATACTGTCAAAGCAACTTAATATACTGGATTAAGATCTTCTCAAACTAAATAAAATGCAGCTATGGAGCCAATGAGATTAGTGCAGCAAATCAGTGACTCAATAGTCCATCAAATTACTTCTTCCCTATTGCCAGCCATGATGCTTCCTACCCGCATGTTCCCTTATGGTAATAAACATAATAAACATAAACATAAACTCAGCCAATCACTAGCTAAAGATAATAGACCTGGCTCTGAAAACCCTACACTATTTCTTACATTTCACACAGCTACGAGTAATACCATAAATTGGGCCCCTGTGACCATTTGCTATTCCAGGTCCATCTCTTGCTCTATAGAATCCTGAAAAACTAAATAAAGATGAATGTATTCCTAATATTTTACAGATGTGAAAACACAAAAAAGTTTTGTTTGCTTTCTCTTTGCTGTTCACTTATCACTGTCTTTTAAGTTTTTCCTCTCACTAGCCTTAGCCAATCCTCCTGGATTTCAGTGAACACATGAAAGAACAAGCCAAAGCCTGGTGGTCCACTTAAGATTCCTTCCTTGCATCAAGGCAGTCTGTGGATATGGGGAAAAGATTTGGTTTGTTATGTACCTTCTTAGATCTCATGATTCAAAAACCATTTGTTATTGGATCCAGAAGTTTGTGTTTTTCCTCAGTCTCCTTTTGACTAATGAGTTTTCAGTTGTGAGGTTTTCAGGAACGAGGGGCTATTGTACTTTCATTTACCCATGTCTCTTTGGCAGCATGTACCAATCCCCACTGTTGGAGAGGAAGGTATTATAGGTCAGTGGCTTTAAACATGTGAAGTCTGATTCCCTGAGGGGCACATCTGGGCCATCTGGGCGTCCCTCGGCAGGACGGGCCCTTTAGGACCTGATTCTTCATCACAGGAGCAAGACAGCCCCGCAGGATCAGATCCTGGGAGAGCCCAGCGTGCCCCTGCATCGCCATGGGGATATCTTCCCTGCTGCCCGACCCCGATGGGAGCTGCTGGGGCTCAGTTCAGGAGGAGGGCACTCACCGTCAGTGACCTTTTGCTCCAGTGAGGGGGCTTCTGGGCTCTGGGGGGGGGGGGGGGGTTGCTGGCCAGGTTTGGAGGGGCACCCTGTTCTTATGCCACCTCGGAGGGCCCGTCACTGGAATCAGCCCTGTACATCCAGGGGTCAGTGCTGCCCATGCTCCACCTTCACTCTGCCCCCATGCCACCCCCATCACCCACAGCATGCACAGCGGCTCTGTGTGTGCAAGTGGGACGGGAGGCAGCATACCGCAAAGGCGGATAGCAGGGCTGCACGTCTCTCGGCAGGACATTCAGCCCCGCTATCTGCCTTATAGAATCTGGGCCATTGTTTCCCAGTTGTAGAACACAGAGTAGTGTCGCCGGCTGAGTACATGCATGGAATTAAACAGATAACAACTTCATATGCTCCACGGCTCTTCAGCCCCACATAACCATCATCTGATCATCCACTCAAGGATTTTCTCTTCCTCCTCTGAAAGAAAGAAACTTTGGAGAGAACAAGGAAGTAATGTTCTGCTTGTCAAGCCAAACTGTGCCAGTCTATGGGGCCCTTTTACTAAAGTGTGTTAGGATTTTGCACTTAACATACATTTAGCGCAAAAATGATTGTATATTAAGTACAAGGCCTCCATGATAACTGTCGGGGGCATGACCAACATATTCCCAACAGCTAACATGCAGATGAGTCCCCTAATGCACACTTATATTTCTGCACTGCACTTACCTCCATCTTCTGCGATGGCGTTAGGTGAACCTGCGCTATGACCGCATTCAGTATATCCCTCTGCGCTAACTGCAATGTGCTCACTAGGCTCAGTCTCCACCTCAGCCCATCCTTTCGGCACCCTAACATGCAATTGGCAGTTACTCTGACAATCAGCATTCGCTGTTGTGCCCCCATGGTACCACAGGTCCGAGCGTGCAGTTAACGCACATCAAATAGTACACACACCAACAAGAGCACATGAGCTTTGATGTGATCCATGTAAGGGGTACTCCCAGGGATGACATTTGGGCAGAACTGGGGAGGAATTGCGCATAAAGTATATGCATATAGGGGCACCATTATCAGAGCAGGCGTAACATTGCATGAGAGCTTTTGTGCGCTAGTCGGGATAGGTCCAGGGACCTATTTTATAAAGGAACATCCCTGTATAGGGACTCCGCGTGACGTTACTGGGCAGAATCCTCAGGGTGTGAAGTCTGTCAGGTGGAGGAGGGGTTGCTGAAGCCAAACTCGGAGCCATCACATTAAATTCTATTGCATGCCAAATATAAATATATTCTTTTGCTAATCAGCCAAAGGGTGGCATTTACCTGCTCAAAAGATGTTCCAGTACAAGACTGGGTAATATTCTGCTGTTTGTTGTGAGCTGTGTAATCTTCAGCTTTCAACAGGGTGCTTAAGCTTGTAAATGCAAAAAGCAACTCCCTGCGGAAACTGAGTTTAAATATCATGCAGCTCGGTAAATGGGGCTTCATGGTGTGCCCATAAATGGCATGCAAATACGTGGATAACGCAATAGCCTGCATTCATAAGACGCCCCTGAAATGGCCCCAGAAGCACCTCTTTTCCATTATGAAGTTTTGCCAGCGTCCAGGTGGACAGAGACTCTCAGGTTTAGAGACTTTGCCCACCACATATAAATAGATGAACTGAAGAGTAGCAAATCACCTGGGCCGGATGGTATACATCCAAGGGTGTTGAAAGAACTGAAATTTGAGATTGCAGACCTGCTATCAGTAATCTGTGAACTATCATTAAAGTCATCTCTAATACCTGAGGATTGGAGGATCGCCAATGTAACACCAATTTTTAAAAAGGGTTTGAGGGGTGATCCGGGAAACTACAGACCAGTGAGCCTGACATCAGTACGGGAAAAATGGTAGAAACCATCATAAAGAATAAAATTACTCAGCATGTAGATAGTCACGACCTAATGGGAGACAGCCAACATGGCTTTAGACAAGGAAGATCTTGTCTTACTAATCTGTTATGTTTTTTTGAAGGAGTGAATAAACAGGTGGACAAAGGTGAGTCGGTTGATATTGTGTATCTGGACTTTCCGAAAGCCTTTGACAAGGTCCCTCATGAGAGACTTTTGGCAAAACTAAAGAGTCATGGGATAGGAGGCAGTGTACTACTGTGGATCAGGAACTGGTTAAAAGATAGAAAGCAGAGGGTAGGGCTAAATGGCCAATTTTCCCAATGGAGAAAGTTGAATAGTGGTGTACCCCAGGGATCTGTGCTGGGTCCGCTGCTTTTTGACATATTCATAAATGACCTGGAAAGTGGAACAACAAGTGAGGTTATCAAATTTGCAGATGACACAAAACTATTTAAAGTTGTTAAAACCCAGGAGGATTGTGGAAAATTGCAAGAGGATCTTGATAAATTGGAAGACTGGGCATCAAAATGGCAGATGAAATTTAATGTGGAGAAGTGCAAGGTTATGCACCTAGGGAAGAACAACCCAAACTATGATTACACGATGCAAGGTTCCACATTAGGAACCACCACCCAGGAAAAAGATTTAGGCGTCATTGTGGATACCTTGTTAAAACCCTCGGCCCAGTGTGCAGCGGCGGCCAAGAGAGCAAATAGAATGCTAGGTATGATAAGGAAAGGAATGGAAAATAAAACAAAAGATATTATAATGCCTCTATATCGTTCCATGGTGAGACCGCACCTTGAATATTGTGTGCAATTCTGGTCGCCGTATCTTAAAAAGGATATAGCGATTTTAGAAAAGGTTCAGAGAAGAACCACCAAAATGGTAAAGGGGATGGAAGGCTACTCCTATGAAGAAAGGCTAAAAAGGTTGGGGCTCTTTAGCCTGGAGAAGAGACGGCTGAGGGGAGATATGATAGAAGTCTATAAATTAATGAACGGAGTGGAACGGGTAAACGTAGATCGATTGTTTACCTTATCAGAATATGGAAAGACTAGGGGACATGCAATGAAGCTACAGGGTAAACTATTTAAGACTAATAAAAGAAAATATTTTTTCACTCAACGTGTAATCAAACTCTGGAATTTGTTGCCGGAGGATGTAGTGAAGGCTGTTAGTGTAGCTGGGTTTAAAAAAGGTTTGGACAAGTTCCTGGAGGAAAGGTCCATAAACCATTATTAAGAAGGGACCCAGGATATCAATGCTTGAACCAGTACAAGCATTGTGGAACCTGTGTCCCTTGGGGAAACTGCTAGGTACGTATGACCTAGATTGGCCACTGTTGGAAACAGAATGCTGGGCTTGATGGACCTTGGTCTGACCCAGTATGGCATATCTTATGTTCTTATGTTCTTATGTTCTTATGATTTTACAGCTGGTAATGTTCAAACCTGTCAGATCTTCCATTCTGCGTTTGCTTTTTCCATTTGAACATCTAGTTAATAGAATTCCTGAAACATCTAGCAAGAGATTGTTTTAAATATTTTGTTTATGGTCATTCAGTAAGATACTATTTGCACTGCCTCGCCAGAAGCTATTCTGTTGTATCTGTCCAGAGTACTTTTGGAAAGATATTTGAACTCTATAGATCTTTGGTCGTCGTTCCCAGTCCTCGAGGGCTGTAAACAGGTCAGGTTTTCAGAATATCCTTAATAAATATGCACGAGAGAGATTTGCAGGTCCCCTAACTCCATTGTATGCAAATCTTTCATACATGTTCATTAGAGATATCCTGAAAACCTGCCCCATTGTCAGCCCTCAAGGACTGGGAGTGAAGACTGTACCCCAGTGCTTTCCCCTCCAACAAGTTGTGCTAGGTTTTGTTTTATGGTGGGAGAATGGTAGTTTTGTCACTGCTCCTTTGACTTTCAGTTCACTTGACTCCATCGTAGGATCTAGTGCCATGAGCCTTCATTCACAACCACCTGCAACTTTTCCCTTGTTTTATATCCCATTCCCACTTTAGTCTAGTTGTGACAGAAATAGGCCCTGGCCAGTAGATGCTATGTACTAGAGCCCTTTCCAGAAGTCTGCGATCCCAGGCCATAAATTCTGCCAATAGGTATCACCATTCCACTACCTCTAAACATTGTCTTCACAGCACCCCCCATCTCTGCTGTCCTAGGGAGAGAGAGGAATGAAACCCAAGTCCCTCCATGCAGCAGTGAACCAGTTATGCCAAATTCCGGTTACATCTTAGTGCCCTAAAAATACATATGAAATGTACATGAAAAATGCCTTCATTTCTCAGACGGTAATATCTGTACTTTCCAGCTATGGCAGTTGGATTCCCTGTGAGTACATTAAATCTATTTCCATTCCCATCCCTCTTCCTGTATTTACCCACTTCATAGCTGGTGACCTGAAACCCAGAGGCCGCCAATGAATGAGCCTTATGCAGTATCAGTCTGCGAGAAGGATGGCTGTACACAACCAGTGGACTCTGTTCCCTCACTAGAAACAAAAGCCTCTCAGAAGACCGAGGATGGGTAGCAAACCATCTCTCCAGCAGGAGAAGCTGATTCTAGGAGAGTATAGGGCCATGGATAGGCATCAAGACTCATGTCCTTTTCTCCCGCCCTGTAAAGATGGCCCAGGCAGCCATTCAAATCTACCATAATGAAAAGACTGCAATTTAGGAAGGGTCAAAAGATGAGGGTGAAAAGGGGTTGACTCAGAAGTAATCTAAAGAAATATTTATTTATAGAATGCATAGTGAACATGTGGACAGCCTCCCAGTGGAGGTGGTGGAGACAAAGATGGCATCTGAATTCCAAAAAAACATGGGACAAGCACAGGAGGTCTCTGGATTTAGCTGATGCCTTTTTCTGGAGTAGGTCAAGGTGAGTTATATTTAGCTACTGCATTTATTTTCCTCTCTGGAGAGCTTGTTATCCAAGTTTGTACCTGAGGCAATGGAGGGTTAGTTGACTTTCCCAAGATCACAAGGAGCAATGGGATTTGAACTCTGGCTTGGCTGATTTTAGTCCCTACTCTAACCACTGCCTTACTCCTGAACTCTAACATTCAAAGCCTACTCTTGCTCCTTGTGACCTTGGCTAAGCTACTTAATCCTTCATTGCTTTGGGTACAAAACTATGATTTTAAGTCTCCAGGGACAGGGAAATACTTACTGTACCTGAATAAAACTGACCTGGAGCTGCTACTGAAAGGATCTTACAGGGTGAGGAAGGAATTGCAGAGTTTAATAATTGGTGTTGATAGGTCATGTAGTCTTTGTCTGCCATCATCTTTCTAATTTACTGTATGGCTACTAGATGACATTGTTTTGTTTAGGGGCTCAACTATTGTATGTTAATTTTTTTCTGTGCAATTCTAGTTCTCACTGATTCCTTTCAGAGGAAATGCTACACACTGCCTGTCCCAAACTGTAACAAGACAAGTCCTATATACTAAATCCAGTCCTGTTTCAGGTTCCTGCCGCATCTTGGGCTTGAGAATGCTAGAACAAGCTCCTCTTGTGCATTTATGCCACGGAGGTATTTAAATGTCTCTATCATACCTCCTCTATCCTGCTTTTCCTCTAAATTATACATATTAAGATCTTTAAGTCTGTCCTCATATGCTTTATAAGGAAGACCACTAACCATTTTACTAGCCACCCTCTGCACCAAATCCACCCTGTTTATATCCTTTTAAAGGTGCGATCTCCAGAATTTCACAGAATACTCCAAATGAAGTCGCACCAGAGACTTATAGAGAGGCGCTATCACCTCCTTTTTTCTGCTGGCCATTCCTCTCTCTATGCACCCAAACATCCTTCTAGCTTTCACCATAGCTTTTTCTACCTGTTTAGCTGCTTTAAGATAATCAAAAACAATCATGCCCAGGTCCTGCTCTTCTTTCGTGGACAGAATTGTGAGATAATTGCAGGAGAACTCTGCGAGACTGGGAAACTGAGCATCCAAATGGCAAATGAAATGTAACATGGGCAAGTGTAAAGAGATGTGTACAGGGAAGAATGACTCAGAATATAATTACACGATACTGAATTCCACATTAGCATTCACCACCCCAGAAAAGGATCTAAACATCAACATAGACAATACGTTGAGATCCTTGGCTCAGTGTGCGGTGACAGTCACAAAAGCAAACAGAATGTTAGCAATTGTTAGGAAAGGAAGAGAGAGAGAATGTAGCAGACACTGTCATAATACCTCTGTATTGTTCCATGGTGTGACTGCACCTTGAGTATTGCATGCAGTTCTGGTCACAGTATCTCAAAACAGATATAATGGAACTGGAAAAGGTACAGAGAAGGGTGAGCAAAATGATAAAAGTGATGGAAGGATACCCCTATGTGGAAAGGCTAAATGGCTGAAGGGAGATACAACAGAGGTCTCAAACTCTGAGTGGAGTGGAACTTGATCATTTAATCTTTGAAAAGGGGACACCATGATGTTCCTAAGTAGAACATGTAAAACCAATTGGAGCAAATACTTTTTCACTTAATGCACAATTAAACTCTTAAATTTGTTGCTAGAGGATGCAGTAAAACCAGTTAGCATAAATGTATTTTAACAAGGTTTTGGCCTGGACAGAAGAACCACAGTAGCTATCTACTCTTTGGGAGCCTGCCAGGTACTTGTCGCCTGGACTGGCCACTACTGGGAACAGGATACTGGGCTTGATGAACCTTTAATCTGACCCAGTATGGAAATCCCTGTGTTTTTATGTTCACGTGGAAAAAAGATGCATATAGATCTTTTTAAAAACTTTGTGCTCAGTGATATTTTACAGCTTTATCTTAAAAAAGCAAATAGCTCTCAATCCTGCATACTGTCAGTAGCCAGGGGAGTTTGACAGCAGCTTTTTCTTTCAGCCAAGCTGTGGAGCTACTTGAAATGTGTGTACTACAGAGATAAAACTCGGATTCCATAGTGATTACCTATCTCATGTTGTGAGTTCCTCTGGTCTTTTTTCCCATCCCGAAGCAATCTGTTGATGCTGAAAGAATCCCGTTGTGCAGAGAAAGGCTGGAAAAGACTTCGCACTGCCAGAACCATTGCCTAATCCGATTTCTTTTTTAGAGAAGTTTGCAAATCCATTTTAATGCCTGCAAGGCACAAATCACTAGCAAGTTTTGTTGGTTAAAATCTCTATAGATCCAAGACACATTAGGACACCTTCGAGCCCTAAAAGGAAATTATCTGAGGGAAAAATCTCTGAAAGCTCAGTACTAGTATTATAATGTAGTCAATGATTGTTTTTGGGGGGGGGGGAGGAATTAAGAGGAAGGTTCAGAAAAGCTGTTGCCACAGAGCTGGGTTACTGCTTAATCCAGGTTCCATCACCCTCTCTATAAACACATCTTGACATCTCCCCCACAAAGAGTTAGTCTACGCTTCCCCCCACCATCGTAATGGCTTAGAGACTGAAGTCCACATTGGGGACCACCTGGGCATTAATTCAGTGACTCCAGGCTTTCGCTCAGGATGTGTCCAAAGATTAAGACCACTTGACATAAATCCATAATGTTGATTTGAACACTATGGGGCTTCCTTGAACCAAGACGTACCAGAGACCTGCTGTCTGAATACAGGAGATAGGGCATAGTTATTAATCACAACCCTGCTACTACCAGAAAGTAGTTTTCAGGGCAGATCTGATATTTTTCTGTCATCATGAGAAACTGTGGCTCACAGGAAAAGCTCAGCTGGAGCAAGAGATATAAATCAGCTGTTCCATGAACTCTATTCTCAGAAAATAATGCACTGTGGAAGATTGGTCATATTCTTTTTTTGCACCTACTTATTCAAGAAAAACAGACTTATCCCATGACATGCTGCAAAGAAAATCTCCATTTAAAGCAATAGTCCGGAAGTCTACACTGAAATCTAGATACACCATAAAGATTGCATGACCCAACTAATTTAACCTTTTTCCATTCCTTTTATAATCATGTTAGCTCAGGGGCCCTGTCACAACGTTGCACTCCGTTCACCTCTAGGTCACTGGTTCAAGTGCAGCTCAGGTCAGTAGGGATTTTAAAAGGTGGTTTGTATGACAAGTTGGCCTCAGTTCAGTTCCAAGGGTCCATAGCAGAAGTGATTATATCACAGCTTCAGTCAGCTTCTTAAAAACATGCAGGTTCTGCTGTGAGCTTGTTTGCAAGATTTGTGATAAGGACAAGAAGAGAGAGAAAGAGTTTGGTGATTACTTGCGAGTTACACCGCCCGCATCTATGCTTCTGCGATAAGCAGGCAACAGGAACCGAGTTGCTGTAGTCTGTCCAGAAGAAACTTAAATGGTATAATATCTATGCAACTCGTCATCACAAGGGGAACAGGAGAACGTTAGAAGACTCCTCTGTGATGATGTCATCGATACTGAGATTCTTAGAATGAAGAGAGACAGCATCAAAGGGACCGAGCACTCCAGGTACAGGAAAAAGAGAGATTTTCTGTCTTGCCTTTGGGATTAATCTTTTGGTGCTGGCAGATGCTAAGCCTTAGCTGCACAATGCTGGAACCAGAGGTGCAATAAAGACACAGAAAGATAGGAACAGCAGAACACGCAGTGGACTAACTGGAAAAACAGGTGGTCAGGAACACAAGGAGGAGTCCAGATCTGGAACGTGCAAGAACACAGAAATGGAACCTAATAACAAATGAAACATGTTAGAATGAAGCACCCAACTTTGGCAAACAAGACAAGCAAGACCTGAGTAAATCTGCATCTCCCAGGCTAGCAATGGGATGTAACAATGGCAGAGATCCGGAAAAGTCTTAATCCCGGGAAGTAGTGGTGTGGAGCCAGGCTTGAGTCAGTAGCCAAGAAATTGCTAGATAAAACCAGATATGGATCAGGAACCAGGAAGTCACTGGGTAAAACAGGTGTGGAATCAGAACCAGCCGAGTGATGAAAAATCAGGTACAGAGCGAGAACCGAGACCAAATAAACAGTATGTCCAAACTTCAAAATGGACTATTGTCCATTTTCCTCATCTTCCTTATACTCAATCAGGACACATCGATCTTCTGGAAGGGATTGGGGGGAGGGGAGAGGAGGGGGGGGGGAATCTGCCTTTCTGCTGCCCAGAGGAAACAGCTTCTCTCTTGCCTCTGCAACTCCTATAGCCCAGCGGCAGGTCTCCACTCTTAGCTCTTGATGTTTAAGGGTTTGATTCCCACCATCCCTGATATTAGTATGCAGAAGAGAAGTGTTGTTAATGGGAAACTTAAATGTATGAGCAGATTGGAGAGGGCCAGCTGCTGTATCAACTAGAAGTAGGCAGATACAAGAGGCTAAGAAACCCACTGGTGGTTAGGCAATGCTGGACTTGGTACCAACAGAGACAATGTCATAGAGGGGCATTGCAGGGGACAACCTGGGATACTGTGTGGTTTAAAGTAAATCCCACCAGAGGACAGCAACCTTGGGCCGGAAGGACTGGGGTTTCTAGTCCCACAGGTGCTCCTTGTGGTCTTGGGCAAGTCACTTAACCCTCCATAGCCCATGTTCCCTGTAAAATAGTTATCTCCAAGTTATAATGCCCTGTTCAATGTAATTTCAGTTTGTTCAATGTAATCCGCACTGATGCAGAATAGCGCGGTATATAAGAGAATGTAAATAAATACATAAAATAAAATAAATAAACAGCAGATCAGAACCAAACTCTACTAGAACAAGGGTTGAATAATTATGGTAAGGAATGTAGGGAATCAAAGAGATTCAGAGGAACTACGGAAAGCAACAAGGATCCATAAAGCATTGTGTCAGGCAGGTTAACAAAGAGAAAGAACGAGAAGAGGCTACAGCTCACATAAAGGAAGGAGAACAACCAAGAGGAAAAGGAAGATCATTCAGGAAATACAGATACAGGAGGGAAGGAAAGGGGAAGCAGGAAGGGCAATTAGTCAGGCACAGCTCAAACAGAGGAGTATATTGGCCAGATTGGCAAAGACAGAGGACAACATTTTCTTTAGATAGATAAGTAAACAGAGGAAGACTAGATGGGAAAAAATGGCTTTTGACAGAAAAATGCTAATAAATCTGTTCTGTGCTCAAAACTACCCCAGCACAAATGGATGTTTGCTAAACAGGAAAACAGACATTTGAGATGTTGCTATGCTGCTATTACTGCGCCCCCGAAACATCTGTGTGAAAGAGCTGGCACCCTGCCTGAACCAGTGGGAACATTCCTATGGACTTTTCCATAGTCAGGGTGATGAACGACCAGTGACGTCTAACCAAAAGCATTTTATTTTTACAGTCTCAGAGATGAGAGCTTACGTTAGTAAATGGTGCACAGTTTAAGCAGGGATTCCACGCAAGGCCTTACCAAGCTTGATGGCACTTAGAAAGATGAGAGATTCTCCATTATTGCATGAATATAATGGCGGCCGCAACAGCCATCTGCTTCAGATGCTTTATGCATGATGGATTTGGTCTGGAAGCAATGGCAGTAGACCAGATAACACCAGGTCTTTAGAATGTGCTTCCAGAGAAGATAAGCACAACCTCGGACCGTATAACATTCCATAAGGAATTCAAGATGCTGATTTTTAGGGAACACTTTGGACCTGAAACTCAGCACATGCAAACCTAAGGACCCAACATGCTAAACCGCCGCATATATTCATCTATAACCTCATGATCGTTTTATTCACTGTTATCCGAGTTAAGAGTTCAATGTTATTTGTAAATTCAAAGTTACCACTGTTAATTGTAAACTGATTTGATTTTAAGAAAGCGATATCTAAAAGCAAATAAATTAAATAAATAAAATCTCACGGCCCCACCCTTATCTTTCTGTGATTATAAACTTGCGTATGCTTGGCATAAAAACGAGTTAATTTAACTCACTGGGTCAAAGTTCTTTTTTGGGTGAGGACGGGAAGGAAAAGAGGGTGGGGTGGCAATTTACTCTTGTTCCTTTGGTATCCATCGCCACCATTACCTACCTATACTGAACCTATGGTGCCATGAACTCTCATTCATGAGCCTATGACATTGCATTATCTTTTTAATTAACTTCACATTCATTTACATCCATGGTCTGATTGGATGCAGACTAATACACTGGGTTGACCCTTCAGATACTATCCCTAACCACTCTATTTCCCTGTTCAGCTACATTATTCTTAATTACTGCTGACTACAAGTTGACAGAGTCGTTGATTATACCATGTTACATAGCTTTATGTACATCCCAAGCTTTGTTATCTGCCTTGAACAGGTTTTTAACCATCAGGAAGGCTGACTATAAAACACAAATTAAATTTAATCACATATTTGCCCCCAAGTCATCTAGCCCAGCCTTGTGCAGATGGCTCTCAACCATGGGCCATAGACCGCACACCGTGAATCTAGCTACAAAGGGCAATCATTATGATATACATAAGACCCCCTTATTCAGAACCCTCTGGGCTGAGGGTAGAGGCAGGGGCGGCTCTATAATGAGGCAAAGTGAGGCAGTCGCCTCAGGCGGCAATGTTTTGGGGGCGGCAACAAATGCCCCCAAAACAGCTGCCTCACTCCGCCTTTAAAATAAAAAAAGGTGAAAAAGCTGCTGCCACTTGCCAGCGGCAGATTTAACCCCTGCTGCCGACCCCCTCACCCCCATGCAGAGCTGCGGGAAAGAACTGCCTTTCCTTTCTTTCCTGTGGCTCTGTTAAAGTTGAGCCCGACAGTGCCGCTGAGGATTAACAACAGCAATGCTCGGCGGCGCCGCCAGGCTCAACTTTAACAGAGCTGCGAGAAAGAAAGGAAAGGCAGTTTTTTCCCATGGCTCTGCAAAGCCAGGACTGCTGACTGCCAGGTGTTCAGGGCCTCCTGTGGGGGTGAGGGGGCAGCTAGGACCTGAAATGAGAAGACTGGGGGGGAACTAGCACTGGAAATGGTCAGATTGGGAGGGGGCTGGTACTAGAAGGGGAAATTGGGGGGGGCTGGCACTGGAAATGGGCAGATTGGGAGGTGGCTAGCACTGGAAATGGGCAGATTGGGGGGCTGGCACTGGAAATGGGAAGATTAGGAGGGGGCTAGCACTGGAAATGGGCAGATTGGGAGAGAGGCTGGCACTAGAAATGGGCAGATTGGGGGAGCTAGGACTGGTAATGGGCTGATTTTAGGGGGACTAGCACTGGTAATGGGTTGATTGGGGAAAGCTAGGACTTGGAATGGGCTGATCGAGTGGGGGCTGGGATTGGTAATGGGATGATTGGGGGGGGGGAACGGGCTGAGGAGGGACTAGCATTGGAAATTGCCGATCGGGGGGGGGGGGCTAGGACTGGTAATGACCTGATTAGGGGAGGCTAGGACTGATGGTGTGCTGATGGGAGGGGTTAGAACTGGTAATGGACTGATGGGAGCTAGCATTGGAAATGGGCTGATGGGGGGGCTAAGACTGGAAATAGGCAGATTGGGACTGGGAATGGGCTGATCGAGTAGGGGCTGGGACTGGTAATGTGCTGAGGGGGGACTAGCATTGGAAATGGGCTAATCAGGAGGGGGGGGGCTAGGATTGGTAATGACCTGATTAGGGGAGGATAGGTCCAATAATGGGTTGATGGGGTGGGGGTTAGAACTGGTAATGGACTGATGGGGGCTAGCACTGGAAATGGGCTGATGGCGGAGAGGGGAGGATAGAACTGCTGGCCCTGGAAGAAAACTGGGGGACTAGGGCTACAAATGGGCTGATGCGAGGGGATGGGAGAATGGAACTGGAAGGGAGTGGATGCTGAGAGGGGCTGCCATGGTATTTGGACTAGAAGTGCTGGACAATGGGGAAGGAGGGGGACTGGAAGGGAATGGACACCAGTGGCAGTCATGGGAATGCAAGTTGACATTGGAAAGTACTGAGAGGAGGACTGGAAAGGGGCTGATACTGGGATTGGAAATAGGCTGATGGAAAGAAGTGAAGAAAACAAAAGAAGACATAAGGAAAGAAGTGAAGAAAACAAAAGAAGACATAATGCACAAAACAGACCCACCCTCAGGCACACTCACAACGATCTTATGATATGGTCTCTTGCATTACGACCCAAACTTGCAATATAAATTGTAAATAGTTACAATAACCACTGTTGTTGATTGTATATAGTTAACCTTGTTACAGCCCCAAGTTACCAACCCTGTTACAATGTAAGCAAAAGAGCTTTGTTCTGATGCAAAATGTTGTTATTTGTAAACCGCACTGATACTAAATAGCGCGGTATATAAGAACTGTAAATAAATAAATAAATAAGAAATGGCAGATGGACCACAGACCACAGAAAGAGAGCTAAGAGAAGACAGGAAAGCAGAAGCCTCAGATCGGGACCAGCATGATCAGAGAATAAAATGGTCAGACAACAAAGGTAGAAAAAATAATTTTATTTCATTTTAGCGATTGGACTTTGTGTTATCTTTATATTTTACACTCTATGGGGGAACTGCATATCTTATTTATCTGATATTGCACTGCTTGAGGAGTCTGTCTTCTTGGGGTTTCAGTTTAAATTTTGTCTACGTATTTTTATTTTTACTTTAGATTGTGGTTATTTATTCTGTACTTGGTGAGGGTTGATGTTTGAGTGTGTGACTGAGGTCAGGTGTTCTGTTAACATGGAGTTTATACATAAAGATCTATGCTGTACTGCAGTAATTTGACATGTTCAGCTTTTCAAATAGGTGTATGGCTGTTCCAGGGCCCACTGTAGTATTTACAGTGACACTTTTTTTGGTGGGCTCCTTATGTGAGTTTTGGAAGTTGGTGCTGATATGGTATGGTAGATTTATTCTATAGATACTCAGTGACTTTGTTGTAGGGTTTTGTATTAGTTCACAATATGCCTTGTAGTGGAGAATGTTTGTTGTTAGTAAGATGATCAGAATCAGATTTTTTTTTAAAGATATTGAGTTCTGTGGGTGAATGTCCTGGTTCTGCTCTGCACCCACTGTTGAAGGGGGTTCTGTGGATGCAAAATATATGTTGAAAAAAGAAAAAACAATAACCATAACGCAGTTTATAACAACAAATTAAAAATGAGTTATAATTTAGTTTTATAAACTGTGCTGTGGTTCTCGCTCTCTTTTAGTTCCTTGGTGTTCAAACATCTTGCATTTCCTCCATATAATCTAATCAGCTTTTTGGTTTGGTTCACTCCCTTATTGGAGTTTTGAAAAAACCTGCCCCCTCTACAGGGGGGTGGGGGCGCTATCTCATCCTTTGCCTCAGGCAGCAGATTGCCTTGAGCCGCCCCTGGGTAGAGGAGTTATAAATGCTGCTTCTCGCTAATCTGAAGAGGTGAAGCCAAGCTTGGCAATCAAATCCATGTCTTCCACATGGCAGTATGTACTAGACTGAGGTTTTTCCTATTTAAAAAATCATAAAATGTTTAAAAAGCATTGAATTTGTGGCTTGTCACTCAAAATCTAGAGGAGTGGAGCTGACATAAGTATTTCCCCGAAGAAACTGACACACTGTGTAAGGTCAATTTCATGCTATTTGAACATTTGGCGAGGCAAAAACAAGCAGAGCAGTTAAGGGCAAAGCACCATTAAACAACATCAGTCAAAATTAGATATCAGAAAAATATAGTGTTTTCAAAAACTATTAAAGAAATCCAGCAAGAGTGGCTTAAGCACCTTATCTGCTGCACTCCGGCCATCCGAAACAGCTCCAAAGCAGTCCTAGGCCTGCAAAATCCATATCTCTGGGTGAGTGCCCAGCGTCCCTCTTTGCTGAAGTGCAGAAAGGGTCTGCATTTATCACGCGGTAATAGTCAATGATAAGGTTTATACCAGCAACACAGAGGTGAAACTGGCACATGATGTAAGAACATTTATAGTCTGCCATTCCAAAAAATTGCTTACAGTAGATAACGAAACATTTTGGGGCTCTTTCCTGTTTAATGTGGTAATTGCCACACATTAACAGCGCAGGCCTGTGCTAAATATTATCACAGCACATTAACTATTAGAGTGTGATAATTCGTGTACAGAAGTCATCACCATGCGTTAATCTTAAACATGGCAATTGCAAAAAATTCCATATTAGTTGTTGAAGGCATCCGCAGCATTTCTGGGAGGGCTGCTGTTCAGTTACCACAGAGAAGGATTGTTACTGCGCATTCACTTCACTGCAGGTAATATGCAATGTACCTCTTGAGTTGGCATTAACAGCTTTGCTATCGGCCAGGTTAAACGTTAATGCATGATAATGACCACTAGACTAACTGTGAAGCACAATTCTCGCTCATTTCCATGCTAGCTGTCTTAACACGGAAATTATCACACATTACGGCACATGTTTACCAAGCTGCAAAGCAGAAATCAACACACTGGAAGTGCAGCAGTTGTGTGCTAGCTGTTGAGGACATGAACAATATGGCCCTTGCAGATACCACACTGGTTTGGACCCTAACACATGTAGGCAGCAATTGGGCTTAACGCGGATGCACTTAACACCACTCCCACATTAACTGCAATGTGCAGTAATACCTATTCTCCTTCCCTGTCCTGCACATTTTCCTTCCCATCACACGCTAGATAGAGGCCCATTCTGAAGGTGCACGTCCGGGCCGTCTGGATGTCCAGAAATCTGGACGGCCCGGAGATGCACCCAATTCTGCTACCACGGGAGCTAGACACCCCCACGGGAGCAGAATCACAGCACAGTAATTAGACATCCGGGTGCTTCCCTGATTCTGGCACCCCAGACGTCCAGCCACTTGCCCGGCTAACTCAGCCAGGCTCCTTAATGGAGCCACAATCCCCAGCTGCCTGCAACAACTTTCTTTCCCCACAGCCTGACCCCCAATGCGGCCTTCCAAAGGCAGGGTTGGGCAGCCAGGAAGCTCCTCCACCCCCTCTCCCCACTGATCTGGTCCTGCGTCGCTGTCCCCCAGCATTCATGGGGACTTATTCCACCTCCAAGGAGGAATAACTCCCCTGTCAATGTTAGTGACCCCGGTGACCTCAGGATTGGCCCTGTACGTCCAGGGTCACATCCCCACCTACTGCCCACACTCGATTCTCCCTCGACCTGCCCCCGTCCAGAGCTCCCCTCACATCTCCTATGTATGTGTGGGGAGTTTTTGGCAGGGGATATGGCCCAAACGTCCATCCCCACTAAACATGGCTCGGAATGACCCCCATAGTGTGGAATTAACCACGTGCTGTCTGTTTAACACATGTGCTTTTAGCATGGCCCTGTGCACACTGATTAGGGTGCACTACACATAGCACATCTTAGTAAACGTGCTGCAGTGATAGTTAACCCAGGCCCATGCTGTTGGTATATGGAAATTCCTACATCAAACAGTCACCACACTTTAGTAAAGAGGCCCTAACAGATCTTGTTTTGTTATGCAGTGTAAGGCTTTTTCTGGAATGGCCGGCTATAAATGCTCTGACATAATCTGCTAATTTCATCTCTGTACTACTCGTATAAAAAATGGATTCCTTTTCATAGACTTCATCCATAGAATCAAAGAGTACAAACATAACATTATAAAAGCATTGACTGGATGCCTACATTTTGGTCATATGGTCCACTCTGCCCAATCAGAACAAAAGTTCTCATTTCCTATGGCTTCATCATTCAACTCAAAATGGACACCGTCAGGGTTGGTGCAATGAACTGAGAAATCTTTATAAACAAGGATTTTTTCTGTCACTTTAGTGATATGCCACATTTTCTTCTATTTAGTTCTTTCTTTGATTTGTTTTCAACTGTTTATTTGTGATATCTGCTATACATTTGAAGGTGTGAAAGTCCTGGCATTTCACAGTGTAGGTAAAGGAAAAAAGTACAAAACCAGCAACATCAGTGTGTGGAGAAAGAGCCTAAGAAAGTGTGCCACAAGGATAAAGAAATTGTTGCAGCTGTTTTGGGCATCACCAGCCTGATTAAAACGTATATCCAGGCTCATCTTGATATGTCGCCTGTGCATATTACACCTATGAATTCCAAAAGGAGGCTCTCCTCTGCAAAATGATTCTTTTAGATTATCTCATGGGCATGGAGAGGTTTTCTTGTTCTTACATCCAATTTTTCAAGGTCTTTCTGAGACCAGGCAACAGTTTCAAAGTTTACTCCTGGGGGAATTCTGCACAACTGTGCAATGCAGAATTCTCCACCTGCACAGAATTCTGTGCAGGCACCGGACAGCGAGCAACACAGCCATGATAATGTGATTGACCGGAGGTGCTTCACTCAAATGTCCCTGCCTTGGGGCTGGGCAATGACAGCAGCTGGTTTCTACCACTGCACTGATGGTAAAAGCATAATGCCCTGGAACCTAACCAATCTGTCCCTCAAGGCAGCTGCCTGTCTCGTACGTGCCTTCCAAGGGCCCTCTTGTGCAATAGTGAAAAAAAATGTGGAAAAGCTCCTAACATGGGGGCTTTAAAGCCTACTCCCTACTGGCTTACTTTATCATCTTTCCCAAGTAACTGTTAGGGATGTGAGACTTTCATGAACTAATTCAACAAACAGGGTCAGGCATCTCAAACTGTTCACTCTTCTTTTCTTTTCTAAAGATCAGGTCAGTTGCTGGCAAACCTGAAGGCAGATCTACAGAAATCAACCAAAATGCATTTGGGATTTCTGTGGCTCTGATTCACTCAAATACAATGAATAGAGGGAAAGGGGAATCAGATTTATTCTTCCCCAGAGACCTCAGGATTTTAAGGATTGACTCAAACCAACTCCAACTCCCTGTATCTGCCAGTGCCTCCTCGATAAGGATGAATAACGACCACTGCTAACTTTGCATTTCCTCTATGAAAACGATCATTCAGGTAAGTCAGCAAAATAGCGCGCCACACATTTCGTCTGAAAGAGGATTGGATGTACTGTGATCGCAACGATCAACCTTGCAAAAGCACTCAATATATTCACCACTACTCCGACAGCTGTTAAAATCCTGCACCTCTGAGAACAAGGATGCTGCCATAGAGCAGACTGCATGGACTTTACTTGGTACCCAGCATTTGCCTAAGATGAGGAACACCGAGGCTGAGCTGCATTACAGATCTTCAGTGAGGCTCTCCAATACGTAAAATGCTGCACGTTACCTCTGGAGACAAACTGTGCAGTACAATCAGAGAATGAAAGTCTCTTCCTCGCAGACAGAGGGGAAGAAAGGCTTGGAAAATCTGACCTCCAACACAGAAAAGTAATTCACAACAGGCAGTGTCTGGCCAAAGGCTGCCAGGACAGAGGAACATTTTATAGCGTCCTCCGCAACCAATGAAAAAAGGGATTACACCACTCAAAGACAAAGAAGTTACACATTTGTGATTTAAACTCTCATACTCTTATACATCTCTCTCTCCTTTACTTCCTCCTAACATACTCTAATTTCTTCCGTAACTCCAAATTATTCCCTGCACTGAGCAGTACAAAAGGGGATTATGAATATTCTGTACCACAGCATTCTTAGCAGATATTCTAAGATTTTGATCCCCGATGGGGTTTTCAGTTCTCCCACTGTTGGCACTGAAACACTAGAAAGAGCTAAATTAAAGCTCTAGTTTCTCATCTAAGAGAACAAAAATCCCAGCTTCTTGAGTCAAATCCATGAGCTACACATTTGGGGTTTGTTTGTACTTCAAGGCTTGTCTGTTATGTTGTGACTTTGATACTGCTCTGTGTATTATATGTGGTATTATTTGCCTTGGGTGTTTTATGGGAAGGAGTATATTATAAACAGACAAGCAACTGTCAGAAAAGGAAAATGCACATGAAGGAGAATACCTCATATACAAACTACAATTAGTTAATGGAAAACAAGATCATTTCAAGTACTAAGACATCCGGACAGGGACCGTCTAGATTTACATGGCAAGTATATGCATAAATGTCGATATTTTAGTTTTTACATGTGTAAATGACCACTTAGGTCCTACCTAAGTGGTCATTGCTACATTTACCTATTTTAAAATACCTACCAATGTAAAAGCATGTGTGTGTACATGGATGAAGTCATGACCGTGCCAAGCTAGAAATGCCCCCTCCACCCAACCATGTTTAGTAGCTCACTCTTTTTGACCTTTCTGGAAGACTGGTGATAATATCAGCGCCCCCTGTGCATGTGCTCTGTGTGCTTGCACCGCTCACACAGCCCTTGGTATGGCCCTGGCTGAAGTAACCAAGTAGGTGTGTAGATGATAGAATATCATAAATTTATTTAGCTCATGGTCTTTCCAGTAGCAGCCCAAGGCATGTCACAAACAATATTGAAGGTGCGGTCACACCATGGAATGATACAGAGGCATTATAATATCTATTGTTTTATTTTCCATTCCTATCCTTATGATACCTAGCATTCTATTTGCTCTCTTGGCTGCTGCTGCATACTGGATGGAGGGTTTCAATGCATTATCCATGATGACACCTAAATCTTTTTCCTGGGTGGTGGTTCCTAATGTGGAACCTTGTATCATGTAACCATAGTTTGGGTTGTTCTTTCCTAGGTGCATAGCTTTGAACTTGTCCACATTTAATTTAATCTGCTATTTGAACATCCAGTCATCCAATTTATCAAGGTCCTCTTGCAATTTTTCACAATCCAACGGGCCCAGCACAGATACCTGGGGTACTCCACTATTCACCTTTTCAATTGAAAAAATTGTCCACATAGAAAACAAAGAGTAGGTCTATCTTTTAACCAGTTCCTAATCCATAGTAGTATACTGCTTCCTATCCCCGGACTTTTTAATTTCCACTAGAATCTCTTATGAGGGACCTCGTCAACAGCTTTCTGAAAATCGAGATGCATTATATTCACCTTTATCTATCTGTTTCTTCACACCTTCAAAAACTAGAGCAGACTAGTGAGGCAGGACTATCCTTGGCTAAATCCATGTTGGCTTTGTCCCATTAAACCATGGATCCAATATTGAGTCAATACCAGACCTAAAAAAAACCCTAGTCCACAGAACTACCAATTCAAAAAATGTCAACTTTCTACTCTGCCTCTATCCATAGGTTTTGAAAATAAAGTTGTCTCAAACGACACAGAGGTCTTCATAACCATTACATCCAAAAAAGATATTGCAGACTTATTGCATATCATCTCAACATGAATTGCAGGATTTCATCCATTCAAAAACTCAAAGAACTTTTGCAAATCTTCTTTGTCCCCTTCCATAGAAGAAAAATATCATCAATGTATCAACGCCATACAAGGACATCTCCCATAAATGCTGAAGAGTAGACATATCACTCTTCAAATTTATACATATATAGATTAGCCAAAGAAGGGGCAAACGTTGCTCCCATCGCAGTACCTGAAATTTGCTGAAAAAATCGCTCTTTATACATGAAATAATTTTCCTTCAAAGCTATTGCTGCTAGTTGGATTAAAAAAACAGTTGGAACTGTTTGGGTGCGAGATCTACTAGTCCAAATTTCTTTTAACAGAACAAAAGCTTCATCTTGCAGTACTGAAGTTACATCTAGGATCGAGGATATCCATGTACAGTGCTCCGGAAAGCTTACAAAAGAGCTTTGAAAAACCATTGGAAATGGCTCTTGGACCCTTCGCAGTTTCCAGGTAATAAGGATTCCTCAGATTATCTTAGTGTGTGTTTCAATATTCTTTTCTGGCATCGAAAATAGCTGGAGCTATTAAGAAATGTTGGGCAGTATTATCTGTGCACCCTCTTTTTTCCTCGGATTGCATATAGTCGTGGTAGGAATCTGCGGGATGCTTTGTGTCTAGCTGTACCAAGGAGATCACAGCTAGGATTGGGTGGCCATACATCCTGTGGACATTGCCTTTTTTGCTCTATGATGATTAACACTGATATAATTTCCTTTACTGTAAGACCTGTACTTGAAATTTGCCACTGAGTGTACTTCACAGTATATGGTATATTTGATAAAGTGTTCCTCGCAGAAATCACTAGGCAATTACGGATGCGTCTGTTGGAACACAAGTATAGTTTTTCTAAACAGTGGGCGGAAATGTGACTGGTTGAACACTGTGTACAGTTTCAACATACTTTTGCCAAGTTGAGCTGTGTAGTTACTAACCATGTTCTAGCATTACTACTGAAGGGGGGGGGGGCGAGATCGAGGAAAGGTATTACTTCAATGAGACACTGTTGTAAGTTACTGAGGCCTTTTTCTCCCATTTAAATATTTGGTTTAAGTATATTTGGTGAGAGGGTTTGCTCGGGAGATGGAATTTTGTATTTTGTGGTGAGAGTGTGAGTAGGGTTCCCCTTAAAAAGTAGAAAGTTGGCATTTTTTGAGTTGGTTGCTCTGTGGACTAGGGTCTTTTTAGATCTAGTACTGTATTTCACCAGTGTGGGTGTTTTTGTGTTGGCATTTCTAATACTGAGTCAGCCATATTTCGGAAGGGCTATGCACCGATGAGACACATAGCCCTCCCTGCCGACCTCTAACTGGATATTCAATGCCGTGGCACTGAATATCCGGTGATCACCACAGACCCATGAAACCGCCAAGGCTAACCATGCAGCAGACATATTGGATGTTGCCTGGTTAGCGACCTGTACCTTAAAGATAGGCAAAGAAAGCCATTGCTAACCGGGCACCATGCAATATCGCTGATCGCTGATTGCAATATCGCTGATTGCTAACCGGGCACAATGCAATATTGCTGCTTCCGGTTAGCGACAGTTTCCACTTCTGCTCCATCCCGGAACTCCCCACAAATGCTCTGATGCTACCCGAATAGCAGTGGGGCCCGTAGGGGACTTAGTAGGGGATATTCAGCGGCACTAACCATGTACGTGTCATTGAAAATCCCCATCTGAGGTATTTCCATAGTTTGCTGGGCTGTAGACCATGTAAATGCCTTTCAAAGACCGGACCCCATATCTATATGCTCAGTAATTTTATTTTTTAGGGTGCTTTCTATCATTTTGCCTAGTACTGATGTCAGGCTCACCGGTCTATAGTTTCCTGGCTCACCCCTAGAACCCTTTTCAAAAATTGGTGTTACATATTATATTATAAAACAGATTTTAAAACAACCAAACCTCACAATATCCATATTTTTCATTGTTTAAGGCTTTGAAGGGTTCCTTTAACTCGTCAGTCCCTTCAAATCATAAGCAAAATGCCTGTCACAAACTTCACATTTTTCTAAAAAGTGCCATTGAAAAAATGTCTCTAAATACATTTCAGAAAAGTTTAACAGTGAAACGGACTTAGCTGATTTTTAAAGCGCAGAATACCTGGACGGGGCTGCAGATTTCCCTGACGTTTCTGAAATCAAGCGGGGACGTCTAAGTCCATTGCACCATCCCAGATATGCCTCTGCTATACCCCTGCCCACTTGGCCATCTCCACACCAGAGACATCTTTAAAAGCCATTTGTAAAATGCCTCCAGGGATGTCTCTGTGATTTGGACATCTGCATGCACGTTTTCAGGTGACCCAATGTCCTACATTTACACATTTTTGTATAAGAAAGAACATTTTGGGTGTTCTGGTGTCATAAGTGGCTTTATAATACAGACGCCTGTGAGACTTTGCTTTCTAGATGCTGATTTATCTCACAAGACTGATGATGGCCAGAAAGAAGGCTGGATTCGACGACCTCTGGGCTTTGTGCAGCCCAAAAGACAATGGAATAATGCAAAAAAACTTCTAAAGAAGAACCAGAGAGCGGTGCAAACTCACTTTTCCTCTTGTCTCTGCCTAACTTCTGTAATCGATTCAACCTGTTGGCCCTTCTTCAGCTCTAAATCCAAGAGATTAAATATATTTTATCAACAGGGATACCTGCAAACGCTTGATATTCATCCATGTTCTAGTCAGTCACGGTTTTTAATTTTACAGGTCTGGAGAAAGGATTAAATTCTGCTGAAGTCTGAAGGTTTGGTCTGTGATGTCACAGTTTTGACAGAATGAGATTTCCAGATTGTGGGATGTGCAGTTACAGGAGCCAGCTTTACTGAAATAAGTTTCTCAAAATCAGATTATTACTAAAGGGTTTTTTCAGTGCTTATGAAAAAGGAAGCAGTGTTGTGGTTTGCTGCTGAACATCTCCATGTGCTACCGCTACACGCAGGCAGGGGGAGGCGACACCCATCGCTAACCGGGTGGCAGAGATATTCAGCCACGGCACATTTAGCAATATGTGGTTCAGGAAACCCTGACATAACTTTTGCCACGTTAGCTAACTGGACAGTAGTTCAGTATCGCCGCTCCCTGGTTAGCCTTGTGGCAAAAATGAACACTCAATGCCGGCGCCAGATATAACCTCAGCATTGACTATCTGGATTTAAATTTCAGCGCCAGCAGCTAGCGCGTTCACAGCACTAGCTTCCGGTGCTGCATATCCCCCCCCCCCCCTTAGATTTTAGAAGCACATAATACCCTTACCTAAAAAAAAAAAGAGGTAGGAACAGTAGTTTTGACATAGGAAAATTTGGATGCGTAGTTTTCAGGATCCGGAAGTATGCATGTAAATGAAAAGTCTGTTCCTGGCAATAATATAATGTGGTGTTTCCATGCACCAATCTCTGTGGCTCATTTTCAGATTTTCAGAATATCTCCCAATTTTTTTATGTTTCTTTTTGTTTATTTATAGATTTGATTTTACTGTGCACATGAGTGTATGCATTTGAACTTTCTAATATGTGCAAATCCATTGTGCGCATGTTAATTCATAGGTTTATTTGCATACAATCCAGTTTGTGCACACTAAAAGTTTTAAGACATCTAAACAAACCAAATGCACACTTACAAACGCTTTATGACCACAAATGACCTTTAAAATTATGCTTTAGCTAACATGGACCCTGTGAGTATAAATGGCTAATATAGATCCCTAGATGCCTTTAAAAAATTATTTTCCCAAAGTTCAGATATTTATCATGCAGATATGGCACATCACAGAACTGGTTCGGAATACACAAATATGTGTGCACATGTGAATGTGTGTATGCGTGTGTGTCTTAACAAACACAATACAAGGTAATTTTATAAGGTGGTACACGCATGCAAGGTTGAATAAGGAGACATCCAGCACCATGGCAAACTGAAAACACAAGCCATCATTGCCCATCAGTGTTCATTGTCAACTTGTAAACTAAAGGGACATAAGTGTACCTTCTTCATACCCTTCAGATATTGGCCTGACAAAATGAGCACTTTTCAGAAGCCAGGAGCAGGTATAAAATCTCCTGAGGCTTGAGACATCCAGGACATTTTGGTATTTGCTAATTATTCTTTCTGCCCATAAAATCTGCAGCAGTGTGGCATGGTGGAGTAGCCTTGTGGCTAAAGCAGCAATCTGTGAACCAAGAAAAGTTCAAGCACAGCTTTATTTATGTCCTTGCTTGCTAAACTCGAGTAAATGCTTCACCAAAAACAGACCAAAGCACGTTACAGAATCTCCAACAATAAAACCCATCTCCCAACACTCCCCACCAAATACAATAAAATCAAACATGACCCCAATAAAATAAAAATCTAAAACCCATTCTCCTCCAACCCGTATAAAAACTAAACACCAAAAACTACCAGCTTATCCCACTACAGCAAACACTTCCCATCCTAAGCTTGCCAGCTGCCTCCAGCCCACAAAAACCCAACAACGAATAACCATGTAGGGAAAAGGCCATCTGCACCATGGTTCTCCCCGGAACTAAGGAAGTCCCTTATTCTCTTGAGGAAGCTTGAAAGAAAGTGGCGTAAATCACATAACCTGACAGATCAAACAACATACTTAACCCACCTGCGAGCCCACCGTGAAGCAATATGGGACACAAGAAAAACCTTCCATTCCGAACTCCTCAACCGATCCTTAAACAAACCACGGGAACTCTTCAATCTAGTAAAGACACTAACAACAGAACCTGCACCACCACAACATGAACCTATACACCCCCAAAGGTATGCCAACTTGTACATAGTTTCCCCCAGTTACTTCCAAGTTGATCTCCCTGTTTATTGTAAATACAACTCAAAGTTCCTTGTGTTGTATAGTTGATGTTAAATGTAAACCGCTCTGATCTAAAATAGAGCGGTATAGAAGAACTGTTAAATAAATAAATAAATAAATAACTTTATACAATCTAAAGCCATCAGAACAACAATTACATCCTCCCCAAGTCCCACCCAGCATTATACGCACCAGATTCCTCTCCTTCAGCTCTCATCGCCCTCAGCAAAATGCGTTGAAGATATTATCATCAAAATGAATACCACCACAGCACCTAACGACCCTTGCCCAGCACACTGGATAAGAGCTATGCGCTCTGATTTTAGCCCAATCATAGCAGAAATCATAAATATGTCCTTCTCAACAGGCATTTTCCCATCTGCCTTAAAGCAGACCTCCATAAGACCACTGCTAAAGAACAACCAACTAGACCCAACAAGAGAAGAATCATACCGTCCGATCTCTAGTATTCCTCTACTATCCAAAATAATTGAGAAAGTGACCTACAATCAGATACAACAACACATAGACACCTCCTCACCGCCTGACCCCAGTCAACATGGATTCAGGGAAGCCCACGGAGTTGAGACACTGCTGACCACCTTAACCAACATACTCATCAGTGGGATGGATGACATCAAAAAGGGCTTTGCACTAATTTTCCTCGACATCTCCGCAGCATTTGACTCCGTGGACCACGACAAACTACTAACCCGACTATATGACAAGGGAATCCACGGGTTAGCATGGGAATGGTGCAAATCATACTTGGAAAATCGCTGGCAACAAGTCAGGACGGTTGCAGGCACCTCAGAACCTTTCCAGCTAAAACAAGGAGTACCTCAGGGCTCCTCCCTATCAGCACTGCTATTTAATATATACATGCAGCCCCTATGCAATATCACTCGCTCCTTTGGCATATCCTCCCTAATCTATGCAGACGATGTGCTAATATTCACACCAATCAACGTCACGCTCCCATATTACACAGCACTAGTAGATTGCTTTAACGCTTTAGCAGACTGGCTCCTCACCCAGAATATGCGAATAAATTTAAAAAAAAACGAGGTCCTGATCGTCACGAAAAACAGAGAATTTTCACCCCCAGTTACTCTAAAAGTACGAGACGCAGACCTCCCAATCAAGTCCTCCATAAGATACCTTGGAGTAATACTGGACCATCGACTGGACTTCAAAGAACATGTCAACTGCACTGTAAAAAACATTTATTTCAAGATAAAGACCCTCCATCATCTGAAAAATATGCTCGAACCAGACAACTTCCGGACCATATTCCAAGCTATAGTCACACCCCACTTCGACTATGTTAACATAATACTCCATGGCCTCCCAAAAAACACCCTAAATACATTACAACTAGCCATGAATGCCGCTGCCCGTGTCCTGTACAGCGCCTCAAAAAGTGACCACATTACACCCATCCTAATGGAACTACACTGGCTCCCCATAAACTGCAGGATTGCGTATAAAGCCCTTCTCATGACCTTTAAAGCGATCAATACGATAGCCCCTTCAGCAATCTCAAACCTCCTCAATCACACTCCCAACATCAGATCCAGGAGATCAGTAGCTGCAAATACCCTAGCTACACCATCAGAAGCCACAAAATGCACACGCACAACCACAGACAGGGCTTTCGCACACTACGCACCCAGATGTTGGAACAACCTACCACCCACCATTAGAGCAATCACGGACCTCAAGCAATTCAGAAAAGCCATAAAGCACCACCTCTTCCTTCTACACTTCTCCCAATTCCAGTGCCCATCATCAACCCTCTAACACACTCCAAGCTCTCATAGTAAAATTGTAAATATCTTATTTACACAAGATGTTATTAAAAAACTCTATTCATTGTATATAGTTCCTTAACATATATGTACAAAGTTTCCCAAAGTTGAATCCCAGTTGAAATCTCCTGTTACATGTACACTCACAACAGTCTGTTGCTTGCTATGCGTATTCTTGTTCAATGTAAACCGCGCTGATGAAAAAGAGTGCGGTATAAAAGAACTATAAATAAATATGGGGTATGTTTACTAAGCCGCGATAGCTGCAAAAACCCCATGGTGTCTGCAGACGGCATTCTCAGAATTTCCCCTGCAGATACCATGGAGAAAACGCAGGCTTTGTGGGAGGACAGCTTTGCAGATGAAGCTTTCGCAAGCCATTGAGGTGTCGGAAGCTGTATCTGTGAAACCTGCAAAAAGAGCAGTTAGCTTGCCTTGCAAACACTCATGGTAGTGACTCCGATTTGGAACGCACAAAATCTGCCCCAATCATGCCCACTTTTACAGGTAACATGGGAAATGCAACTACCGTGCAGTAGCTGCATTTCTCATATGTTAGCTGTCTTTGTGGTGCAAGAATCCCGTGTTAGCGCCGCAAAGACAGCTAATGCGCTTTAGTAAACATACCCCTATGAGTGTGAGTGGCCTTCCATTGCTTCAGATACAACTTTCATTGGCAATTCCTTTTAGGAAGGGAAATACCTGATTATGACAAGCCCTTAACTCAGATCTGGAATAGCAAATAATAAAATTCATTTATTTGGGCAAGGATAAAATACAGATACAATATCTTTTATTCTCAACCTTTAAGACACTTTCAGCGTTATACTACATAGAACTTATGTCAAACCAAACATCTTGTGCCCTACCCTTCCCTCCACAATCTTCCTACCCCACCAAATTCAGAACTACTTCATTATATCAGTGACTACAAGTAATATAAATGTCAGCAATGTTCCCACAAAGATGCACAATATCGCAGTATATCACCCCTCCCCCTCCCCCCTGGCAGCAGCATGGGCAGAGGATTCATGAGGAAGTTGCATATCAGCTAGAATCTGAGGCCTACTTTATCTTGGATTCAGGACTGTATTTTCCTAGCACTGAATGTCCATGTGCCACCCTCTCTTCCTTTTCTATGATCTCTGAGGAGGAAACTGCACATCTTCTTTCCTCCTCCAAACTCACCACGTGCTCCTCTGATCCTGTTCCCACCTTTCTCCTAAACCCCATCTCCTCCACTATTGTCCCTTCCATCTCTCATATTCTCAACCTATCGCTCTCCACTGCAACTGTCCCTGCAGTCTTCAAGCATGCTGTAGTTACACCTCTCCTCAAGAAACCCTCACTTGATCCCACCTGTCCTTCTAATTATCGACCCATCTCCCTCCTCCCCTTCGTTTCTAAACTACTTGAACATGCGGTTCACCACTGTTGCCTTGACTTTCAGATCCTCCCATGCCCTCCTGGATCCTTTACAATCTGGCTTTCATCCTTTACATTCTACTGAAACAGCCCTTGCCAAAGTCTCCAGTGATTTGTTCCTGGCAAAATCCAAGGGCTTTACTCAGTTCTCATCCTTCTTGACATCTCTGCTACTTTTGACACTGTTGACAACAATCTTCTCCTTGATACCCTGTCCTTCCTTGGTTTTAAGGGCTCTGTGCTATCCTGGTTTTCTTTTTATCTTTCCCATCACTCTTGCAGTGTTTGTTCTGGTGGATCCTCCTCTGCTGCTATCTCGCTCTCAGTTGATGTACTCCAAGGATCTGTCTTGTGTCCACTCCTTTTCTCTCTATATACACTCATCTCTTCTCATGGCTTTCAGCACCATCTTTATGCTGATGACTCCCAGATCTACCTCTCTACACCTGAAATCTCTCCGTCAATCCAGGCCCAGATCTCTGCTTGCCTTTTCTGACATTGCTGCTTGGATGTCTCACCGTCACTTGAAATTGAACATGGCCAAAACCGAGCTTCTTATTTTTCACCCTAAAACCTCCTCTCCTCTTCCTCCTTTCTCAGTCTCTGTGGATAATTCTCTTCTCCTCCCTGTTTCCTCAGCTCGCAACCTTTGAGTCGTCTTTGACTCCTCTCTCTCCTTTTCCACACACATCCATCTGATAGCTAAGACTTGTTGTTTCTTTCTCAATGACATCAATAAAATCTGCCCATTCCTTTCTGAGCACACTAAGACATTTATCCATTCCTTAATCACCTCCCATCTTGACTATTGTAACCTACTCCTTGCTGGTCTCCCGCGGAATCATCTCTCTCCCCTTCAGTCTGTTCAACACACTGTTGCACGGCTTATCTTCCGCCAGCATCATCATGCTCATAGTACCCCTCTTCTCAAGTCTCTTCATTAGCTTCCTATCCATTTCCACATCCAGTTCAAACTTCTCCTGCAGACCTATAAGTGCCTTCACTCTGCAGCTCCTCACTACCTTTCATCTCTTATCTCTCCATACACCCCTCTTCGGGAACCCCGCTCTTCTAGCAAATCATTTCTATATGTGCCTTTCTCTTCTACTGCTAACTCCAGACTTTGCTCCTTTCACCTTGCTGCTCCTTATGCCTGGAACAAACTATCTGAGTCTGTACGTCAGGCGCCTTCTCTGACCCTTTTCAAATCCAGGCTGAAAACTCACCTCTTCGCTGCCGCTTTCGGATCTTGACTCACTTGATCTCCTTTGTGTTTCCTACCATTCCCCTTAAATGTATCCCAAGTCTACAGCTGCTGTGTTATCTGTCTTGACTAGATTGTAAGCTCTGATGAGCAGGGACTGTCTCTTACATGTCTGCGCAGCGCTGCGTACATCTTGTAGTACAAATGCCCAGTAGTAGTAGTAGTAGTAGTAGTAATAGTATGGCATGTGGTGGGAAGAGGTTTTCTTTAAAACATAGGCCAGACTGCAGTTCAGGGAAAATAAAGTTAGCCTACTTCCGTTCAAGCTTATTCATTCTCCAGAAGCTGGTTCTCCCAGCCCCTCCTCCAGCCCCAGTTAAAGTTCCTGTCTCAGAAGTCCTTTGCACAACTTGCCTTGGAAAGCCTTCTCACTCCATGGGTCCATCTCCCTCCTGCAGCCTGAAGGGTTGTTAACCTCTCCCTGTGGGCCACACCCTCCCAGACCTGAAATCTGGGCTGCAGACTCTTTTAAAGGGACTCTTGGTACTCCCGTTGGACAGGAACAGATAACCTTCTATAGACCTTGGCAGTAAAGTGGCGATAGGCTGCATTTTGAAATAATGGCAGTGAAGTCATTGAGCTCAGAGAGTCCCTTTCAGATGACGTGGCCTACAGCCTCATACAGAGCTCTTCAGGGCTTAGTTGGGAAGCAGCTGGCAGCGGAGAACGCCCCCACAGTATGCAAGCTTTGGAGCAGCCAACTCAAGGTTCACACGCACGCACACACACACACACTCCATCTTGCACAGACCGACCATTAATTCTTATTAATTAGAAAACACTGAAGCTTTGCTCTCTCCCGAGGGGATGAGGTTCTTGATAAAAATAATGCATTTTCCCACAATCACTGCTACGTTCTAATTGTATTACTGGTAGTCTGGAAAGAACTTTAACATAAATAGTGGTTCCAGCAGATTTGGAGGCGCTCAAACATCACAGCAAAGATTTGAGTTCATTTCACAGCCTGTGCACTAGTTGCACATTGTCAGGCGTAAAGCAGGGGTCAAACTAGTTGCTAAGTCATCGCATATCATGTATTAAACTCACCATTTCATGACTTATTAGCTAAAGGATCCTGTAATATGTTTAGACAAAAAGTTAAGGGGGGCATACTTTTCTACAATGTTGCCGCTTTAAATTGCACCTAGACATTCAATGCCAAGGTGATGTCCGGCACGGGCATTGAATATATGATGTGCCTGGTTAGCATTTTAGCTAATCGGGTAGCGGTGATTTTCAGCCACTGTCCGGTTAGCTAAACTGACTAAAGTTAACACAGCCTTTATTTTGCTAACTTTAGGAGGGGGGGGGGGAGTAGGGTTTACTGGTTAGTGACTGAATACCCTTGCTAGCCAGCTAATCTAACTTACCACCCCCAGAATGCCCCAATGCTAACTGGCTAGCATTGGGGCATTTAAACTCAGTAGACAGGGCTATGGTTTAATGCCGCTGATAATCTCGCTGACCTCATATAAGCAGTAAGCAGTTAACTAGTTAAATTGCTTGGAAAATGACACCCCTACAATTTTATGCTGCACTCAAATATTTATAAGAAGGGTAAGTGGGAGAGGGGGGAAGGAAGGAGAAAGAGATTTTTTGGGCTGTACGGATCATAACCACAGGGGTCAGGATGTGATCTTTGGTTAACACAAATCTGCACACTGTACACCCTCCACTCATTGATGAACCCCACGCCCATAACTATGTAGATGCAATCAGTTTTCATTCTTACTCAATGATATAGAATCATAACATGTTTTCTATCATGTCATTCTGTAATCTAAGCTATTCTATGTCATAATAAACCCTAAAATTAAGAGCAGATGACCTTGATTTTCCAGCCGTTTGTAGTTCTTGGCATGAAAACTGCCAGTGTCGGCCTGCCAAAGTGCTCCCTGCTGCTGGAAGTGTAGCGAGGCCGTCAAAGGCAAAGGAGACTTACATGGACCAGCATCCGTTCCCCCTACCCTGAAACCCACTCCCCCACATCCTCGTTCTCATCTCAGCCCTGAGACAAAGGCACCCAAGATTAACACTAAGATATCTTCAGAGAAAAATCAAATTATACGGCCACATCATTTCAAAAAGCTGCCACTGCTTCCCCCCAGCAGCCGTCGAGCAAGGTTTTAATTTTTGAAAAGAAAACTAAGACATTAAAATTCTAATCTTCCTCAAAAGGAACAAAGAGTCACAGAGCTGAACAGTAGCAAAGCTTTTGTGAATAGGCTGAAAGAAAGTCCCAATACTTTATGCCAGCATAATTGCTCAGCTCCAGCAGAATTATGCATGAAACACAAGCTGGGAGAGTTGGCATCACCATTTCACGATTCTGACAAATTCTAAAAACAAAGGTCCAGAATTATTCCCTTTCTTTTTTGACCCAGTAGGTTCCACTCGCTCCTTTGAGTTTCCATTTCAATTAGCACCCATTTCCATTGATCTATAGCACCATGCACCTTCATTTGTGACTATCTAGGTTTCCACGCTTTAGTTTCTTCTCACTCACCTTAGCCCACACATCGCAATGGCAGTTCTTGGCCAGAGACCACAAACTGTGGCTCCCTCAGGGAGACAGTGAACATGATCCCGCCTCTGGCCAGTAGGTATCACCATTGTGTGATCAACATTCCCACCTAGCTGCACGGAGGTCCTCCAGCCGTGTTGCTACCAATAGGGGGAAGTACTCTGATATTGGGTAGTTTGTACAGATGAGGAAATAGTGATTTCAGGAGCCATTATTTACATATATAGATGTCCCAGGATGTACCGATTTCAAGGGGGTGTAGTATATAGGGGACTACAAGCAGCTTTTGCATCTGTCCCAAGGAACATGCAAGTACCATCAGAGATTTAGGTGGCAATTCTGTCAACCTCTGTGCAAATTTTAATTAAAATGAGTTATTTCCGTCAGCTCCTTAATTGGCTACTCTTGTACATATAGCTTGGTGAAATCTGGCGCTTAGTGTAGTCACTGGCAAATACTCATGTGTAGATATCAACGCCTATGGGTGTAAAGACCTCTGCATTTACAGAGCCTTTTGTAAAATACTTGGGGAAATAAGAACTTCCTATGTCCCATTTCCCACGTTGAACAGAACCTTTATGTGAAGAGGTCTCTGATCTGCTTTTATCTAAATCTAAAGTTTACAGTTTCTTCTTGCAGTACATTCCATTGGGAGATTAGGACACAGAAGTGCTACAATAGTGGAAGCTTTGATGATGGTATTTACTGCCCACAAGGTTCAAACTTTCAATTAGCTTTATGCATCCTAAGATTTACTGCAATATTCTGTACCAATGGGTGCAGCACTTATTAACTATTAGACCATGCATTTCCCACATAGTCCTCACCAAGCTGGTTTCTGGGTAGCCACAATAAATATGCATAAGATAGATTTGCACACATTTGGAGATGCAGCACATATAATCTGCCCCATGCATATTTATAATGGGAAGCCTGAAAACCAATAGGGAGGTCAGCAGCAGGTAAAAATTACTGCTTCAGACGTGGTCTAAGTCATGAATCTATGGAGGAAAAAGCCAAGAAGATCATTCTGACTAACTCCGTTAAGTGGTTAGCCACAGTCATCACTAAAATATGTCCATACAAAAGTCAATGGCTTCTTTATACTGTACATAACATGTAGATGACTGACTTATTAAACATAACCTTGGACTGTGTCTTTAAAAAACATTTTAGAAGAAATGTATTCAATTTGGATAGAAAACTTGGGACGTCCTGTAGGTTTAAGATGGCAATGATTTAAAAACCTTTTCTAATATCCCAAATAAAGATCATGGTATGTAAGAGTTATTGCACTTGGGTAGGAAGGGGGAGACGGTTAAATTCACAGAGATAGAACCAAAAAAGGAGTGTTTCCTTGGATCAGGCCAGATAGGGGGAAGTGAGATGGGAAGGGAGGAAAGTGCGTGTTGAGTTTGCCTTCAAGTAGGGGAGGGGGGCAAACATCTAGAAAAGGGAAGATTGGGGGAGGTTGGGATGAGCATGCTGGGGTGTATTCGAGCAGGGAAGGGGCAAATTACACAAAATAAGTTTGCTTGGAGTGGGTGAGGCACAACAAGAGTGCCGAGTTCCTTTATATTCCGACTGGTGTTGGAGGGCTGAAGGTGAGGAAGGAAAGGTTTGAGACAGAGAGATTAGCGAGTGCTTCTATATTAGAAGACAAGAAGTGCTTTCCCCAGGAGAATACCAAGAAGGAGAGCAGGATATCCCACACGGTTTCATAACACACAGACTCTGCTCCTACCTTTCAAAGGCACCCGCCTCAATCTACTCCACTCGGATCAGGAGAATTCCGCAGAAGATTCTCTGATACTAAAGAAAAAAACTAAACTTTTCATGCTAACTTTTGTGCATTTGTGCTACAAACGTGTCACAGAAACTCACCCGCAGCCACTCTCTTTTAAACTGAGGCATGTGGAGGGTAGTTTTATAACAGGGTGCCCTGTTTAAAAAGGCAAGTAGGTGACTACTTAGGTGCTATTTTATAAAAGCACCTAGATGAAAGAAGTGAAAGTTGCACCTTCAATGCAGGCGTGGACATTTAAACCTGCTCAGGGACAAGTATAAAGGTTTCATGCATAAAGTCTGCGAGTACGAGTGTTGTTTAAAGTATTTTGTAATTAATACGTGTACTTGAGAACTCCACCCAGTTTTCTGCATCAGCCCCAAAGTATGGGGGTTATTTTAGAAGCCCTACTTGTGTTTTACACAAGTACAGTGCAATTGAAAAGTCCCTCCTTGGTGAGCGCCAAACCAAGAGGCAAACCAACCCATACAGAAGACAGCAACAACCTCAACTGCCCTGCCAACATCCAGCCAGGACCCACAAGGGCCCCACCTTTCCTTTCTCATCCTCCCTGTATCAGCACGACCCGCCAGGGAAACCCAACCCACATGATGTCTCTCTGAATGCGTGAAAACAGGACAGTGCAAAACCAACTGTGTCTAAATGCCCCCAGCTCCAGAGTTCATCCCGCTGCAGCGGTTACCGACCAAGCGCTGCTCCCCTGAGCACCTCAGGCATCACCAATCAGCTGGTTCCCCTGCTCCTCTCTGGCCAGTCAAACAAAGTCACCATAAGTCCCCAGGACAAAGCAGCAAACCGTCCCACCAAAACCGTAGCAGCTCAGCTGTGACTGTGTGGTTGAGCTGCTCCGGTTCTGGCAGGAAGGTACACCGCCCCATCTCGGAGACCAGCATGCAAATAGATTGACTATGTGTGCTACGGGGCCAATTTTTTTCAAATACATTAGGCACTAAAAGTTGAGCATTGCCCATTAGGTAGCAGGTTCTCTGTTTTAATAGAAACCCCAAGAGCACAATTGTTTGTACAAATATATCTTCTTCTCTGTTGCATTCTATAGGTTGCAAATTGACAATAATATGAGCAAAATTCAGCAACAGGAATCTAGAACTTTCACAGATATATATGAGCTGGATTCAAAGTTCATGAAAAAATGTACCCATTCCCTTTTGAATTTATTACACATCAGTTATATGAACAGGTAAAACAAGAAACTTTAACCAAGTTCTATGTTGCATAGAGCCGTGAATGCTAGGAAGGGTGTATACCTGGCCACGCCTGGATCCTATGACTAAGTGAAAACCACACTGTAGTACAAGGAGATCATTAAATCGCTGCTAGAACACCCAGGGGATACAAGCAAACTTCAAAGAACAGACTCTCTGCAAGCTAGGCACGCAATAGAAAGGGGACTTGATCCTTCCCTGCAGTGAGATGTCACACTGTGGCTGAGTCAGCTTTCCAAAAGGATGAAACTGAAATAGCTCGCTTTCCAGTCTTAGCAAAAGTATAGGAAGGGTTGGTGTTCTCCGGTACAGCAATCTTGTGGTTAGCAGTTAACATTCTATTATGCCTTTTAAGCAACCACAAAGTTACTTCCCTACACTTCAGATGCTCAAAGGCAGTATCCTGCACTATCTGAAGACTGATCGGAGATAAGAAACGAAATCTATGCAGAACAGACACATCATTCCCTGCAGTGTAAGAAACGAAATCTATGCAGAACAGACACATCATTCACCTCTAGCCATCAGAGAGGGACTCAGGGGACAATGCAGGGAATGGTTTATGGTTCATTAAAAACTTACTATACCGCCCTTCAATCCAATAAAACGCCAATAAAATCTGAGAAAAAGAATAGTCACATTTACACCAAAGGAAGGAAGGAAGGGAGGGAGGTTAAGGTGGGTTTGTGGAAGGGGTACAACAATAGGAGAGAAATCAGGCATCTGTATCACTGAGGGGCTGACGCAGTGCAGTGCCTTGCTGAAGATATCGCCGCGCTAGTTTTATTTCTGATGCAGAAAAAAACTTTGTGTGGGTAAATGTTGAACAAAATCAGTGCACTAAAGGACATAGGAGTGGACATGCAAATTGCATGCAGAACGGACAAATACAAAATTGCTCCCAGTGTAAAAAGCTACACTGAAACATAGCACTGGTTTTACTCATCCCTTAACGCTGAATCTTTCAGAGCTGGGCTAAAAATGCAGCTGGGAGCAAAAGAGTCATCTGAGGTGAAGGATCACACGTCACCTCAGATGACCCAAAATCCCTAGTGGCCCAAATAGGCCCCAGCCAGCCCAATCTTTCCCCCAGCCATTCCCACTGCAGTATCACAACTCCCCGATCCCCTCTCCCCTAAGTTCTTAACCCCAAAAATACCCTGCTGCAGTGTGCGTTTTTTCTCACAACACACACTTTTTAACACAATGATAATTTGCATGTCATTAGCTTACTGCATCAGGAGTAAAAATATTTTTTAGCGTATGCATCAGAATGCTGTGTGTCTGAGCTTGGCGCAGTATTGTAACGCGTAAGCTCTGATGAGCAGGGACTGTGTCTTACATCTATAAGTGAAGTGCTGCGTATGCCTTACAGCTCTTTACAAATGATTAGATTAGTAGCAATAGCAATAATAGTAGTGCCCAGCTTTCTGCATCGACCTGTTAAGAAGCTTTTTATCCCAGAACTCTCAGTGACATCAAGAAAAGCAAAGTAACCTTGGTCAGACATTTATTTCTATACAATCGCTCCTCCATAAATCAGAGTGAGCTTTTACTGTGCTAAGAGAGCGGAGAACAATGGCCTTTAAAGAAGAAAGCTTATTCAGTGTACATGGCAAATGAATTCTGAATGTAATCCAAACTTTCCTTGTGACTAGAAAAATTTAGGCTGAGCAATTTCTCAGGAGTCTCCACTGCAATCTGCCTTCAGCGCGGAATGGAAATACCATGGATCTCACTCAGAACAGGCCTTTTCCCTGTTCTGTGCACATGGGAAAAATGTTCTGATTTCAAATGTCCGAGACTGCCTGACAGATAGCCCATGGTTTTACAGCTTCGGTAATGGAAAATATTTAACTTTCCTAAAAAATGCAGAATGGAAACAGGAAGCAGCTAACCCCGTTCCACAAAGAACCTCTCAACAGGAAGGAAAGATTTTGATTTGTTGATCGGGGTGGTCTGTGGGCAGACCTGGGGCCCTGACAGCCGCTGTGTGGTTAGCAGCAAAATTCAGCCACTATCAGAAGAACTAAACCAGCTAAAGTGAAGCCAGTTGTTGCTAGCGGTTAGCTAACTGGAGAGTAATACCGCTATCCGGAAAGCCCGGATAGTCAGTGACGGAAACTGGATATTTTCCACCACCGAATATCCGGTTTTAAATAAAATGGCAGCGGCTGTGTTTCACCCCCTATGTCTTTATAGCATAGTTTTTCCTTTTTACATTGTAGTGCCACACATAATGCGTACAGAGCTGCATTCTATAAAAAGTGGTATATGCCCTCCGTGTACCTGAATTCCAATAGTTTTCTGGCAGTTGCTTCCACAGTAACATAGCCTGCAACAATTCAAGCTCGTCACGCCCTTAAAAGCAGAAAAGATCTGAAAGCTTTAGATGAGAAATCTTCTTGCTCAGTGTAAACTTTGTGTATAATGCATATTCACAGCTAAAACCAATCATCCTGACTGGATGTCACGTCCCATTTTACAAAAGATCACTTCTGAATCCCTGCCAGAGCAGAGGCTGGATTAAGCAGGCAGCCTTCAGCTAACCAAAGCAGCACAAAATGGGTTTGGTTGAAATGCTCAGGTGAGTTTATGAGCTTATGACAAGACAGAGTGTTATTAATCCCTGCAAGAAGAGAATATCCTGTAGAGAAAGCAGCACCCCAGCTCCGGCAGTGGGATTGAAATCAGATGAGTCTTTTTCAAAAAAGAAAACATGAAAAAATTAATCATTTGGTTATTTTCTCTCTTCACAAGCCGAGCAACTAGTGCAAGAGACCAACAAAGAACACTTCAACCTAGCCGAGTTTCTGAGTCAAATCAGTAGGGGGCACTCATTCAGAGAACACCACCACCCTCTAGCTGGGCAGAAGCACTTTATCTGATGGGCAAAGCGGGCAGTTGCCCAGGACCCACTGCAGTTCACGAAAAACGCCCTGACGCTTTGATGCTCATATTGACTGAAAACATCGGGCCTGATATTCAAAGGCATTTACATGGTTTGCAAGACTTTATAAATGCCACTAAGCGGGAAATTCAGTATGGTCAGTGCCACTGAATAGCTGCGGGTGCTAACCAGTTAGCATCGAGGCACGTCAGTGCTAACTAGGAAGAAGTGATATTGAGCTACTGCCTTGTCAGCGACATATGACGAAAGTTAGGCGCAGGAAAAACTGGCCAAACTTTCACCACAGAAGCTAACCGGCCAACCGGGTTTAATGTTCAGTGACGATGGCTACGAGTATTAGGCCCACTGATGGCACTGATGCGTTTGCAAGACTGAAAGCCAGAGTAAAGCTGTGAGCACGACCATAGAAAATAAAATATGATGTGCAGGTTATTAAAACATTTTTAACCATGGTTAAATAAAAAGGACTCAACTGGGGCTGCAGAAGCACTTTAACTACCAAGTGTCCTGACCCCTGGGATTATCACTCTTCAGACTGGGTCAGATCCATTTCCTTTGTGAGGCTGAGTAATGGGGCTCTAGGGCTCATAGTTCTGTTATAGAGAAGCTTCAGCAGAAGAAAGGAGAGGGGCGTTTTCTTAATTCGTACCTGTACTGAAGCAGGCTGAAGGCATCAGGGGTTATTTCGCTGAGAGAGGAGAAGTGACCTTTGACAGTAGTTATCAAATAAAAGGGTTAGAAAAGAAAATAGCCAACCGTTAGCCACACAGGAATGAATTTGCTTGCCCCTTAGAAATTCAAAGCTGTTCCTAAAAGCTACGCAGCTCCAAAAGGGGAGGAGGGGGATTACATAGTAACATAGTAAATGACGGCAGATAAAGACCAGTATGGTCCATCTAGTCTGCCCAGCACGATGGCAAGAGTAGTTGCACCTGCCGCTCCGTGCAGACCACCCCTCCCCACGTCTTTGTTTAGGGGTGAACCCACCGCTCCATGTAGGACACCCCTATTTGTTGAGAATTTAGATGGTTCCGTTTATTTTGATTTTATCCTGTTGCTGTAAAGGGATCCACTGTGTCTGTCCCATGCCATTTTGAATTCCGTCACCGTGTTTGCCCCCACCACTTCCATCGGGAGGGAATTCCAAGCATCCACCACCCTTTCAGTAAAAAAGTATTTCCTGACATTGCCTTTCAATTTACCACCTTGCAGCTTCCTGTTATGCCCTCTAGTTTTACAGCTTCCCCTTCTTTGGTAGAGATTTGTTTGTTCATTATTTCCCTTTAAGTATTTAAAGGTCTGAATCATATCTCCCCTGTCCCTCCTCTCCTCCAAAGTGTACATGTTTAGGTCTTCTAGTCTCTTCTCAAAAGGCTTCTGACGCAGGCTCCAAATCATTTTGGTTGCCTTCCTCTGAACAGTTTCCAGTCTTATTACATCCTTTGCAAGATATGGTCTCCAAAACTGAACACAGTATTCCAAGTGAAGCCTCACCAGAGACTTGTACAATGGCATAAGTACCTCTTCCTTTCTGCTGGTAATCCCTCTTTGTATGCAGTCCAACATCCTCCTGGCTTTTGCCACCGCCTTGTCGCACTGTTTTGCCACCTTGAGATCTTCAGAAATAATCACACCAAGGTCTTTCTCCTGATCCGTGCACACCAGCCTCTCGCCCCCTAACGCGTACATTTCCCTTGGATTTCTGCTACCCAAGTGCATGACACTGTACTTCTTTGCATTAAATTGTAATTGCCAAGCATTAGACCATTCTTCCAGCTTTTGTAGATCTTTCCTCATGTTAACCACTCCCTCGGGGGGAGTCCACTCTGTTGCAAATTTTTGTGTCATCTGCAAAAAGACAGACTTTTCTGGATTTTTATTGATTGATTGATGATATTTTTACCCACCCCTTTTTTCCTGTTCCTTTGGGCTTTCGGCTCAGTTAGAACCAGTCTCTGTTAGACGATGGTGTTATGAGCCTTAGTTTCCAGTTATCTGACCTCTCTCGCTCCCTAACCTTACCAAGACCAGCTATTGCACTGATGGTCCTTGGATGGTAGCCATAGACAGCAGCTCACTCTGGAGTAAAAAATGCTTTCAGCCTAGTGTTAGCCAGTGAGGAGGTAATTAATAAAGTCATTCATGTGCATATGTGGTCGTAAATGACCTCATAAAACACCGACCGCCATAAAGTACGCGCTATGACATAAAGGTGAGTACTTTGCCGGAAGGCATAGCTAGAGGTATGGACAGACTTCTCAATCACATGCACGGCTTATAAAATGCTCTAATCTATGGGTGTACATCTGTAAAATATGTGTGATCATATACGCCTATTGCAAGCAGATGCAAGTGATTGTGTCTGCATTCAAGGTGCGCTCTCTGTCAAGTATTTTTTATTTATTTAAATGGATTTGTATCCCACCTTTTCCTAAAATCAAAGCGGTTTTCACTTCAAATGATTCAAGTTTGTAAAAGGGTGGGGGTGTTAGAATGCAGTGGTTGGATAGAAGTGATTGTGTGGGTGTAATACATGTGTAGATTAATTAATAGATGCAATATATACAGCTTGAGCTATCTACAATGTGCTGTATACAGTTGGGAGGAGGGGTAGGCTGGGGGAGGAGGGAGGAGGAGTGAGGGGCACTTGCAGGGCAGAGAGGAGTGGTGTAAGGAGCAGTGGGTGGCTTAGGTCTCTGGACAGGTTACGTGATTTTATAAAGATGAGTGGGCATTTACTTGCCTTTAAAACATAGCGCCTACATAGCTTACCCATGGTGCCCTGTTGTAAAATTACTCTTTAAGTGTCACTGTTGAGCAGTGACTGGAATACCCTCATCTACAGGGCTATGAACTGGGGAGGGGGGCTGAACAGCCCAAATAAACATGTGGCTCGGATAATTTAGGTAGCATGTAGCTTGCCTGGTGAGAAGAGGGTGAACTAGGTCACCTCTTGAGTGCCCCTCCAGCCCTCTCTCTCTCTCTCTCTTGTTCTGTGATTCTATATTCCCGACGTGCTTCCCGTAGGCCGTAGGCTGACTATATTCTCTGCTTTTTGTGGTGATGTGTTTTAGTCTCTGCTACCAGCTACTCTCCAGTTAAAAACCTCTCTCCATACCTTGGCAAACACTTTAGCATTCCTTTAGAGAACACAATATGGTCTAATCTCATACAAGAATACAAATCTCATGAGATTTAGCTGAGAAAGCAGCAAGTGATCTCAATATGCAATTCAAAGCCACCACTACTGTACTCTTGAATTTAGATGCAGTGAATTCACAGCCAGTATACTAAGCCTAAGTTCACTGTGCCGCTTATCTGTCGGCCTGGACAGTCTTATGTAAACAGGAAATCCTGAAGGCCCTCGTTACAATACTGTAACCACAGCCACTGCATGCCTGTCTTAAATTATAATGATGTAATATTATGTCATGGAATGGGAAACACAAATCATCAGTCTTGGAAGAAAATTACCCTCTGACTGATACAAGTTTTATGTTCCTTCCTACAGTTAAACTCACCATCAAGAGGAAATAAGGAAATGGCATGAAAGCGAAGTGTTAGACCCGAGAATCTGTCCTTGAGGGGAAAGGTTATCATGAGCAATGGAACCACTCTCCAGCTGAAGACAAGGTGAATATTGAGCCCAACAACTTCTAACTATAGTTATAGGAGGGTACTAGAAGGGAACATTAGTCTTCAATTTATTGACAAGAAACAGGCAGACGAACTGAGGCAACACAAGGCGAGTGGAGTCAAGAGGTACACGTCCCCCAGTAAAGACACAAAGTATTAACAATGGGCAAAGCATTTGGGCTCTTAACACAGATTGGTTCTGTCAATGGGGTGGGAAGGGGAGAAGAGGAAAAAGGGGCTAGACTGGTTCCCAACTCCAGTCCTGGAGGGCCAAACACCATTCAGGTTTTCAGGCTGTCCCTAAGAAATAAAACCAAAAAGCGGGTACAAGAGACTGGCGAATATCGGATTCAGGTTTTGAAACCCCTTTTATTAGCCCCTACGCATTTCGGCTCATAAGCCTTCTTCAGGGTGTTTTTTTGAGGGAGCAAATCTCAAAGAGAAAAAAATAAAACAATGAGTATTAACCATAATAAATATAAAAACATAAAAAATGTTAAAAAACACAAAATGGTCATAAACAATAAATACATGTAAAAATTATATAATAACAATATGTCTAGAGAAGCAAAAGACAGCTCACATACATTTTCGAGTAATAGTGCAATTAGACATAAATAATGGAATAATAATACAATAAGGCATAAAAAATAAAAAAAATAAGTAAACTAATATATATGGACGTATAAGTTTGGTAAAATACCATTTAAATGTAAAATTATTGTATTATGTTATAAAACTTTAATAAATAACACAGATACATGTAAACCAAAGCTGAGACTAAATATGAGAATGAAAATAGGGATGAGGAGGACATGGACAGGAAATAATATAAAAAGCATATGACAATACCTTTAAAATCTTGTCAATTCACAAAGACAATGGCCACTAGAAATTGATAAATGCATAATGTAATAAATAATGAATATAAAAAAATAAATACACAAACATGTTTCTTAAGTGTCTTGAAGGACTAGAAAAAGGGACTGCTACTTCTGGAGAGAGATCTGCAATTGTGAGTATATACTTCTGGGAATTTTCTGAAAGGACTTCTTTGTATTAAAGCTAATTAATCTGTGAACCCAGTGTTTTTTGTTAAATCAGTCAGGGCCTAGTAGCAGCAGTTTCTATCCAAGCAAGGACTGTTAATTACCCAGGAAGTTGGTCACAGCTTACCTCAGCAGCACAGAACAGGGTACTGTGTAGCAGCCCTCTTTTAATAAGTGTTATTTCCCTCCCTCCCTCCCCAACACCCACCCACCCCTGGCTTTTCTAGGAGTGTGTTTAGATTTGGAAGATTAAACAGCATGAGCTCATGAGATTTACAAAAATATTACCTCCTAGCCCACCCACACAACTAGAATGAAAAAGGTCCACACGGGCGCTTTTGATAAATGTAGTTTACACTAGCTAATTTTCACTGAAACAAAAATCAACAAACCAAATTAATTATGGACTAACATATTACATTACATTACTAGGGAGCTGAAACACGCTTGCTCAAGTCGGACGAGCAGCCTGGCTCAGTTGTATAGCATTACCAAACTATTTAAGTGAATCATAAAAAGCATCCAACGACTATTTGATGGGTGATTAGAAAATGCCAGGCAATTGATTCTTCTGGCTTTCAATGAGTTAAAAGGCTCAGATCTTTGTCATTTCCAAAATGTCTCATCTTTATGTTTCTGGATTGTTCTGAAGCTCCCTTTAAGCGTCATGATCACAAAGTCATTAGAGCAATGTCCTGATCCTGAAGAGGGCTTCCCCCCTCCCCGGAGAGAGTCCCTCTGTCTGCTCCGTAATGTCTGCTCGTAATTTAAATGCATTGTCTGCTTCTCCAGGGGTAGGTTACACATAGGTTACAAAATCAGGGGACCTTTAATTAACATGTATTAAGCCCTTAGCGTGGGTTTGGGAAGGGTAGAGAACGGGCGTGACAGATGGTACACAGGATGGTATCGTGCGCTCGCAGCCACCTCGAGATGGCAGTAAGCTCAGCCGTGCTGTCAGCAGTCCTGGCTCTTAAGAAAAAGGGTCATGTGACAACACACCCTAATTACTGCTCCAGCACGCCCCCCCCCCGAACCAATCACATACCCCTCCACCCTAATAACTCCCCCCTCCTCCCAGATCAGCACCTGCCTGCCTTGGACAGCAGTACTTCATTTGTAACCAGACCCTGCTCCCCAAATCAGACCCTCCCCAAACATGATTCCCTTCTAGCTCAGCCACCCCAAAGCAACTGCCTTACCAATACAGATCCCACCCTTAAAAGAAGACACCCCCCAAAATAAAACCCCCTTCTAACAAGATAATCCTCCCAAAAAGGACCATTCCCTGACCTTTCCCCTACTCCATGACCCACGTTTGGGACTCACCCAGGGGATTCCATGATTTCTATTGGATGGAACAGGAACAATTATCATTTGCTACTTCTCCAGAGCTTCTGGATTCCAAAATGGCAGCTCTGACCCCTAGTGGTAGTCTCATAGTACTACTGCTAGTGGTCAAGTGTTCCATATATTCAAAAGGTTTGTCCAGTTAAGTTCAGGAGTTAACTTCACAACTCTTCATTCAGAAATTTCCCATCCCAGTCACTGCTTAAGTTTCATCCAGATGAGTTACAGTCCAGTTAACATTTAACCACTTGTTGAGGAGTGAGAGGTGCACTGTGGTCTAGTCACAATTAAAACATTTTGCATTGATATTGAGTTGGTTAAAGATGACCGGTTATGTCTAATCAAAAAAATAGCTCTCCTAAAGAAAATCAGATAACTTATCAGGTTACAGATTCAACCAGTTAATTCTTTGGATATCTGGTTAAACATAAGGCTAATGGGATATGATATCTGCTAAACCGGATATTTGTGGCTCGATATCAGCCCTTCCTTTTCCAGGAAGCAATCTCAAGACCAGAGAAGCTATAAGAGTCTCTTTAGCCCAAGTTGACCTTTTCCCTCTCTTTTATCCCCAAATTCACCCATCTCCTGTTCTGTTCCTCTGATATACGTTGCTTCTGCAGCAAAGATTTGATTTCTGGCTGATTCACTAGCTGGGAAAAGAGAAGATTCCTTCTAGCTTTATCTAATTAAAACTGCCCCTTTTCCTATCATGCCCTCAATGTTTTTGTCTGTGTGTCTCATCTGTCTTTGATTAAACTGTAGGGACGTACAATTTTGTGTCTCTGTATAACATTGTATACTTCTGATATGTGCTGTGTGAGCAAATCAGGTATCTGAAGAACGGTTTAGGATAGCAGGCATCAGGAGTCCCGTGCATTTGCTCAGCCCCGTGCTGGATACTGGAAAGAACTCAATATGCGGGTGGAGACCACAATTCTTTGATAATCCTACTCCATCACTCAAATTAATAGTTCAAGGACTGTTGAAAATCGCAGCATAGGTCTTTATTGAAATAAATACTTATCCCTGCATGAAGAAAGTCCCCCTTATGCTCTGAATACAGCCAAACTGGAAGAAGGTTACCCTTTGCCATTCCACAGATGTTCCCCTGAGTCTAAAGATATTAAAAACAATTCACCCTTGACAAAGTGCAGCTTGAGACATAGTCTGGCTGTTCAGAGTCAGGCTTGTGGCTTCCTTCCCAATCTGAGGCACTGTTAAAGCAACTCAAACATCAAAGAGGCTCCAGTACAATTCTTCTGTACCAGTACTCAGATCCTGGGATTAGGTCTTGCAGAGCATTCTTAACAGTGCTTGTTCTAGCTATAAACAAAAATAGCAGCTGGCCAAGCTTGAATCTCAAAGATGGCTTTTGCCCCTTGGGATGGCAGGACGTGTGCACGGCAGGTGGGGAGAGAGAGAAAGTCCTGCTTCTTGTTCGGCAACACCTACCAGCCCCCCCAGTAGAGATGAGAGGTACAGCATTCTTCCTCTTCCTGGACGATCGGTGCCATGATGCCAGGCTCTTAAAGGGCATGTAGGTATAGAATAACCCCTGGCTATACCAACATATGAGCATGCACTGATATGCGCTGTTCCCCACAGGTCCCATTTATGTCATGGGGCCTAGTTACTAACAAAGCAGATTAACGGCACTAGTGTGTGCTAACCTGGTAGTCACTTTACTAAATCTAGTCCTAAGGGGGACGCGCTCATTTGATATTCACACACGGTACCCATGTTTTAGGCTACACCCATCGCATGACAGTGAGTAAACCTGAAACAGATTTTATAGAGCCGACAGCCCCGGAGAAATAGTCTAGATCCTTATCTTCTATGTCTTCCCCTTCCTCCAAAATAGTTAACTACGTTGTGCAGAAAATTCATAAGAACATAAGAGATGCCATACAAGTTTAAATGTGAGCCCGTCATCTGGGGAGGGTGAATGGGAGGGACAGAGTCTGAAATGTCTGTCTGCAGTAAAAAAAAGAAGGTACCATCCATGCTACAAACAGGCCTATTACCCAAGTTCTCGGAGTGTGCTCAGGGGGTTTTCTGGAAAAAAATCATCTTGCAGGAAACTCACATGCTGAGTCTAAGGAGTCAGTTTGTCTCTCTTTAGCAGATTACCATTTTTATTTAACATTTCTTATATGCTGCCTTTCATGATATCAAGGTGGTTTACATTGAACAAACTGAAATTACATTGAATAGGGCATTTTAACTTGGAGATAAGTATTTTACAGGGAACATGGGCAATGGAGGGTTAAGTGGCTTGCCCAAGACCACCTGTGGGACTAGAAACCCCAGTCTTTCTGGCCCAAGGTTGCTGTCCTCTAGTGGGATTTGAACCCCTGACCTTCTGGTCTGAGGTAACTTGCCCCAACCACTAGGCCACACCTCCTCTTAGGAGCCCTTTCAAAAATGGGAAAAATACATAAAAGCAAAGAGGTTAACATAAAATAAAATACACATAATAGAATGGAATTAATTCTCAAAAATCTTAAGCATGTGATTAAAATGGCACAAAACTGTCACGGATCAAATAAACACCACTGCACTAAGGGATACTAAACCAATCAATCTTAAAAACACTTAGATAATTAACAAACTAATCCCACATAATTGCTCAACCTCAAGTGGGAAAACATAAAGCACTAAGCTAAATATCAACCAAGACTAGTAGACCTTATATGCACATAGTACTTACAATTAATTGTAGGAGAAAAAGACCTCGGTAGGACCGGTACTCCCTCTATGTGGCAAACTGAATTACCATAGGGGAATTTTCATCTCACACATCACTGGTCTTCCCAAAAACTCCCCAATATTATCAAACTACCAACAACATATCCCAATTCAGTATATCAAAAAAGTACTTTTTTAATTTTTTTAATTTTATATTATTTTTTATGTATATATAATACATTTTTACGCATATAAAACCCTCAGATCTCACATATCCAACTATCATACATAGGAGTATTACACTCCTCTATTGGTATGGCAACCTGTTGTTCTCATAAGACCAAACGACATCCACATGTAACAGCCCCTAAAACAGAACAGAACAACAGGGTGACTATCCAAAATAGTTAATCGATTATTAAGTAAATGTGCCACACGTATCTGCTTTAATGTCCACCGTTTGCCTAAACTGCCATTCAGCCTTAATCGCCCAACAAAGATCTTTGTTTCTCCCATGTAGGGCTTCCTCAGAGATGCATTAGTTTATTATAGATAGAAGCTTGTATAGCCTATACAAGCCTCTGTCTATAATAAACTAATGCGCCCCTGAGGAAGCCCACCTGGGAGACATGAAGGATGAGTTAGCAGGGCGGGAGGGAATAAGGCAAGTGGAATTGCAATGAGCTAAACTAAAGATGGCAATAAAAGGGGCAACAGATAAATATGTAAGGAAAGTAAATAAAAACAAGAGGCGAAGGAAACCTATTTGGTACTCCAAAGCAGTGGCTGCTCAAATAAAGGCAAAAAACACAGCTTTCACAAAATTCAAAAGCTCACAGAGGAACATTGAAAGGAATACAAGATCAAACTAAAAGAGACAAAAAGAAAAATAAGGAAAGCAAAATCAAAGGCAGAGGAAAAGATGGCTAAAGATTTGAAGTGTAGCGACAAAACTTTCTTCAGGTATATTCAGAAGAGGAGGAAAATCAGAGGTGGAATTGCAGGACTCAGAAGTTCTGGGAATGGACTCGTGGAGAATGACATTGAAAAAGCAAAATTGCTAAACAAATACTTCTGCTCTGTTTTTACTAAAGAAAATCCTGGAGAAGGACCACCTGTGACTCCCAAATATAAAAATGCGAATGAAGTAGATACCACACCATTCACAGAAGATGATGTGTTAGAACAACTTGCAAAACTGAAAGTGGACAAGGCCATGGGACTGGATGGGATACATCCCAGGATACTGAAAAAGCTCAGAGAGGTTCTTGCAGGGCCGTTAAAGGATGTTTTTAACAGATCCTTTGAAAAAAGGAGAAGCTCCTCAGGACTAGAGAAGGGCTGATGTGGTACCTCTTTAGAAAAGTGGTGACAGGGAAGAAGTGACAAACTACAGACCCGTGAGCCTTACCTCGGTGGCGGGAAAAGAAATGGAGGCGCTTCTGACAGAGCGAATAGTGGACTTTCTCAAAACCAACGGGTTGTATGATCCGAGGAAACATGGTTTTACCAAAGGACAATCTTGCCAAACAAATCTGATTGAGTTCTTTGACTGGGTGACCAGAGAGCTAGATCAGGGGCATGCAATGGATATCATCTACCTGGATTTTAGCAAAGCATTTGATACTGTTCCTCATAGGAGGCTTATCAATAAACTCAATAGTTTGGGGATGGGTCCCAAGGTTGTGAACTGGATCAGAAATTGGTTGACTGGCAGACGTCAGAAGGTGATGGTAAATGGAGCTGACTCGGATGAAAGGAAGGCGATTAGCAGGGTGTCCCAGGGTTCGGTCCTCTGTCCAGCACTGTTCAATGTATTTGTGAGTGATATTGCTGAAGGACTGAATGCAAAAGTCTGTTTTTTTGCAGATGACAGAAAAATTTGCAACAGAGTGGACTCCCCTGAGGGAGTGGATAACATGAGGAAAGATCTACAAAAGCTGGAAGAATGGTCTAATTCTTGGCAGTTAAGATCTAATGCGAAGAAGTGTAGTGTCATGCACTTGGGAAGCAGAAATCCAAGGGAAATGTATGCGATAGCGGGCGAGAGGTTGGTGTGCACGGACCAGGAGAAGGACCTTGGTGTGATTATTTCTGAGGATCTCGAGGTGGCAAAACAGTGTGACAAGGCAGTGGCAAAAGCCAGGAGGATGTTGAGTTGCATACAAAGAGGAATTACCAGCAGAAAGGAAGAGGTACTAATGCCAATGTATAAGTCACTGGTGAGGCCTCACTTGGAATACTGTGTTCAGTTTTGGAGACCGTATCTCACAAAGGATGTAAAAAGACTAGAAACGGTTCAGAGGAAGGCAACCAAAATGATTTGGAGCCTGCGTCAGAAGCCTTATGAGAAAAGACTTGAAGACCTAAATATGTACACTCTGAAGGAAAGGAGGGACAGGGGAGATATGATTCAGACCTTTAAATACTTAAAGAGTATTAATGAACAAACAAACCTCTTCCAAAGATGGGGACGCTGTAAAACAAGAGGGCATAACATGAAGCTGCAAGGGGGTAAATTGAAAGGCAATGTCAGGAAATACTTTTTCACTGAAAGGGTGGTGGATGCTTGGAATGCCCTCCCGATGGAAGAGGTGGGGGCAAATACAGTGACAGAATTCAAATTGGCATGGGACAGACACAGTGGATCCCTCTATAGCAACAGGATAAAATCAAAATAAACTTAACTATCTAATTTCTCAACAAACAGGGATGCCCTACATGGAGTGGTGGGTTCACCCCTAAACAAAGACATGGGGAGAGGTGACCTGATGGAGCGGCAAGTGCACCTACTCTTGCCACCTTGCTGGGCAGACTAGATGGACCATACTGGTCTTTATCTGCCATTATTTACTATGTAAGTATGTAACTACACAATTTACTTAGACATCACTGCTGTCCTTGATTCCCTACATCTAGGGTCTTTCTGCTCATTCCAAGCATTCTTTACTGTCTCACAATGGAGTTGTGAAATCACTGGACATTGCAGAAGACTCGGATTTGGGCCTGCTGTCAACATTAAGAGATGGTCTCAGAGGGAAGCTGTTCTCCGGCCTTAAATGCCCATGAGAATTCCTGTTGTTGCCTGAGCAAGCCAACTGGGGTTGAGGTGAAGGAGAAGGGGAGAAAGGTGTCTGTGCAGGTCGCCATACTGCAAGCCTGCAAGAATGGGAAAACAACGGGCTGAGTGTTCTGTTTTCTTTTATAATGACAAATTATCTCTGGGACATGTGTTGGGAGTGCCTCAAGCTTGCCACTGCAGGTCCTGGAAATATGGTTTTGATTATGTGTTCTGTAGCGTTACTGATTTTAAACTATTACACAAGCATAATAGCATAGTCTGTGGCCTCACATACATTGGGGATGCCCACAGCTTCTCATCAAACCGTCATAGTGCCCTATATGGTCCGTAATACTATAGAGGTGGCATTATACCAGGACCGTAATGTGGGACGTTGCTGTAATGGAATGGTGATGCCCGTTTTCAGATATCCAGCTCACGAATTGAGCTTCTGAAATCACCCTCTCAGCATGCATAACAATTCATACACAAACATGAATGAGAGAAAGGAACATTTAAAAAATCCCTGAAAATTAGGGAAATTTTATTTAAAATGAGCATGAACCAAACTTTTTATGGTTGTGCACAGACCTAAGGGGCCCCTCCACATAATCTACCACATAATCTGTTTTACGAGCGATTGTGTGTCTCTGTACAGTCCATGATAATGAAGGTCCTTTCACCTTCTTAATTTGATTTTATGATGTAAACCACTCAGTTATAGTTGTGAAGGGTGGTATATCAAATTCTAATAAACATAAACATGGGTAGCTATTAGAAAACCCATTTCTCTTACAGAGGTGCAGGTTCAAGGCTAGTTCAAATTCAAGAGAGATTTATCAATAACCTTTGGCCTGTATCTAGTTGGTCAAAGGCAAGGCAATCCAACTTGGGCATTACCCGAATCACAATGAGGTACAAGGGAATCTCTTTCACATTCCAAATGCTGAAACGAGTGTTATTTATATTTTATTTATTTATTTACTTCTCTTATATACCGCGCTATTAAAATCAGTGCGGTTTACAATTGAACAAAAAACATACTGCAATGTCACACGACAATTGAGTTTTTACATTGAACATGGACGAGATAACCTGGAGGTAACAGGGGTAACTAATTATAGAGTAATTATTCATGGAGTATGGTGAGAAATGGTGTATGGTGTTCTCAGGATGTGCGGGTAGGGGTGCACTAGCTTTTAAAAGCTAGCACTAACAATAGCCAAATATCCAGGTTGGGACAAAATCTATCAATGAGGTGACTGCAGCCAAACCAGAATGATTTAGATTAACCTGTGGCACAGAGATAAGGAAATCAGAATCTCAGGGTGACTCTAGTGTCCCCAAATCCTAAGCTGGATAACTGGGAATTGGCACAAGTGGCCATCATGCACTTTGGCTAATATTAAAGACTATCTTTTAAACAGCAACAGCAAGAAAGAGGATCCAGGCTTTGGAAAGGAAGAGAGAAACCAAATGCAATCAGCTAAGTGATCTTTCCGTTTGGTTGTTTGCCTGTGATAAAAGAGCACGCACTTTTACCGGTTGGTATTGAGGGGTTATGATCCTCCCAATAACCTGATGTTAGGGTTGCGTCCCTAGTTAAAAGATAAAAAGGAACATCACACCACAAGAAGGAGTGGATTCTTCAAGGTGTAAGTTCCGACAAAAAATTGTTATGTTTGTATGTTTCCATTGATGGCTAAAATTATAGACTGGCTTAGGCAACAGTCTAACACAATGCAATAGTACAGTTAGCCTGAAAGTCTCTGGAAAATTCTGCTGTTCCAGCACAGAACGTGAGTCCAGGACACATCCATGCTGGCCCCCCTCCACTGTTATTAACAGAAGCACTTTGTGAAGTTCCTGGGTCCTAGGGCCCTATCTGGTCTGCTCAATATCCTCCAGACCATGTACTGTAAGAAAGGACCTCAGGATGACGCTCCCTTTCTAAGTCAGGTAAAGCAAACTCTTGACAGTTATACTTCTCTACCAATGCTACTCACGTTGGATCCTATTTGTGGTTTTTGGGAAACGGCCTACCTCCAACAGTTCCTGAAGCATTTTTCCTATCTTTGAGACTAGCTGGGGGCACACTGTTTTCTCTTCTGGTCTACTGGTTTAATCTCATGCATGTCTTACAACTGATTGTGATGACTAATTGGCTACTAGTAGGGCATTATAGTGTAATAGGCACTTAGGCTACTTGTCACTTCACACTGTAATCTGTCGTGTAGCAACACAATTACAATAGCGTCCACTGAAAGCGGGGACATTGAAAGGGCTAAACACCAGGAAAATAATTCAACCCTGAGCACTGGAAACTCAACTGAGGGAATGAGGCGAGTATGGGGTCTTCCTAAAGACATGACGGACCCAAGTGCCACAAACTGCTTTGGCTTTCAGGATTTCCACAATGAATATACTAGCTTGCATTTCATCCAAAAAGGTTAACCTGCATAATAATTCAGCAATCCTGAAAAACAGACCGACTGCAGTTTGCCAACACTTGTCCACTAGCTCTACCTTCCAACTCCGAGTCAAGAAAGTTCTTGAGATAATGGTGTAATGTTACTGGCGTGCTGCCTCTGTCTAAAATGTGTATTTTCAACATAAAAATATGCTTTTTAAACATGGAAACAATTGAGAATGTTGTTTTTTGTTCTCTAGTTACAATATGTTTGGGTTAAACATAAGCAGTTGTAGTTTACTGCACTGTCCTCACTGGGTCACCTCAGTGTGTCTGTTGATAAAGAACAGATTGCATACAGAAATCAGCATTTCTCACTGATGTATTCTGAAGACCTCAGGCTCCAGGATGGAAAAAACACTTTATTTATTTATTTTTTATACTGTGCTCTTTAGAATCAGTGCAGTTTACAGGTACTTTTTATTCCCTTGTCCCTGAAGGGCTCACAATCTAAGTGTACCTGAGGCAATGGAGAGTTAAGTGGCTTGCTTAAGGCCACAAGGAGTGGTCATGGGACTAGAGGCCCCAATCCCTCTGGCCTGAGGTTGCTTGTCCCCCTGTGGGAATTGAACCCTTGGCCTTCTGGCCTGAGGTAACCTGAGCCACTCCTCCCTTTCCCCACACAGAGCTATTACAGCTGGAGAGCAAGAGGCTAAATCCAGTCGAGCCGACACTGAGGCATCCTTGCCATTTACTGGAACATCCAAGGCATTCCAGGCCCAAGCTGCCCAGAGAGCAATGATCACCTCTACGCTTATTATTCTGAATCAACACATCCGACTTGGCAATTTCTTTCTGCTCCTCTGGACTTCCAGCTTAACTGGAGCCAAGGCTGCTTTTGGATCCTGATCCCTAGTCTCCTGTACACTTCCTATGTGTATTTCTTAGGATTCCCCTAGATTTACCTTGCTCTCCAGTTGTGTTGTTGGTCTTGATTGGACTGTAAGTTCTAATGAGCAGGAGCTATCTCTTACATGTCTCTGTATAGTGCTGCGTATGACTACACAAATGATATGTAGTAGTAGTAGGAATCGGCACTATCAGCCTTCCTTCACAGCTACCCAGGGATTTTCTCCCTGTTCTACAGCCCCTTCCAAATTACTACCTCAGTCACTGCAGCAATGAACTTTTGCCATGGGCCAGCCACCAGGATTCTTTCCGGAGCTCTGAATCCGGCCACTAGGTGTCATTATTGAGCAATGAATGAGACTCCCTCCCACATCTCCAGGGGCTGTGAACACTGCCCCCATGGGATCCTCAGCCACAGAAAGCAGAAACTGAGCCTGGGAATCAAATCCAAGAGCCCAGGAATGAAATCCAGGAGCTGCCAGGCCAGCCTATAACTCCCTCTTTCACCGTGGGAAACAATAGAGAAACATGACGGCAGAAAAAGAACAAACGGCCTTTCTAGTCTGCCTTTCCATACCAACTACTACAATTGCGGCCAGAATTATTGGCACCCTTGCAGTTCAACCCCTTAATGTCCAATATCTCCTAAAAAGAAAGTGGCCAGTGAAATGGCTTTGGACTTTATATGCACACGTATTTGACACATAAAAGAATCAACTAAAACCAGACCAATTAAAAAAAGGAAATAGTAGGAACTGGTATAAAAACTAGGACATTGCCAAGACATGATTATTGGCACCCTTACAAACAATTTAAATCAGTTTGAACAGAAGAACCACATTCCCATTGCAGTAAAACTAGATGCACCTGTGATCAATTGTCAGTACTCACATGACTTGAATCAACCAATGAATGATGGCTTCAATATTTCAAATGGCCACATTCACTCCCTGTTCCAATTTCACAATGATGAAGATGAGAGAGCAGCCTGAGACCATCAGAAAAGCCATTATCACCAAACATCAAACTTCAAAAGGGTACAAGGCCATCTCCAAAGATCTTGGGATTCCAATGTCTACAGTTTGCAATGTTATTAAGAAGTGTTCTGCTCATGGAACGCTCAAGAACCTCCCAGGACATAATGGGAAGAAGAAAATTAATCCAGGAAGTCTTCAAAGATTAGTACGAACTGTTGTAAAAACACCATGTACAACATCCAAAGAGCTTAAGGCTGACCTAGAGCAATCTGGAGTGATGGTTTCAACCCGCACCATACGCTGCGCACTAAACAAAGAAGGACTTCATGGGCAAAGGCTAAGAAGGACCCCACTGCTCAAAGATAGACATAAAAAGGCACCCCTGATCTTTGCCCAAATCTACCTTGAGAAACCACAATCCTTCTGGGAAAATGTTTGTGGACAGATGAAACAAAACTTGAGCCCTTTGGCAATGCAGACCAGCGAAACATTTACAAGTGAAGAAATGAAGATTATAAGGAAAAACCACCCTTCCTACAGATAAAATATGGTGGAGGTTCCATAATGTTGTGGGGCTGTTTTGATGCCTCAGGACTATCAAGGTATTTTGGAGTGAAATGTGCTAGCTAGTGTCAGAAAGCTATGTCTGGGTTGAAGATCATGGGTCCTCCAGTGGGACAATGACCCAAAACATACATCCAAGAGTAGTTAAAAAGGAAAAAATTGACCGTTTTAAACAGGCCAGCAATGAGTCCTGACCTTAATCCAATCGAGAACCTTTGGAAAGAGCTGAAATCTGCAATTGGTAAAAGGAATCCTGGAAGCATTCACGAGCTGGAACAAATTGCAGTTGAAGAGTGGGAGAAACTACCAGCAGACAGATGTACGAAACTTATAGATAGCTACATGAAACGTTTGGAAGCTGCCATCACTGCTAAAGGTTGTGCAACTAAATATAAGTGAAGAGTGCCATTAATCCTGTCCAGATTATATTTTGGGGTTTTTTCTCAGAAATTACTACATCTAAGTTGCACAGACATCTTTTCTTTTGTTGAATACCTTTGAACATATTATTCAAATTTTATGATGACATATAGTTTGAATATTTCCAATTATTTCTCATGATACTGTATCCAACATACCTAAAATGCAAGGGTGCCAATAATGTTTACCACAACTATATACTCCATTTTTTTCCTTTAGAGATCTTCTATGTTTGTCCCATGCTCTCTTGAATTCAGATACTGTTCTCGTCTCTACTGCCTCTACTGGGAGACTATTCCATGCATCTAGCACTCTTTACATAAAGAAATACTGTACTCCCTCAAATTACTTCTGAGTCTATCCCCTTTCACCTTCTTTCTTTCAATTGAAACAGAGGCTCTTCTCATGTGAATTTATGTCATGGAGGTATTTAAACGTTTCGTATCTTTTCTATCCCGCCTTTCCTTTAAAGCATATAGTACATATTGAGATCTTTATGTCATGGAGGTATTTAAACGTTTCTGTCATACTATATCTTCTCTATCCCTCCTTTCCTTTAAAGTAAATAGTACATACTGAGATCTTTAAGTCTATCGCCATATGCCTTACAATGAAGCCCACTGACCATTTTGGTAGCCACCAGCTGCATCAATTCCATCCTGTTTATATACTTTTGAAGGTGCGATCTCAAGAATTGCACACAATACTGCAAATGAGGTTGCACCACAGATGTATACAGAGGCACTATCACCTCCTTTCTTCTGCTGGTCATTCCTCTTCCTATGCACCCACCATCACCATCACCTTTTCTATCTGTTTAGCCACCTTTTCTACCCGTTTAGCCACATGCCCAGCTTCCACTGTACTTTCATGGACAGAAGTACTTCACCCCTTATACTGTACGGTTCCCTCAGATTTTTGCAGCTCAAATGCATGACCCTGCATTTTTTAGCATAAGAACATAAGAAATGCCGTACTGGGTCAGACCAAGGTCCATCAAGCCCAGTATCCTGTTTCCAACACTGGCTAATCCAGGTACCTAGTAGGTACCCAAAAGGCACATTGGTTCCACAATGCTTGTCCCAGGGCAAGCAGTAAATTTTCTGGGTCCTCTTTAATAATGACTTATGGACATTTCCTCAAGGAAGTTGTCCAAACTTTTTTTAAACCCAGCTACTCTAATAACTTTTACTACATCCTCCGATAACGAATTACAGAGTTTGATTACGCATTGAGCGAAAAAATATTTTCTCTTATTAGTCTTATATAGGTTACATTGTAGCTTCATTGCGTGTCCCCTAGTCTTTATACCTTTTGATGGAGTAAACAACCGATTTACATTTACCGTTCCATTCCATTCATTAATTTATGGACCTCTATCATATCTCCCCTCAGCCATCTCTTTTCCAAGCTGAAAAGTCGTAACCTTTTAAGCCTTTCCTCATAGAGGAATAAATAAATAAATAAAATAGAGATATCCTTCTATCCCCTTTACCATTCTGGTGGCTCTTCTTTGTACCATTTCTAATTCCGCTATATCCTTTTTAAGATATGGCGACCAGAATTGCACACAATATTCAAGGTGTGGTCGCACCATGGAACCAGAGGCATTATAATATCCTTTGTTTTATTCTCCATTCCTTTCCTTATGATTCCTAGCATTCAATTTGCTTTCATGGCCTCCGCTGCACATTGAGTGGAGGGTTTCAATATATTATCCACGATGACACCTAAATCTTATTCCTGGGTGATGGTACCTAATGTGAAACCTTGCATCGTGTAACCGTATTTTGGGTTGTTCTTTCCTAGGTGTATCATCTTGCACTTATCCACATTACATTTCATCTGCCATTTGAACGTCCAGTCTTCCAATTTATCAATGTCCTCTTGAAAATTTTCACAATCCTCTTGGGTTTTAACAACTTTGAATAATTTTGTGTCAACTGCAAATTTGATCACCTTACTCGTTATTCCCATTTCCAGGTTATTTATGAATATGCTAAAAAGCAGTTGGTCCAGCTCAGATCCCTGGAGTACTGCACTATTCACCTTTCTCCACTGAGAAAATTGGCGATTTAGCCCTACTCTTTGTTGTCTATCTTTTAATCATTTCCTGATGCACAATACTATACTACCTCCAATCCCATGGCTTTTTTTAACTTGGCCAAGAGTCTTTCATAAGGGACCTTGTCAAAGGCTTTCTGAAAATCAAGGTACACTATGTCAACTGGCTCACTGTGTTCTATCTGTTTATTCACACCTTCAAAAAAATATAACAGATTGGTAAGACGACTTTCCTTGGCTAAATCCATATTGGCTTTCTCCCATTAAACCATGACTATATACATGTTCAGTAATTTTATTCTTTATAATGGCTTCTACAATTTTGCCCAGTACCAATATCAGGTGTAGAGAAATAGATTTGAGAGTCATCAGCATAAAAATGTTACTGAAAGCCATGGGAGGAGATGAGTGCATCAAGGGACTGGGTATAGAGAAAGAAAAGGAGAGAACCCAGAACAGACCCTTGGAGTACACCAACTGAGAGTGGGATAGCAGTAGAGGAGGAACGACCAGAATAAACACTGAAAGAGTGATGGGAGAGATAAGAAGAGAACCAGGACAGCACAGAGCCCCTAAAACCAAGTGAGGACAATGTGTCCGGGAGAAGGTGGTGGTCAGCAGTGCCAAAAGCAGCAGGAAGGTCATGAAGAATGAGGACTGAGTAAACGCCCTTGGATTTATCCAGGAACAAGTTGCTGGAGGAAAAATGCTTAGCAGCTTTTTTTAAACAGGGAGACTTCAGCATGAAGTACGCCACTGGAGAATTAAGAAATACACTGCCTACTGCATGGCCTAAGGGGTAGCCAAGTACCACCCCAAAAAACCCAGCTTGTTCCTCCAGTTTGAGACATCAGAGTGGCCCAGGGGTATCTCAAACCACTGCTTGATCTGATTTGAGGTAGACAGACCAGGACTCCATCCTATCTTCTTCCTCCTCCCGGAGCATTCCCTCCCACCCCCACCCCCACCCCCACCCACTCAATCAGGAGCAGGAGAAGAATTTAAGCGGGCATCAACTCTTTTTTTGACAAAGTTCCCCTTAAGGTGGCTAGACAGGTAGAAAAGCAATGGCGAAAGCTCGAAGGATGCTAAGTGCATAGGGAGAGGAATGGCCAGCAGAAAAAAGGAGGTGATAGTGCCTCTGTATAAGTCTCTGGTGTGACCTTATTTGGAGTATTGTGTGCAATTGTGGAGACCACACCTTCAAAAGCACATAAATAGGATGGAGTCTGTGCAGCTGGTGGCTACTAAAATGGTCAGTGGTCTTCGTTATAAACCATATGGGGCAGACTTAAAGATCTTAATATGTATACGTCAGAAGAAAGGGGGGATAGAGGAGATATGATAGAGATGTTTAAATACCTCTGTGGCATAAATGCATAAGAGGAGAGCCTATTTTATTTGAAAGCAAGCTCTGCTACAAGGAGACATAGGATGAGAGTGAAAGGGGATAACCTCTGGAGTAATATGCGGAAATATTTCTTTACTGAAAAAGTGGTAGATGCTGGAATAGTCTCCTAGTGGAGGTAGTAGAGATGAGGACAGTATCTGAATTCAAGAAAGCATGGAACAAACACAGAGGATCTCTAAAGGGAAAGAAGGGACTTTAGTAGTTGATATGGAAGGGCAAACTAGATAGGCCTCATGGTCTTTTTCTGCCGTCATGTTTCTATGTTTCTAATTCCTGCATCATCACCTGCTGCGGTGCTAGTCTTGCAGTAAAAGCTGCAAATATTTTAGGTTCGTATCATGAGACTGATCTCAGAGCATGTGATGAGATCCAACTAAGCACTCTTCCTGCTGCTAATGGGAGGATGGGAGGGCCGGAGGGCACTCAGTCCTGCACAAGAATAGGGAGAAAGCCTCAGAGGAAGTAAGGAAGGGGGAGAGAAAACTGCATATGGAGGAGGAGGAAGAGGGGAGAGAGAGGCTTTAGAAAAGGGGGCGTAGAAATATAAGTGAGGTGGAAGAGTCTCTAAATAGAGCTAAGAGGGAAGAGAAGGGGAGAACATTGTCTGATGGGATGGGGAGGAGTTGAAAGAGGGGCAATGAGAAGATGGGTAGAGGGCAAGAGAGAAAAGAAAGGAGTACACCTCAGTGACAGGGAAGGACCTGGGGCTGGTGAGGGAATGAGAGTCGAAAACAGTACAAGAGGACTTAGGAGGGGTGAGTAGGGAGAGTAGAAATGGGAGGCTAATATTGGATGAAAGAAGGGGAAGAGGAATAAGAGGCAGAGAACAGAGAACAGAGAAAGAGATGGCAGTATTGGGATGGCGGAGGAGTGGGTGACAGACGGAAATAGAAACAGGGCTGGCCAAAGAGTATCTGCCTGCTCTTTGGTGCAAGATCCTTCACTGTGTCCAAAGAGGAGTAATGTGTCCTGTATTTGGTACCCCCAATCATTTTGTAAGGCTGTTGCTTGTAATCATTAGGGCAAGAGGCAGGAGTGCCTGGGTTTTGTAAACGGTTCCAGGCAGTGGGGCACTGGAGAGAAAGACTAAAAGACAGAAGAGAGAGATAGAGAGTGAGCACAGAAGCAAAGACATCAGACAGTAAAATCAAACTAAGGTCTCCAAGAATCCCGGCTGTTGCCCCAAGCACTGGGGGAATGCAGAGGTCAGGGTTCAGGAACGTTTGCAAATGAGCTCCTTGACCATTCCAGAAAACCTTGTACACATTTTGTATCTGTGCTGATACTAACAGGCTATCACTCAGCAAAAGAGACGCAGCTAGGTCCAGCACTGCACAATAGGTTTCCAAAAAAGTAATAGATGTCAGTCTAGCCCTGGAGCCTGGAGCCTGGAGCTATCTTGAGCCTTCTGTAGACCTTTGAAGGAGGGCTGAATTGCTAGCAACCATACCTAGGTCTGATGCTCCGGGTTGCTTTTCAGCATGGCCCTGTTGACGTCTCACATGAATAAAGTAACAGTTAATGATGGCAGATAAAGACATAAGTGCCCACAGCAAGAGAAAAAAATATACAAAACATTGATAGTACAAGGACTGAGGTGTTTTTCTGATGAAGGTCCTTTGGACAAACAGTGGCATTTATAAAACTCTAAACCAATTTGTTGAGTATTCCAGTACACCCAGGGGCTGTGAGGCCAATTCCGATTGGAGCCCGTCCAGATGTCCAGAATCTGGATGGGCTGGATTTGCACCTGATTCTGATACCGCGGGGGCTGGACGTACCAGCGGGATCAGAATCGGGTGCAGAGGGCCTGGACGGGCAGGATGTGCACTGATTCTGGCCCACAGCACATCCAGGCTTTTCCCTGGCAAGCTCACCCTGGGCTCCTGCATCGAGCTGCAGTGTACTGGCATCCCATCTGCATGGCACAGTGGCTCCATGCAGGAGCCCCAATCATCCATACTGCCTGCTAACGTCATTTTCCCCACAGCCCAACCTTCAATCTGGCCGTCCGAGGCCTGAATCGGGCTGCAGGGAACCTCCTGGCTGGCTCACCTCTTTTGGGGGGGTGGGGTCCATCCAGGCTGTCTGTCGACATCGCGGGGACTTATTCCACCTCCAAGGTGGAATAAGTTCCCCGTCTACTTCACCCTACCTTGACATACAGGGTCTTCACCAGAATAGGCCCTGTATGTCCGGGTTGAAGGTCACACCTCTGGCCCACCCTCGCTTCTCCCTCAGCCTGCCCCCTCCCGCCCTCATACAGAGCTCCCCACACATCTCTGCTGTATGTGCAGGGAGCTCTGTAGCTGGAATACAACCTGGGCATTTAGTGGGTATTATACATATGACCAGGATGTATGTCCCTGCTAAAAGCAGGTCAGAATCTACCTCGGTGTGTATGTATGTGTGACCGTGAGTGGGATTATGAGTAAAGCGGCAGGCCAAAAAATGTTGTTTTGTTTTATTTTGTGCAGTATTGCACAATAGCGAGCACTGTTCGTGAATGCACAAATAGTGCATGCTATTACGCAATAGGGCGCTCTATTACTGCTTTCATTTCTAAATGAAAGCACATCCCTTAAAACCATACAGTACAGACCACTGGAAAAAGTACCAAAAACACCAGCGTTCTACATGGAGCTAAAGAATAGTATCCTGTATCAGGAATGTTTTCATGGGCAACATATTTTAATGTGGTTCTGACAAGCAATAAGGATGATGAATAAATCCAAAGTGTTTGAAATAGAAACTGCATAATTGAATGTGAAATAAATACATCTAGGACGTTAGTAACCGCAGCATGCAAAAGACACATCAGGCCTCTTAATGAAAAACTATCACCAGGCTTATTTTCCGTTAATTGTGTTGGCAGTACACTAGATTGCCTTTTTAAGGATTCATTAACTTCCAATTAGGCAATTTTGTAATATATATTTTCTCGCCATCTGGCAAATACATTGTGTTCCCACATATGTTGTGTAACACACAGGCATGTGTTGGGTATGGCACAGGATACACACAACACACTTCTGCCATGGGGAGTTGAGAAAATGGAGCGTTCAGGGTTTGATGTCTTTTAATGAGCAAATGAACATTTTTAGTAACTAGAAAACAGGATGAAACTTTCTCCATTCCCCCCTCTTGTTCCAAAATACAACATGCAGGAAGACAACACAGATAGTAAAGCAAAACACTCTGCATTAACTGTGGGACCAAAAATAAACTGAAGTTGAGAGCCAGGAGCAGGGTGAAAGAGGTTAAAGCAGGCACAGCGAGGCTGACCCAGAGCAGGAATATCGGACTCTACAGTACATGGGAAGAAATCAGAGGCAGGGAGAAAAGAGATGATGTTAAACGTGGGTTGGAATAAGAAGAGAGAGACTCAGTTGAAGAGAGAGGGGAATGACATCCCAGTTCAATTATTATGCCCAGAACTTAATACCTCTGGATTAATACCTCTGAATGCCCAGAGTCCTTGGTTTCATCAAACCTCTCACATAGTAAATCACAGATTATAAAGACCAATATGGACTGTCCAGTCTATCCACCCAGATGAGTGTCCTCTATTTTGGAGAAATGCACATATCAATTCCCCAACTACAACCCAACACTGGAGGTTACGGGAAAAAATTAATTTCGTGTCATTAGGTCATTTTGGATTGTATCATTTTGTTGAATGTCATTTTACATTTTATTATTGTAATTTGCTTAGAAATTATGTGATACTGTAAGTAAAGCCAAATGGAGGAGTAGCCTAGTGGTTAGAACACTGGCTTGGTAACCAAGCAACCAGGGTTCGATTCCCACTAGCACTCCTTATGGCCTTGGGCAAGTCACTTAACCCTCCATTGCCTTGGAAGAAAGTTCTGGCAATCTACTTCCAGTGACACTGCCAAGAAAACCCAGGAGCTTCTGGGTCACCAAGAGTCAGCATTGACTCAAAGGCACACATTACATTTTTGTAAGTGAAACCAAAATGTTGTAATGCAATATATTTTTACAAATACACGCTTCTGGCTGTCTTATTTCTGGTTCCTATCCACAAGGGAACACATTGCTTCCACCCTGATTTTAAAGCATCCGTTTACTAAATTTTGTGAATAACAGATGCAGAAAATCTTTAGCGTGTACTAAAACAATAAACAATCATTTGCTTTTTGTGTTGCAGTAGAATGGATTTCCAAGGGTTTAAACTGGGAGTTATTCATTTAAACCCCTAATGCTAACAATTATCCTTTGCCCACAACCCAAATTTGAGTGCTTTATCCACAGAGTACTCCAATATGGCTGGCCTGAAAAGAGGAAGGTAAGGGGCAATACCTCTTTAGTACCTCTTTAGAGTCGTGAGTGGTGCCAGAGGACTGGAGAGAGGCACATGTGGTCCCTTTATACAAAAGAGTAAGGATGTGGTTGAAAACTACAGGCCAGTTAGTTTAACCTCGGTGGTGAGAAAATTATTGAAAATGTTGCTGAAAAAAAATAGTGAGGTTTCTGGAGTCCAATGGATTGCAGGATCCAGGGCAGCATGGATTCACCAGAGGTAGGTCGTCAAAAAAAATCAGATTGATTTCTTTGACTGGGTGACCAGGACGTTGGACCGAGGGAGAGCTGTAGATGTGGTGTATTTAGATTTCAGTAAAGCCTTTGACACTGTTCTGCGCAGACAACTTATAAACAAATTGAGCACCCTAGGAATGGACCCTAAAGTTACGGCTTGGGTTAGAAATTGGTTGAGGGAGAGGCGACAAAGGGTACAGGTAAGTGGACCTCACTCTGAGGAGAAGGTTACCAGTGGTGAGCCGCAAGGATCTGTCCTTAGTCCGATTCTTTTAAACATCTTTGTTAGTGATATTATGGAAGTGTGGTCGGGTAAGGTTTGTCTCTTTTGTGGATGATACAAAAATCTGCAATAGAGTAGACACCCAGGAAGGTGTAGATAACATGAGGAGAGATCTAGGTAAGCTTGAAGAATGGTCTAGAATTTGGCAGCTGAGATTTAATTTTAAAAAATGCATTTGGGCTGCAGCAATCCAAGGGAGCGATACAGTATAGGGGGTGAAGTACTTTTGTCCACAAAAGAAGAACAGGACCTAGGTGTGATTGTGTCTGATGACCTTAAAGTAGCTAAACAGGTAGAAAAGGCAACTGCGAAAGCTAGAAGGATGCTTAGGTGTATATGGAGAGGAAGGGCCAGCAGAAGAAAGGAGGTGATAGTGCCTCTATATAAGTCTTTGGTGCGACCTCATTTGGAGTATTCTGTGCAATTCTGGAGATCGCACCTTCAAAAGGATATAAACAGGCTGGAGTCAATACAAAGGGTGGCTACTAAAATAGTTAGTGGTCTTCATTATAAAGCATTTGAGGACAGACTTAAGGATCTTAATATGTATACTCTAGAGGAAAGGCAGGATAGGGATGATATGATAGAGACATTTAAATACCTCTGTGGCATAAATGGTAATTGGGACCATCTAAATAGCAGACCTAATTTAACCAGATAATTTTTCTCCCATTACCTTTAGACTGAACATTCAACACAAACTTCTTTGGATAGGTTCATGCTGACTATTCCCTTTAAATGGTCTAGTGAAACTTGTCTGCTTACCACAACTTTAAAATCCTATTGATGTTTTCATGTTGTTTTAAAATGGCGACTCATATCTGCCTATACCAGCTTCCCCTTTTCCCTTATCCAGTCTCTTAATCCTTTTCCCATCACTGCTCTCCATCTCTGTCCAAAATCTGATGACCTCCTCGACCTCCTCTGCTGACCAGTAGAGCACTTTGCTTACTGAAAGACCAACATTTAAGCCACTAGTCAGGCCTCCTCTCTGTTTTACTCCCAACTCTGTAGTAATCTCCACAGCCACCCAGATTAGTGAGGCTGTTGTAAGAAATGAAAAGTAGAAAAGTGTGTGCTTATAGCGTACCACAAAGGAGCCCGTTTACTAAAGGTTTTAACGTGCATTAATGAAGTTAATGTGCCTTTATTTTGACGGCTGCAAAGGCCCTTCATGTGCAGGGGGTGTGTATGAGGGATGGGAAAGGGTGGGGGGTGCATGTGTATAAGAGACTTGTGACTGTGTGTATGAGACACGGAGCTGCCACAGCCTTTCACGCCTCTCTCTTCCCCTCACCCTTTTTGCACTCTCTACCTTCCCTGCCCCCCCCCCCCTTATGCTTCCCCCTTCCCCACCTCGCATCCCACCCTTCCCTTATGCTCTGCCTCTCACTCTCCCATCTCTTGCCATAATGCCTGCCACCCCACCCCTCCGCCCCCTCTCTTCCACCCCTTCTTCCAACCTTGAGCAGTCTCCGCCTGCAGGAGGTGGGGATTCTCACCAGCTCTTTAATTAACCTGCGGCCCTGCTATTCTTTTTGTTTCACCCCCGGGGGAGTTGGGACTCCTACCAGCTCTTTATTTTGCCCCATTGCTGCTGGTGCTGTTCTTTCCATTTCATCGGCAGGAAGTGGGGACTCCCGCTGGATCTTTAATTAACCCTCGTTCTTTTCCTTCTACCCCTCTTCCTGCCTGTTCTTACGTAGAGGTTTCTCTGAGCAAGCATTATGCAGACATAGGGCTGGACTGTCACTAATAGGCGCTATCACATTAGTGAAAGAGGCCTAAAAAATATCCTCCCCCCCCCCCATGCTCACTGAAGTTTGGGTTTCCACGATGGCCCCTCCATGCAGGTCTCATCAGCCTTCTTGAAAGCGCAATGCTGTTATCCACCATCGCCAGTTTCTGCAGGTTACATGGAAACCCAAAACAATCACGACCTGCAGTTTAGACATTTGGAAGGAACACTTTGTGAAAACAGTCTGTGAAAGGTCTAGAAAAAGAAAGAATACTGTGTTGTCTATTTTTACACTTGAAAGGTATTCAAGTGGTTGGCTGCCTCTTAAATGAGAGGTTAAAGTACGTTCTAATCTTACAAGGCAGATTATGTGTTACCTTCGTCTCGTTCACTAAAAAAAGACCACTCCACCCGCAGGTTTCACACATGCTCCATACATGCGCTCTCTCATTTTCTCCTGCAGCAAACTCCTCATTGAATGGAGCCTTCAATTAACCGTGAGGGGTTTACAGATACTACTGAATCCCGTGCTTCCTGCAACAGTACAAGAGCGTGTAAACAAAATGTATTTTTTGGTGGGGCACAGCCTCTAGTCCTGTTACTGCCCTGGGTCCCTGCTGCTGACTGCATGGGCCTGACTCCAAATTGGAGGGGCTACCACTGACCCATCCTTGGAATAGAGCCACATCTTTAAGCTTGTGAAATGAACCATTTTGCACTGCGATCAATGCGCGGCCCTGAGAATGCGGGCCATACCCTACGCGACATTCCTCTCAGTAGATCCGCTTGCATACTGGGGTCTTGATTTCATTGTTGCATCATGTGGCAGCATAAAAATGTTTTAAAATAAAATAAATAAATACATGTTCAGTCTTCTTTCTTTTCACTCTCATATGTTGAATGTATCTGTGCACCATCTTTTGCAGTCGGGTCTCACTAACGATGGTAATTCTTCAGCTGTATAGACCGTAGTCCTACTTCTAAAGTGTCAGGTGTACGCATCACTTTGATCTAGATACATGCACAACGGTGTCGGAAAGTAGGATATTAATTTAAAAAGCAAAGGAAAACACGAGAGAACAAATCAACAGGAATGAAAATGTTAGTTTGTTGACTGCTGCCTCTTCTATCTGGCAGCTGAGTAATTGAAGGAAATATTTAGTACTGTTTGTTAATGATTAATTCTTACAGAATAGGAATGGAGGAGGAAAGTTTGCTGTGAGAACATGTTCTAAGGGTGCAGTCACGAGGTGCTGATGCAATACAAAACATTCTTCAGGGAAGTCTGGGGGAAGGTAGTCATCTGGTCCAGGGCCAATCCCCTGTGTACTCACATCCTTTCAATGGGACCCAAAAGAACATTTCCTTTGAATGGGCAAGAAGCTACAAGAAAATATTTGGCTTCCAGCATTAGCTGCACATTTTTTGGGCTAATATGAATTGTGCTTTCTTATTCAAGTGTGGTAGCGCTGCACTGAGAAAGGGATTCTCCGCCTGGGATATCTATAAAATCTCTCAACACCTTTACCCAGCATTTAAACAAAATAATTGATCACCCAAAGCCTGCTCCACTATAAAATAGACTGTTGCCCAGGAGAATCAGTTATTGGGAAATATAAAAGAATATATTATTTCTCCATGAATGAACCACAGTGAAGAAAGTCTGGCTCCACTAACCTGAAACTAGAGACGCTGAAAAAAGCAACGGCAGGGAAACGTCTGTGCAAATACTGGGCGCGAGTGGCGGGAAGAAGGTTCATTAAGGTGATCCGGAGCAAACTAGCACACCGGACACACCAACATTTGTAAGCGAATAGATTGCCGCAGAATCTCCTCGAGCACAGCTTGTTAGGGCTTCCTGTGAAAGTGGTAAATACTAACCTTGACTTCAAACCGTTAATGCAATAACAACACTCGTCTTTCAAAAAACAAATTCACTGACAAAAATCTTGACAAATTTCCCTGGCAATCTGTTCACCCTCCTGAATAGGCAGCACTGCTGACCAGCAATCAGGGCCTAAGGGAGGACTAGGGCCGCTATCCTGGTCCTCCCTTAGGCTGCTTGCAAGAGAGGAGGGTGGCACCTTAGTGAACAGACCAATGATTTATGCTATTTTATTTATATTTAGTTAATGCTCTCCAGTAGTAGATCAAGGTGTGTTACATTCAGGTACAGTCCCCAGAGGGTTTACAATCTAAGTTTGTACCTGGGCAGTGGAGGGTTAAGTGTCAGAGGGATTTGAATCCTGGTCTCATGGATCCCAAGCTGGTACTCTGCTCCTACTTCTGGCCTGTTCCCTAAAGCACTGGTCACTTCTCTTGCAAGGGACCTGAGGGAGCAGAAGAGAGGAGCCGGGTGGCTGACTGTGCTGCTCTTGGAGGAGGCCAAGGAATGAGGAGGGGCCCATGCTAAAAAGTCTGCCCTGGGCCCCGTAAGGGGTTGAAAAGGCCCTGCTAGCAATGGCTTTTTAAAATATAAACAACCTTCCAGCTATGCTACAGATATTCCCCTAAATAGTTATTATTATTATTACTAAGCATTTATAAAGCGCTGCAACATACGAAGCGCTGTACAAACATAAAAAGAGACAGTCCCTGCCAGCTAGAGCTCACAATCTAGTTAAGACAAAATATGAAATAGATTAGATAATACAAAAAAACAAATTAACAAGACAAGAACAAATGTATATGGAGAGAACAAGAAAGGACGAATTAGGAACAAAAAGCAATAGTGAAGAAATGGGATTTCAATTTGGATTTGAAGATGGCCAGGGAGGAGGCTTGGCGGACAGAGACAGGTAGAGAATTCCAGGAAAAGGGTGCAGCCATTTGAAAGGAGCGAAGTCTAGAATTAGCAGTACGAGTAAAACGCATAGATAAATGAAGACAATTAGATGAGCGGAGTAGGCGAGAGGGGGTGTAGGTAGAGATGAGGGATGAAAGGTAATGAGGGGCAGAAGAATGAATACATTTATAGGTTAGAAGGAGGAGTTTGAACTGGATGCGGAAGCGGATGGGGAGCCAGTGAAGTGACATGAGGAGAGGAGTAATATGAAAAACGAGACTGACGGAAAATGAGACGAGCTGCAGAATGTTGAATAGACTGGAGAGGAAAGAGGTGGTTAGCAGGGAGGCCAGCAAGGAGAAGGTTACAGTAATCAAGACGGGAGGTGATTAAAGAGTGGACAATCAGTTTAGTAGAGTTATCAGAGAGAAAAGGGCGAATTTTGGAGATACTGTAAAGAAAGAAACGGCATGTTTTAGCAATGTTTTGGATATGTAAAGAGAAGGAGAGAGATGAGTCAAAGATAACACCAAGGTTCCGTGCCGAAGAGACAGGAAGGATAACAGAGTTATCCACAGAGATTGAGAAAGGGGAAGGAGGAGGGGAGGCATTACGGGGAAAGACAAGGAGTTCAGTTTTGGCCATGTTCAGCTTCAAGCGGCAATAGGACATCCAGGAAGCAATGTCAGAGAGGCAGACCGAGATCTTAGCTTGAATTTCAGGGGAGATAACAGACGTAGAGAGGTAGATTTGAGAGTCGTCAGCATAGAGATGATAGTGAAAGTCATGGGAAGAGATAAGGGCACCAAGGCATTGGGTATAGAGAGAGAAGAGGAGCAGACCTAAGACAGAACCTTGAGGTACACCCACAGGTAAAGGGGTAGAAGAGGAGGAGGAGCCACCGAAGTACACACTGAAAGAGCGGTGGGAGAGATAGGAGGAGAACCAAGAAAGTACAGAGCCTTTGAAACTGAGTGAAGACAGGGTGATAAGAAGAAGATTGTGGTCAACGGTGTCAAAGGCAGCAGAGAGATCCAGAAGAATGAGGATAGAATAAAAGCCTTTGGACTTAGCCTTTGGTAAGAGCAGTTTCGGTAGAATGTAGGGGATGGAAACCGGATTGTAAAGGATCTAGGAGGGCATGAGAGGAAAGAAAGTCGAGACAGCGATGGTAGACAGCACACTCAAGCAATTTAGTAAATAGTGTGGCCCACTCACTTTATAGTGAGGCATACAGGATTGCAGTTTTGTGCACAGTTTGCCCCCTGATGAAGGCACCTTGCAGAAACATGGCCGTGTCAGGTTTTTGGTTAATAGTAACTTAGTAGATGACGGCAGATAAAGACCAATATGGTCCAAAATAAAAAGACTGTTCTTTTACACCTCGCTCTGGTTTGTTCTGAAAAAAGATTCTCTCCACATTGGGTAGGAAGGAAGGATTCTAAGAAAGTCTAACGAGTTGGGCTAGTTCTGGCGTTAGCTCAGTGCATGCACAGAACTATAGTTCTGCCACTCTCTTAGTTCTCAATTAATCAAATGCCAAATGCCAAAGGCACCCCCCCCCCCCCACATCCGAGTGTCCACCATTCCTTCTTATTGTAGGAAGAGCTCCTGCAGCTTAATTCTGCTGAGTCACTGGCATTCCTGCTTTGAATGTATTTTCTGCTAATCTTACAATTTTTCTGGGAAACTAAACTCCCAATCTGTGCTACTAAACATGAGGCCCACATGGGGAATAAATGATACTCAAAAGATGATACCTTACATCAGGACTTTGCAAGCAGCCAGTCGGGTTTACAGGAGAACCACAATTAGGTAAATCTGCAGGCACGGCACAACCCATACGTCCAAATTTATCCAAAGTATATTAATTGTGGATCTCCTGAAACCTCGACTGGCTGTAGGGTCTCCTTGGCAGGTTTGGGATACCCTGGGTTACATTCCATTCTGGGACATGTACCTTCTTCAACCAATCCAACAGAACCATCACTCTGCAGATGTTACTGGACATGAGCTGTATGGGGGGGGGGGGGGATTTGAGAGAGGAAAGAAACACTTTCTGAAAAACAGTGATCAGATTTCTTGTGTGATTGAGTGCAGCATTCGGCATGGAGATGTTAATTACAGCTTGTTCTTTGTAGTGATTATTCATTTGGCAAACCACAGAGCTGGATAAGGCCACTTGACTACCGAGCTCCCTGGAGACCTGTGAAATAATAAGCCCCAGTGTTCAATGGTCTTGCGAGCAGGACAATGTGAGGGGCAGAAAGAAACGAGAGTAACAGCAGCAGCTCCTTACAGCATCACTCTATAAGTGTACTTCCTATGTCTAAACCACATGTTACAATCCATCTGTTCCAGGCATTAGTGACGCCACTGCAACCACCTACACACCCCAGCACAGCTCGGGGAAAGAACTGCTCGTGATGCACTGGGGGTCTTAGGCCTAAACTCACTTCCTTCTGAGTTATGTTACAAGGGCAGAACAGAACTCGGAACAGAGAGTCCTCAAAATGTAATCAAGGCCGAGGGGTCACTGCTTTAATCCATAACATTAAAGAAGAAATAGAAGAATGACACTTACAGTGTGACACTACAGCACAATTCCCCGGGGTTTCCTCCATTTGCAGTCTCAGACTCATCTCTGTGGAGTCCTGGATGAAACTAGTCAGGAGGGTAACAAGAGTTGAGTGAGCTGGCAAGTGAGCAAACTGTGCACGGGTATGTGAGGGCGGTGTGTGTGCATCAGTGGTATAATGTGCAGCTTTCTATGGGCACAGTTTAGCTTTTTTTTACGTATGAGGTTCTGTAGCTGAGACATTAGAGGAGTAGCTCCTCCCCCTGTCCTCGAGTATCCCTAGCAGGGCAGGTTTTCAGGATATCCACAGTGAATACGTGTATGCATTAGAGAAATAGCTCACCCCCTGTCCTCGAGTACCCTTAACTGGGCAGGTTTTCAGGATATCCACAGTGAATATGTGTATGCATTAGAGAAATAGCTCACCCCCGTCCTCGAGCACCCCTAGCCGGGCAGGTTTTCAGGATATCCACAGTGAATATGCGTACGCATGAGAGAAGTAGCTCTCCCCCTGTCCTCGAGTACCCCTAGCCGGGCAGGTTTTCAGGATATCCATAGTGAATACGCGTACGCATGAGAGAAGTAGCTCTCCCCCTGTCCTCGAGTACCCCTAACTGGGCAGGTTTTCAGGATATCCACAGTGAATAAGCGTAAGCATGAGAGAAGTAGCTCCTCCCCCTGTCCTCGAGTACCCCTAACTGGGCAGGTTTTCAGGATATCCACAGTGAATACGCGTATGCATGAGAGAAGTAGCTCTCCCCCTGTCCTCGAGTACCCCTAACTGGGCAGGTTTTCAGGATATCCACAGTGAATAAGCGTAAGCATGAGAGAAGTAGCTCCTCCCCCTGTCCTCGAGTACCCCTAACTGGGCAGGTTTTCAGGATATCCACAGTGAATAAGCGTAAGCATGAGAGAAGTAGCTCCTCCCCCTGTCCTCGAGTACCCCTAGCCGGGCAGGTTTTCAGGATATCCACAGTGAATACATGTATGCATGAGAGAAGTAGCTCCTCCCCCTGTCCTCGAGTACCCCTAGCCGGGCAGGTTTTCAGGATATCCACAGTGAATACGCGTATGCATGAGAGAAGTAGCTCTCCCCCTGTCCTCGAGTACCCTTAACTGGGCAGGTTTTCAGGATATCCACAGTGAATATGTGTATGCATTAGAGAAATAGCTCACCCCCGTCCTCGAGCACCCCTAGCCGGGCAGGTTTTCAGGATATCCACAGTGAATATGCGTACGCATGAGAGAAGTAGCTCTCCCCCTGTCCTCGAGAACCCCTAGCCGGGCAGGTTTTCAGGATATCCATAGTGAATACGCGTACGCATGAGAGAAGTAGCTCTCCCCCTATCCTCGAGTACCCCTAGCCGGGCAGGTTTTCAGGATATCCACAGTGAATACGCGTATGCATGAGAGAAGTAGCTCTCCCCCTGTCCTCGAGTACCCCTAGCTGGGCCGGTTTTCAGGATATCCATAGTGAATACGCGTACGCATGAGAGAAGTAGCTCTCCCACTGTCCTCGAGTACCCCTAGCCGGGCAGGTTTTCAGGATATCCACAGTGAATACGCGTACGCATGAGAGAAGTAGCTCTCCCCCTGTCCTCGAGTACCCCTAACCGGGCAGGTTTTCAGGATATCCACAGTGAATACGTGTATGCATGAGAGAAGTAGCTCCTCCCCCTGTCCTCGAGTACCCCTAGCCGGGCAGGTTTTCAGGATATCCACAGTGAATACGCGTATGCATGAGAGAAGTAGCTCTCCCCCTGTCCTCGAGTACCCTTAACTGGGCAGGTTTTCAGGATATCCACAGTGAATATGTGTATGCATTAGAGAAATAGCTCACCCCCGTCCTCGAGCACCCCTAGCCGGGCAGGTTTTCAGGATATCCACAGTGAATATGCGTACACATGAGAGAAGTAGCTCTCCCCCTGTCCTCGAGTACCCCTAGCCGGGCCGGTTTTCAGGATATCCATAGTGAATACGCGTACGAATGAGAGAAGTAGCTCTCCCCCTGTCCTCGAGTACCCCTAGCCGGGCAGGTTTTCAGGATATCCACAGTGAATACGCGTACGCATGAGAGAAGTAGCTCTCCCCCTGTCCTCGAGCACCCCTAGCCGGGCAGGTTTTCAGGATATCCATAGTGAATACGCGTATGCATGAGAGAAGTAGCTCTCCCCCTGTCCTAGAGTACCCCTAGCCGGGCAGGTTTTCAGGATATCCACAGTGAATACGCGTATGCATGAGAGAAGTAGCTCTCCCCCTGTCCTCGAGTACCCCTAACTGGGCAGGTTTTCAGGATATCCACAGTGAATACGCGTATGCATGAGAGAAGTAGCTCTCCCCCTGTCCTCGAGTAACCCTAACCGGACAGGTTTTCAGGATATCCACAGTGAATACGCGTATGCATGAGAGAAGTAGCTCTCCCCCTGTCCTCGAGCACCCCTAACCGGGCAGGTTTTCAGGATATCCACAGTGAATACGTGTATGCCTTAGAGAAATAGCTCCCCCCTGTCCTCGAGTACCCCTAACCGGGCAGGTTTTCAGGATATCCACAGTGAATACGCGTATGCATGAGAGAAGTAGCTCTCCCCCTGTCCTCGAGTACCCCTAACCGGGCAGGTTTTCAGGATATCCACAGTGAATACGTGTATGCCTTAGAGAAATAGCTCTCCCCCTGTCCTCGAGCACCCCTAGCCGGGCAGGTTTTCAGGATATCCACAGTCAATAAGCGTATGCATGAGAGAAGTAGCTCTCCCCCTGTCCTCGAGTACCCCTAACCGGGCAGGTTTTCAGGATATCCACAGTGAATAGGCGTATGCATGAGAGAAGTAGCTCTCCCCCTGTCCTCGAGTATCCCTAACCGGGCAGGTTTTCAGGATATCCACAGTGAATACGCGTATGCATGAGAGAAGTAGCTCCTCCCCCTGTCCTCGAGCACCCCTAACCGGGCAGGTTTTCAGGATATCCACAGTGAATACGTGTATGCATTAGAGAAATAGCTCTCCCCCTGTCCTCGAGTACCCTAACCGGGCAGGTTTTCAGGATATCCACAGTGAATACGTGTATGCCTTAGAGAAATAGCTCACCCCCTGTCCTCGAGTACCCCTAACCGGGCAGGTTTTCAGGATATCCACAGTGAATACGTGTATGCATGAGAGAAGTAGCTCTCCCCCTGTCCTCGAGTATCCCTAGCCGGGCAGGTTTTCAGGATATCCACAGTGAATACGCGTATGCATGAGAGAAGTAGCTCCTTCCCCTGTCCTCGAGTATCCCTAGCCGGGCAGGTTTTCAGGATATCCACAGTGAATACGCGTATGCATGAGAGAAGTAGCTCCTCCCCCTGTCCTCGAGTATCCCTAGCCGGGCAGGTTTTCAGGATATCCACAGTGAATACGTGTATGCATTAGAGAAATAGCTCTCCCCCTGTCCTCGAGTACCCCTAACCGGGCAGGTTTTCAGGATATCCACAGTGAATACGTGTATGCCTTAGAGAAATAGCTCACCCCCTGTCCTCGAGTACCCCTAACCGGGCAGGTTTTCAGGATATCCACAGTGAATACGTGTATGCATGAGAGAAGTAGCTCTCCCCCTGTCCTCGAGTACCCCTAGCCGGGCAGGTTTTCAGGATATCCACAGTGAATACGTGTATGCATGAGAGAAATAGCTCACCCCTGTCCTCGAGCACCCCTAACCGGGCAGGTTTTCAGGATATCCACAGTGAATACGTGTATGCATGAGAGAAGTAGCTCCTCCCCCTGTCCTCGAGCACCCCTAACCGGGCAGGTTTTCAGGATATCCACAGTGAATGTGTGTATGCATGAGAGAAGTAGCTCTCCCCCTGTCCTCGAGTACCCCTAGCCGGGCAGGTTTTCAGGATATCCACAGTGAATACGTGTATGCATTAGAGAAATAGCTCACCCCTGTCCTCGAGTACCCCTAACCGGGCAGGTTTTCAGGATATCCACAGTGAATACGTGTATGCCTTAGAGAAATAGCTCACCCCTGTCCTCGAGTACCCCTAACTGGGCAGGTTTTCAGGATATCCACAGTGAATACGCGTATGCATGAGAGAAGTAGCTCCTCCCCCTGTCCTCGAGTACCCCTAGCCGGGCAGGTTTTCAGGATATCCACAGTGAATACGCGTATGCATGAGAGAAGTAGCTCTCCCCCTGTCCTCGAGTACCCCTAACCGGGCAGGTTTTCAGGATATCCACAGTGAATACGCGTATGCATGAGAGAAGTAGCTCTCCCCCTGTCCTCGAGTACCCCTAACCGGGCAGGTTTTCAGGATATCCACAGTGAATACGCGTATGCATGAGAGAAGTAGCTCTCCCCCTGTCCTCGAGTACCCCTAACCGGGCAGGTTTTCAGGATATCCACAGTGAATACGCGTATGCATGAGAGAAGTAGCTCCTCCCCCTGTCCTCGAGTACCCCTAGCCGGGCAGGTTTTCAGGATATCCACAGTGAATACGCGTATGCATGAGAGAAGTAGCTCCTCCCCCTGTCCTCGAGCACCCCTAGCCGGGCAGGTTTTCAGGATATCCACAGTGAATACGCGTATGCATGAGAGAAGTAGCTCCTCCCCCTGTCCTCGAGTACCCCTAGCCGGGCAGGTTTTCAGGATATCCACAGTGAATACGCGTATGCATGAGAGAAGTAGCTCCTCCCCCTGTCCTCGAGCACCCCTAGCCGGGCAGGTTTTCAGGATATCCACAGTGAATACGCGTATGCATGAGAGAAGTAGCTCCTCCCCCTGTCCTCGAGTACCCCTAACCGGGCACGTTTTCAGGATATCCATAGTGAATACGCGTACGCATGAGAGAAGTAGCTCCTCCCCCTGTCCTCGAGTACCCCTAGCCGGGCAGGTTTTCAGGATATCCACAGTGAATGCGCATATGCATGAGAGAAGTAGCTCCTCCCCCTGTCCTCGAGTACCCCTAACCGGGCAGGTTTTCAGGATATCCACAGTGAATACGCGTATGCATGAGAGAAATAGCTCTCCCCCTGTCCTCGAGTACCCCTAGCCGGGCAGGTTTTCAGGATATCCACAGTGAATACGCGTACGCATGAGAGAAGTAGCTCTCCCCCGTCCTCGAGTACCCCTAGCCGGGCAGGTTTTCAGGATATCCACAGTGAATGCGCATATGCATGAGAGAAGTAGCTCCTCCCCCTGTCCTCGAGTACCCCTAGCCGGGCAGGTTTTCAGGATATCCACAGTGAATGCGCGTATGCATGAGAGAAGTAGCTCCTCCCCCTGTCCTCGAGCACCCCTAACCGGGCAGGTTTTCAGGATATCCACAGTGAATACGCGTATGCATGAGAGAAGTAGCTCCTCCCCCTGTCCTCGAGCACCCCTAACCGGGCAGGTTTTCAGGATATCCACAGTGAATACGTGTACGCATGAGAGAAGTAGCTCTCCCCCTGTCCTCGAGTACCCCTAACCGGGCAGGTTTTCAGGATATCCACAGTGAATACGTGTATGCCTTAGAGAAATAGCTCTCCCCCTGTCCTCGAGCACCCCTAGCCGGGCAGGTTTTCAGGATATCCACAGTGAATACGTGTATGCCTTAGAGAAATAGCTCACCCCTGTCCTCGAGTACCCCTAACTGGGCAGGTTTTCAGGATATCCACAGTGAATACGCGTATGCATGAGAGAAGTAGCTCCTCCCCCTGTCCTCGAGTACCCCTAGCCGGGCAGGTTTTCAGGATATCCACAGTGAATGCGCATATGCATGAGAGAAGTAGCTCCTCCCCCTGTCCTCGAGTACCCCTAACCGGGCAGGTTTTCAGGATATCCACAGTGAATGAGTGTATGCATGAGAGAAGTAGCTCCTCCCCCTGTCCTCGAGTACCCCTAACCGGGCAGGTTTTCAGGATATCCACAGTGAATACGCGTATGCATGAGAGAAGTAGCTCCTCCCCCTGTCCTCGAGTACCCCTAGCCGGGCAGGTTTTCAGGATATCCACAGTGAATGCGCATATGCATGAGAGAAGTAGCTCCTCCCCCTGTCCTCGAGTACCCCTAACCGGGCAGGTTTTCAGGATATCCACAGTGAATAAGCGTAAGCATGAGAGAAGTAGCTCCCCCCTGTCCTCGAGTACCCCTAACCGGGCAGGTTTTCAGGATATCCACAGTGAATACGTGTATGCATGAGAGAAGTAGCTCTCCCCCTGTCCTCGAGTACCCCTAGCCGGGCAGGTTTTCAGGATATCCACAGTGAATACGCGTATGCATGAGAGAAGTAGCTCTCCCCCTGTCCTCGAGCACCCCTAGCCGGGCAGGTTTTCAGGATATCCACAGTGAATACGCGTATGCATGAGAGAAGTAGCTCCTCCCCCTGTCCTCGAGCACCCCTAGCCGGGCAGGTTTTCAGGATATCCACAGTGAATAAGCGTATGCATTAGAGAAGTAGCTCTCCCCCTGTCCTCGAGTACCCCTAGCCGGGCAGGTTTTCAGGATATCCACAGTGAATGCGCATATGCATGAGAGAAGTAGCTCCTCCCCCTGTCCTCGAGTACCCCTAACTGGGCAGGTTTTCAGGATATCCACAGTGAATGTGTGTACGCATGAGAGAGTTTTGCATGCAGTGGAGGCAGCACCTGCAGATTCATCTCATGCATGTTCATTGTGGATATCCTGAAAGCCGGGACAGGGTTGAGAACCATTGCATTAGAGGGTGAGGGGTAGAGGTGTGTGCTGGGGCTGTGTATATGTATGCATCATGGGGGGGGCGGTGTCAGGGGCTTTGTGTGTGTGTAAGCGAGTGAGAATGATGACGGTGTGTCTCAGGTAAGGGGTGGTGTGTGTGTGTGTGTTTGGTGTGTGTGTGTGTGTGTGTGTGTGTTTGGCGTGTTTGCATGTTGGCAGTGTGGCTGCAGGTCTCTGTGTGTGTGTGTGTGTGTTTGGTGTGTGTGTGTGTGTGTTTGGTGTGTTTGCATGTTGGCAGTGTGGCTGCAGGTCTATGTGTGTGTGTGTGTGTGTGTTTGGTGTGTTTGCATGTTGGCAGTGTGGCTGGAGGTCTATGTGTGTGTGTGTGTGTGTGTGTGTGTGTGTGTGTGTTTGGTGTGTTTGCATGTTGGCAGTGTGGCTGGAGGTCTATGTGTGTGTGTGTGTGTTTGTGTGTGTGTGTGTGTGTGTGTGTGTTTGGTGTGTGTGTGTGTGTGTGTTTGTTGTGTTTGCATGTTGGCAGTGTGGCTGCAGGTCTATGTGTGTGTGTGTGTGTGTTTGGTGTGTTTGCATGTTGGCAGTGTGGCTGCAGGTCTATGTGTGTGTGTGTGTGTGTTTGGTGTGTTTGCATGTTGGCAGTGTGGCTGGAGGTCTATGTGTGTGTGTGTGTGTTTGGTGTGTGTGTGTGTGTGTGTTTGGTGTGTTTGCATGTTGGCAGTGTGGCTGCAGGTCTATGTGTGTGTGTGTGTGTTTGGTGTGTTTGCATGTTGGCAGTGTGGCTGCAGGTCTATGTGTGTGTGTGTGTGTGTGTTTGGTGTGTTTGCATGTTGGCAGTGTGGCTGGAGGTCTATGTGTGTGTGTGTGTGTGTGTGTTTGGTGTGTTTGCATGTTGGCAGTGTGGCTGGAGGTCTATGTGTATGTGTGTGTGGGAATTTAGTCCTTTTGCTCTCTTGCACTTTCCCCGTTCCCCCGCACTCACGCCTTCTTCCTCCTTGCATTAGTTCTCCTCCCGATCCTTCACCACTCTCCCTCCCTCTTCACTCTCTCTTCTCTCCTTTCTCTGCCACCGTCTTTCACTCCCTCCCTTCCTTCATGCTCTTTCTCCTTACTTTCTGTACCCCACTTGGACTCTCCTAATTCCTCCCCTCCCCCTCCACTTTTCCCTCTCACAGTACTACCCCCCTTACCTCCTCCCTAACCCTAGTCCTTCCCTTTTGCTTCACCACTACTTCTACTACTACTACTGAGCATTTGTAAAGCACTACCAGTCGTACGCAGCGCTGCACAGACATGTAAGAGACAGTCCCTGCCCATCAGAGCTTACAATCTAGGCAAGACAGACAACACAGGAGGTGTAGGCAGGGATAAAACAAGGGGGAAAGATAAAGAAACAAGGAGATCAGGTGAGTCAAGATCCAAAAGCAGCACATATTCATCCCCCTTTTCTCCTGCCGCCTCTATACTCTGGCCCATTCCATCACGCCGCACTCCCTCATCCTGTGGGAACTGGGGACTCGTGCTCGCTCTGCACTGGTGGGACCTGGGGACCCTCATTGGTCTGTACTGCTGGGAACTGGGGACTCCCCCTGGCTCTACACTGGTGGGAATTGGGGACTCTCGCTTGCTCTGGACTGGTAGGAACTGGGGACCTTCACTGGCTCTGTACTGCTGGGAACTGGGGACCCTCGTTGGCTCTGTACTGCTGGGAACTGGGGACTCCCCCTGGCTCTACACTGGTGGGAATTGGGGACTCTCGCTTGCTCTGGACTGATAGGAACTGGGGACCTTCACTGGCTTTGTACTGCTGGGAGCTGGAGACCTTCTCTGGCTCTGCACTGGTGGGAACTGGGGACTCTCGCTTGTTCTGGACTGGTGGGAACTGGGGACCCTCGCTGGCTCTGCACTGGTGAAACTGGGGACTCCCATTGGCTCAGCCTCACTGGTGGGAACTGGGGCACCCACTGGCTCCTCACTACTATCACGGCTGCTCTATGGTAGTGAGAGCTATGGACTCCCATCAGTTCTAGCCTTATGCATGCACCAACAAACAGATGTGTACAGACAGACAGACATAGATGGATAGACTCTCCCCAATAAGTGCCACTACTTAAGCAGAACACACCTAAAAAGTATTGAGAACTGGAGACAGTAAAGCGAAGGAAATAGAAACCACTTTTAAAATAGAGGCTTCCCTAGACAGTATTTCATTTAAAAATAAATCAGAAAAATAAGCTCTGTGTACCAGCTTGCTGGTCTCAGGATTAGGGAAGGTGCCCCCTCAGATCGTAATTCTAGCTCTGGCTTCCTCTTCTGCAGGTCAGCTGGGCCCAGAGCCTTGCTGAGGGAGCAAGACCAGTCTCCCCCCTCCCTTCTCTTCCAAAGCTCTAGCTAGAGGGCAGGTTTCTAAATTTAATTCAGCCTTTTACAAAACATTGCTTCTATCATTCATGCACTTTACTGAGATTCACCACAAAATAAAGAGAGAATCCACTTAGTTCTGGCCCAGTTTAGAAAGTTATCAGCAAGGCCCTAGTTTTTGACTAATGATGAGTTTGAGAGAGTTCTGCCTATTTCATCAACAGCTCGGTACAAAAGCTGGCAAAAGTCAAGTCTAGCTGGAACAGTTTGAGGGCACACCAGTAAGAAAAGGACAAGGGTTTCCCCCCTGTAATAATTTATACCAGTGCAGAGAAGTTAAATGCCTCTTTAAAATTTAACGGATGAATAACTGCGAATGAAGGAAAAAATCCTCGTAGGAACAGGATAAAATCTACCCCATGCAAGAGACTACCAAAGAGGAACTGTGTAATGAAACAGCCAGGATTCTTTGCACTTTATTTTCTAGAGATCTACTTGCCAGACCCTGGCACTTGTGAAGTTAACACCAGAACCTCAGAACTGGGATCAGGAACACAGATTAATACTCAGCTACAGCCAGGGCTCTATAATGAGGCAGAGTGAGGCGGTCGCCTCAGGTGGCAGAGTTTTGGGGGCGGCAACAAATTCCCCCAAAACAGCTGCCTCACTCCGCCTTTAAACTTTAAAAAGAAAAAAAAAGGTGGAAAGCTGCTGCTGCTTGGCAGCGGCAGATTCAGCCCCCGCCACCCCCACTGCTGCCACCCCTCGCCCACACGGGAGACCCTGAAACTTGCCTGATGGTTGGCAGCCCCGGCTCTCCAGAGCCACGAGAAAGAACTGCCTTTCCTTTCTTTTCCGGGGCTCTGGTAAAGTTGAGCCCTGCGGCGCGGCTGAGGGAAAACTACAGCATTTCCTGTCACAGTTAAAACCTGGAAAAGAGAGGGCTGAGCGGAGATATGATAGAAGTCTATAAATTGATGAATGGAGTGGAACGAGTAAATGTAGATCGATTCTTTACGTCATCAGAATATAGAAAGACTAGGAGACATGCAATGAAGCTACAGGGTAACCTACTTAAGACTAATAAGAAAAAATATTTTTTCACTCAACTTGTAATCAAACTCTGGAATTGGTTACTGGAGGATGTAGTAAAGGCTGTTAGTGTAGCTGGGTTTAAAAAAGGTTTGGACAAGTTCCTGGAGGAAAGGTCCATAAACCATTGTTCAAAGGGACCCAGGATATCAATGCTTGACCCGATACAAGCATTGAGAAACCTGTGTCTTTTTGGGATACTTCTAGGTACTGGTGACCTAGATTGGGCACTGTTGGAAACAGGACACTGGGCTTGATGGACCTTGGTCTGACCTAGTATGGCAGATCTTATATTCTTAGGTATAAAATTGAAGGTTCACCTAGGCTGCCGAATAGCCTTGCACCAGCCCTGCCCTCCCCTCCCACCCCCTTTGCAAGGCCACTATGGCCACCTGACTGCAGGTTTTCTAGAAAGGTTCAGCTCAGGAGAAGCGGGTACTGACTTCTTTAGCATCACCACTACTTGTCAGCTTGCTGTCTGCCAGATTTTCTCCTCCTTGGATTTTAATACTGACCGCACAACAAACAGATTTACAGACATTAATGGTGTGGGTTGTGCAGTGCAATGGACGTGTGTCTGTGCCATTTTCCATGGTCCAGGACTTTGCCAAAAAGCAAACTCAGGTTTAAAGGGCTTCATTTTCATTGCCAGCTTCCCAATTCCTGGGTAACAGGTGCCAGGAATAAAAATCTAAAGTCAGTATGTTTTGTTTAGTTCAGTTCGTTATCTACTTGTTCAAATGCCACCAGGTCTGTGCTCCAAAAGTTTGCCTCCCCAAGTGTTTTACTACAGTACATTCTGCCATGAGTGTATCGCAGACCTAGGAGAGGATTTATTCCAATACTAAGCGACGGAAAAAATCCTCGAAAGTGTGGAATGGAAATATATGTCACCACATATTTTCCTTAGGCGAAACCAAAATCATTGCATAGTGCCGGGCTCACTCTGTCAGTTGAACATGGCTATGGGGCTTTCTTACTATTTATAGACTCTCAGAATTAAAGGAAACGCAGCTGTCAGGCGTCTTGTATAAAATCTTTTGAAATCACAGCAGCATTACCAGTCATGGAAAAAGCAACATGCTCACTTCTTCAATCCCCGAGTATGACATTGCCATACCAAAGGTACTAAATACTGCACAGAATAATTCTGGTACCACTCAGTGCTCTTCCGGGGGGGGGGGGGGGGGGGGGGGAGGGGAGGGCGCTGAGTGAGCTACAATCTGAGTTCTATTCAGACCGTACCTTATTGAAATCCTCTCTCAAATCAATCAGAAACGCATTTCCACTTTGAGTTTGGAATCTACCTTAGAAGAATAGAGTCCTGTACTGCTATTTCAGTGCCTTTAAACTCTATAGTAAATGCATTTCAGAGAGGGGCTGAGAGTCCAGAGTTTGTCCTGTGATGTCTCTTGGCTGACTCTGTCTGATCACATCTGCTAACCCTTTCATCCTGGTACAGGGTCCTCTTCCTTCAGACCACAACTTCTGCCTGCTCGGTGCCAACCTATTTTCTCTGGTTTCTAAAAGCCCTGGTGGTATATGAGGGCAGAGCTTCCAGAGTCACACTCATCCTGGAGAGCATTGTGGATTATTTTACTTCGACCAGCCTAAGAATTATAATGACAACACAGAGCACTACCTGATTTTTGGAAAGAGCAAAAAGTACATTTGCCATCAGCATCAGTGGCTTCTGCCCATTCAGAGAGTGGCAACTTGACTCACACAGATCTTTGCATAACATGTGCTTTCAGGAGGGAAATAAGGAACTATAGATCTATAATGGGACTGTAAAGTGGCCTAATGGATTGGAAACCAGGACTCAAATCCCACATCCCTTGCATCACTGACAGTTTCTGTCACCTTAAGCAAGTCAGTTTATCTGTTGCTGACCCAGGTATTTATTAAATGATAAGCTCGTTAGGGAGGGGACTTATCTTACCTGAAAACAATCTTTACATAAAATCTCAAAAGGTGGGTTAGAAATGCAAAATATTATACATGGATGCCAGGTCCAGATTTAAGATTTAGGTACCCAAAGTTCAGAGAGATGAGAGGGGGACCCTGGAGACTGGACAGAAGGGGTGGGGGTGTTGAACTGGCACTGGTGGATGGCCCAGTAGAAGTGGGCAAAGGTTCCTTTTTGGCCTAGGTACTTGGCATCTTAACCCTTTGCATCCTAGGCAGTGACTGAATATGACCCTGGTAGATGTAGTGCACTCCACCAAGGAGCTGGAAGCTTTTTCACACTACAGAATGAAGCGTCCTCAGCTGTCCTGGAATGCACTAAATACTGCTTCTGCCCAAGAGGTAACTGGACATCCACTGTTCCCTCTAAGCTGTGCGCGTGTGCGCGCGCACACACCTCGCCAAGCGAGCGCACAAACTTTACCATAGAGCGCACAAAAATTACAGCTCTGATTCTGATATAAAACAACACAGACGTCTTAAAATTTAAAAGTTATGATTGTAATTACTAGAAATTTCCCACTTCATTTAGTAATCGTCTATTTTCATTTAATTTGATTAAAATCAATGTGGTGTACATACTGTATTCTGACGTGTAGTCAAATTTTAAAGTATATAACTCCGAGTGTCGTTATGTGGTGCACAAAAATTTAACCTTCCTTCAAAAGCTGCACACAGCTGATATTTTATGCGCACACAGCCTACAGAAAATTAGAGGGAACATTGCGGCCATCCTTGTCCTTACCTTGAAGTAAGCTCTCTGCAGGTAGTTGTAGGGGTTTCGCCTGTAGAATTCGCTGCTGACATCTTGACTGACCTGGTGCCTGGACAGTGGTCCCAGTTCGGCTTCCTCACACTTGCGCATACAGGCGGCTCTCCTCAGCACCGACCCGAAAAAGCGTAGCTCCAAGAGGCTGGGCCCCAACCCTGGCAGCAAGGGGTGGCGTTGGCGGCAACCCAACCGACACCCCAGTTGGGTGCGCCGGAGGTGGGCATAAACGCTCAGTGCCCGCTCCATATAGTGCACTGTGCCTGCAAAGTCCCCACGGTAATACGCATCCAGTCCAAGGTCATAGAGCAAGTCAAAGGGTTCCAGGGGGTGGGCACACTGGGCCGGAGGGCAGAGAAGTAGCAGGAGAGCAAAGGCAAAGAGGGGGACACCGAACCCTGAGCCTCCCATGCTGCTGCCTGGCACTGCCACACTTCTCTGAACTGGCTCCTAGTGCCTTCCCCGGCAGGTACACCCTGGCAGCACTACTGTCCAAAAAGCAGGAGAACCCCCGATCCTAGCAAAAATCCAAGAAATAACTTTTTAAAAGTACACAGTCCAGGAAGATTTTAAAAAATAGAGTCAGGGGGGTACATCAACTGGCAAAGAAGGGCAGCACCCGAGAAGTGGAAGAGATCGGGACGAGTGACCCCCGGTTCCAGGCTGGACGCTCAGTGAGCAGCTGCAGCAGCCCAGGACTTGCAGACAGCAGTGAGAGAGAGAGAGAGACAGAGCTTAGCGCCCGGATGATGCGATGGGAAACCAGGAGCAGCCCCGGCTCCGGCAGCTCTTAAAGGGCCAGTGCTGAAAACCTGCCCGAGTGCCATCAAGGGGCAGGCAGACAGCCACCGCCCCTCCCCTCCCGACTTGAAGCCGAATCAGGCTGAGTGTGGGGACAAAGGCAGTGTTTCCCTGCTCTGTCCTGGGTACCCCCTAGCGAGTCACGATGAATATGCATGAGGCTGACAGTGATTTGCATAGTGACATAGTAAATGACAATGTTTAGCTTTACCAGCCCCCTCCCCCCCCCCTTTTCCCTAGGATTGCTCTATGCAGGTTCCCCCCTGGGGCAATCAGGCAGGAAAACTGCATCTATAGCAGGAAAGTCTGTCAGCAAGCAAGAAAAGTGACCTGACCTATAGGAACTGCACCAGACCTGGCAACAGGGGCGCTGAGAGCCAACAGGGGCCCCAGGGCCCCCTGCCACGTTTGAAAATTGCTTTAAAATGTATCGGAGTAATAAATGTCAGAACGAAGTAAATGACTGTTAATTGTGTTATTGTGAATAGCATGACGGCCATTCCAAAAGGTCAGTAATTGGAAAATCTGCAATGCGATAATATTCAGTATAAAAAAATAACAAGACAATCTGAGGCCAGGCCCCTGGGGTTATGAACTCCCCCCCCCCCCACCCACCCACCTCGTCAGGGCTGGTGTTAGACATGCAGGGGCCCAGGACAGAAACTGGGTGAAGGGGACCCCAAAGCCAGCCTGCAGACTATGTCTCCTTGGTGCCCCCTGTGGCATGGGGGCCCAGGGAAACTGCCCTGTTTGCCACCTCCTAACATCTGCCCTGCCTCTCACCAAGCCTACTCGGGAATTGTCCTTCCTATTAACCCTCTGTATTATCGTCCCTTATTATTTTTACATTAATCAATACTTTGGCAGCACATGTACGATTGTCATGCCAATTAAATGAGCTCAGTCCAAATTTGGCTGGCCAATCCAAGGCTTCTGGCATTGGACTGACTAACTCAAAGTGGGAAATTTGAGGTGGGCAGTGACAGTCCCCTCCCAGGCTTCCCTCTGAGTTCTCCTGTTTCTGGGTCATGAACCACCTTTACTTCTCCTGATTAAGGAAATTAGTTTTTGCCATTAAAAAGTAGAAAACAAAAGGCTAGTTGATTCAAGGTGTTTGTGCCCTGGGCTAACCTTAAGCCTTATCCCAACTCCCCCCCCCCCCCCACCCCGTTGTCAGAATCTATTTTTTAGCTTCGAATTTTTTACTTTTTGCGTCCACCCCCCCCCCCCCCCCCCCAAGCTGCCATCATAAGCAACCACCTAGTTTGCCTAGTGGTTGGGCTCAGGGCACAGCTTTTTTCTGGCTGCAATAAGTTAAAAAAAAGAAATTAGAGCCCTACTCCTGTTCCATCCACTGAGTAATGTGCTTCTGTCCCAAACAGAAAGGCTATGTCCTTGCAAGGCCCCCCATTCCCCCCCCCACCCCAGGAGAAATGAAACAAAGCAGAGGAGACGGGGAGGTGTCATGTGTCCAGCAGGGTGCGGTATATATTAATTGTGATCAATTTGCAAATGGACAAATAGCAGATTGAGCATGAAAAAATGCCCGAAAATTGGGACAAATTCATTTAAAACCAGCATGAACCAAACATTTTTGGCCAGGCATGCACACCCAGCATGCACACCCAGCGCTGAGTGCTCTTCCCCCTCATCCAGCAACGTCAGGACTCTGGCTCCAAGATAAAAGAACACGGACTGCCCTGCACATTTTCCCTACACAGGGTTCCTGATCATGTTTCAGGGACTGGTCATCTCTAAGGCTGCTCTGCTCTGTTTAAAACAAGTTTTCAAGGGTCATGGGACAAAGAGGTCAGCACTCTCGCCAATAACTCAGTCGGCCTTGGAGGAGGTTGGCTGGGCCGCTCAGATATATTAAGAGGAGGTATAACTCCATACCACCTTCCCCTTGACAGCATATAGTATCTATCTCTAACCTCCAGCCCATCTCCCCCACACACTCTTGCAATCCCATAATAGCCAATCTCAATCTTCGCACATCATTCCCACCCGTCAGCTGGTTCTCCAGATAACGGTTTTGTTGGGTTTTTAATAAATGAAAGTCCAGAGTCTCTTATTTTCCTGTCTGTCTTAAGTAGATGGTAAGCTCTACAAGGAAGGGACTGTCTCCTAGTGCTATTATATGGTGCTGCATAGCCTAGTAGCTCTATAGAAATAAGTGGCAGCATGCGAGGGAGTCTTCGGACTCAGTTTTGCTAATAGAGGTACATGTGATAAAAATCCACCTGAACTGTTCTCTTCCCCCTATGTGCCCCCGCTCCCCTTCCCGTGTGTTTAAGATTGTAGCTGCTGCTATGTGCATGTTACCGCCATGTTCCCCAGTGTTTCTTTTCCATCCTTTTGCCACTAGGGATCTTCGGTGGTTATCACATGCCTTGTCCAATTGTTAGATTTTGTCTCCAACACCACCACCTCCGGGAAGGTATTCCAGGTATCCACCACCACCTCCGGGAAGGTATTCAAGATATCCACCACCACCTCCGGGAAGGTATTCCAGGTATCCACCACCACCTCTGGGAAGGTATTCCAGATATCCACCACCACCTCTGGGAAAGTATTCCAGGTATCCACCACCACCACCTCCGGGAAGGTATTCCAGATATCCACCACCACCTCCGGGAAGGTATTCCAGGTATCCACCACCACCTCTGGGAAGGTATTCCAGATATCCACCACCACCTCCGGGAAAGTATTCCAGGTATCCACCACCACCACCTCCAGGAAGGTATTCCATATATCCACCACCACCTCCGGGAAGGTATTCCAGGTATCCACCACCACCACCTCTGGGAAGGTATTCCAGGTATCCACCACCACCTCCGGGAAAGTATTCCAGGTATCCACCACCACCACCTCCGGGAAGGTATTCCAGGTATCCACCACCACCTCTGGGAAGGTATTCCAGGTATCCACCACCACCACCTCCGGGAAGGTATTCCAGATATCCACCACCACTTCCGGGAAGGTATTCCAGGTATCCACCACCACCTCCGGGAAGGTATTCCAGATATCCACCACCAGCTCCGGGAAAGTATTCCAGGTATCCACCACCACCACCTCCGGGAAGGTATTCCAGGTATCCACCACCACCACCTCCGGGAAGGTATTCCAGGTATCCACCACCACCTCCGGGAAGGTATTCCAGGTATCCACCACCACCACCTCCGGAAAGGTATTCCAGATATCCACCACCACCTCCGGGAAGGTATTCCAGGTATCCACCACCACCTCCGGGAAAGTATTCCAGGTATCCACCACCACCACCTCCGGGAAGGTATTCCAGGTATCCACCACCACCTCCAGGAAGGTATTCCAGGTATCCACCACCACCACCTCTGGGAAAGTATTCCAGATATCCATCACCACCTCCGGGAAGGTATTCCAGGTATCCACCACCACCACCTCCGGGAAGGTATTCCGGGTATCCACCACCACCACCTCCGGGAAGGTATTCCAGGTATCCACCACCAGCTCCGGGAAAGTATTCCAGGTATCCACCACCACCACCTCCGGGAAGGTATTCCAGATATCCACCACCACCTCCGGGAAGGTATTCCAGGTATCCACCACCACCACCTCCGGGAAGGTATTCCAGGTATCCACCACCACCTCTGGGAAGATATTCCAGGTATCCACCACCACCTCTGGGAAGGTATTCCAGATATCCACCACCACCACCTCTGGGAAGGTATTCCAGGTATCCACCACCACCTCTGGGAAAGTATTCCAGGTATCCACCACCACCACCTCCGGGAAGGTATTCCAGGTATCCACCACCACCTCCGGGAAGGTATTCCGGGTATCCACCACCACCTCTGGGAAGGTATTCCAGGTATCCACCACCACCACCTCCGGGAAGGTATTCCAGGTATCCACCACCACCACCTCCGGGAAGGTATTCCGGATATCCACCACCACCTCCGGGAAGGTATTGCAGATATCCACCACCACTTCCGGGAAGGTATTCCAGATATCCACCACCAGCTCTGGGAAAGTATTCCAGGTATCCACCACCACCACCTCTGGGAAGGTATTCCAGGTATCCACCACCACCACCTCCGGGAAGGTATTCCAGATATCCACCACCACCTCCGGGAAGGTATTCCAGGTATCCACCACCACCAGCTCCGGGAAGGTATTCCAGGTATCCACCACCATCACCTCCGAGAAGGTATTCCGGGTATCCACCACCACCACCTCCGGGAAGGTATTCCAGGTATCCACCACCAGCTCCGGGAAAGTATTCCAGGTATCCACCACCACCACCTCTGGGAAGGTATTCCAGATATCCACCACCACCTCCGGGAAGGTATTCCAGGTATCCACCACCACCACCTCCTGTAAGGTATTCCAGGTATCCACCACCACCTCCGGGAAGGTATTCCAGGTATCCACCACCACCTCTGGGAAGATATTCCAGGTATCCACCACCACCTCCGGGAAGGTATTCCAGATATCCACCACCACCACCTCCGGGAAGGTATTCCAGGTATCCACCACCACCTCTGGGAAAGTATTCCAGGTATCCACCACCACCACCTCCGGGAAGGTATTCCAGGTATCCACCACCACCTCCGGGAAGGTATTCCGGGCATCCACCACCACCTCTGGGACGGTATTCCAGGTATCCACCACCACCACCTCCGGGAAGGTATTCCAGGTATCCACCACCACCTCCGGGAAGGTATTCCAGGTATCCACCACCACCACCTCCGGGAAGGTATTCCGGATATCCACCACCACCTCCGGGAAGGTATTGCAGATATCCACCACCACTTCCGGGAAGGTATTCCAGATATCCACCACCAGCTCTGGGAAAGTATTCCAGGTATCCACCACCACCACCTCTGGGAAGGTATTCCAGGTATCCACCACCACCTCCGGGAAAGTATTCCAGGTATCCACCACCACCACCTCCGGGAAGGTATTCCAGATATCCACCACCACCTCCGGGAAGGTATTCCAGGTATCCACCACCACCACCTCCGGGAAGGTATTCCAGATATCCACCACTACCTCCGGTAAGGTATTCCAGGTATCCACCACCACCACCTCCGGGAAGGTATTCCAGGTATCCACCACCACCACCTCCGGGAAGGTATTCCAGGTATCCACCACCACCTCCGGGAAGGTATTCCTGGTATCCACCACCACCACCTCCGGGAAGGTATTCCAGGTATCCACCATCACCTCCGGGAAGGTATTCCAGGTATCCACCATCACCTCCGGGAAGGTATTCCAGATATCCACCACCACCTCCATTTGCATGAAAGAATATTTCCTGACATTGATCCTGAATCTCCCCCTTCACCCCTTCAAGCTTCCTATCCTGACCCCTAGTTCTTCAGTTTCCTTTCCTTGGGAAAAGGTATATTTCTTGTGCTTTTCTAATACCTTTTTGCTCTATAAACGCTGTGTCATATCCCCTCCATCTCGTCTCTCTCTTTCAGGTACATACAGTGAGGTCCTCAGATGTCATCTCAAGGCTTTGGTAGGGGGTAAGAGATAAATGTGAATAAATTAGTGTGGACCTGATATTCAAAGGCAGCTACATAGTTTACAGACCTGTAAAACATGTAACTGCCTCTAAGGGGGATGAATATTCAACACTAACATGGTTATCGCTGCAGAATATCCCTGGATACCGCTGCTATCTGCCCCAATAAGCGACCCGTGGGTAAAGACAGGTGTGGTAAAAGTTAGCCTATCATGACCCATGGGAGCTAGCTGGTCAGTGGCTCAATACTGCCACTGACCAGCTAGCTTCTGGGCTGTGCGGCTGACCTGAATGTTCAATGCCCGTAGCCGGATATGGCCCTGGTATTGACTATCTGGCTGCAGCATTCAGTGGCGACGGCTAGGGACTGTAATCGTGCTAGCCACCGCTGTTGAATATCAAGTCCTGAATCTTTAGATGCAGACCCTACACCATTTTAGGTGCCTTCTTCTGGCAATCTGGACTACATCTATCTCGGGGGGTTCTCAACCTAGTCCTCGGGACACACCTAGCCAGTCAGGCTTTCAGGGTAGCCACAATGAATATGCATGAGGGAGATTTGCATACAATTGAGGCATTGCATGCAAATCTCTCTCATGCATATTCATTGTGGTAATCCTGAAACCTGACCGCTAGGTGTGTCCCGAGGACTGGGATGAGAATCTCTGCTCTAGCTTATCTCCATCCTTTCTGAATAGTCTTTAGATGTGAGCACGGTAAGGACCTGTATAGCTCTTTCGACACCCTGGCATTTCTCCTCCGACTCTAGCCACCACTTTGTTACCTTGAGATCATCGGCCACTATCACCCCGAGGTCTCTCAGCTGCTGTGGGCATTTCAGTCTCTCCCCCCTTCCCCCCCCCCCCATAATGTACAGCCCGTTTGGATTTGTGCACTCCAAGAGCATAACTCTGCACATTTTAATACTGAATCGTAAATACCATTGACTCCTCCTCAGTCTTTCCAATCTGTTATATTTTTTAAAGAATATAAATACTTTTGTTTTGTAAATAAGGTTTTAATAAATATGTAGAAAAGAATGAGCCAGTTGATACGGTGTTGACAAAGGTCCTTGTGAGGCACCTCTCAGGAAATTAAATTCTTGGGATAGGAAGGAACATCCTACCGAAAGAGGAGACAGAGGAGTTAATGGTCAGTTTCCCTAACGAGGAAGGTCACGGCGCTTTAGCATTCATGAACGAACTTGGATGAGGAGCATAAGTCAGGTGATCAAGTCTGTGGGTGACACAAACTTATTTGAACCAAAGGCGTTAATGCCTGTGGGAATTCTGCACACAAATTTCAAAATTCTGTGTCAAAAGGTCTGAATTATGCAAAATTCTGCATGCTTTGTCAAAATAACAAATCATATTGTTTTTGAGTGATACTTAAAATACAGTACAGAAAAGAATATCACCAAAAAGCAGGGTGCGCTGTGCAGGCAACAGACATTCTTATTGCTTCATTTTCCGATGAAAGTGCTAAAACTTTCACCTCATTTTGTCTTTTTCCTTTTTTTGTCCCGTTCAGATTTTCGTCAGTAGTGCGCGCTGTTGGTGAAAACCTGCAAGAAATGACATTTTCTCCTTTTCACTATTGTGTTCTTTTAAAAATAGTATGAAACAAAATGAGAAATATCGCTGACATTTCCCATTTTGTTTCAAATGAACGCACATCCCTACCAAAAGGTGCAACAATTTTAAATTTTTGTGTGCATAATTCCAGCAGGAGTAGGAGTTACAGGAGGACCTTGGGAGACTGAGCAGCTAATGGTAGATGAAATGTAATGTGACAATGCAAAGTTATGCTCATAGGGAAAAACAAAATGGATTCACCCCGCTCAGTACTAGGAGTCACCGCTCAGGAAAAGGATCTCGGAGACATCGTGGAAAACATGTTGAAATCTTCAGCTCAGTCTGCAGCACTAGCCAAATAAGCAAATAAAATGTTAGGAATTATTCGGAAAGGAGAATAAACCAAAACAATATCACAATGTCTCTATAGATCCATGGTGTGACTGCACCTTGAGTGCTGCATGCAGTTCTGTTCTCCCCGTCCCATAAACGAAAATAGCGAAAGGGCCATCAGAATTAAAAGGGGGTGAAATGGCTTTCATAGGAGGGAAAGGTAAAAGATAAAAAGCATGGGGAATATTCAATCACTTTGCAAGGGAAATGAGGTTGAAGAACAATGGGTCATCAGAAGAGGCTTGGGGTGTAAATACATTTAGGAGTAGCTTCAGTAGAAGATTGCTGAATGCATGAAACTCTCTCCCCATGATACGAGGTAGTGGTGTGGACCAGAATTGTACAGAAATTCAAGTATACAGCCTGCAGGGAGGATTCCCCATGGGAAGGAAAGAAGGCTAACGTTGGAGAGCAAGTAGCCACAGGGGCATTTCAGACTATCTAGGGAAAATGAACCTAGAGGGTCTTTTTTTCTGTTGACATATTCTATTTCTGTAATGAACAGTGAGTCTTAATGCCCAATCTGGCACTCTGCTAGTTCTTTTACAATATTTCATCTTTATAAATAGATTTGTGAAAAGATCCTTTCACTGATTTGTGAGTCAACCCACTAAAAATTGGCAGCCTGGATTTAGCATTGAACTCTCAGAGTCGCTCCTTGGTCTAGGCTTGTCTATGCAGTAAGCTGTAGACTGGAGATGCCAATACTCTGTGTGGGTCCATCTTTCACATTCCCCTTTTTTGGTATTGATTTTGTATAGCGCTACAAGGCATACACAATGCTGTACAGAGACAGTTCCTCCTCTTAAGAGCTTACAATCGAATCAAGACAGACAACACAACTGAAGTCTAGGATATATTGAAATGGTAAGGAAACACAGAGACTTCCAAACCTGTCCCAGGGACTCCACCACCAGAAAGGTTTGCAGGATATCCACAGTGAATATGCATGAAATAACTTTGTATGCACTAGGCCTCAATACATGCAGAAATGCAATGTGTGCCTTTGAGTCAATGCTGACTCCTGGTGACCCAGCAGCTCCTGGGTTTTCATGGCAATGTGACCAGAAGTAGATTGCCAGGCAATGGAGGGTTAAGTGACTTGCCCAAGGCCGCAAGCAGTGCTAGTGGGAATCAAAGCCTGGTCTTTTGGTTACCATGCCACTAGGCTACTCCCCTACTCCAACTCATGCATATCAGGGCCCTTTTATGAACGTGCACTGATAACGTGCAGCTGTGATATTTACCCCGCGCTAATTCTCGCAGTAAGTGCACATTGCACGATGTGGTGGGGAATGGGCAGGTGAAGAGCACATTGCGGTCAGTGCAGGGCTCATGCAGCACACTAAGGACTGGTGCCACCGTTCAGTGAACTAGGCAGTCGCTTAGAGTGCTGGGCCTCCAAGCGCCCATTGCTGCCACTGGTGCCCCTCTCTGGGACGTGCAGCGATGCCAATGGCCACAAACAGGCCCATGGCTCTTACCTTGAAACTTTAGCACTGCGGGGCTGTTTGCTTTCACCCCTTGGAACGTCCAATGCCATCTTTCTGTTTGCAAAGGAAGTTGGCATCGGGCGTCAGAGGGGGTGGAAGTAAAAGTTTCAAGGTAAGCGCCATGGGGCTGTTTGCAGCCATTGCCATCACTGCAAGTCCCAGACAAGGGTGGCAGTGCTGGCAATGGGTGCTGGAGGGGGCACAAGGGATGAGGTTCGCCTAGGCTGCCTCATCTTCTTGTGCTGGCCCTGAGCACACCAATTGTCAATGTTGCAATAAGCATGTCACCTGACTGGGAGGAACTACGTGCACTTGCGTTCATTCCAAACGCTGCTGCCGTGTATTGGGGTACTTTTCTGATCGGTAACTTCTGGGAATATGCTGGCCATGCCCACAACAGAGCACGATTTTTGCACTTACTGCATGTTGAGTTTTATGCATTGTGAGCTGTGAAGTCCCCAGGACAGGCTTGAGAAATGCTGATTTAAAGTTCTAAAACGCTCGGTAAAGTTAGATATATGTCAGCTCTGCTGAGATGATCAGTCCACAAGCAGCTGTCACACTAAAAGGTACAACGTGCATACAGCACAGACGACTGCAGAGTGGATCCTTCTCAGAGCCCCTTGCAGGCATAGTGCTCTAACATGGTGTGGACTGTGGCATGGAGAATAAGCCTAGTCTGGACAGCCGGGGTTCAACCTGCATCCACTCCCAAAAACTACCGTTCTGCAATTGCCCCAGCCCCAAAAACTACTCCCCACAACAGCCCATCACCCTGCAAACTGTCCCATCCACCACAAGCATCCCCCGTGACTGACTCATTCCCAAAACATCCCCCCAGGCAAATGCCTCACCCCCAAAAGCTCCCTACCATAACTGCCCCACTATCCTGCAAACTATTCCACCCCCAAAACTATCTCCCCACCACAGTCACTCACCATCAAGAGTACATCCTCTATGATTGCCCCACCACCCTCAGCCACCTCGCCACAGATGCACAGGTGCACAACACACACAGAACACACAATAGGGATACAAGCACACACAACACAGAAACACATGTACACCCCATACAGACAGATACTGGGATAAGAAATAATCCCCTTGCTGTGGTGTAAATTATTCACATATATATTTCACTCCTGGGGGAATTCTACCCAACTGGGTAATGCAGAATTATGCATTTCTTCTGCACAGTGATTCTCCTCAATCGTGATTCCTATCACCTCCCCCAAAGAGGTTGGGAGATGGCGATTGGCAGCACATCAGGCCGTGTCCTCCTTTTACGCCATTCTGGGCCCTACTATACTTTTGAACCATGCAGCTGTATGAAGGCGTGAGCACTTGGGCCTAGGATGGTGGAAAACAATGGCATGGTCCGATGTGCAGCTGCTTGCTGACACCACAGTCTCGTGTCACACGATTGGGACAGAGAGGGAAGACAAAGCAGCTGGGGTAGGTATTGCAGGGAATTGTGGTCTCTGGAGTAAGCTGGGGGCAGAGAAGCTTCAGGGTCTGCCATGGGGCGGGGGAGAGCAAGCTTGATATGTTGTGGTGGGGAGAAACACTGAAGTGGAAGTGTGTGGGTGGGGGAAGAGAAAGAATGAGAGGAGAGGGAAGGCGTGTGTGGGAGGGGGGAAAGAAAGAAGGCGGTGTGGGGTGTGTGCATGGAGAGTGGGGAAAAAGAGAGGTGGGATAGAGATACACACGCACAAAAACATAATAAGCATACAAACGAGAGAAACACACATCCAAGCACACCCAGACTCAGAGGGGTTAGAAAGAATTCCATGAGCCATGCTCTGCCTGCTTTCCCCACTCGTTTATTCCACAGCGAGACAAAAAGATGAACTGAACTATATTAGAAAACAACAGAGAACCAGAAATGAGTGCCAGATATGAAGACATGGAGTTAAGAAAAAAACGGGATTTAATGCTTAAGGTTCGCGTAGGGCACCAACCAACTCTGGGGCCGGCCCTAGTTACATGCAACATAAATGGGGGTGGAGGAGTCAGGAGAACCCAGAATAATTTAAAATGAAAGTTCAAGGTGCTGCAGCCTAGTAGAGGTTGATTCTGATTAATCTGGAAGGACAGAGGAGAAGCTTGAAACTGATTAATAGCGTAAACAAACCCCAACAAATGCATGCATTTTGGGGGGGGGGGGGTGAGGATGAGGGACGTGGTAGTTCCTTCCTGCTATATTTGGGATTTCAACTCAATCAGAATCAGGGCTGGGATCTTGCACTATGAATCTTCATTTGCTATTACACAAAAAATTCTTTCTGTATTTTATGTCTCCTCCCATCTTACTTTTGGAGCAGAGAAGTAGCACTGGCTCGGTAACCAAGCAACCAGGATTTAATTCCCACTAGCTCTCCTTGTGGCCTTGGGCAAGTCACTTAACCCTCCATTGCCTCAGAAGATAGGCTTGGCAATCTACTTCTGGTCACATTGCCAAGAAAACCCTGGAGCTGCTGGTCGCCAGCACTGACTCAACGGCACTTGTTGCATTTGCATCTTACTTTAGTCCAGCCACTGTAATTACTGTTTTCGACCAAGAGGCTTAGAACCCCACGATCTTGGGTCCTAAATCCAGTCACTAAGTGTCACCATTGCTCGATGGCTCTGACTCCATCCTCACTTCCCCGGCTGTCAATGCTGCCTCTATCCTCAGTCCTGCCAACAGTAGAAGCAGAAGATCTGAGTCAGGAATTGAACCCAATCACCTTTGTATGGCTGTACGCCGCATCGCACATGAGCCTGGGCTGTCTAGAATGGCTAAATCTCACCTGTATTATCGCACACAGGATTAGACTTTACAAGGTACTGTATATGTATAGGAGTGTTCAGACGCTCTTCTCTAGGTGAGTTAGTAACACCTGGGTCACAACAGATAGCAAACAGCAAAATCTGTGGTTGTAGAACTTTAGGTATTGTGTAGCCTGGTATCTGCGAGCAACCCAACCCTTCAGTAATAATATACTTATGGGATTTAGCTCACGTATCTTCAGTAGCAATTTAAGGTGAATTACATTCATGTATCCTAAGGATTTTCCTATCCCTGGAGGGCTCACAGTCTACATTTGTACCTGAGTCAATGGAGGATTAAGTGACTTACCCAAGCTCATAAGAAGCATCAATGGCATTTGAACCTTGTCTTTCCTAGCTGTCAGGCTCCTCCACCACTCCTATACCCAGCACCCACAGCACATCCCAAAGACTTTGGATGACTGATTTGAAATACCATGAGAGACATTTCTTTGCATCTTTTATTAGGAGAACAAAACACGCTTCAAATTTTAAGTTCTCTTTCACATTAGACAGCATCTGAGTTTTTATTTGGGACACTCGGAAAAGAAAGCAGCCTGTAATGTTCCTCAGCCATCAAGAAGCAGAGAACGTAGTTCATGTCTAGGCTAGATGCAAGTGAGATTTGTGCTTAAGATCAAAATTTTTATAGTTGCCAAAAAAATGCATTAAGAGCAAAGGCTAAAAGCTATTTATGATCTTGGGAACTGGAGGTTCTGCCAAGCTGGGATTCTTATCCAGGGAAAGGTGCTTGTTCAGGGGTAGGATTGGGAGGATAGGGAAGGGGACACAGAGGCTTAATGGTTAGAAATGTTTGGGCTTTTTGAATTTATTGCCTTCTGGAGCCTGGACACATGTAAAGAAACCTGCCTTTTCCAGGCTTGTGTGTGCTTTGCCCCCCCCCCCCCCCTCCCCAGCTATGTGCAGACTGAGAAATGAGACTTGGAAGTGAGAATTTCAGTCTTGTCATGGCAGGCAAGGTGCAGGGCTGCCCATGGGTAGGGATAGGCATTAAACTAATCTTCAACAACATAAGCTCATGGCTGAGTGACTAGAACAGGGAGAGTACTGGGGCTGGGAACTTTCTAGTTTTATTCACGAGCAAAGTCACAACAAAGGGTCAAAGTTGCTCCTAATCACCCTGACTTTCTGACAGGGATAGCCACCTGGTTAAACTGTGCCCTACAGAACTATTCCACCCCTCACCACTACCAATCCATGACTGCAGAGATCTACAATGCAAATCTCATCGATCTCTCTTCCCCCCCCAGGGTTCGAGAAGGTACGGAAACAAAACATTTAATACTATGCTCATTCGGATCCTTTTCCATCTATACTCTCAATTCCACAGCATGTGACAGAGCAATGTAAAATAAAAGCAGTCAGTTAAGCTCTTTAGGACAGGAAACACTCAGTACACAGGATGAGTCTCACCTCTTTCTAACCCTGTGTGTCAGTCCTCCAGTAGGGAATGGAGAATAATTAGAGTGGGAATGATTTTATACAACGCAATGAATGCTTCAGTGATGTTACCATGTGTATTTCCTGATGCGGCACGAGGGACAGACTTCACCAATCAAGCCATAGTGCCATTTGTATTCGCTCACAACTACCCTGGGGTAGTTCCCCCAATTTTATAACACCTGTAGCCCATTCCTTGTTTATTGAAAATGTTTCTTGAAGAACCTAAGGGCAATACCTTGTGGATGGATCTAATCATCACCCTGCTTTCATCATGGTTTTCTGACTCCGTCCATATAATTTGTAGAGAAAATTGTTCCTCTGTTTTCAATTTATTGAAAATGCAAACTGCACAGCTAAACTCCCAAAAGCTAATTCCATCCCTGTCCCCCTTCAACCCTCTTATGAACCCACAACCCATGTAGTTTAGTTTTAAAACTAGTTTCATTATCAGTTATAGTCCAGTGAACTTAGAGACTTCAGCCTGTATTTTCTCAAACGTCTCATGTGTTATTTCTCATTTTTGCTAATAACATTTCACAGGCTGCTGTACATGAGATCAGCTTGTACCACCCTTTACAGAAATACACTTCTGTAGTTTTCCAGTCTCTTGGGACTGCTAGACAGCACCATTTCTGATGTATTTCAATTATAGCTTCAAAAGACAGTCCCAGGAATGCCAGTTCTTGTGACCTTCAGCAAGTCACTTAACCCTCTATTGCCTCAGGTACAAAATTAAATTGTAAGGCCTGTGGGGACAGGAAAATATCTACAACACCTGAATGTAACTTGCCTTGAGTTATCATTGAACAGGCATGAACTAAATACAAATAAATAAATGAATAAATTGACATTAGAACACAGAAGCTACTAATGGTAACATTTTTTGCCCAAACTGTTGAACTTGTTAGTGCACATAAGTCCCGTCACTCTAGCAACCCTTCCGACATTTATTGGAGATTATTACATTAAATTTTAGATCCTTGAGGGTGTAAAGTGCTATGTTCTGAGGATTAACTGAAAGACGATTAACTGTGAGTCATTGTCCCTGGCATAGTTTTCCATAATTGTAAGGTTATTCGCCACTGCTTGTCCTGTTCAGATTGAATCCCCACATCTTCCTCCTAGGTATTTTTGAGCTTACTAAAGTCCACACTTTTTCCCTGTTGCAATAGTTCATATCTTCTCTAGACATCTACAGTATAGCTTTGGACCCCCCCCCCCTCCCCCAATCTCCAAGGCTTCAAGACTTTCCTTTTTCAGTGTGTTAAGAAGCTTCCTAGCTGCATGTGATTGTATTTTCATGCATCTTAGTCTAGTCTATGGCTCTCCGGTTCTTGGTATGTAGGTGCCCTGAGTCCTGCCAGCAGGTATTGTCTGGAATTCCCTCTTACCCAGGGGCTGGGTGCAAAACCTTAACATGAGAAGTAGATGGGCTGCCAAACTGTGGACCTTCTGCAATCATTAATAGTGTGACACATTTGCTCGTTTCCCCTTTCCTCTGTTTGCAGACTCAGGCGTGTCTCTCTGGGGGACTTTGTAAAAAAGAAAAACCATGGTAAAGTGAGTGTCATGAGGGTAGCAGTGGACGGGTGAGCGCACTCTGGGTAGTGAGTGATGTCAGGGGTGTCCGTATCAGTGGGATGATGTGCTTATCTCCACTGGGCACAGTTTAGCTGTTTATGTGAGGGGATATGAGGATGAAGAGAGGGGGGGGATGTGTGTCATGGGTTTTGTCTGTGTGTGAGGTATGTGCTTATTGGCTGTGTATATGTGTCTGTCGATGGTGTGTGTATCAGGGGCTGTGCATTTGTCTGTGTGTGTGTGCATGACGGCAGTTTCACTCAGGAGCTCTGCATGTGTATGAATATGTGTGCATCACGAGGGAACAGTCAGGTGTGTGTGTGTGTGTGTGTGTGTGTGTGTGTGTGTTAGGTGCATGTACATGTTGGCAGAGTGTGCTGGAGGTCTGTGTGTGTATGAATATGTGTGCATCGCGAAGGGACAGTCAGGTGTATGTGTGCGTGTGTGTGTGCGCGTGTTAGGTGCAGGTACACATTGGCAGAGTGTGCTGGAGGTCTGTGTGGGTATGAATATGTGTGCATCGCAAAGGGACAGTCAGGTGTGTGTGTGTGCATGTGGTAGGTGCATGTACACGTTGGCAGAGTGTGCTGGAGGTCTGTGTGTGTATGAATATGTGTGCATCGCGAAGGGACAGTCAGGTGTGTGTGTGTGTGCATGTGGTAGGTGCATGTACACATTGACAGAGTGCGCTGGAGGTCTGTGTGTGTATGAATATGTGTGCATCGCAAAGGGACAGTCAGATGTGTGTGTGTGTGTGTGTGTGTGGTAGGTGAATGTACACATTGGCAGAGTGTGCTGGAGGTCTGTGTGTGTATGAATATGTGTGCATCACGAAGGGACAGTCAGGTGTGTATGTGTGTGTGTGTGTGTGTGTGTGTGTTAGGTGCATGTACACATTGGCAGAGTGTGCTGGAGGTCTGTGTGTGTATGAACATGTGTGCATCACGAAGGGACAGTCAGGTGTGTATGTGTGTGTGTGTGTGTGTGTTAGGTGCATGTACACATTGGCAGAGTGTGCTGGAGGTCTGTGTGTGTATGAATATGTGTACATCGCGAGGGGACAGTCAGGTGTGTGTGTGTGTGCGCGCGCGTGTGTTAGGTGCATGTACACGTTGGCAGAGTGTGCTGGAGGTCTGTGTGTATCTGCGCATGTGACATTCTCACTCGCTTGTACTTTCCCCATCCCACTGCCAGGACTGGTGCAAGGGTCTCTGCTGCCCTAGATAGAAACCCCGGCCTCGCCACCCCCAGCTGCCAATGCCCCTCCCCCCAGCTGCCACTGACTTTGTCTTGAGAGGGAGAGACGAGCAGCAGCAACGGAAGTATTTGCAAAAGTGGCGGCTTTTTGCCATCACTTTCTTGCCCATGGCAGGCCATGCCCTTCAGCACACATGGTCTGCTGCTTCTGAACCCCATTGGATGCAACTTACTGTCAGAGGGAGGTCAGAAGCGGCAGGCTATGTGTGCTGAAGGACATGGCCTGCTGTGGGCAAGAAAGCGATGACAAAAAGCAGCCACTTTTGCAAATACTGCTGCTGCACTGCCCACCTCCCCCAAATGGAATTGGCAGCAGCTGGAAGGGGGGGGGGCGGCATGGCTGGTCATGTGTACCGCTGCTGCCTCCTACCCAATCCAGCTGCCTAGCTCGCCTAGTGACATGCCGGCCCTGCCCACTGCCCTCCGCCTCTCTTCCTCCAACCATCTTACACAATTCCCTCTACCTACCTTTGACCATTCTACCTCCTTCTCTGCCATCCACAAGTACAATCTCCCTCTTCTTTCCCTGCCACCCCCTTTGACCCTCCTCCACCTTTCTGTACTCTTTCCTTACCTTACATAATCGCCTTGCACTTTCCCAATTCCAATCCTTTTCCTGAACTCTTCCTTCTGTCTGCAATTGCCCCCACACTAACCTCCACCCTAACTTCATTCCTTCCAATTTGCTCCACGCTATACCCCTTCACTCTTGCCCTGCTCCCTCATTCCACCCCTTTCTGTCAGTGATGGATAGCCACTAAGGGCTAGTAGGAACTGGTGACTCCTGCCAGCTCTTCCTCACTGCTGCTGCTGCTCCTCTGCTGATGGGAGCTAGGGACTCCTGCCGGCCCTTCTTCACTGCTGCCACCACTCCTGTGCTGACAGGAGTCAGGAACTCCTGCCGGTTCTTCTTCACTGCTGCCGCCGCTCCTGTGCTGACAGGAGCCAGGGACTCCTGCCGATTCTTCTTCACTGCTGCTGCCACTCCTGTGCTGACAGGAGCCAGGGACTCCTGCCGGTTCTTCCTCACTGCTGCCGCCGCTCCTGTGCTGATGGGAGCCAGGGACTCCTGCGGGTTCTTCCTCACTGCTGCCGCTGCTCCTGTGCTGATGGGAGTCAGGGATTCATGCTGGCTTTTCCTCAGTGCTGCAGCCACTCCTGAGCTGGCAGGAGCCAGAGACTCCTGCCGGTTCTTCTTCACTGCTGCCGCTGCTCCTGTGCTGATGGGAGTCAGGGACTCCTGCCGGTTCTTCCTCACTGCTGCCGCCGCTCCTGTGCTGATGGGAGTCAGGGACTCCTGCCGGTTCTTCCTCACTGCTGCCACTGCTCCTGTGCTGATGGGAGCCAGGAACTCCTGACAATTCTTCCTCAGTGCTGCCACTGCTCCTGTGCTGGTGGAAGTCAGGGACTCTTGCCGGCTTTTCTTCACTGCTGCCCCCACTCCTGTGCTGACGGGAGTCAGGGACTCCTGCCGGTTCTTCCTCACTGCTGCCACCGCTCCTGTGCTGATGGGAGTCAGGGACACCTGCCGGCTCTTCTTCACTGCTGCCACCACTCCTGTGCTGATGGGAGTCAGGGACTCCTGCCTGTTCTTCCTCACTGCTGCCACCGCTCCTGTGCTGATGGGCGCCAGGGACTCCTTCCGGCTCTTCTTCACTGTTGCTACCGCTCCTGTGCTGACGAGAGTTAGGGACTCCTGCCGGTTCTTCCTCACTGCTGCCTCTCTTCCATGCTGGTGGGAATCAGGGATTTCCAATTGTTGTTCATTTTTTTGTGCTGTTCAACCTTAAGGAAGCCTCACATACATGTGCCAACAAACAGATGCATGCAGATGGACAGATGGACAAATAGATAGGTAGATGGACTCTCCCCAATAGGGGCTGTCACTCAATCGAATTGTGCCTAATGAACCCATCATTAAAATAGACCTGTCTTTATGGGTAGCTGATGGTAAAACTATGCTAATGAAGTCTATCAATCATTAGCAACCTTTAGCATGTTTCTCATCATTTTATTATTGAAAAGCAGTAATGCACTTGGTAACTCGCTTTGGGCTTCACATGTAAAAGTAGAATATCAAGTCTTGCAAAATGAAATTAGCAGAATCTAATAAAAAAAGACAATGGCTCCTCTGCTTCCCATCCTCTACTTTACATATGTAGAGACTGCTTAGATGTTACTATGTGAGCAGCAGCAGCAGCACCATCCATTGTCCCTACTAAAATACTACAATGAAGGTTGGACTAAGCCCATTTCCCACAACAAGGGAGGTTTCTTTCTGCCAGTCACAATATTGGTGAGAGGATACTCCCCTTAGAGGGAAAAATCCAAGTGATATATAAACCATTCCCAAAGGCATCAGTGACACCAGATCCAAAAGTGAGCCAGTGCAATATCACGAACATCTGCTGCATCACCGCCAGCTTCAGGTACACTGGAAAAGAGTTCTAGGGGCTTCCACTCAGGGAGACGAGACTAAGTAACAGAGGTGCAGGAGTAGTGAAAAGTGGAATAACTTCAGCTTAAAATAAAGAGTGATTGAAGGGATTGTGTTAACATAACTAACTGAGAGGAGAAAGAAGAAATCTACATGCGTAGGTGTCAGAATGGGATGGGCCACATGGGCCCTGGCCCCACCAAAACTTTGCCTGCCAGGTGCCAGCCGCAACTGCATAGAGGTAATGACTGTGGTCTTCCCTCCTGTTCTATCTGTGGGGATCCCATCTCCTGCGGGCAGAAGGAATCTTTGCCGCAATTGCGGTCTTTCCCTTCTGCCCCTGGGAGATTGGATCCCCACATAAGAACATAAGAACATAAGATATGCCATACTGGGTCAGACCAAGGTCCATCAAACCCAGTATTCTGTTTCCAACAGTGGCCAATCTAGGTCATATGTACCTAGCAGCTTCCCCAAGGGACACAGGTTCCACAATGCTTGTATTGGTTCAAGCATTGATATCCTGGGTCCCTTCTTAATAATGGTTTATGGACCTTTCCTCCAGGAACTTGTCCAAACCTTTTTTAAACCCAGCTACACTAACAGCCTTTACTACTTCCTCCGGTAACAAATTCCAGAGTTTGATTACACGTTGAGTGAAAAAACATTTTCTTTTATTAGTCTTAAATAGTTTACCCTGTAGCTTCATTGCATGTCCCCTAGTCTTTCTATATTCTGATAAGGTAAACAATCGATCTACATTTACCCGTTCCACTCCGTTCATTAATTTATAGACTTCTATCATATCTCCCCTCAGCCGTCTCTTTTCCAAGTTAAAGAGCCCTATCCTTTTTAGCCTTTCTTCATAGGAGTATCCTTCCATCCCCTTTACCATTTTGGTGGCTCTTCTCTGAACCTTTTCTAAAATCGCTATATCCTTTTTAAGATACGGCGACCAGAATTGCACACAATATTCAAGGTGCGGTCTCACCATGGAACGATATAGAGGCATTATAATATCTTTTGTTTTATTTTCCATTCCTTTCCTTATCATACCTAGCATTCTATTGGCTCTCTTGGCCACTGCTGCACACTGGGCCAAGGGTTTTAACATGGTATCCACAATGACGCCTAAATCTTTTTCCTGGGTGGTGGTTCCTAATGTGGAACCTTGCATCGTGTAACCATAGTTTGGGTTGTTCTTCCCTAGGTGCATAACCTTGCACTTGTCCACATTAAATTTCATCTGCCATTTTGATGCCCAGTCTTCCAATTTATCAAGATCCTCTTGCAATTTTCCACAATCCTCTTGGGTTTTAACAACTTTAAATAGTTTTGTGTCATCTGCAAATTTGATAACCTCACTTGTTATTCCACTTTCCAGGTCATTTATGAATATGTCAAAAAGCAGCGGACCCAGCACAGATCCCTGGGGTACACCACTATTCACCTTTCTCCATTGGGAAAATTGGCCATTTAGCCCTACCCTCTGCTTTCTATCTTTTAAACAGTTCCTGATCCACAATAGTACACTGCCTCCTATCCCATGACTCTTTAGTTTTGCCAAAAGTCTCTGATGAGGGACCTTGTCAAAGGCTTTCTGAAAGTCCAGATACACAATATCAACCGACTCACCTTGTCCACCTGATTATTCACTCCTTCAAAAAAACATAACAGATTAGTAAGACAAGATCTTCCTTGTCTAAAGCCATGTTGGCTGTCTCCCATTAGGTCATGACTATCTACATGCTGAGTAATTTTATTCTTTGTGATGGTTTCTACCATTTTTCCCGGTACTGATGTCAGGCTCACCCCTGGAACCCTTTTTAAAAATTGGTGTTACATTGGCGATCCTCCAATCTTCAGGTATTAGAGATGATTTTAATGATAGTTCACAGATTACTAATAGCAGGTCTACAATCTCATATTTCAGTTCTTTCAACACTCTTGGATGTATACCATCCGGCCCATGTGATTTGCTACTCTTCAGTTTATCTAATAGTTGTAATACATCTTCCTAATGTATCGATATTTCCTTCAATTCTTCCGCACCTTTAAATACCACTTCAGTCATGGGTAACATCCCTACATCTTCCTCAGTAAAGACTGAAGCAAAAAATTCATTCAGTCTCCTGCGGGCTTAACAGAGACACGAGGGAGACACTCTCCCTTCGCAAAGCCGGCACGGAGGGGCTCAGCCGGGCAGAGGGGGCCCCGCGGGACAGTCCATGCGTTGTTTTTTTTATTAAAGTTTACTTGAGCCGATGGGGGGGCTGGGACTGGAAATGGGCTGGGGGGGTTAAGACTGGAGTTGAGCTGACACGAAGAAACCAGAAGAAAGTGGCTGGAGCAATTGCAGCTGAAAAAAAATGCACAAAAGGTAGAAAAATATCTCTTTATTTTGAATTTATTAATTGGAATATGTCAGCTCTGGTAAATGTGCATCATTAACGTCTGCACTTTGTTTAGTACAAGAGCAAATTAATGTATAGTTTTATTTCTACAGTGTTGTACATTCCAAGTTTGGCTTTTGGGATTCCCAGTTTAATTATGACGTCAGGGCCAACAGCGCGCAGCTGATCCGGTGTGCTCGTTTTTATCTTTTCTGGGGGCCCACAATTTTTGTTGGTGTAGGGCCTCACTCAAGGTAAATCCGGCCCTGCCTATAGGACTGAGATTGCTGTCCCCAGGTGGGGCTTGAACCCCCGGCCCTCTGGCCTGAAGTACCTTGTCCTAACCACTAGGCCACTCCTCCCATATGATATGTGAAACACTGCACTAGACCTTGCATTGGGAATTTTTCAGCATCTAAGTAAATATCCAGAACTGTTTGTGGATCTATAGAAACTGCACTACATTTTATCAAAGGTGAGCAGAGATAGACCCTTTCTGGTGCTGGTGCTGGTTGAATAGCAGTGCACTGTTCGGTGCCCTCTACTGGCCTCCAGAATCCCAAACTTACTCCAAATCTGTCAAGGTAAAAACCTTAAAGAAAGGGATCGAAATCTGATGCAGACTAGATAGACTACTCTTCAGCAGTAGGGTCACCCAGATCATCTGGTATAAACATCGTCTACCAGAAGGGAGCCCTATCTCAGTATCAGAGGAGAGAGATCTTGCGGTGATAAAATCGGATGATCTCAAGGTAGCAGTTCAATGAGATAAGACCGCAGAGGGATGCCGGACTGCATAAAGAGATCCTTAACAAGCGGAAAAAAGAAGATGATGATGCCCCCATTTAGGGTATCGGTGAGGCCTCGTTTGCAATGGGGTGCTCAGTTTTGGAGGCTATTTCTCAATGCGGAATACCAGAAGTCCAGCAGGGCTGGTGCAGGGGTATTAAGGGATATTAGGCAAATCTTCACTCATTCTCAGGCCACTATGCTCCTCCTGAAATTTTGACATTTAAATTTAAAAACGCATGATTATTTTTCGGGAATGATCCTGCAAAAATGCATAATTGTTTTCATATTTATATGCTTAGTGAGGGTGATTTCCAAAAGCCGTTTGAAAAGTGCCCACTCTCCCTGCAGGTAATAGTACACACGATTTGGCTGTGAAGATCTATCGCTTTGCTTTGACTACACCTGTTCCTTGCGGCATCCCAGAAACTGCTGCCCTGGCAACCGCCTAGTCTGCCTGTGGTCCAGAAGAAAGCAATCAAAATGATGTGGCATCTGTGCTAGAAGACATGAATACCCAAGAAGAGACAAGGAATGGGGGAGCTAGGATCCAAAGGTTACCATACTTGAACTGTATGACTGTAGCAACCCCTTAAAAGGAGGGGAAGGCGTAGAACTAGGGGATGTGATATGAAGCGGTGCAAAGCTAGACTCTGACGCAATATCAAGAAATATGTTTTATGGTAGGGTGGTGGATATCTGGAATACTCTCCCAGAGGAGCTCGTGGAGACAAAACTAGTGACGGAATTCAAAAAGGAGTGTTATAGATATGGAAGAGCCCTAATTGTCAGGAAGATAGAAACCAAGTATTACAGTATTCAGCTGAAAACAGCAGTGAAATGACTGTTTGCATTAATAAGAAGGCATGTGAGCAAGGACCACCTTCAAGGATATTGGGTGCCCTAGGCAAAAGTCTAGCCTTGCACCTCACCTGCCCAACATTTTGATAATTAAATTCAACAATTGTGATCATTCTAACATCAACCTTCCCATGACAAGCCTATAAAAATGCATCTCCTGTCTAATTACCCTGCACCCCAGGGGTCTACTGCTGCTGCCACCGACACATCTCGCAATGTCTGCAGTGGTGGCGGAGTCTTTGCGACTCCTGCGGGCTTCAAAGGTCCTCAAGGTCACACCGTCCCTTTTCCTTTTCTGACCTTTGCAGCAACTTGCTGTTTGTAAACCACCCTGATGCTATTGCCTGGGCAATATATGAAATGTCTGAATAAAGAATAATGTGAAAGATATCCGTCAGAGGGCGAGTGGGACCAGGAGGGCCTTCACAGCATGCAGGCGTCACAAAGACTGGCGGCACTTTTGAGTTTTGTTGCCTGCTGCACACCACCGTCACCACAGACCTCCTGAGAAGCAGCAGCGGCTGGAAGAATCGCTTTCTGACTTGTATTTCTTTTTGAAAGGCAGGGTGAGGTTGCTGCCAAGGGGATGTTTGGGCTGCATTTTTGCCACTCTCTAAAATCTGCCACCTGAAGCAGCCGCTTCACCCTCCCTAATGACAGAGCTGTCTCTGGGGATAGCTTGCACAAGGCTGCAGTTATAACCCTAAGCACCTTAGTGGGCAGACTTGACAGGCCATGCTGGTCTTTATCTGCCACTAAGACACAGGTATAGAAGGGAAGCTGATGTCACCATTGGACATCCTGAAACCCCGACATGAGCGAGTTGCTGTGTGCGGCTGGGTGGACATGGGCACCAGGTCTCGGAATCATGCAGGACAGATTTATAGCTTGGAGCAGTTCTGCATTAATGTTTCCTAAGGTCTGATCCTCTTATTTCAAGGAATGGCAAGAATTCATTTTATTCTAATTACTTTCTCTGTTCCATACTTCTTTTATGCTTTTTCATGCTTTATTCAGTGCTTTTCTCGTTTGCCTAAGCAGTTTATCTTGGTTTGGACTTTGCAAGCCTGTTACTTTGCTATGTAGGGGGTTTCCAAACCTCGCTTATGCTGAAGGATACCTCCTACGCCTAACTGAGATTATTTTCAAGTTAGAGGAAATGCAGGCACAAGAGAAGCTGTGCTTGATCCACTTAAAGGAAGAAACAAGCTATCCTAGGTTTGATTTGCAGGTCCAGTTTCTGCTCCTTGAACCAGCAGGTGTTGGAGATCCCATGGGGGTGGCGTTCAGAGGGGCATTCCCAAGGGGTCGAGAATTGCCCTAGAGGGGCACCTACATGCAAACTTCATGCAGAGATGTGTCTCAAGTCCTAGGGGGAATGGGTCACTTCACAGGACCCACGTGTGTTTGACTCCATTAGTGGGCATTGTAGTCTGTGGCTGAGATGGAAGAAGAGACGATGGGTGTTGGGGGACTGCAAATGAAGGCTCTTAGCCCCACTCCGTAGGTAGGGCGCATTCTGCCAAGGGGCCGTCTCGTTTTGAAGAATCAGAGGGATAGCACCAGCCTTTGAACAACCAATTTAGGCCACTTGTTTCAGATCGTTGACTGGTGGGAGCTGCTGCTTCAAACCCAGGACACTGGATTTAAACTTATGATACCGGAAGGAAAAGTGAGAGGAAAATAGCAGTGTCAGAAAGCTGGTTGATAACTTGGTGATCTGCACAGAGTGAATAAAATAAATAAATTCAAGCCATTGAATTGTGACAGCCTTCTCCAGGGAGCTATGACCACATGGTGCGCACAGAGGCTCCTGTTAGAGCACAACCACGTATGTTTTCTCTCAGCTCCCTGATATTGGCATCTGATCCATAGGGCAATTTTTAAAATCAGACAAAGATGAAGGGCGCAGGTGAGGGAAATTGAAAACAGAATTGCCCTCAGGTAACGTTTTATTCTTCTCGCCCCCCAAATTATATTTGGCATTCTGCTGACGAGCGTGTTCATAGATATTTCTTATTTTTCAGGTATAAAAGAGCAGACAGCTGCTACACTGAGCTCTCGTTCACTACTTATGTCTATCTTACCATACTCTAGTCTCCAGTTTTGTGAAGCTTTGTTGTCTCGATTAAATTGTAAGCTCTGATGAGCAGGGACTGTCTCTTACATCTATCTGTACAGCGCTGGGTACACCCTATAGTGCTATACTAATGATTAGGAACAATAAAGGCTAAGGGTGTGCTTGATACGATATTTGGGAGAATGCTTGTCTAATGCCTAGCGATATCAACATGCACTACTGTGTGCTTAGTACACATTAATGGCACTACTGCATGTATTTCATAAAATGACACTAACACAGTATCAAGTCTGAGCTACAATTTCATGGTATATAAAGTGAATCAGTAAAGTGCTGCCATCTAATGGACGTTGCTAGACTTACCTTTCATAGCTCATCTGCTGAGGACCCCTTTGGTCCTAAATGTCTGTAAGCAGCTCTGTATTAATAATTTATCCCTTTTATAGTATTGCTAAATATATACAGCACTGTAGAACAGTGATAAGCATCTAGGCATGCGAAGCCTGTGCCCAAAAAATCTTACAATCTGAGGACCAGAGTCGCTCATTAATAACGAGGCTGATTTTCAAATGATTTGTCTGGGTAACTTTAGGAATTACTTGGACAATAAATTTTAAAAATCACCCCCCCCCCTCTTCTTTGCTGATTGGACAAAATTAATCTAGGGGAAAAGAGATTGCAGTTTGTGTATGGCTTTCGTGTAGCCAGATAGTGCTGAAATTAACCAGAAAATGTGGTGCAGTTGTAAAGCTACAGTAAGTGGATCTCTTTGGCTCCATATATTCAGATAAGTGTGGCTGAATATGCAGGATAGAGTTCGCCATCCACGCTACTGCATGCTGCCGTAAAGTGATTTGCTCAAGGTCACAAAGAGTGTCAGTGGGAGACATGGGACGTAAGCCGTCGTTTCCTCTGGTTCTCAACCTTCTCGCTCTAACCACTGAGCAACCACGTCTTTGTTTAACCAAGCTTTAAAAGTATTTTGACTCGTCTCCAAAAAGCAGAGGGTGGAATTAGATGACCTTTGAAAGAAATGCCTCTTTCTTTTGTGAAAAGTGGGGTCTTTTCCAAAACCATGGGAGTAGGTTTGCATGTGACTATGTAGAATTTCCCTGCTTTATTTGGGGCATTGAAACTACAAATCCCTTCATGCAGAAGGGGGAAAAAACCAGGACTAGACCACCTCTCCTAAAAAAATGGAGTTAGTCAGAAAGCTTATGCTACATATGATCTCTCTAGTCTAACCTCTCTCCCTGCAGGTGGGGCTATGAGCACATCTTTAGCTGATCAGGAGCCTGTAAAGCTACATTTTCCCTTCCAAGGATTCCTGCTGAGTCTATTGAGATCGGAGCACCCTTCAGAGGGCGTCTCATGCATTCTGTTTTGGAAGTCTCCTGTTCAAAGATATTCCCTTTTATTTAAAGCCAAACTGATAAAAAGGAAGACAAGTTGGAGCTTGGACCTTTAGGTCTTTGATACAGCTGTTCCAGGAAGGAAAGGCTATTGACCAGGCCTGGGTTCTGTACTTGCATCCCAATGCATTGCGGGATGTGTAGTCCCTGCTTCTACCCACCGCAATAGGCCATAGGTTTCAGAATGGGGGACTGTCAGAAATCCAGGACTGGCCAAAAATCTCCCTTCATGAGTTTGTTCAAGTGACAGCTCTGCCTTGGTGTCTGAAGGTTTGGTTTTTTGGAAGTTAAAGGTGCTTCCAGTCCTGAGTTTGCCCCACTGCATGCATGGATGTCAGAGTTGCCAAGTGACTCGGTTCCAGAAGTGAAACCTTTTTGCCAGTTCTGGTTTTAAATTTGCATTACAATGCAGTATGTTATTTGTAGTCCCTGATTTTACCCATTGGAATCAGTACTGCGGGTTCCTTAAGGCATCAGGACTGGCTTAAAATCCTGCTCCTGAAACTGAGTAACTTGGCAACTCTGTCAGAGTCAGGCTGTGGATCTTGGCTATGAGATAAGGCTGCTTCCTTCTCGGCTGAAACAGAAAGGGGAGAAACTAGATGATACAACCAAGGAAAAATAATTAAAAAACCCCACCTAGGTATCTGAGATAAACAAAGAACTCTCTATCGCTCATGATCCCTCATGATATCTGTCCTTTCGGGCTTTACACATCTGAAGAGAGCGACGTTGTCCAAACAGATTATTCTCGTGCACAATAACATGTAAGATGAAACAAGCCTTGTTGAATCAATAGAAGACATTAGAGCCCCCATGTACAGAAGAAAACTTCTAGAGCAGTGATTCTCAACCCAGTCCTCAAGGCACATCCAGCCAGTCGGGTTTTCTGAATAACCACAGTGAATATGCATGAGAGAGATTTGCATGCACTGCCCCCATCATATGCAAATCTTTCTCATGCATATTTACTGTGGTTATTCTGAAAACCCAACTGGCTAGTTGTGCCCTGAGCATTGGCTTAAGAACCCCTGCTCTAGAGGATGCAGATTGCCCAATAAATATTTTGCAGTGAAACTCCATTATGCTTTCTGGTAGGGTTGCCAACTGGCTCCAGATGCATCCGACAGGCTTGATCCAGTCCTGGGTTTACCTCATTGCATTCAGGGACATGGAGTTCTGATTTCTCCATTGGACTCCATAAGAAAAACAAGACTACATGTCCCTGCATGCAGTGGGGTAAATCCAGGACTGGATCACGCTTGTCGGTCGCATCTGGAGCCAGTTGGCAACCCTATTTTCTGGTATAAGTCTCTCATGTCTTTAAAGTAAGGGCCTCTCTGGGTCTTAGGGTTCCCAACTGGCTCCAGATGTGCCCAACAGGCTTGATCCAGTCCTGTGTTTACCCAATTGCATGCAGGGACTTGTAGTCTTGCTTTTCTTATGGAGTGCAATGGAGAAATCAGAACTACATGTCCCTGCATGCAATGGAGTAAACCCAGGACTGGATCAAGTTTGTTGGGTGCATCTGGAGCCAGTTGGCAACCCTACTGGGTCTCCCTTTTGTCTCTACGGCCTTTCAGCTCAGTTGGAACCAGTACTGGGATATGCTGAATTGCCAAGTTACCCAGTTCCAGGAGTAAGATAGTAAGCCAGTCCTGGATTTCTAACAATCTCATTCTCATGCCTTATGGGACCTGCAGCACAGATTCCAATGGGTAAAATCAGGGACTGCAAATACCACACTGCATTGCAATGCAAATGTAAAATCAGAACTGGCAAAAAATCTCACTCTTGGAACTGGGCAACTTGGCAACTTTGGATCTGCTTCATCACAACTATCTGAAGATCTTGCCACTCTCCCCTGCCAACATACTTGAGTTATTCATTGCAGTAAGGTTCTGAGCTGAGGACGATGGAAAACCACTTTATGGAATTCTATAATCATGGGCCTTGAATCTGGCCCTGGCTGACCCAAAGAGCAGTGGAGCCAACTTGAATAATCAGACCAGGAGCCTTCTGCATGGTAGTGCACAGTGCTTGCTACCTGACTCGCCCAGCTGCAGCTGCACCCCCCCCCCCCCCCAATCTGGTTGTTTTGTTCACCATCTATATGGTTGCAAAAATGTTGCCAAAAGGATTAGAATCAGTCCATCTGCAGAGTGGCCTCCTACAATTTCGTCAGATAGCCCATTTGCAGCATGCTTTGGGTGCTGATAGAATCCATCTGTGGGGAGGAGGATTTAGAATGTGTTGGGGTCACCACACAGGGGTTTTAGTCCAGGTGCAGCACTGGAAGTGGAACCGGGAAGTCAGGACTAGCCCAACAGAGGCCCACATCAGTTTTCCAGCTTGTGAAAGGAGCTCCCACGTTCTCTCTGAATTCCCGCTGTTCTCATAGGGCTCGTTTTTATGTGGAAATGTGTTAGTAAAAGGATCCATCCTAACACTTTTGAAAATACTTTGTAATTTCATTCTGGGAATGTCAGTCTGTTCTAAGACATGTTAACTGAATGTCGGCTAGTTTCCTGCATCTCTTCGAGTTGACTGAAACATAGGATGTTCACCAGCAAAAAAGGTTTTGTTCATTTTTGATTTTCTGAATATTTCCCAATTTTGTTTCTTTTTTTTTTTCATTTCAGAGAAAAATATCTTTATGCACTTTAAAACTTTATGACCCATAAATTGTAGGTTTTTTAAATTGGTTTTGTGCACACTCAGGGGTATGTTTGTTGAAGTGTGCTAACCATTACCACAGGCTTTAGCGCAACATAAATCCCACACTAATTGGCTAGCATGTGATTGGGTGGGGACTGAGTGAGTTATGGGTGGAAAGTGGGCATTGACGACATAGCGCGGGCACTGACGGTGTAGCGCGGGCATCTTGGTATGCAGAAACGGTGGCTGTTGTCATTAGCACAGGTGCACTCAATGGCGTTAAGTTTACCCATGTGCTGCATGATTGCTATGCATTAGTAGCAGGGGGACAAATGCACGTGACCCTGAGGTTAGTGTGGGCTTCCACACTGGGCCGCAAATCTAATCGTGTACTTAGAGCATTTTGGTAAACATGCCCCTAAATCTTTTTAAGGCATGCTAGCAAATGCATAACTCTAATTGAAACGGGTAAACAACAAAAGACGATAAGAAAGGACTAAATGATCCAAAGTTTTCTCTATTGACCGCCTGTCACAGAAGAGCTAAATAACCATTTTTGGACATGCCTGGAAGTTAGCAGCAAATTGGAGGTGATTAAGAATTCTGCACGTGACTTTTCAGGAATCTAAAATATCAAGGGCGTTAAAGGTCAATAAACCCCCCCAAGAAAAACACTCAACCAGTGGAACAAGGAAAAGACAACCAGACATACATCTAATCACATCAGAACTTAGGTACTGAGGGTGTGAGAGCAATGTTTGTGTTTACAAAGATGTATCCTTATAATCCTGATGCAAAATGTGTTTACTGGGACCAGCAGTCATGGTCTTCATGAAGAGGTGTCCATTAAACGATCACAACTCCTACAGCAGGGTTGATACCAGTAGGTGCTAGGCTTATCCACAGGAAGCCAGATTTCCCAGCCATAGTCAGCATTGACTCCAGAACCAGGACTTATGGTAGCTAATACATAACAGGTCTTTCTACAAGGAAAGCGCAGAACTCACATTGTCTGTGTCCGTATGAATCTGACAGGTCCAGAAGCACTCCTGCAGTGAACCATTGTTGGATTATTTGAAAAATGCTGAGAAAGGAAGGGTTAAGTAGGCAAGTTCGAACCACATGCCTTCTCCAGCAGGTGTTTGTTTTGACCGGTTTTTCACCCCTCCCGCGGAGACCTTTGCTTACATCTGAGACTGGGTTTGGATCAAAGGCTGAAATCCACATTTCCCGGGTTAGTCATTTCTGCATGATTTCAGGCTCATCATGCATGAGACGGATTCTGAGAAAAATATTTGTCTGGACCACCCATTCTGTGAAAAAAAACCCCACGTAAGTATGGAAAAAAAATCCAGGAAAATGAAAGTTACAGGTCACATATGCTAACAGGTCCTCCCTACAGTCGGGTAAATTTCAAAGTCTTATCTGGGATCTATGCGGGTCGAACAGGGATCACTACAGTCCAGTTTGTCTCTTAAAAGTAACTCAATATATTCACAAGTATCTGCCTTTTTGCTGTATTTAAAGAGATCTTCTGAATGTCTGCTATGAAAGCTAGCTCCATAATGTTACACCTCCAAATGTGGGAGTTTTCGGATATAGAAGATAAGAATATAAAATTTACTATACTGGATCAGACTAGTGTTCCATTAAGCCCAGTATCCTGTTCCCAACAGTGTCCAATCCAGGTCACAAGTATCTGTCAGGTTCCAAAAAAGGTACGTAGGTTCCATGTTGCTTATCCCAGGGTAAGCAGTGAATTGCCTGGGTCCTCTTTAATAATAGCTTATGGATGTTTCCTCTGGGAACTTGTCCAAAACTTTTTTAAACCCAGCTACACTAACAACTTTTACTACATCATCCAGCAATGAATTCCAGAGCTTTTATTAAACATTCAGTGAAAAAATATTTTCTCTGATTAATCTAATCTTAAATGTGCTACATTGTAGCTTCACTGCACGTCCCCCTAGTCTTTCTACTTTTTGAAGGAATAAACAACCAATCTGTTTACCCGTTCCCCTTCACTTATTATTTTATAGACCTCTATCATATCTCCCCTCAGCTGTCTCTTTTCCAAGTTGAAGATTCCTAGTCTTTTAAGCATCTCCTCATAGGGGTATCCTTCCACCCCCTTTATCAAATGTATTGGCCGGTCTTCTCTATACCTTTTCTCATCCCAAGTTAGTCCTCTTACTGTCTTTCCATTAGATGTGCCTAAGGCTCCTTTGTTACTAATTTCTATCTTTTGCCCTTAGAGGCAAATAGCGATTTGGTAGTGAGAACATTTATTTTATCTTATAAAAATATAAAATGGCAAAACCTTTTGGAGTTTCATGTTTTGCCTAACGTCTCTGGCGTAATTCAAAACCATGGCTAGTCCAAACATCAGGCAAACTAGGCAGTTGCACAGGGCATCAGCTTCCAAGGGGACAGCAAAGGGCAGGACTTTAAAGACTAAACAATAGACTCTGACAGCCGGAGGGGGGAAGGGCATAAGGCTTAAGGTTTGCCTAGGGTGCTAACTCTGGGGCTGGCCCTACTCAAAACATGCAGGAAAAATGTTTGGGCAGGGCCAGCTCAATGGCATTATTGTGTATTGCCATGCGGAAGTAGTTTTGCTTAATTTCAAAATCATCCTTCAGCTCTTTAGGTTGGTCAGTGCTGGGGATATTGGGGAAGTCACCTTCACAATGTGGTGGAGAGGGGTATGTAACTATGCCTCAGTGGTGATATCTAGTGTCTGGATTTGGGGTCCATGATCACAAGATTCCAGAAGAAGGTTTGGTGTGTGGCCCCCAGCTGAGTGCTATTGCTGCAATGACTGGTTTAGAGTAACTTGGGAGAGGGTATAAAACAGGGGGGAAATCTCCACATAATGTGAATGAAGGCTCATGGTGCCCGATTCCAGCCCCAATTCCCACTAGGTTGAAAGTATAGAGGAAGAAGAGGCAAGTGACTATCCACCAGGAAGAGAGGAATCTGATTTCCTGCTTTGTGTTAAATGGAAGCTGGTTTATCATTTTTTCTCTGCTCTGCTTTTATGGGGTGTTTTTGTCACATGTAAATCTGCAGTGGTGTTTGGCGTTTCATCTGCTTCTCTCTCTGTGCAGATTCGTACATTTGGATAGAGAAGGGAGTGGGGCGTAAGCTGCTGTTGAGGAGTTCTCTAGTGGGGCTCTGGCAAAGAAATAGATGCCATGGGACCTCCAAGCTCTGTGGCACAAAGACTTAAGAAAACCTGCAGCAGCTGTGGCACGGTCTTGGACGCCACATGGCACCGCTGAAGTGTTTTCATTGCAATTAAGTAGAGTTTCACCATTTTAGGCTTCATGAGGGGCAAAGAGAGTTCTTTGTTGGGCTATTCTTTTCGAGGATCTTCTTAAAGATAAGTCAGATATATGTGCTTTGAGTGTGTGTGTATATGTGTATATAATATATATATATATATACGCATATTCTTTATTTGTAGGTATTTCAAGGCAGTGACTGGTGGTGCCCTAAAGGCTGTAGGGTGTTAAGGTGGTTATCGGTCATAAATTTGTATACGCTATTGAAATAATGTTATATTGAGTTTTATATTTTTAAACCAATCTAAATTAGATTGATAGACGCTTATATATCCTGCTAAACTTAGCTGGCTTTTATGAATTGGGTTATTAAATAAACATATAAATTTGTGGGATAAAAGAGTTATTCTGACAACTGATGGTTTATGAAGCCTTTCCCCTTGGGCGAGTAACTGCCCTGTAGAGGACTATGAGTCTTTAGCAATGAGGTCTTTTCTCTTTTAGTTAATCCATGAAATGTATGGCCGTGCTCCCCCGAAGTTCGTTAATTACCTTTTTGGTTAGAGGTCGTATGTTGAAAGTCACTTTTTTTTTTGAGGTTGAAAACTTGTGAGTTTGGTTTAATGTGGGCTTGTATGCTGAACATCGTCCAGAAGTCTTTTTTTAGAGATTGATTGGTAGTACTTCTGGTGCGGTTTCCTTGCATGATTTGACAGTCTTGGATGTGCAGCAAGGACCCCAATGCCTCTGACTGAAAGGGAGGAGTCCTCTTATGGTTACAAATGGATCTGTAGGCCTGATGAAGCAAGGTGGCCAGCGACAGCCTAAAGACTGGGGACGGAAATCGGACTCATGGGAAGGGAGGCAAAGGAGAAAGAAGAAACCTGTTCTGCTGCAGCTGCCTCTTAGCTCATCCCTTATCGACCAATAACACCACACAGGGACCTGTGAGAAGGATTCAAAGCAGGCCAGAGCTCTGGAGGCAGTGGAAGAGGAGGAAATGGCTCTTGGGGTGGTGGGAGGGATGCTTCCTGGGGAAGGAGGGTGGGGAGGAGGGAATGACTGGAAGGGGAGAGGATTGATTACAGGGGGCCCGGGCACTAGAGACTATCCTAAGCAAACAATGTGAAAGGGTAGAGCGCCTTCACTCCAAATACTACCCCCTACTCACTCACACTCTTGTACCACATACACGCACCCCTCCCACTCACGTGCCCAGTCCTACAATCCCACACTCGCATATATACCCCCCACCCACCTCCTCAATCAAACAAGCCTTTGGCAATGCTTCTAGCACACACTTTACAACTTCTTGATTTGACAGAATGTTTATTGAAGTTTAGTTCATAAATAATAGAAAAATGTTGAAGAAAAACCATCTATATTACATTAAAATATAACAATAATGCCAGACCCAACCTCCTCAGAGACCTGCTGGAAGGCAGTTGGTTTTCACTGATTAAGTGCCTGGGTGTCTCCTTAGAGAAAAAAAAATCCCAGTTTGGATCCACAGAATTTATTTTGGAAGTTACTTCTCTACAATATTCAGATCTGTACCGATGGAATAAAACACACGTGTCTCCTGTCAAATGTGCCATCTCCCCTTTAATTCTAGGTACCATTTCTGTATGAAGGCCTTTCTCCTCTGGGCTGGAGTTGGCAGGCAGGAGACTTGAGTTCAAATTCTCCTCCACTCAGCGCTACTCACTGTGATCTTGTTCATGACACCTACAAACCTGCTTTATCAAGTCTTTCCCCATAGACAGCAGGCCCTTCCTCTCTCACTGTGTAAGAACTTCTCCGGGAAGGGAATTGTTGCATATACTACAAATATCTGTTTAGGAAACTCATACAGATGTGTATACCCCCGTGGTCCTGTAATGACTCCTATATCTGATACTCTAATCCTGGTTATTAGATAAGACAGTTGAGTAATGTTACTACATATAGCACCAAATCCAATGCTGTGAAATTTTCGAGTAACACAGCACAGGTATGTGTGTGTGTGTGTAGAGAGGGAGCGAGAATAACACAAGTATATGGGTAGACCAAAGTAAATTTGGAAAGCACATTGTTGCTATTCCAGCCAGGAAACGTGGCACTGATTCTTTTAAAAAGCTTTTATTTTATTTTATTTTTTCAATAAGCATCTTTAGACAATATTTAAAAACTGGGGAAGGTCTTTAAAACATTTTTGAGGTGCTATCTGATATTGTAAAGGAAGAGAGTTTGTTGTAAATACCTTTTTTTTCTATTTTTTGAAAAAGACAAACAAAAAAGGTTTTTGAGTATGTGAAAATCGTAGAAGGAAATGTGAAGTTCCAGGAAAAGGGACGTCAAAGAGACATTTAGATGCTTCCCTGGTATAAATGCGCAGGAGGAGACCCTCTTCCAGTTCAAAGGAAGCTCTGCCACAAGGGGCCACGGGATGAAAGCAAAAGGGGTTAGACTCGGGGGGTAATCTGAGGAAATACGTCTTTACGGAAAGGGTGGTGGGTGAGTGGTTCAGTCTCCCAGTGAGGGGACTGTATCTGAATACAGGAAAGCAGGATCTCTGAGGGCGAGGAAGGGGGTTGTGGAGATGAATAGTTCTAATGGATGGGCAGACTGGATCGGCCGTCTGATCTTTATCTGCTGTCATTTGCGATGTTTTCATCTGTCTATACCAGAGTCTATAAATAGCTATTTACTTCAGCTGAAAGCCCCTAGAATCCGACCAGCTTAAAGTGTTTGTGCAAACCTTCCAGGTGTTTCGGCGAGTTCCCCCTGCATTTGCCTCCCTTGGGTTTTGCACTCACCAGCATAGTGATAAGGTTTTGTTTCAATGACATAAAGCAAAAGCAACAACAAGAGTATGTTTGGGTTGTTTTTCTTCTAAGTCAATTGCTCTGAAGTCTCGAGGTGGGCCAGTGGGTCAAAGCAAGTGTAATTCTTTACACAGAAACTGCAGCCCTGTAATCTAACTTTATTTTTTTCACAAGCACATCAGGAGAGTTTTCTCTCTTGTGCTTTGCTTGTATGTGTTTATGGGATACGCTTTGTGGGAAGGCCTGTGTTTAATGGATTTTCCTCTACAGCCGTGGCTCCAGACACAGGGCCATCAGAATTTTGACAAATTTCACTATGTATCACATTTGAGGAATTTGTCATAAGACTTTTTAGGCCAGTCCTGGCTTTTTGATACATTTTCCTGATGCCTTCTGGTATCAGAACTGCAAATGCCACATGAATTAGGATGGAAAATCAAACTCAAGTCATGGCTGGAAATGTGTAACTATTGACTCATGTGACAGGGAGAAGACTCTGGTGTTGACCGACTGAGAGGGGGATTTATGTGCAGAACAGATTACCAAGTATGTATGCTGTAAAACCAAAGGACTTGCGTTCAAATCGCACTTCTGTTTTGGGGACATTTGAGTAAGACCTACAGAAATCTTTCAAATCTCTGCAAGGCATGTTTCCCAGAATATCCCGATGGTGGTGGTAATAAAAACTTTATTCTACCAAATTCCAAAACATCTGCTCATGATAGCAGACCGCCCCTTTTGCATTAAGAAATGTTTTCCATCACAGACTTTCACAGATGTGGTCACTACCGGATATTTCTGGTGGCTATGGTGGATGAAGAGTCATTAAAAGTCGACTGTTTTAGATTGGAAAAACATTGTCTTCAAGCCTAGCGACAAAGGCTGGTGGCCTCCATCAGAATTCTTTCTCTATTATATGTCTTGAGAACTGCCTGTCTTAGCACAAGAACAAGGATGAAGAGAATTGTCTTGGAGAGCAACAAACATTGGAGTGAGAGCAAGCATGGAAAAGAAATAGAGATAAAACCATCTTCAGAGGAAATCCACAACACAAAACTAGCAGGATGATATTTCAGTAGCTGCTTTCTCATTGCAGGAATTGAGCACTGTGAGCACCCACCGATCATCTCTGCTTAGAGTTGGTCCAAGGCTTTGGCACCCGAGGTGACCCTCAAGCTTTACATCCTCTCTGGCTGTTTAAAATCTATTATTTAGCCTAGAATGCCCTGCTTTTGCCACCCTCCAGAAGTTGTTGACCTAGGCGACCGTCTAGTTTGCCTAGTGGTTGACCTGGTCCTGCTTAGACTCTGCTTTCACACAACACCAAACACCACAAAATGGAGCAGAGATTGGTGATGATCGCCTATTCTCCTTCTCCACCTCACTTCCCCTCCCCGTGTCTCTTCCCATCTGCTCCACCTGCACCAAGTACCCTTCTATTGACCCCAGAGCCCCAACTCCTCCACCTCCCTCCATCATTCTTTGAGTTACCTTTTGGCATCTCTAGCCTAGGAGTTTATTTTTGGTGGTGTGGCTCACTGAAGCATGCTCCTTGTTTGGTGAAACGGCCTTTGTTCTCCTGGACTGAAATAGGCTCATTAGTCGTGATTGTTACAGCATAAACCCGACACACCCAGACTCATGCAGACTGTGGTCATTAATGTGGTTTTTCTGCTGTTTTTGTTTTTAATGTTGGCGACGTCTGGGTGGGGAGGGGGGAAGGTGACTTATTTCTGCTCTTAAGACAAGTGTATCGACGAAAAAGAAAAGAAAACGGGAAGCCCAGAGTTTTGACCCTGGTAGTTGTTTATCTCTGGCTTAATTATCTGCTATGTCTGAGTTGGTCTGCCTGGGCTACATGTCTGGTGTTTCCAAGTGTGGGGCCTCCGAGGGAAAGGTGAGTTGGCGTCTTCTTCCAGCGTTCAGGTATGTGTGGGGTGTGCCCCAGCATTACATCAGTCAGGTAATTACCAGGTCCCTTCCAGGATCTCGCAGTGCAGTTGGCAAAAGTGATAATTCTCACTTGGTTAATTATATCTTAGGGCTCAATGAAGAACTTTCCTGTGCTCTTTGGCTAGATTGAGCTTCAAAACACCAGGTCTCTGAGTTATTTGCCGGTCCTGATGCTAATTGCTTCCCAGGAAACATGTAATTTAGAAACATGGAAGCATTTGGTAGAGCAAAGGGGAGTTTAATGAAAATTAATACAATCCAAAAACAGTATTTACAGGGAAGTACTCCAAACTGCTTTAGTAAAGATGGTTCATGTGCAAAGGTTAAAATGAGCCTTTGCAATTAATTTCAATGCAGAAAAACTGATTTTTGGATAGAGAAAAAACAAAAGACCCTAGAGATTGTGTTTTAATCTCCATTCACTCCAGGAGTGAGAGGCGGCTTATACTCCCCTGATCAATTTCTTTTACTCTGTGGTATTAGCAGCAGTTTCTGCCATTCATACACCAGCCACACCACTGCCCCCGATTCCATCGGCAGGGCTGGGGGGGATGGCTCTCCATGGCACCCTATAGCAGCCCATGGGCTTGGGCACACAGTTGTGTCGGAGGAGGGTCAGAGATGGCAGGCCTTGTGTGCTGAAATACATGGCCTGCCACAGGTATCGTGCCATGGTGCCCAGAGGTCTGGCACCCTAGGCAGCTGCCTAGCCCACCTATAGGACGGACGGCCCTGCTCACATGGTCATATGCAGGAGGACCAGAACCTCTTGCTGGCCAGGGGCCCCACCAGGTCTGAGCCTTTCCCCATGAGGTCCTCGCTTCCCTCCCATCCCACCAGTCCCCCCCCCCCCCATCTCACCTGCCTCTGCCTTTTCCTCTGCTGACTTCAATCTGAAGTTTGGAACCTGAGGTGTCAATACATCCCTGGAGGCTGGACGTATGCAGCGCTGTTCAGTGTGATAAATATTCACATATAATATGTCCCTTCCCCAAAGGGCTTACAATCTATCTGGGTACCTGAGGCAATGGGAGGAAAAGGCGGAAATGTTATAAGAGGGTACCATGGGCAGCTAACTTCAGCACTATTTTATAAAGACACCTTGAATATAGGCGTAGTCCTTCTGACCAGCGTCATCCTAGGTTGCCCTGTCCATCTCATGGATGCGCCTTCATACCAAAGTGTGCACTTTTATAAGGGGTCATGACTTTCTAAGATTAGCTCCAAAGTGACTGGCCTAAACTCACAAAGGGTGTGTGTGTGTGTGTGGCAGAAGAGGAAATTGAATTGTGGACTTCCCTGGCCCTCAGCTCGCTGTTAGAGTTGGAGAGGAGCTGGCGGAGGAGGAGGAAGCGGTGCGGTAGGAGGTGCTGCCCCATGTGGAGGGTAGATACAGGTGCGGGAGATGGTGATGGAAACATCACTCCTTGGCAAGTGCCAACAGTTAAATCCAGTCACAGCTGGTCTCCAAGACACAGCCTCATTGCCATTGACTGGCCACTAGAGGGCTCCAGCCTTGGGCGTGAGGATCTGTTCCCCATGATATTACCATGTTCAACTGTCCCTGTTTCGATACGGCCTTTGATAGGAATCTGAACATCCCCCACAGCACAGCACAGCACACTGCAGGCTGCCCCACGCTCTGCACATGGGGTAAATTCACTTTGGCTACTTACATTGCTCAAGAGTGTGAAAAAGTGGAAAATGTAATGAATTCGGAAAATCACACTGTTGCATTTTATCCTATGGGAAAAACCACCATTCTTCCAAAGGTCGCAGCAGTCTGAAATGAAGAAAAGCGATAGGTCCACACCATTTCAACAGTGTATTTCTTTGGATATTTTTGGTTTGAATTGGCAGCTGGATAAACAGTCATAGGAAACTGACACTTCTAATTGCAGATGCAAAGAGAATTTTAGCAGTCAGAATAAGGAACAATGTAGATATTGTGCTGTATGTAAATGTGGGGTAAAAGCGTGCGGTCTGGGATCTACAGAGTAGATATATTACTCACTGAAAAAGGGACATCCGGAAAGGAATGTAGAAGCGAAGGCGCAGACTAGTGGTTAGGGAGGCAGACTGGGACCAGTCAGACTAGGGTTCAAATCCCATTGGTCTGGCTGATCACTCCTTGTGACCTTGGGCAAGTCATTTAACCCTCTCACTGCCTCAGTTACTAACTTAGGTTGTAAGCCCTCTAGGGACAGGGAAATACCTACAGCACTCCAACTGCTTCTGGAAAGCCAGGAGCTAAATACTAATTAATAAGAAAACAAGTAGCCTATCTACAAGCTCGTTAAGAGTGTGTTTGCTGTACCTCTCTGCTTGGCAAAGGGAAAGGGTGACAGTCGGAAGCCCCTTTGGGACTTGCCAGCAGAGGCTGAAGGAGGACACCTTGTGGTGAAAAGAGTGAATGCGTGAGGATGGAGAAAGGCACATAGGAGCTCGTGGTCCTTATGAGGAACGAGCTTTTGCACTGCTCTGAGAGAAGGACGAGGGAACAGAAATGAGGACTTTAACCCTTTATGTAGGCCCTTATTTATTTATTAAGCTGTGACAATACATTTGCGCTTTGTGAATGGTATTCCCACAGGCAGGGCCGCTTCAATCCCTTATGGGGCCCTGGGCAAACGTTTGCGAATGGGCCCCCCTGTTCCTGGGGGCCCCTCCCCAGGACATGCAGTGGTGGCAATACATTTAAAGGGAAACAGCGGTGCCACAGTGCCAATTGTGCTTGTCGCAGTCCAATTGCACTTCCTGTTGAGGGGCTGGAAGCAGATACTGCACTGTGGCGCCTTTTTAATGTCTTACCACCGCTACATGTCCTGGAGAGGGGCGGCAGGAGTAGGTCAGCACTGGGAATAAGGTTAACCTAGAGCACCTCATACCCTTGCACCACTTCTACCTATGGGCAGCAGGACCCTGCTCACAGACAAAATGGAAATGAGTGGAACTTCCGCGCATTCTTTTCTAGCCCATTAATGGGTGCAGTGAGCGTATGCTAATGAGTAATGTCACATGCAAATGCATGCAAAGGACTAGAGCAGAACTCAAAAATACTCATGCACTGCGCTACTCTGGGACAGTAATTTACAGCTGAAAAGCTAACTCCCCCTCCCCCCTGAAAGCATCCCTAGAAAATTCACCTCATAACCCCAAGGACATCTACCTTTTTTTTTTTTTGCTTTAAATCTAGCTGCCAGCTTAGTTTTATAGTTTCATCTATTTTCCACTCCATCTGTAATGTCTACCTTGATCCAGTCATCTGTAAAAAGAAAAAAGAAGGTTTCTACTGGCTTCGGCCATATCATAGTTAGGAAAATACTGAATCAGAAATAGAAACATGTTGACAGAGTAGAAGTGCAGCCTAATGGTTAAAACAGCAGCCTGAGAACCAGCGATGCCGCAGTTCAAATCCCACCACTATCCTTCTGATGCTGGGCAAGTCACTTAACACTATCACCTCAGGTCCAAACTTAAGATAGAAGATTTAAAGTCCATGGCCATCGAGGAGGGGGAGGGGGGAGGGGGGAGGAGTGGGGGGGGAGGAGGCTGAGGGACGAGGGGGGGGGAGGGAGGAGGGGGAGGAGGGGGGGGAGGAGAGGGTTGTTAAGCATTGGCCACAGGCTTTAAAAACGAATCCAGATATTCTCTGTTGCTGGTTATGCAGCTTCACAGCTGACCACGAGGGCTGCCCAGGTAACATGGAGATTCAGCCACTAGTCAGATAACAAAAAACACAAAGTTAGGCCTTACTTTATACGATTTGTTATCTGGTTAGTGGTCTGACCGTCACTACTAACCGGATAACTCAAAATTCTGCCGCAGCTCCCCTCACAGGCCCCCCTAGCACTGTTCAGATAGTGCCGGAGCGATCAGAGGAAATATTCAGCGATGCTATCCAAAAAGACTTAACGTTATTGCACCTGGATATACTGTAACTCGCTTTGAACTACTACTGAAAAACACATGAGCTAAATTCTCCCCCCCCCCCCCCACTAAAAAAAGAAAAAACACTATAATGTGAAAATAGTGGAATTGGAGCAGGCAGGCCTGCAGGGGAAGGGGTTATTCTTCTGAACTCAATAACACTAGAATGAGATCCTGAACTGCATGCGGCGTTCTTTGTACGAATGTCAACATGTTAGCGTTTAGTTCAAGATTAAGTGTTTTCTTTCAGTGTGTTAAGAGTTTGTTTTGCTTTTAGGAAACTTCATTGGATTCAAAGACTTTCTAACCCACACACAGGGAAACATTAATCTCCGCTGGGCTGCCTGGCTAATTGGCCGGTTGACATGTGCACAACTGCAGGCCTTAGAAAAAGTTTTTCCCGTTCATTGTACTTGGGAATAGCAAACGTCCAAGGGATGGAGCTGCTTTAAATCAACATTCTGTTTATCACATTGGTCAAAGAAGCTGCCGCTAATTAGCCTTGACTCTCTTTATTTCACCAGTAAGCACTCATCAGAGTATGGGAAGACTTGAATAGTCTCCCATTGAAAGTTTGGCTTTCCTACCCAGTCTTCCATCACATTTTTCTGGAAGGTATTTAGACATACCATTAATTATGCAGAGAGAAAACATTTTATCTAAAAAAGATTCCCAACATGCTTTGCAGATTGATATTTCTGAAATGACTGAATTTGATCCATTGCACACCTTCTCCAAATCTGAACTCAAGATGATTTGCTTGGAGGTACCCCAGCTATTTCCCTGCCCATATGGGCTCACAATATTGCTAGCTGAGGCAATGGAGGGTGAAGTGACTTGCCCAAGGTCATGAGTGTCAATGGAAAACGTTGAGCACTGACTTCTCTTGTTCGCAGTCTGCTTCTCTAATCACTAAAATACTCTAGTTCTGGTGGTGGTACATTTCCTAGTGAGAGCTGAGTAAATGGAAGTAAAGGAAGATAATGTGTGTCTAAGGTTACATAGAAAGTCATTGATAGAGACAGGAACGTGTGGTCCAGAACATCTAGTGTTGTATAAATAGTTGGTCCTAGTATTCACTCAGGAATGGGATTACCAAGGGATTCCATTTTGTTTCTCTAGGAAAAGGCCAATGTTCCTGTGAAGCTGCGTGGGAGCCCCCCTCCCCCCATCCCATCCTGCTGCTGGTAGGTGCTACAGTACTTCAACACCTCCCTCTACTGGAAGCAGCATTGACAGATAACTTCCTCGCAGCTTCATGGCACTTTACAGATGCACAAACCAGATTATTTAGCAATATAGCCCAGGGAGGCATTGGCAGTCTAAATATCGTAGTATTGAGATGTGGCGATAATATGAAAGGTGACACGATAGGCCAAGGCTTTTCCAGGTTAGAGCCCCTGAAGAATGAAACTTTACTTCCAGATGCTCTGTGTGGGAGTTTCAACTCTGATGCTATTTGAGAAGGAATTAAAAAATGTTTCCTTGATGTTACTGATGTATTGTTGTTAAGATGGAAGGTTTTATGGGCAGATAGTCAAAGAATGAGTTTATGTTTTTATATTGATGATTTTATGTGATAAGGAGGAGTTTGATTTTTATTCTTATTTTTTTTAATGAATAGTTCTTAAATCATTTTGAATGAGTGTTGTTTTTTTTCAGGAAGATTACACAAAAAATCTTCAATTTAAGACATAAAGGCCTTTTATAAAATATTTATTTAACACATGAAGACAACTTGATAAAATCCCCCCCCCCCCCCCCCCATCTGTAGAGGAGGTGTCTCGATTTTGTTGTTGACATTGGCGTTTCATCTGTCTTGGCATAAACTGCATTCAGCAGCTCTTCTGTAGTCTTTGTTTGTTACTTTTTGATATTTTTGCATTTCATAGACAGGTTATAAATGTTTTAAATAAATGAGCATGGGCTAGCACTTTTTTCTGAATGTTTTCATTGGATAATTATGTTAATTATGCTGTAATAGAGTTTCCCGGTAATGTTCTCAGGATCCAGTTTTCATCTGACTTTCCTTGTCAACAGATTTAAACAAATAAATACCAGAAGGCAGGCGTACAATAGACAATTCATTTGCTTGCTTTAGGAGAGGACCCACACTGTGGAGTAGGCATTTAACCCTAAAAGGAGAGTGTGCTTGCTTCTCTTTGACGTTATTTTGTATGTTTAAGTCTCTTGATATATAGTGAGGGTTATTTTAGAAGCCTTATTTACGATTTCCACATGTAAAATCCAGACACTTACATATGGAAACGGCATCCACGTGGAAATGGTGATTTTAGAAAGGACGCAGTTTGCATGTGAATGTCCTTACCACGTAGAAATTGCAAGACGGGAGTGGCCCGGTGGGAGAAATCTACATATAGAGTCCCCATTTTGTATAGAAAATGCACGTTGTTGCTCACACTGGGAGTCACCCTTGCTTCCTGGCGCATTTAGGTTTTCCAGAAGTGCTCAGTTCAGCCAACCATTTATAGGAGGTATTAAGGGGATTACCCTCTTTCATCCTACATTTATTTCCCCCTCAAAAGTTACATTAGATGGCGATAGTGGTATGTTTACGTGTAAGCTGCCATATGCCATACAGGTGTATGCGTCAGGACTTATGCACACAAGTTGTGAAATCCGGCTCGGACACATGTAGATGTCAGCCAAATTTCCCCATTGTCCTTTCCCATGTGTCATATTGCAAAATGACTCTTCTGGCTCCATATCGCAGCACATCCACCTGCACCTCCGTATTCAGTATTTTAGACAAGGAGTGGAGCAGTGGAGTAGCCTATGGTTAGAACGCTGGTCCATTTCCTGCTAGTTCTCCTTGTGGCCTTGGGCAAGTCACTTAACCCTCCATTGATAACTTGGATTTTTCCTGAGACAATGTCCCTGTTTAATGTAAATCGCTTTGACTGAAATGATAAAATGGTATAAAAAAAAACTGTTAAATAAAAGGCTCCACATATTTAGCTGAGCCTTTTCTAAAATATTGCTAGGACTGTGTACTTTGTGACCTCGATGTCTCAATTCTCATCTCCACATCATTTCTAAAATGTGCCTTCATGCATCATAATGTTATTTACACGACTCGGCAGTTTCTTTCTGCTACTCGGGCTTACGGCTCATATGGAAAGACCTCTTACTTTCTGTCTGCCTCCTAAATCCGTGTGCCTGGTCATTGCAGTAAGAGTTCATGCACCAGCATCTCTGCAAAACCTGCAGGCATAGTCCCAAAGTACATCAGGCTCCATCTCTGGCCCTATTCAAATCCACCCAGGGCCGGCCCGTCCATTGAGCGAGAATGTTGTTCGCACAGGGCCCCGCGCGAACCACATTCTCGCTCAATGGACTGCTGCAGAGGGAGCCGGGGAATCCCGCGCGAGGCCCCGGCTCCCTCTGCACAGCCCGCCAGCGTGAAGAGCCTTTACCTTCACGCTGGCGGCTGTTTCAATGAAGCCACGAATGCCACGAGACGTTAAAGGGCATTGCCTTTAACCTTTCCCGGCATTCGTGGCTTCATTGAAACAGCCGCCAGCGGGAAGGTAAAGGTTCTTCACGCTGGCGGGCTGTGCAGAGGGAGCCGGGGCCTCGCGCTGGCTTCCCAGGCTCCCTCTGCAGCCCCTTAGACAGCGCGGGGCTCTTTGGGGGGGCGGCTAGGACTGGATGGGCTGTGATGGGGGGGTTCGGACTGGAAATGGGCTGTGATGGGGGGAGACAGAAAAAGGGCAGTTAAGGGGGAGAGGAACAGACAGGAAATGGGCTGTGATGTGTGGGGGGGGGAGAACGGACTGGAAATGGGCTGTGATGTGGGGGGGGGGAGAGAACGGACTGGAAATGGGCTGTGATGGGGGGAGGACTGCAAATGGTCTGTGATGGGGGGGATAGTACTGGTATTGGGCTGTGATGGGGGTAGGACTGCAAATGGTCTGTGATGGTGGGGGAGATAGGACTGGAAATGGGCTGTGATGGTGGGGACGGACGGACTGAAAATGGGCTGGGATGGGGGAAACAGACTGGAAATGGGCTGTGATGTGGGGGGAACAGACGGGAACTGGGCTGTGATGGGGGGAACGGACAAATTGGGCTGGGATAGGGGTAAACAGACTGGAAATGTGCTGTGGTGGGGGAGGAGAACAAACTGGAAATGTGCTGTGATGGGGGGACCGGACTACAATTGAGCTGTGATGGGGAGGACAGCAAATGGGCTGTGATGGTGGGGGGGATAGGAATGCAAATGTGCTGTGATGGTGAGGGGGAATGGACGAAATGGGCTGTGATGGGGGGAACGGACTACAATTGGGCTGTGATGGGGGAGGACAGCAAATGGGCTGTGATGGTGGGGGGGATAGGACTGCAAATGTGCTGTGATGGTGAGGGGGAATGGACGAAATGGGCTGTGATGGGGGGGGAACTTGGACTGGAAATGGGATGATGAAGAGCTGGATTAGGACTGGAAATGGACTGATGGGGGCTGGAATAGGGCGAAGTGGGCTGACGAAGGGGCTAGGATTGGAAATTAGCTGATGGGGGAGCGTGGAGGAAATGGGCTGATGAGGGACTGGAATGGAACTGGAAAAGAGCATATGGGGGCTAGGACTGGAATTGGGCTGATGAGGAGCTAGGATAGGACTAGAAATGAGCTGATGGGGGGAACGTAGACTGCAAATGGGTGATGGGCTGGAATAGGACACTGGAAATGGGCTGATGGGGGCTGGAATAGGACTGGAAGTGGGCTGGAAATGGGCTGATGGGGAGCTTGGAGTGGAAATGGGCTGATGGGGGGCTGGAATGGAACTGGAAAACAGCATATGGGAGGCTAGGACTGGAAATGGGCTGATGTGGAAGCTTGGGAGACTGGGACTAGAAGGGGGCAGATGCTGGGTGGGTCTAGAATTATAAAGGAGCTGATTTTGGGGGAGGACTAGAAAGGGATGGGAAATGAGAATGGAGAGGGGAAAAGATATTTTGTGTGGGAGAGAAGAAAAGTCTACGAAGGGCCGGGTATTGGAAGAGTAAGTGTAGATTGAGAATGAAAGGGTGAAATTTGAGTGGATGATAAAGCAATAAGGAAAGAAATGGAGGAAAGAGCAAAAGGGGAAAGATCAGTATGTTAAAGCAGATATAGAGAAAAAATTTGGAAAAAAATCTAAAAGAGAAAAAAGGAAAATGGATAGCTCGCAGAAGACACAAAGAAACCAGAAGAAAGTGACTGGAGCAATTGCAACTGAAAAGAAAAAGCACAAGCAACAAAAGGTAGAAAACTACTTTTTTATTTTGAATTTATTAACTGGAATATATCAGCTCTGGGAAATGTGCATTATTAACATCTTTTGTGTTTTGTTTAGTACAAGAGGAAATTAATTTATAGTTTTATTTCTCCAGTGTTGTTGTACATCCCAAGTTTGGCTTTTGGGGTTCCCAGTTTAATTATTGTCTTCCTATTTCTAAATTGTGATCGCTTGTTCTTTGGTGACGGTCTATATTCTGCATTTTAACCAAGCTGAGGTATTCTGTTCATGTAGTTTCTATTTGACCATGTCACTTGTTCTCTTTCCCCAGTAGGAGATGCATTGGTATTCTCTGAGATGTATTGGTTTAATATTTGCAGTGTTGCCTTTTGATAGGTAGGGTTTGGTGCTTTGTGAGTTCTAAAAGGTCAGTGTTTATAGTACTTCCTAATGGGCCTGGCGGTTGGCACTGGAATATAGTAACGTAGAAATCTATGTCTTTCTTTATCCAGACACTCATTAAGAAGCATGTTTACTAAAAATGCATGTTAACATTATGCAAGTATTTATGCAAATGAGGCCCCGCAATTAATCTCCGCACATGGCCCCGCACCCCCCTTGGGCCGCCCCTGAATCCACCTCATCAAGGCTGCTTGTGGATCCTGATCCCCTTACCACCTATCTGTATCCTTGCCATGCTGCTAGATGTATCCTAGTCCCCAGTTGTGTTGTTATTTAACCAGTTTACATTATCCCCACTACAAACAGATACATTCTTTGTTCCCAAAGGGCTTACAATCTGTGTGTACCTGAGGCAACAGAGGGTGAAGTGGCTTGCCCAAGGCCACAAGGAGTGCCTATAGGACTAGAAACCCTCTAGCCTGAGACTGCTGTCCCCAAGTGGGAATTGAACCCCCAGCCCCAACCACTAGGCCACTCCTCCCTCCTTCACAAGCACTTGGTAGGATCCCAGAACGTTGACAGATTCCATGGTGCTGATCCTAGGACTGGCAGGGGATTTTCCCAATTCTACCTTCTTAATAGGTTTTTGGACTTTTTCTCCAGGAACTTGTCCAAACCTTTTTTTTAAACCCAACTACACTAACAGCTTACCAGTTTATCAATCCTCCGGCAATGAATTCCAGAATTTGTTTACGCATTGAGTGAAAAACTATTTTCTTCTATTTGTTTTAAATGAGCCAGTTTGTAACTTCATTGCATGCTCCCTAGTCTGTGCGTTTTGAAAGAGTAAAAATTTGATTTGCATTTACTCATTCCACTCCACTCAGGATTTATAGAATACTACCATTCCTACTACTATTAATCATTTATATAGAGCTACAAGGCAAACGCAGCACTGTACAAACATATAAAGAAGACAGTCCCTGCTCGTAGAGCTTCTATTGTTCTGTCTGCCTTGATTTGATGACAAGGGAAACAAGAGGGTTCAAATAGGGAAGGCGAGGGAGGAGAACAAGGGATTAGTATCCAAATGCAGCCTCAAAGAGGTTAGCCTTTAGCATGGATTTGAAGAGCGGAGAGAAGAGACTTGACGTAAAGATAGAGGAAGTTTGTTCCAGGCATAAGGAACAGCGAGGTGAAAAGATCGAAGTCTGGAGTTTGCAGAAGAAGAAAAGGGCACAGAGAGAAGAAAGCCAGAGGAGGAGCGGAGTTCACGAGGAGGGGTGCAGAGAGGAAAGGTAATGAGGGGCAGTAGAGTGAATGCATTTATATGTTAGAAGGAGAAGTCTGAATTGGATATGGAAACGGAAGGGAGCCAGTGAAGTGATTTTAGAAGAGGAGTTATAGGAGTGTATCAGGGCTGGCAGAAGATTAGCCGCACAGCAGAGTTCTGGATAGATTGAAGAGGAGAGAGATGACATTGAGGGAGATCAACAAGGAGGAGGCTGCAATACTGTAGTCAAGATGGGAGGTGACCAAAGAGTGGACAAGAGCCTTAGCAGTGTGTTCAGAGAGGATGGGATGAATTTTGTTAATGTTGTAGAGAAAGAAACAACAGATTTTAGTCATATGTTGAATATGTGTAGAGAAGGAAAGGGAGGAGTCAAAGATGACCCCAAGGTTGCGAGTCAAGGAAACAGGAAGAAGAAGAAGAAGAGTGCTGTCAACAGTAATGGAGAAAGGAGGGAGGATGATTTAGGGGTAAAATAAGAAGTTCAGTTTTATCCATATTCAATTTTAGGCTGCGGTGAGACATCCAGATGGTGATGTCAGTTAAGAAAGTAGAGATACAATTTTGGAGTGAAGCAGAGATGTCAGGTTTAGATAATTTGAGAGTCATCAGCATAAAAATGATACTGAAAGCCATGAGAAGAGATGAGGGCACCAAGGGATTGGGTATAGAGAGAGAAAAGGAGACGGTCCAGAACAGACCCTTGAGGTACACCAACTGAGAGAGGGATGGCAGAAGAGGAGGAACCTCCAGAACAAACACTGAAAGAGTGATTGAAGTGATAAGAAGAGAACCAAGACAGCACAGGGCCTCTAAAACCATGAGGATCAAGTATCAAGGAGGAGGAGGTAGTCAACATTATCAAAAGCAGCAGAAAGATTGAGAAGAATGAGAACTGACTAAAGGCCTTTGGACTTAGCGAGAAACAGATCACTGGGGACTTTGGCAAGAACCATTTGAGTAGAATGAACTGGACAAAAACCAGATTTAAGTGGAACAAGGAGGACTTGAGAGGAGAGAAATTAAAGACCACAGCAGTGAACTGCATGTTCAAGAATTTTGAAAATGAATGGGAGAAGAGTCGATTAATTAGGACAAGTAGGGTCAAGTGAGGGTTTTTTGAGGAGAGGAGCGATTAGAGCGTGCTTGAAGGCTACAAGAAAGGTTGCAGTGGAAAGCGAAATTTGTTGAGCATTTGTGAGATGAAAAGGATGATGGAGTTGAGATGGGTGGGGACAGGATCAGAGGAACAGGTAGTGAGTTTAGAGGAGGGAAGAAGAGAGGTTTCCTCAACAGCGATTTTATAAATGGATGAAAGGGTGATAGAGGTTAAGGAAAGAAAACTGGTAATGAAGAGGGGGTGAAGAAGATTTACTGAGGAATTGAAGAGTAATCTCATGCACGTCATCATGGGTATAGTCTGCTAGGGTTTGGGCAGAGAGAGAAGGATTGGAGATGGAGGAGCTTTAAGAGAACTGGGAGTAGAAGAGTGACAGCGAGGGTTAGAGGCAAGACAGTTAGTCAGACGGAGAAAATATTTTTACTTAGCGAGTGCAGTGGTGGACTGGAAAGAAGAAAGCATGAATATGAAGTAAAGAAAGTCAGAGAGAGCAGGATTTGAGCCAAGTGCGCTCAGCTGAGCGGGCACAGGAACATAGGCAGCAGGTAGTTGAAGCAACCAGGGCCGAGATGAAATGCGCCTCACAGGATGTGGAATGGGTGAAGAAGGGTATCCAGAATAGAGGACAGAGCAGTATTATAGGAAGCTGTGGCTTCATCAACAGACTTAGATGACAAAGTGGAAGCGAGGAGAGATGAGAGTGGATAGAGTCAGTGGATCGATGGCATGAAGATTCCTAAAAAGACAGAGGAGGCTAGGCGAGATTGAAGGGGTGGGGGGGGGGAGTAATGAAGAATGAAACTTAACAGGTGATGGTCAGATAAGGGAAGAGCAGAGGTATGCTAATTTCTAATTAGAGTAGAAAACGAGGTCAAGGCAATGGCCAAGCTGAGTGGGGGCAGATGAGCAAATCTGGAGGTTGAAAGAGGAGGTAAGGGAAAAGAGCTTGGACGCATAGGGGTCAGGGGGTTATCAATATGAAAATTTAAAGTCACCAAGAATAAGGGAGGGGGAAGAAGAATCCAGGAATAAGGAGAGACAAGAGTCAAAATCAATGAGGAAGGTAGAAGAGGACTTGTCAGGGGGTCTATAGACGACAGCGATCCAGAGGTAGGAGATTAAAAAGATGGATGGAATGGACTTCAAAGGAGGGAAAGGAATGAGAGTGAGGGAAAAGGAGGGGTTGAAAATGGCAAGAAGGAGAAAGTAGAAACCCAACACCACCACTGCGGTCATTGGGACGAGGAGAGTGGGAGAATTGATAGCCACTGTGGCAAAGGGCAGCAACTGAAGCAGTCATCAGGGAGGAGCCAGGTTTCAGTAAGAGCAAGAAGATTGAAAGCGCGAGAGATAAAGAGTTCTTGGGTAAAGGGAAGTTTATTAGAAATGGAATGAGCATTCCATAAAGCACATGAGAAGGGGAGAGAGAAGGGGGAAAGGAGAGGGATGTGGCCGAGTCGTTCCATCCGCTTTCTCATACCTTTTCCAACTCTCCCATATCCTTTTTGAGATGGGGTGACAGAATTGCACATAATACTCAAGGTATAGTTGCACCATAGAGCAATACAAATGCACCATGATATTCTTTTATTCTCTATTCCATTTCTAATCATTTCTAGCATTCTTTGCTTTGTTTTTTTACCTACACCACACACTGAAACGATTTCAATGTATTCATGATGACATCAAGTTCTTTTTCCTAAGTGATGTTTTCTAATCTGCAACCTTGCATTGTGCATCTATAATTTGGGTGGCTCTTCCCTATGTTCGTCACTTCGCACTTGTCCATATTAAATTTCATCTGCCATTTGGATGCCCAGTCCTCCAGCCTCACAAAGTTCTTCTGCAATTTCTCACAATCCACGTAATTTAACAACTTTGAATAATTTGGTGTTATGTGCAAATTTAACTCTACTCAGTGATCCCATTTCCATATCATTTATCAATATGTTAAAAAGCACCGGTTCCAGTATAGATCCCAGGGGTACTCCACTAGCTACCCTCCTCCACTGAGAAAATTGTCTATTTAAGTCTGTTCTCTATTTGCTATCTTATTCTTTTAACCAGTTCCCAATTCACAATAGGACTTTACCTCCTCTCCCATGGCTTTTTAATTTCCTCAGGAGGTGGTTCATGCTTTCCGAAAAAGCAAGGTGCACTGTTAACTGGCTAAGATTTAAGTGGGATAGAAACTGGATGATGGATGGATAAAATAAACAACATATACATAAAACATACAATTTAGCATACACAAAATATGAAAATGTTCACTTGTGAATGCAGATCTCTATTACCAAAGTATAGATTCCAGCAGCTCCTTTAGACTAGCCCCGACAACGACCTTTTGACTGATGCAAACATGCCAAGACTCGTGCATCAAGCACAACATTCGCTCAAACAAGCGGCTTCACATACTCACAAATCCCAACCCAACCTATACTGTCATGCTTTAAAGCCTCCCAGAGCTGTGCAAGAACGCTTGCTAATCTCTTACTAGGATCATATTTCTCCAGCACTGCAGGTAATGCTGTCTCCTGGAAGTTCCCCAACCAGTATCCCTTGCCTCTCGCTGATTTTGCCCTTTTGCCCCTCTGAGGAGCACAGTCGTGTTCTGTTGAGAAGTCTAACTCTGCCGTCACTATATGACTTGGCATTACATCATTTACTATTACTGCTGCAGGTCTAGGTCCAACTGGAACCCCCCACACTATGTACCTGCTTACTGCTCCAGCCTCCTACCACACCCCTTACCATGTCCAGTCCAACCGCTGTTAACAAGACTTGTACATGCTGAGGTAAACAGCTTGAGGAGCTGTTGCTGCTGGTAGGGCTTCCATTGTGGATTATCAGGGAAATGTTTATTTAAATTAAGTATTGGATGATTGTGGGTGTGGGGTGGGGGTTGCTGGGAGGTAGATGAGGTGATTGAAGCCAAGGCAATTGTTGGCAGATGGACTGATGATTATAAGGTAAGGGAGTTGCTAAATAAGGAGATTAAAGGCCAAAAGGAGAGGTTGTTGGGCTTGGGGGGTAGGAATGTACAGATTAATACTGTGGACATTCCCCTGGACCACTTGAAAATTCTCAGTCTTTGGCTTTCACTTTCACTAATTGAGACGGCAAATCCCACTCTCTGGGGCAGACCACCTGTGGCATCTCTACTGATACATTCTGCTCCCTGTGATTCAAAAACAAAAGCTACAGCTACCAGAATGTCCTGGTCAGAATCTCCTATCACCTCCCCCCCCCCCACTAGCTCAACTTACTATCCTTCTCCACTCCAGATCTCTCCTCTTAAAGGATGCGGGCTGGCGCGTCCTTTCAAAGGAAAACATGGCCCAGAAAGCTCATATTCATCTCATTTATTGAGCAAGGCTCCTTACATTTTTGTATACAAAGCTTTAAAAAAAATGCAAAATTCATTACAACTTTGAACAATAGAAAAACAAATTACATGTACATTCAAGAGCATAGGAAGAGCTCTGCGGTCACGTGTGGTTTACAGGCTTCCCTGCAACCTCTTAAAATTTATAAGCAATGCAACCAAACTACTGTATTTATCAACCTAACAAAAACTTGAAAAATTCATACAAATGTTTTTTTACAAGTTTACATAAAATATCAACTTCTATTTACACTTTTCCCATTCCTCCCCCAAAGACTTGGTGGTAAAGTTGGTGTGTTCCATATAGTACCTTCCCATTACCCTTCTCACAACAGTTGAGAATAGCAAAAAGGTTGGATACTAACAAAAAATACAGGACATGGGAACTATATCCTAGGTACTAGATGAAGAAATCACATTAAAGGCACAGTATAGTGTGGAAATCCAACCTCTCTTCTTTATATAGTTTTGGTGTTCAGGATTAAAATCTACCACCCAAAGAAATTAACACAATAGCTGCATCTTATTCTATGGATCAGGTAGAAGAGAGGGGCACAAGACCAAAAAACTAGGTCCTGGTTCTCCTCCGTTCGGTTGCTCGTTCTCTCATATTTCTATTCTTTCTGCACCCTTCTAAAATTTGTTTCACATGCTATTAAGCTTTCAGCACTTAACAATTTTTAGCATTATTTTAATGTCTTGAGAGAACTGCAGCCAGATCATATGATGAGAGAAAAGAACGAGGAAAGATCATTCTCCCATTGAGTAGGACAATGAGAATATTTTGTATGTGTAAAATACGCAGTTTCTAATGAACTTCAAGAGACCAGTGTTCCTCTTGGGCTTCTCTGGCATGTTGCCTCTTCCTGTGAAATGCAGTGCTGCCCCTGTTATACAAAGTCTTTCCCCGCCGACGGTGTGCTCTTGCCTTGACTCCTTGATGGTGGGTATGAAGTTTCCCTTCTTGGGCATGAGCAGCACAGCAGACCGCCTCCAATGATAACCAGCACAGAAGCTGCCCAGCCTATGAAGAGAGCATGTCCGAATTCATACCTGGGAACGCAAGACAGGCAAACATATTCAGAAACCTGGGAACATTCTTCTTTTCAATGAATGCTTTCCTATCGCACAGTCTCTAGCGGAACCATCAAGAAACTAGACACATGCAGAGTTCAATTTGGGCCAGGTATGATGGAAAGTGCTAGATTTCCCCAAATCGTTTTCCTGACACGGTGATCTACAAAAAAACCTATTTCCTGTAGATCCTCAGTGGATTTTGATTCCACTGTACATCTTGCTCTATCATGGTTAATTTCTTGACAAACTGATTCAATGACCCTTCTAAAATTTTCTAGGCCTGTCAAATAGTTTTGTGAACCTCTTTTACCCAACCTAGCAGTTTTTTCCTGGGTTTTTTTTTTTTACTTACAGCTTGCTTGGAACTGGCCCCTACTGGGCTGAGACCCCATGAGCCTTCATCTGCAACTGCTATGTATTTTTCCCTTATTTTATACTGCTTCCCCCCCCCCCCCAATTCATTTAGCCCAATCATTACAGTGAGTCCCTTCAGGACCCTGCAATCGTAAGCCTTACGTGCGGTGTTCATGCACCAGCCTAATGTATTCCAGCCACGGCTAGCCTGCAGAATTGAAGACCTGCTTTGCAATCAAACTGGGGGTCTCTTTTCGTAACAGCACAAAGCTCTGGCCACGCAGCCACCAGGCTGCTCACAAAACTCTAAAGTTTTGTAAATGCCTATCCCCTAAGGTTTTACTATCTATTGATAAGTTATTTGCAAACCTTAAAAACAATAATAGCAACAGTGCTCAAGCAACCCCTTTTCATGCTTTAGGAAGCAGTTGTGACACCTGTCTAGGTGTGGGGCGCGGTGTCTTGAAGCACTGGCAATTTATACTAGCAGCCTGCTCTAACCAGAATCCAAAAAACAAAGGTCTATATAAGCAACCAAATAATTATTCTTAAAAACTTACTAATCAGGTCATTTATTAGATAATTTTTGACCTGCACACTCCTAGGGGTATGTTTACTAAACGGCGCTAACGTCACAGCTGTGACGTTATTGCACAATACGTGATGTTATCGTGCGATAATGGCGCATTACCGTGCGAGAACATCACGTATCGTGCGATAATGTCTCCAGTGGCGTTAAGGTGCGCAGAGGGTGGAGTACGGCTCCCCAGAGGGCGAAGTAAGCTCCCCAGGGGCGGAGATAAGGGGTCAATGGGCGGAGAGTGGGCGGGGAGAGGCTCTATGCACATTAACGCTGTGAAATGAAGGTCTGAAAAGTAGTGCCAGTGAAAACCTCGCGCTAGAGGCACATTTGCAGGGGAGAGAGACCATTTCAGTCAGCAATGTGCAGCAAAGGCGGGGAAACCAAGCAAAGTGATAGTAGTGATACATGTGTAGCAACATCATCGTGCCCAAGTACGAGAGGGCACTACTGTGAGGCTGCAAATGGGGTTCAGGGGGCTGCAGGCGGAACATGCAGTGGGGCAGCTGGGGCACAGGGTGGGCTAGGCATATGCCTAGGTGACACAGGAATGTAGAAGCGGAAAACCAGCAAGACAGCAACTGATCAAGAGCAAACATGGCCACGAGTGTGTGTCCCACAGTGTCCCGGGGACAGTACCCAGCAAGTATCCCAAAGGGCACATAACATTGGCAGGCGGTGCCAGGGGAAAGCGTGCATGTCTATGCAGGCACCCCTACCCCATATCATGCACCATAGGCAGCCGCCTACCGGCACACTGGATAGCCTGGGACTGCGTACCACCAGCACCACTGGCACAAGAGCATGTCAGCATGGTGGCAGAGGGGTGCTGGTGGTGTAGGGGGCAGTCGCAGCTGCCCACAGAAGACCACGGCCAAGCCCCGTTGAGGTGGGTGCCATGCACTGCAACAGACAAGGTCTGTCTGATGAACAGTCATGGTATCCCCAGGGAATGATCTGCCTCTGTGGCAAGTTTGGTGCAGTACACACAGCCAGGGTGTTCAGGGGCAAAAGATCATAGGTTCAAGTCCCAGCTGTGGCTCCTGAAAACCATGTTCCTATATTTTACCTAGTACTAAACCATGGTAATAAAGACGGAACCTTTATTGCAGATAAAATAAACATGCCAAAATGCCTATATTTTACCCTATAGAGCACAGACACCATAAACAGGTGCAATCCCTAGAGCAGAGTTTCCCAACTGCAGTCCTGGAGGGCCAAACACCATTCAGGTATCATGCTGTCTCTAATAAAGATGCCTGTGCTGCATTCCTATGCACTGCCCCCATTGTATGCAAATGTATCTCATGCATATTCATTAGGGACAGCATGAAAACCTGAACAGTGTTTAGCCCACCAGGACCGGAGTTGGGAACCTCTGCCCTAGAGCAGCGGCCAACAGGGGCACAAAAACCCAAACCCACAGGCTCCACTATCCAAAGCCTCATGGAGAGTCAGGCTGTTGGGCCCTGCGCGCAAGCAGCATCTCCCAATACTAGCACTTGCATACCTTAGCAATGCCACCCTAAACCTGAGAATACATTACACATATATCAAAAGGTTGCTATGATTAATGTCAGCTAACAAATCCTAAGTTAAACACGATTTATTGATAGAGATTCATCATAGCAACCTTTCTGATATCTGTGGAGTGCGTTTCAGTTATTGCTTCTGACAGTGTTTACCACCCCGGGGAGTGACCCCAACAGTATTGCGTACCATAGCAATGCCTGCACTGTGCCCAGGACTGGTGTGGCGGCCAGGGCTGCCAAAAACCTCTATATTTGCACAATGCTAGCATAGGTGTGGGAGTGTGTGTCTGTCTATCCAGTGTGTTGTGGCTGCCTACACCTTACTCAGCCCACACTGCTTGCACTGTTTCCAGTGTTAGCCTGCCAATGTGCATAATGAGGAGCAAGGTACTGTGGGTATGGCCCGGACACAGCGGTCTGGGCAGGATACATCTGCACAGAGCATAGGGCAATGGCTGGGAAATTGTAGTGCCCGACCACCACCTTCATGGACAGGATGGCCACAGCATGTCATGCTGGGAAGTCACTCTCACCCTGACTGAGCAGTGACCATGGCATGGCTAGGTTCCCCCATAATGCTATACAGTATTTCTCTCAAGTGATATTTATGAGTTCCCTTTTGTACTTGCTTGGTGTGTGTGCGCTCACATCCCATTTTGGGGTGCACCCAGTTCCTCCAGGAACATGTACTAGCTAGCAGACTGTCTGCAGTTAACATGTGTATGGCTGGAACACCTTGCAGGGTGCAGTGGGTGGAGACTGAATATGCCCTCTGCTGGTGAATGTCAGATAGTAGTGGGGGCAGCTGAGCTTTTCCAGGCCTACTGCCTGTCTGCCAGTGCCCTATGTGATGTGTCCAGATCTACATTGACTGCCCTGTAGGGTGCCTATTCCCCAGCAGGACTGGGGTGAATGGTCCCTTCTACTGCCACCATTGCAGAGATGTAGAATGTGGATCTGTTGGAGGGGAGATCCTGTCCCCCCACCCTGAGCCAGAGAGGGTGGGTTGGGTGGTGCTACATAATCTGCGCTTGGGTCCAATCACCACCCTTCTCTTATAACATGTGACCATGGCAACCACACAGGATATGCACTATTCTGGGTGCATCATAGTCCACAAGGGCTAGACGTGACTGGGAAATACAGGTGTATCCTAGGTGTGTCTGCAAGGACTACTTATCACACACTGGCATTGCCTGTAACACACACGGTCATTTCTCCCTACCAGGCCACGGTGCTATAGAGGCACATACCCCATATTTTGAGCAGCTGTAGGCTGCTGATCTGCATGTGCAGTGCATCATGGGTACGGGTGGGTTTACCCTATCCTGGAAAGCACAGCAGACAGTTTGTGTGCTGACCTGCAGTCTTTCTGTAGCCAGCCAGCGGCATGTTAGATACTATAGAGATGTAGCCCACTGGTTACTTCAATGACTGCAAAGGCAGAGGTCAGGGGTTTGATCCCACAGTGGTGTTATTTAATAAGGCTGTCTGTGGCTTTTCCTTTTAATTTAAATCAGTGCTGCCAGCAAAAACACCCTCACAGTGCCGTAGCCTAAGGTGCCTCATAAGGCACCCTATAGGGCACATTATAAGGTGCCTTGGCGGACGGTACACTTTATAATGTGCCTTATAGGGCGCCTTATGCTGCACCTTAGGTTATGGCATTGTGTGGGTGTTTTTGCTGGCAGCACTGATTTAAATTTAAAAAAGGAAATGCCACAGACAGCACTGATTTAAATTAAAACTGGAGATGCCTCAAACAGCCTTCTTACATAACACCACACCACTGCAGGATCAAACCCATGATCTCTGCCTCCACATTCATTGCAGTAACCAGTGGGCTACATCTTTACAGCTTCTAACACTGCACTGGCATGAACTTAGGGTTAACGCATTTTAACGTGCCACGGCGCCCACTATCGCAAGATACCGTTTCCTTGCAACTTTACCTCCGGACCACCCACTACCTTATATGGCATTCTGCACATTAATGCTGCAACTAGCGCCGGTAACATTAAGACTGTTTAGTAAACATACCCCTTAGTGTATTATCATTTTAGCTACCCATGTTCTTTACGGGATCTCCCTCAAGTATTTAAAAATGAGTTGGTTTCAGGGGGCAACAGCATGTACTATTTCTCAGCAGTGTGCACCATTGACAAGAAAGGGAAAACCCACGTCATTTCAGGTTAAAAATGGCATGAAACATGGGGAATATCGGTGAAATTATCAAATGTTGATTCAAATGAATGCACATCCATATAATATATAATTGCTAGTGAGGTGGCAAAGTCTAGGCAGTGATGTCTTGAACACTGGTTCGCTGATGTACTTGGACACATTGCACTGATCCCTTCAGGATGATTACATGCGTCTGTGCAGCGCTATACAAATGCTGATTCGTAGAGGTAGTAAGTATGCTAAGTCATGCAGTTCTGTACGTATTGTGTGCACGTGTGATTTTGTAATATACTTTTGCTTTGTGCCGTCATATGCCAGTAGCCCTTTTTTGGCTGCTGACACACACACCTCTACTGTTTTGGATCTCTCTGGAGGCCCGAGGTTGCATCTTCATACATGAAGACACACAAGACCTGTGCTTCAGGAAATTGGTTTGTAGTGTCTATAATGTTTTAATGGAGTCTCTCTTGTCTTATTTTGTGTAACAAAAAAGAAAATACATAGCATGGCTGCTAACTGAGGTAGGTTTCCACAGTACCATCTCATATTTGTAATTAGGCTATATTCATCCTGTCATTATCTTGCCCTCTCTTCACCCCTATCAGTCTCGACATTCATCCTCTACAACTATCCACTGATAGATCCATCTCTCAATAGGCATATAATTCAGTATATATTACTTGGTATTAGTGGGAGTGTAAGGGTTGTAGAAATCCTGCGTGATTTTACTGCCGTACCAGGCTGTACCGATCAGGACTGCAAGACCTAAAGGAGGAAGGCCAGAAGTTAGTAAGGTAGTTTTGTTGAATCCAGTAACAGCGACATAAGTCAGTTCTCCATTCATCCACTCAATATTATTCTAAACAAGAAATTGATGCATTGATGGAAGGAATAGTCAACCGGCCACTAGGAGATGGAGGCTGCCATGTTGAAGCCAGAAGCCACCGGAGCAGCACTGTCTGGGGCTTGCATGCCTCACCTTCTCTCACCGTGACTATCCACCATGATGACTCCTCCCCCATGGGATCAGGGAGTTTCATTTGTAATGCACTGGCACCTTTAAACTGCCGTGTGCTTGTGGCCCGATTCTCCAGGGGAGGAAAAAAACACAATTCCTGGGGTGACATTCTCTTTCCATGAAGTGATGCAGCTTGCGAGGTTTCACACCAGTTGCATTAGTTATTTAGCATAATAAGCTGCTTGGCATGCTTTACATCTCATTATTAGTTAACGTGCATTAAGGGCACATATCAATTAACATGCATTATTGTATTAGCACACCTTAGTAACTCTAGCCCAGAATATTCTGGTACATTCTGGGCAGTTTCATTGGCTGGAGCACAGGAGGTTTTTTTTAATTCCTTAGAAATACCCAGTTTCACTTATTCAGCTGCTTCCTTAAACCTGAAAAATCCTAGTACCACACACAATCAGCTTTCTAGTAGGAACGGCGGCGACTCAAACCAATAGGCAAACTACGCGGTCACCTAGGGCACACATGTAGTTGTGGTGTGTCAAGTGCAGGGCATTCAAAGTTAAACAATAGATTTTAACAGCCAGGGAGGGGGGAGGGATGAGGCTTAAGGTGCACCTAGAGCACCAATACCTTGAACTAGCCCTGGGCAGGAACAGGTCTTCCTTTGAAAAGGACTTATTAAATACCCTCTCTTGCATTAAAGGCCCTAGCTCAATGCATCCAGGCAAGACATTAAGATGCCCATAAACACCCTGACCAACAGAGGTTTTTGACACTCGTGGCATAAAAAAAAATGTACTGAATGTATCCAATAGGTTAAAGTGCTGTAGGAGACCAAACTGGGAAACAGCAAAGCCGCCAACACAAATCTCTAATTGAACACCCCTAGAGCTCTGGTATTATATTGGTGGGTTTCTATTTTATACCACCATTTTTCTCAATTTTTTAGATTTGTTTTGGAATTAAAAAGGTACATTTGCCATGTCTCCTGATGTTAAATTCCTACATCACACTATGCATGTAGGACTTGAGAAAACGGTATGGTTAGGAGAGACACTCTACAGCTCACAGTCTCTCAAATTTCTTTACTACAGGAGACATCCTGAGGGCCAAATATCTACAAATCTTAAGCCACTAATACAGCTCAGATATTTCATGAAGCAGGGGCTCCTGAATCGTGTCTGTACTTTACGTCCGTTGGGGTGATGTTTCTATGCCAACTTCATTTATAGAGAGCATGACTAAGGCCATCGATTTATGGCGAGCATGATTAAGGTGTTTTCAGATACTTTCGTCATTAATCTCTCATCAAGAATAACAACTAGAAAGACAAATCCAATCAGTGCTAGTTGCAACATTTCCTTATGTCCATGTAGCAGTACTGCTGAGTTACGGCCTGCACCTCCTACCTGCAATGATGAAGAGCACCCCGCCAATCAGAGCAACTTTTGCTTTCTTCACCTTGTCGTCTTCAAGGCACTTTGTGCATTTCATCCCGAGGGCAGCCACACACATGCCACAGAAACCCAGGAGGATGCCGCAGATCATCAGGGCTCGCGTTGCCTGCAGATCGGCTGCGCAAAAAAAACGGAAGAAAAGCACTTTAAAAAAAAATGGTGTAAACCCTTGTTTAAACTTTAATGGTGTCAAGAAACTGGGGAAATCCAGACAAAATGACAAGAGAGTGAGACAATGTGTCTTAAAGGTTAGATGGAAGGAGCGGAGTTTATTTAGCCCACAGAAGGGAAGACGGCGCAGGCGGCTTCATAATAATTTTATAATAAATGAGGGGAGGTTAGAGTGGGGAAAAATGATCTTGCTTAAAATTCCAGCAACAGCTATGTGGCTTGGCCTTTAGTATTTTCTATCTGTGAGGTTAGTCAGCTGGGACAAGTTGTCTAGAGAGTTGGTAAAACCTCCAGAAACGGAGGATTTCAAGAGCAAGCTTAACAAATATCTAAGATAAGGCAGGCGACAGGGGTGAAGTAGGTGATCTTAAGCCCCCTTCCATTACAATTTACCATGATGTTATGATTTTAAGGTTTCCGAGACCTCTTTGATGTTACTGTATACCCAGGTCCTTTCGCTCTGCTTTGCTTCTCAGCCAGATACTGGGCTGTTTTTATAACTAACATGCCAAAAGTAAAAAAAAAACAAAGGAATCCTGCATTAGCTGACTGAACTCCCTCAAATATATTGCACAAGATGTACTCTGCAGAATAACAGCAGAAATGTTGCTACTTAAGGCTTATGGAAAGGGACCTCTATAGCCATTCAGCACTTACTGGGAAAATCCCAGATGTAAAATGTCCACCTTCACCTGGCCTGCATGAAATTCAGTGGCAGCTGGAGCAAAGGATAGGTAGTATGAAACTATGCCCCCCCCCCCCTCATTCCCCACTTCAACCATTTCCTCGCCATTTACCCTCCGTCTCCACCACCTCCTCCCCTTTACCCCTCTTTCGCCAGCCCTAGATCTTCACCGTGGCATTTTGGTTTCTCTGGTCTCCTAAATTAATAATAATTTTAGGTGGTGCCCACACACAAGCCACCTCTGCTGGAAGTCATGTTTTGCGGTGGCTTAATGAAGTGTTGGGGCTTTCTACACAGAGTAGGGGCCCAGGAGTTGAGAAGCTTTCTGTGGCCTCAATTTATCCAACTTCATTTGGGTCCCTGGAAAGCAAAAAGTGGGAAAATGCAGAGGCAGCTTGGGGAAAATAAGAGAACAAATCCTTCCTTCCATATAATGTTACTGCCAAAGCAAGGCGAAGTGTACCAGACAGATCTCTGTTCTTGCTCCTGCATCCATAAAGGACCTTCTACAATGCACCCATAACCTCACTGTAAATACAAATGTCTCTTATTCATCCTCATTTCCCAGCAATTCCTATGAAGCCAGGCTGCCCAGCTGCCGAAGAACATAAGATATGCCATACTGGGTCAGACCAAGGTCCATCAAGCCCAGTATTCTGTTTCCAACAGTGGCCAATCTAGGTCATATGTACCTAGCAGTTTCCCCAAGGGACACAGGTTCCACAATGCTTGTATTGGTTCAAGCATTGATATCCTGGGTCCCTTCTTAATAATGGTTTATGGACCTTTCCTCCAGGAACTTGTCCAAACCTTTTTTAAACCCAACTACACTAACAGCCTTTACTACATCCTCCAGTAACAAATTCCAGAGTTTGATTACACGTTGAGTTAAAAAATATTTACTCTTATTAGTCTTAAATAGGTTACACTGTAGCTTCATTGCATGTCCCCTAGTCTTTCTAAATTCTGATGATGTAAACAATTGATCTACGTTTACCCGTTCCACTCCATTCATTAATTTATAGACCTCTATCATATCTCTCTCAGCCATCTCTTTTCCAGGTTGAAGAGCCCTAATCTTTTCAGCCTCTCTTCATAGCGGTATCCTTCCATCCCCTTTACCATTTTGGTGGCTCTTCTCTGTACCTTTTCTAATAACACTATATCCTGTTTAAGATATGCCGACCAGAATTGCACACAATATTCAAGGTGCAGTCGCACCATGGAATGATACAGAGGCATTAAAATATCCTTTGTTTTATTTTCCATTCTTTTCCTTATGATACCTAGCATTCTATTTGCTCTCTTGGCCGCCGATGCACACTAGGCGGAGGGTTTTAGCATGTTATCCACGATGACGCCTAAATCTTTCTCCTGGATGGTGGTTCCTAATGTGGAACCTCGCATCGTATAATCATAGTTTGGGTTGTTCTTTCCTAGGTGCATAACTTTGCACTTGTCCACATTAAATTTCATCTGCCATTTGGATGCCCAGTCTTCCAATTTATCAAGATCCTCTTGCAATTTTCCACAATCTGCATGAGTTTTAACAACTTTGAATAGTTTTGTGTCATCTGCAAATTTGATAACCTCACTCGTTATTCCCATTTCCAGGTCATTTATAAATATGTTAAAAAGCAGCAGACCCAGCACAGATCCCTGGGGTACTCCACTATTCACCTTTCTCCATTGGGAAAATTGGCCATTTAGCCCTACCCTCTGCTTTCTATCTTTTAACCAGTTCCTGATCCACAATAATACATCACTCATATTTTAGTTTTGCCAAAAGTCTCTGATGAGGGACTTTGTCAAAGGCTTTTTGAAAGTCCAGATAAACTATATCAACCGACTCACCTTTGTCTACCTGTTTATTCACCAAAGGGGGCAAGAGAAGAGAATCTTCTGCAGGAGTACCAGTGGATCAGAGCGGAAGCTAATAACCACGGCCAACACTGAGAAGATGGTGTAAAATAGCCTTTATTAACAGACCCAACTCAAACGGTTTCGGCCGGAGGCCTTCTTCAGGGGTCATAGGCAAGCAAACAAACAACCAGAACAAGGTGGACAACGCCACTCTTCCCAGTCAAATCTTAGCAGGGCCAAATCTTTATTCAGAAAACTCAAAGTTCCTAATTCTTAAAGTTAGTGTGTGTGTGTGTGTGGAGGGGGGGGGGTAGTCTTTGTGAATCGGGCCTTCAGGGTCCTAGTACAAGTTCTAGCCTTGTTTGTTTTTTGTGTGTGTTCCAGCTTTTTACTGAGCTATTATGAAAAGTGAAAACGATACCATCTGTACACTGGGCAATATTCCATTAGTATTACATGGGCCAGTTAGAACTCAGTATGCGTATGGTATGTCGCCATTTGTGACATGGCAGCTCACAGAGAGATGCAATAGAGAACACATGCTGACTTCATCAGTATTGTGCTGTAGGATTAGCAACTGCAGGTGTACAGCATGGTGCTTGACACAGGCATGAGAATAACGCAATTGCTTCAGCTCTTCCTTCTCGTTTAAAGCCCTACTACTATCTCCATCTTTGCCCTCATCTTTCATTACACACCTTCCTGCTGCATTTGGGGTTTAGACCATTTTTTCTCTCAATCTAGTTTCTTTCAGCACCCTCTCACCTTTGAATCTTGGCCCTGGCTGTTCTGTGCGTCTGGAAGCTACACCACTTGCAGTATATCTGACCCAGTGTGCTCTTTCTCTCTTCCCAATGCCTGTCCTCCTACTGCTGGTTGGACCTCTGCTTTAGGTTGCAGACTTTTTGGAGCTGCCTTATCTATCATACCTCTGCAACTTGCATTAATTTTCTCATTGCATCTATTTATTGCTGCATCCATATTTATCTGGAACTATACTGTGTTAGGCTATTTGTACTACAAAAGTTAACCATAATGACCTGCTGTGTCCAAGTATTGTGCTGCTTTGTCAATGAATAGCAGGCTCTTGTAAAATTTGTGGGATGAACGAAGACACAGGAGGAAAAAGTGTTGGAACCCTTTCAGAACACTTAAGTAGCCAACTTGTTTGGCATTCTGATGAAGCATCTACTGTAACACTACCGATGAAGTAGATGAACAGGAAGGTGAGGGTAATAAAGGCATGAGAGAACAAATTCTGTGAGTGCTTAAGCTAAATGTATTGTGACAGCTTCCTGAGTAATTCGATATCATGTACAAGAATTACCACAAGGTTGTCGCACATCATGAGAAAGTATGAGATGGCTGAGTTTTAGAGTGAAGAAACACCACCACCGTTTCCTGACCAGCTGTATCCCACACTTTAAAGTGGAAAGAAGTCCAAAAAACTTCCAGCATGGTATAAAGGTGAGGTCAGACAGGCTGTTGCCAAAAAAACATCTTTCAGGAAATGAAAAAAAGAGCCAAATGACGAAAATTGGAAACAGCACAAGCATTGGCAAGTTAGATGCAAGGCATTGATAAGGCAGGCAAAGAGAGAATTTGAGAAGAAGCTTGCTGTGGAAGCAAAAATGCGTAATACTTTTTTAAGTATATTCGTAGCAATAAATCTGTGAGAGAGTCATTTGGACCATTAGATGATAGAGGGGTAAAAGGGATACAAACAGGGGACAAGGACATAGCATAGAGACAATGAATTCTTTGCTTTGGTCTTTACTGAGGAAGATGTAGGGATGTTACCCATGACTGGTGGTATTTACAGGTGATACTGCAGAAGAATTGAAAGAAATATCGATACACCGAGAAGATGTATTACAACTATTTGATAAACTGAAGAGTAGCAAATCACCTGGACTGGATGGTATACATAAGATATGCCATACTGGGTCAGACCAAGGTCCATCAAGCCCAGTATCCTGTTTCCAACAGTGGCCAATCTAGGTCATACGTACCTAGCAGTTTCCCCAAAAGACACAGGTTCCGCAATTCTTGTACTGGGTCAAGCATTGATATCCTGGGTCCCTTCTTAATAATGGTTTATGGACCTTTCCTCCAGGAGCTTGTCCAAACCTTTTTTAAACCCAGCTACACTAACAGCCTTTACTACATCCTCCGGTAACAAATTCCAGAGTTTGATTACACGTTGAGTGAAAAAATATTTTCTTTTATTAGTCTTAAATAGTTTACCCTGTAGCTTCATTGCATATCCCCTAGTCTTTCTATATTCTGATAACATAAACAATCGATCTACGTTTACCCGTTCCACTCCGTTCATTAATTCATAGACTTCTATCATATCTCCCCTCAGCCGTCTCTTTTCCAGGTTAAAGAGCCCTAACCTTTTTAGCCATTCTTCATAGGAGTATCCTTCCATCCCCTTTACCTTTTTGGTGGCTCTTCTCTGAACCTTTTCTAATAACTCTATATCCTTTTTAAGATACGGCGACCAGAATTGCACACAATATTCAAGGTGCGGTCTCACCATGGAACGATATAGAGGCATTATAATATCTTTTGTTTTATTTTCCATTCCTTTCCTTATGATACCTAGCATTCTATTTGCTCTCTTGGCCGCCGCTGCACACTGGGCCGAGGGTTTTAACATGTTATCCACAATGACGCCTAAATCTTTTTCCGGGTGGTGGTTCCTAATGTGGAACCTTGCATTGTGTAACCATAGTTTGGGTTGTTCTTCCCTAGGTGCATAACTTTGCACTTGTCCACATTAAATGTCATCTGCCATATTGATGCCCAGTCTTCTAATTTATCAAGATCCTCTTGCAATTTTCCACAATCCTCTTGGGTTTTAACAGCTTTAAATAGTTTTGTGTCATTTATTTATTTATTTATTTAGCTGTATTTATATCCCGCTTTTCACCGGGTCAAAGCGGTCAATTGGGAGATACATTTAACACGAGGGGATATGACACACATACGCTAATACTTACAGGGAACATGGGCAATGGAGGGTTAAGTGGCTTGCCCAAGAGCACAAGGAGTGCCTATAGGACTAGAAATCCCAGTCCCTCCGGCCTGAGATTGCTGTCCCCAGGTGGGACTTGAACCCCTGGCCCTCCGGCCTGAAGTACCTTGTTCTAACCACTAGGCCACACCTCACTCGTTATTCCACTTTCCAGGTCATTTATGAATATGTCAAAAAGCAGCGGACCCAGCACAGATCCCTGGGGTACACCACTATTCACCCTTCTCCATTGGGAAAATTGGCCATTTAGCCCAACCCTCTGCTTTCTATCTCTTAACCAGTCCTTGATCCACAGTAGTACACTGCCTCCTATCCCATGACTCTTTAGTTTTACCAAACGTCTCTGATGAGGGACCTTGTCAAAGGCTTTCTGAAAGTCCAGATACACTATATCAACCGACTCACCTTTGTCCACCTGTTTATTCACACTTTCAAACAAACATAACAGATTAGTAAGACAAGATCTTCCTTGTCTAAAGCCATGTTGGCTGTCTCCCATTAGGCCATGACTATCTACATGCTGAGTAATTTTATTCTTTATGATGGTTTCTACCATTTTTCCCGGTACTGATGTGAGGCTCACCGGTCTGTAGTTTCCCGGATCACCCCTGGAACCCTTTTTAAAAATTGGTGTTACATTGGCGATCCTCTAATCTTCAGGTATTAGAGATGATTTTAATGATAGTTCACAGATTACTAATAGCAGGTCTGCAATCTCATATTTCAGTTCTTTCAACACCCTTGGATGTATACCATCCGGCCCAGGTGATTTGCTACTCTGCAGTTTATCTAATAGTTGTAATACATCTTCCCGATGTATCGATATTTCCTTCAATTCTTCCGCACCTTTAAATACCACTTCAGTCATGGGTAACATCCCTACACCTTCCTCAGTAAAGACTGAAGCAAAGAATTCATTCAGTCTCTCCGCTATCGCCTTGTCGCCTCTTAGTGCCCCTTTAACTCCTCTATCATCTAATGGACCAACTAACTCTCTCACAGGTTTTTTGCTGCGAATGTACTTGAAAAAATCTTTATTTCGCGTTTTTGCTTCCACAGCAAGCTTCTTCTCAAATTCTCTCTTTGCCTGCTTTATCAATGCCTTGCATTTGATTTGCCAGTGCTTGTGCTGTTTCCAGGTTTCGTCGTTTGGCTCTTTTTTCTAATTGTGTGCAGGACTGTAGTATGATCAGGTCTGGGGCTCATAAGACGTTTAAACACAGATTTCAAACCCTAGAGCCCTCACTTAAGAACTTAAAATGTAGGTGAGTAAATAACAGGCCTTATTTAAGTGCCTGTGTTTTTAAGGCACCAAATTTTGGCTGAACTTGAATCCAAATTTAAGAACTTGGGACCTGATATTCAAAAGGTATTTACACTGTTTACAGTCCTATAAACCGTGTAAATACCACTATCCGAGATATTCAATGGCACTAACATGGTTGGTACCGCTGAATATCCCCTCTCCACTTAGCATTGGGGCGTGTTGGGAGTGCTCTGGGAAGAGCGGAAGTGGTAACCATTGATAACTGGGAAGCGGTGATACTGCATGTTGCCAGTTAGTGATCTGCACCTAGAAGATATGCAAGCTCTTGCCTCGCCTATCTTTACGCGCAGGAGCTAACCAGGCAACATGCAATATTGCTGCTGCCCAGTTATCGACTGCTGCTGAGAGGCACTGCGGTGATCCCGGATATTCAAGGCCAGGGCTGCATTTGACCCTGGTATTGAATATCCAGGATTAGAGGTCTGCAGGGAGGGATATTCTCCAAAGGGGCGCACAGCCCTCCTAACTCAATATCGGGCCCTTAAACTTTCCTGCTCAGCCTCCAAGAATTTAAGTCAAAACTACCAGATAATTGTGTTTAGTAACTCCTCCACCAAAGGCACCGACCAGTCCTATCCTATATTGGGCATGCCTAGTGGAGGAGTAGCCTTGTGGTTAGAACAGGAACCAGTGACCAAAGAGACCAGGGTTCAAATCCCTTTGGGCAAGCCACTTAACCCTCCCTTGCCTCGGGTACACCACTAGATTGTAAGCCCTCTGGGGACGGGGATATGCCTAATGCAACTCACCTTGAACTACTACTGGAAAGGCGTAAGCTAAATACTATAAAATATACAAAGCTGTTTGTGCTTAACCCTTGAGATCTTTGTCAGAGTTTAACTCGAAGTTGGATCCATGCTGCCAAGCTCTTTGACCCGGTGAAAAGCGGGATATAAATACAGTTAAATAAATTAAATAAATAAATAAATTGGGAAGGTTTATGTCATCCAGGGTGCTTTAGAAACCGCAGTGAGCAAGCTCTCCTCAGAGATGCTGCTGAAACTTGAATTTGGTGAGGTGGTAAGCAGACAGATAGCGAGGAACAGAGAAACCCTTCTGACAAGCAGGGGGAGTTAAAAGGCAGCTGGCAGACCTGAGGAGTCCAAGTAAATGCTTCCATCATACCCTTCTCCCAGTCACATTTACAATCCTTCCTTCCTTACGCATGGCTCACGCTTTCCCACCTCAAAGAAGATCATAGTGTCTTTCTCCTCTACAAATTCTTAAGGATCCAAATTGAAATAGGAGGCCAAACAACACTGGGCCTCACCCCTCACTTGCACCACCCTATTTTTCCAGTGGCTGCAGTTGTGAGCCGCCTGCTTCACAGTTGTGGTTAGGACTGCAGAGAGATGAGATTTCAGAAACATGCAGAAATGGATTCTGATGTACCTAACTCATGCAATGCCGTTTAATCTCTGCTAAAACAAAACAAAAAACACCTTATGTAATTTATAAGGGTTCCCGAGTTTCTGGCAAGCTTAAACTTGCCTGGCGTGCAAACCTTCTTACAGCATCAGTCTCAAGCAGGGATATTTGCAAATACTGAGGTGGAACGGTCCCAAACAAGACAGTTGTGAGCGTGCTGGCTTTAAAGGACTGACTCTGGCACTTTATTGTTATAAAGCTGGGTCTAGTGTCACCAGCAGTAGATTATATCTGGGAACTTTTTTCCCCCTTTTCTACGACTGGATATAGCTTGAAGTAGTTATGGAGCTACTATACGATGGTTTATCCAATTGCTCTCTCCATACCTTAGAATTGCTAGAAACAGTGTTTTTTTTCTAGAAAAAAGAGAGGTGCTGGTACTGATATGTAGGGCTCCTTCATTAATACATAAGGACCATGGGTCAGCTTTAGTAGGCAATGAAAAAGGTGCTGGCACTCCATACCACCACATACCCCCTCAAAAAAAGCCCCGACTAGGAACATGTTTTAAAATGATGTGAAGGCATCAATGATATGACACAAAATTAAATTTCAATGAGTCATTTTGGCGTGTACCATCCATAAACTATGCACATTCTAAAAACACTGCACACTAAAACAAAATAAGAAAAAGAAAATATGAGACACATCACTCATTCAAAATGCCATGGATGTGGGGTGGGGCTGGGGACCTGGTGGCCCCACTGGAAGGAGCAGAATTTGACTTTGCTTGAAGGTCAGGTGTGGAAGAAGGTGGATCCTCCATTAATGTACGCCTGAGCTCGCCCACAGTGTTAAGAAGCTTAAGGGTGTTGCCTCACAGTCGGGAAACACATTGTAGTAGGGGTGGACTTTGGATTAAAAATGACACAGCAACAATAATGACACAAAAATAAGCCCGGTTTCGCCTTTTTTCATTTTAGCACACATTAATGTGTACCGAAACCATTTAGGGTGTAATTTTATACTGGGTGCACAGGATGGTAGGTACGCACGCAAGTCCCTATGTTAAAAGGATTTGTGTATGAATGGGCACTTATGCAAGCTCTTTAGTTGGGTGCTAGTTTATAAGCGTGCTCGAGAGAGTCCAGTCGTGAGTTTCGTCTGTTGGGGTGTTCATGGAGGGGGAACTCTGGTGGTGCACAAGCAGGACCTATATCTCTTGAACACAGCACTTCGGTTCAGTTGCATCAGTATGCCCCTATGCTGGAAAAGTGATGGCCTGTTCTGTAAAGTAAAGCATGCATGGATCCTGATACGCATGTGGAAAGCGCTTTGCCTGTGTGCAATCTTATAAAATTACCTTCCACGTGCACGTTAAACCATTTAACGCACATTAAACAGGAAAATGAAACAAAACCCCAACCAATGAATTGAAAAACAAACAAACAAAAAACCTGATATGAAACTCCACCCATATACACCCCAAGTTCTAGCGGCATCTGTAGATGAAATAACTGTCCAGTTAGAACTGTTGCTGGCTCTTAAGCGTTTGTCAATTTCTCTAAAAAATAAATAAACTGTGGTTCCTGGGAGCTCCTCTGAACCTCACTAGAAATTCAAACACTAGTCCAGTGCTAATCTCATCTGCATTTTCCAATGGCCAAGCTCGGCCACAGAGCACTTTCTATGAGTAACATGGCAAGCTCGAAACCCTTCTGCCTTTCAGTGAAGTGAATGTAAACTGTAGAATGAGGTGCAATTGGTTGTTTCCCGCAGATTTACACAACCACAACTCAAAAAGCATAAATTGGGTCCACTAGAACCCTCCCCTTGTCTAGTTTGGGGGAATAGAAGATGTTGGTGGTGTGTTACCAGGTGAACTTCCAGCCATCTCTTTTCTTTTAATACAGAGCAGGTTCTCTGCTTCTCCCCCGCCCCCGCCCCCCTTTTCTTTTCTCCCCGTCTTATCCACATTGCTGAACGATTGAAAGTTCTTCCTACACGCAAAGCAACATCCCTGCTAAGCTGCATGGAAATCCTCCAGCCGCGAAGCTGCCGGTAGGGGGCGATGCTGCGATATCGCGCTTGTTAGAGCGCGATATCGCAGCATCCCAGGAGCGTTGCCGCAGAAGTCTGGGAATTGAGCTGCGAGTCAGCTGCACATTTTATTTATGTGAAACGTTTTTCTATAGTTCTCCGTCAGATTCTCTCTCTGTTCCGTCTAACGCAGTCTAAAAAAAGTATTTCTTTGCGGTTTATTGTTTTTGGCATAGTCACAAAAAGACAAAAGAGTTTGGATGGTTAAGTATAAAAGAAGCCGAGGCCAACAATCGGAACAAAAGATGAATCACCTTAAAAAAAAAGAAATGAAACAAAGCTAAGTACAGAGGTGAAAAAGCTTCTGGTGCCTGAAAGTGAGTAAATGCGATAGCTCGAGCCCCTGGATCCCCCTTGGAGAAAGAGCAGGAAGGGGCTATACTCACTCTCCAGCACCAGCATCGAGTCGTAGATCTTGCACTGCATCTGACCGGTGCTTTGCATGACACACGACATCCAGAGTCCTATGTACATAGCCTGAGCCGTGACGATATTCTCGCCCGCGTACGAGGACATTTTCCACTGGGGTAAGGCCGTGCACACGATGAAGCCAATCCAACCGAGCAGTGCCAGCACGAATCCCAGCATCTGCAGCCCGGCGTTTGCCATCTTCTGCTCTGGGGCGTTTGCAGGCTCTAGATGCAAAATGAAGATCTAGGTTTGCTTTCAGAAGCTACAAAAACCAAGAAAAGTGCCTTGTTTGCTCTCCTGAGCTGATCGTAGGGCCAGGGAGGCAATGACACCTGAATGCAGGCAATAGGTGGCTAAATCCGTCTATTTAACTGGAGTCTCCGGAGCGCCCCCTTGCGGTTTCACTAGGCTGCTCTCCCACCACACCCCTCCGTGTGCTTCTCCGGGGACTCTGCGGGAAGGCCGCTCCCTTCCCTCATGAAGCCTCCCTCCCAGGATGTGTGCAAGGACTGTTGATCCCCGAGGGCATGTGAAGCCTGCTGCAAGTCCTCCCTCATGCATGTAGGGAGATTGTAAACGAGCGTTAAATAAGTCAAGAAATCTCCTAATTGGCAACTGCTATATAAAACATAAACAGAGAGAAATGTCTGGGGAGATTACACTGGTCAAGGGTCAAGGGTTCACATGAAAACGGATTATTTTTCAGTACACGGGTCTCATCTGCACGAATGTTTATCAGCAGCTGATACTTGGCTCCTGTTGGGATTTGAGTTGTATGATTTTGCTATTCCAAGGGGATGCACAAGTCACAAATAAGTTTGTCTATGCAAAAGGCATGTCACACCTCCAAATATCCTGCTAGGATTTGTGTGTCTGAGGTGGGAAGAGGTTCCAGAGGTTTCTGTGGTGTTTGGGTGAGGAAGGGCAGCTCTATGCATTTGTGGGCTGGTAGTGGGAAGGGTTCAGGGTTTGAGGCACTTCTAGTTCAGGGGACTGATGTTACTTTTTCCAGGTAGGAGATTCAGTGTCACATGAGACCTCATGGGCCCGATATAGTTTACAAACCTGTCAACCGTGTAAATGCCAGTGAAGCGGATATTCTACAGCTGAATATCCCCGATTATCTCCCCTAAATGCCCCGATGCTCAGTGGTGTTCCGGGACATGCCATGGGCGGCAACAGTCGCTAACAGAGTAGCGGCGATATTGCACCGCTAGCCGGTTAGCAACCTGCAGGTAAAACTGTGCTGCAAAAGCTGGCTTAGCTTTACCTGTACAGGCTAACGGGTCACAGTGCAATATCGCTGCTACCCAGTTACTGACCTGCGGCGTTGGAGGTTGTGTGGTGACCCCTGATATTCAATGCTGGGGCCGCATATGACCCTGGCATTGAATATCTGGGGTTAGAGGTCAGCTGCGACGGCTATGCGCTGTAACGGCACATAGCCATCCTAATTGAATATCAGGCCCCATATGTTTACTTCAGTAGCAATTTTAATAGAGCTAGAATGTTCTGGTTTAACTAGAAAAATAGGTCTTATGCAATTTGTCTGTAAATCACGATGGAAAAAGATGGTATATAAGAAGAAACTACAGTGATAACTAATGTATGTGGTATATTGTTTGAGTTTTATTTGGGTTTTTTTGCACAAAATTCCATGTTTCCCTTCCAGATGGACTCCTCCCCCCTCAGGAATTCCTCAAAACAATGCAGGAAAAAGTGGGGGCATTTGTTGAGCAACATTCACTAAGGATGGGTAGCAATCAAAGAGTTAATTCCTTTGTCTCTCACTCACCAGGGGCTGGCTGCAAGTACCAGCTTCACAGCTTCCAAAGCCAACCTGGGGTGCAGAAGTCCTGGCCTGGCTCCCCACAGCACAGACATGGGTCTCCACCAGGCCAGTCCACATAGTAAATGCTTGTTCTTCCATTTGCAGATCACTCTGGTAGCATGAACCTTGCAATTGCTGGTTTGTACTGGGGGACATTAGTTTACCTTTGTCTCCTAACAGTGTCTTGGCTCTGGGCTCTTATCCCTGAGGCAAATAAATATGCCAGAAAAATATCCGTATATATTTGACTGTAGTTTCATCTCTGTGACCGTACAGCAGGCGTGGGCAGACCCAGATCATGAGCATCTGATGGAGATACAAACTTAGAATGAGACCGGACCGGCCTTACCACTGAGCGACTGCTCTTTGCATTTGGCTCCGCTTTTCAGCCCCACTCTTCAACCTCTATTGACTTATTCAAATGAAACCCCCAAATCGGTCTCTGCACAAGGCCCCCCCCCTCTTCCCTCTGCATCCCCCTCAGGCTGTCCCTGCACAGAGAGAGGGTTTAAAATGAGTAACCAGCTGATATGCAATCACAGCTGGCAGGAAACTGAAGCAGACAAGACTGTACAAAGCATCACCATTCTGCTGGACTGCAAGGAGCTTTCATCTGCGCTAAATATACCGTTAGGCAGGGATCCAGGTGATCTGATTGTCCAGTAAGCACGACGTTGACTCACTGGCTCTGACTGTACTATGTGGAATGTTGCTATCTTCTATTTCCTTCAAGAGGTGGGAAAAATCCCCTAAACCTCAGTGAGCCAAGAGTCTTCTAATTTGTAATCTTGATGGCATACAATTAAGCTTCCAGTGGTAAGCATAGTGGGGGCATACCCCCTACTTCATTAATTTATTATTTATTTAACAGTTTTTCTATACCTCTTTCTCATTAAATCAAAGTGGTTTACATTATAACTTACATGTTACAGGGAAGTTTTATAAAACACACATTTACAGAAAACGTGTAACGAGGAGGGGGACATGCAGGAGATGCACTGAGGCATAACTTGTTTACAGAGAGTGTATTTTACAGAGAACATATTTACATAAGTATTGTGTGAAACCTCCAGTATTAAGTGGTTATTCAGCTGTTCAAGAGTTAAGTGGGTTCATTGAGTTGGTTAGAAAAGAGGAAGGCCTTTAGCTGTTTTCTGAAGTCCTTCATGTCAGTGGTGGACCTCAGTTTCCCAAGGAGAGCGTTCCAGATAGCAGGTGCACCAAAGAAGAATGCTCTTTTTGTGGTTGATTCCCTTGAACCCTTGTATGCGGAAGGTGTAGGGATGGTATCCCTCGTGTTTTGTCTCTTGAGCCTTTTGCTGTGACTGGTGCAGAACATCTCCTCTAGGACTCCCGCTGACATGTTGTTTCTTATTTTGAATACAGTCAGGGCAGATTTGTATCTGGCACGTGTGGTAATTGGGAGCCAGTGGAGTTGATGAATTAGGGGTGTTATGTGGTCTTGTTTATTTGAATCAGTGATGATTCTGGCGGCAGGATTTTGAACTAGCTGTAGAGATCTTGTAGCTTGCTTAGGTAAACCTTGATAGATGGTGTTACAATTGTCCAGGATATGGGGTTATAATTGCTTGACAGACTGATCTGAGGTGTTCCTGGTTGAGGAGGGGCTTAAGTATACCTATGATGGCAAGTTTGTAAAATGCATTCCTTATCGCTTCTCCGGGCCAGTCCAGGGAAAGGTAGGGTTGTCAATCCCCCATAGTGACTGAGGACTGAAGACTTCAAGCTTTTCCTTGTGATGTGAAGCCACTCCCCCTGAGGTTAATCAAACAGTCTTTCAGTCCTCAGTGACTAGAGAGGATCGAACTTACCTTCTCCCTCAAAGTACACCTGTAGTGGTTTCATTTTACCTTTTTTTCCTTTCTTAAATTTATGATTGGCTCTAGCAGAGCTAATCTTCTATAGTCCTTTTAACTTTTCTTTTAAAATACGCTGTCACTTTAAGACCGCAGGAGACGTGGGGGACTTAATTATTACAGTGTGAGGTAGAGCCTGCCTCTATCACTGTTCCGTCTCCCGGTGCAGAGTGATACTGGGGGCCCCAGATTTCTCCTCTGTCTTACCCGCGGTGAGTTTGCCGGTGGTCCCGCTAAACTGTGCTCCATTCAGCCGGGCACAGTTTTTACTTCTGCGGTGAGTTTTTTGTCTGTTTTCTCTTCCGTGTTGATTTTCGGCGCTCGGGCCCGCGGACTCCGGGGCAGTTTGCTTTTTTGAGCTTACGGGGTTTTTTTTGCGATCCCGGAGTTGTTTTTGATCAATGGCTGAAAAGCCTTTGATTAGTTCACCGGAGCCTTCTCCTCACGCCGAAAAGGCGGGAAAGTCCGCCATTTTACCGGCGTCAGGCAGTGCTCTGGCAGAGCCTCAAAAGCCTCATAAATGGAAAGCGAAGTCCTCTAGAGCGGCGGTTTTACCTGATTTACCCTCCCCAGCTCCAACTTTGCCTCAGGAGGACATGGACTCATTTTTTTCGCCAGCTTTTATTCTGGCTATGCACAAAGCATTTCTTATGCGATCTGCTGAGCCTCCGCGGCTTTCTTCTCTTTCTGAACCTGTGTCAGTGCCACTTTCCCTACCACTGCCTGATGATCCCGGAGAGGGATCCTCTCATATTCAAGATATGGTTCAGAATTCCTTAGATCCCTTGTTGTCTCAGGCCCCGCTGTTGCAGGAGCAGGGAGATTCAGAGTCTTTTACAGGACATCCTGGGGAGTGGGACACAGAAGAGTTGGAAGAAGGGGAGATAGCTCCAGGAGAGGACCCTAATGTTTTCAGGGTTTTCCGTAAGGAAGAACTCACAGCTCTCATATCCCAGTCTTTGGCAGCGCTCCATCTCTCCCTTCCCGCGTCTTCTCAGGAACCCTTGGAGGATCCCTTGCTGCAGGGTGTTAAAACTGAACAGAAGTGTTTTCCCTTGCACAGAGTGATCAAACAGATGATTGACTCGGAATGGGAGTGTCCGGAGTCTTCCTTACGTGGAAGCCGAGCGTTGGCTCGCCTGTACCCACTTCCTCAGGACGTAAAGGACTTATTTCGCATGCCAAAAGTGGATGCAATTATATCCGCAGTGACTAAAAAGACTACTATTCCTGTGGAAGGGGCTGCAGCTCTAAAGGATCTTCAAGATAGAAAATTGGAGATTCTACTCAAACAGGCTTTTGAGTCTAGTGCCTTGGCTCTACAATCGGCCGTTTGTGGGGCTTATGTCTCTCGCGCCTCTATTCGTTGGTTGCAAGGCGATACTTCTCCTGATGCTCCTGCTGCAGTTCCCGATGCACCTAAACTGGAATCAGCCGCTGCTTATATGGCAGATGCTTTTTATGATTTGCTGCGGATTGCGGCTAAGACCATGGCCTCTCTGGTAGCTGCCAGGCGTTTTCTTTGGTTACGCAACTGGTCGGCGGATGTTTCTTCCAAATTGAGACTTAGCAAATTGCCCTATCAGGGTAAATTGCTTTTTGGGGAGGCTTTGGAGAAGATTGTTAAGGATTTGAGCGACGCTAAGGGCGGTCGTTTGCCTGAGGACAAACCCAAACCTTCCCGATTGCTTCCTTCCGGCAGGGGGTTCGGAAGGGAGTCCCGTAGGTTTCGGGGGGCGCGCTTTGCGCCCTATTCCAGGGGCCGTTCCTCCTTTCGGGGGACTTCCTTTCGGGGAGCCAGAGGATTTGGCAGGTCCTACTTTGGGGCATCCCAGCCCTCCAATAAGAAGCCGCAATGAAGGTCAGTTGGTCCAGCCGCTAATTCCGGTGGGAGGACGCCTACAGGACTTTCTAGCGGTCTGGACCACCATTACCTCAGACAAGTGGGTGTTGGAGGTCATCCGGGAAGGTTACGCGCTCGATTTCGCATGCCCGCTGTTGCCCGCCTTTGTAATGTCTCCCTGCGGTCCCGGTCGGAAAAAGCAGGCCATTGTGGACACCCTGACTCGCCTATTGCAGCTCAAAGCTATCGTTCCCGTGCCTCGGGACCAATACGGTTGCGGTCGATACTCGATCTATTTTGTGGTTCCCAAGAAAGAAGATTCTTTTCGGCCCGTTCTAGATCTCAAAGGGGTCAACCGTTCCTTACGGGTGCCTCATTTTCGCATGGAAACCCTCCGTACTGTAGTTCGGGCAGTTCAACCGGGGGAGTTTCTCTCATCCATCGATCTTACGGAAGCGTATCTGCACATTCCCATAAGGAGTTCGCATCAGCGTTTTTTGCGCTTCGCTCTCCCCATGGGCCATTACCAGTTTCGAGCGTTGCCATTCGGTCTGGCTACGGCTCCGCGTACTTTCACAAAGCTTATGGTAGTTGTGGCAGCAGCGCTTCGGAAGGAAGGGATCAGAGTACACCCTTATCTCGACGATTGGTTGATCAGAGCCGAGTCGCGATCTGCCTCGGTTCAAGCGACGGCTCGAGTGGTGCAACTTCTCGAGCAACTCGGCTGGGTGATCAACCAAGTCAAAAGTCACCTGCAACCGCAGCAGCAGCTGACTTATCTCGGAGCATATTTCGACACCGCGCAAGGAAAGGTTTTTTTGCCCGAGGTTCGTGTGGAAAAGCTGCTACAACAGATCCGAGCGTTTCTCAACTTAACGGCGCCGTCGGCTTGGACGTATTTGCAACTGTTGGGTTCCATGGCGGCGGCACTGGATCTTGTTCCGTGGGCCAAGGCGCACATGCGCCCCTTGCAGCAGGCGTTGCTTACACGATGGTCTCCGCAGCTTCATCCGCTCTCTCAGCGTCTCCCCTATCCCGAGAGCGTCCGTCACAGTCTGGACTGGTGGTTAGTTCGGGAGCACCTCACAGCGGGAATGCCCTTGCAAGACCCCTCGTGGGTATTACTGACCACGGATGCAAGCCTCTCGGGGTGGGGTGCTCATTGTCAGTCAAGCATTGCACAGGGGACTTGGTCCGCAATAGAGAGTTCATGGTCGATCAACCGTCTGGAGCTCCGAGCGGCTCGCTTAGCTCTGCTTCACTTCGCACCGCTGCTCCAGGGGACAGCGGTCAAGATTTTTTCCGACAATGCTGTGACCGTCGCCTATATCAATCGTCAGGGGGGGACGAAGATTCCTTCTCTACTGTCCGAATGCCAACAATTGATGGATTGGGCAGAGAGCAATCTCCTGGCCATTTCCGCAGCACATGTTGCGGGCAAAGAAAATCTACAGGCGGACTTTCTCAGCCGTCATCTTCTCGATCCAGGGGAATGGGAATTAAATGCGGCGATCTTTCATCAGCTAACGTTGCGTTGGGGACAGCCAGTAATGGATCTCATGGCCTCCTACAGCAATGCCAAGGCCAGCCGTTTTTTCAGCAGGCGCAGGGAACGCATGTCGGAGGGTCTCGATGCCCTAGTTCAACCCTGGCCTTGCGATGCGCTCCTCTATGTGTTCCCGCCTTGGCCAATGTTGAGTCGGGTTATTCAGCGCATAACGAATCACCGAGGGAAGGTGATTCTCATTGCTCCCGATTGGCCTCGTCGACCTTGGTATGCCGATCTTATTCGACTCCTTGTAGCTCCGCCGTGGCTCCTTCCAGTTCGTATCAACCAGTTGCATCAGGGTCCCATTCTCATGCCGCGAGTGGATCGCTTCTTGCTTACGGCTTGGCTCTTGAAAGGTCTCGCTTAGAAAGGAGGGGTTATGCAAGTTCGGTTGTAACTACCCTTCTCCAATCTAAACGTCCAGGAACTTCCTTGGGATATGTTCGCGTCTGGTGTCTTTTTGAAGCTTGGTGCAAGCGACAAAAGGTATCACCTCTGGCTTCTACCGTGCCTCATCTTCTCCTCTTTCTGCAACAGGGTTTAGATAAGGGGTTGGCTCTCAGTACCCTTAAGGTGCATGTCGCGGCACTATCTTGTTTTAGGGGCTTGGTGCAACATCGCCGTCTTTCCGCTCATCCGGATGTTCGCCGCTTTCTACGAGCAGCGCAAATTATACGTCCTCCTCGACGACCTATCGTTCCTCCTTGGGATTTGAATATTGTCTTGGACGGTTTGTCTGGATCGCATTTAAAGTTCCTCTGCGCTACGCAAATTCGGGAATGTTCTTGGAAAACGGCCTTTTTGGTGGCTTTGTGTTCCGCTCGACGAATTTCCGATTTGCAGGCCTTATCTTGCCAAGAGCCTTATCTGCAATTTCTGCCGGAGCGAGTGGTCTTGCGAACAGTTCCCTCTTTTTTGCCTAAAGTCCTCTCGGTTTTTCATATTAACCAATCAATTACATTGCCCGTATTTTCGGAGAGCGATGGCTCGCCAATTGATCGAGCGCTTAAACATTTGGATCTTGGGCGAGTCTTAAAGAAGTATATTAAGCTCTCACGAACGTTTCGAAAGACGGACAGACTTTTTGTCCAGTGGACTGGGCCACGGAAGGGACAAGCTGCGTCAAAATCTTCTATCGCTCGTTGGGTTCGCTCTGCTATTACAGCGGCTTATCAAGCTAGGGGGATTTCCCCACCTGAGGGTCTCAAAGCTCATTCCACTCGTGCTCTCGCAACATCCTGGGCAGAATTTGCTTTTGTTCCCCCAGTGGATATCTGCAGAGCGGCGACTTGGTCTACACTGCATTCTTTCGCTAGGCATTACAGATTAGATGTCCAGGCTAGGGACGATGCCAGAGTGGGAGCATCCGCTCTTATCGCCGGTTTGGCGGGTCCCTCCCATTCTTAGGTACTGCTTTGGTACTGCCCTACCTTTCCCTGGACTGGCCCGGAGAAGCGATAAGGAAGATGAAATTAGTTCTTACCTGCTAATTGTCTTTCCTTGAGCCTTCTCCGGGCCAGTCCAGGGTCCCACCCGGTTCTCTATCTACTACGTGCATTGTAGGATCGGTGTTCGCTTTCTCAGGCCTCTACAGAATTACATCGTCTATATCTTCTAAAGGAGGATGCTTAGGGGCCTCTAGTATTCAGTCTACACCGCTGGCAGCTCTTATAGCTTGCATATGTAAATATTTAAAAAAAAAAAAAAAAAAAAAGTGTTTGTATTAAATGTTTTTTTCACGGACTATAGAATGTTAGCAATATGTGCAGGGTTAATCTGCTGTGTTTAGTTTCTTTCTCTTTAGTCGCTTTGTCAGAAGGAGACTGTTTGATTAACCTCAGGGGGAGTGGCTTCACATCACAAGGAAAAGCTTGAAGTCTTCAGTCCTCAGTCACTATGGGGGATTGACAACCCTACCTTTCCCTGGACTGGCCCGGAGAAGGCTCAAGGAAAGACAATTAGCAGGTAAGAACTAATTTCATCTTCTTAGTGATTTTATTGATGTGGGGTTGTAGGCTTAGGTTACGATCAAGAGTTATTCCAAGGTAACGAACCTAGTCTTTAATCCCTTCATTATCTACCGTTTAAGAAACATTTGACCAAATGTTTAATCTCTCCATGCAAAAACATAACTGAAATCCATATGTAGAATCTGCGAAGGCATGACAGACATTTTCCACAGGCATGGAGACTCATATCTAACCTAATCTCCTTTTTCATTTAACCTTCTGACCATTCTTTTCATCTTTCTCATAGCTCACTTTCTTACAGGGTGATGTCTCCAAATGGGTTGCTATTGCATGTCCCATGACAAAAAGGAACCTACGGTAGGATCTCACTGCTAGTGCCCACCTCAACGCTTGCATTGTGCCAGGCAGCTGCCCCCTGGAGTACTATGCACAGGAACCTATCAAAGTATGCTTGGAAACGCTCTTTTTAAACAGGCCCATGGGTGCCAATACAATTTCATTATCTTTCCACCGCATTTTCTTCATCTCTGATTACATGCGTTGGTATTTGAAGATTTTCTCGTTCTCCAGGCGTAGTACAGAATAGCCACTTGGCACTAACACTTCTATCAATAGTGCTCTGTTCCTGTTATTGTTATTTCCCATAACATCCGGTTTTCTCACATCCAGACTTATATCTGTGAGAATAGTAATCTTCCAGGTGATCACAACTTCAGACCACATAACCCCAATACTGCTAGAATTACACTGGCTCCCTATAAATAGCCGAATCAGATATAAAATAATCCTAACAACCTTCAAACTCATAAACGGCATCACCCCCTCACATCTGTCCACACTGCTGCATGCTCCAACTGAAACGAGAACTCACAGACAAAACGCAGCCCACTCCCTTAACACACCAGAAGCCTTCAGGAAGTCTAAGAAAACTACAAGCTCCAGAGCATTCTCATTTGCTGCCCCTACGCTCTGGAACAATCTCCCAATAGACCTTCGCATCATAAAAGACCTCTCTCAATTCAGGAAAGAACTAAAAACTTACCTATTTTCCGAACACTTTGAAATCCCCTACCCCCCAAGTCCAGCTCCACAGCAACCACAGTCACACAAACACAAAACCCCTAAAATTACAATTAACTAACTCCTGACAGTCCTCCGCCACACACACTCCTGACTTACGACAAAAAAAGGAAATTAATTCCAATACCTACACATGCCCAATAACTATCCAACTCTGTAACACACTATCTCCAGGAACAAGCAGGAATAAGTCCTCACATATGGGTACGTCGGTACCGACGGAGCCTGCGCGGGAAAGCTCCCCAGCTTCCCAGAAGGAAAGCTTTTGGGGCCTCCCACTGCGCATGCCCGCTGCCTTCCCGCCTTCCTGACCAACTCTCCTCAGTTCTTCTTTTTCCGCAGAGCCAGCAGGTCGTGTTCCTGTCACCGCTGAAGAAGTTGTTATTTTAATTTGTTTCTTTGGCCGCGTGTCTGCCTTCCCCGATTCCGGACCGGTACCACCGGTCTTTTTTTCTTTATTTCTTTACAAAAAAAAAAAAAATATATATATCTTATTTTCCCCACTTGGTGTGTTTGTTCTGTGAGGCCTCTAGGCCTTCACAGAATTCTCCCTCATGGAGAAACAAGCCTCTGGTTTTAAAAAAATGCACCAAGTGTAGCAGTACTATATCAGTCACAGACACCCATGAATGGTGTCTTAAATGTTTGGGGCCTGACCACTCCATTCCGGATTGCCCATCCTGTTCTTTGATGTCTAAACGTGGCTTACAGAACCGGGCAGCCAAGTTTCACATGCTGTTTTCTACAGATACTCCAGCATCGACATCTTCCAGGTCTTCCTCTCCTGATGGATCTCAGGTAACCAAACATTCCTCTGGCAGGTCCTCAAAGGGCAAATCTCCCTCCAAGTATCGAGATGCCCCCGGGCTTGACCCTGAGGACCCTGCCCCAGCCAAACAACCCCGGCGGGAAGCTCCGGTTTCCAAAGCTCCTCCTATGGGGTTACAGGTTGACATCGATGGCACGGCCTCGACCGATCACCTGTTAGACTGCTCTGGGGTACCGGCTCAATCTTCCGGTACCGACATCCAGACAGTCGTGGCGTCTATGGATCATACAGTTCAATCCATGCAGCAGGCTATTATGGCTTTTATTAGAGCTGCGACGCCAGCGGTACCGCAGCCAGCGGTACCAACTCCGGTTCCGGTACCACAACCGATACCGGTACCCAGGGCATCCACATCGACCAGGATACCGATTCCGGTTCCCGGTTCCGGGGTTTTCCCCGATACCGATCCGGTTCCTGGTACCCCCGATGTCGATACCGGTCGATACGCTTATCGATCCCTGGAAGCAAACAGACGATACTTCGAGTCTTCTGATGATTCTGATTCATCAGATGACTCTGCTGAAGTATCCCTAACTCTACCTGAAGAGCCCTCTTCTCCAAAGAGGAGAATGTCTCCTCCAGAGGATTTGTCCTTTCAAGACTTCATCCTTGAAGTGGCTAAAGGTCTCTCTATTTCAGTAACCTCTGAAAAAGAACCTAGAGCAAAAAAGTTAGATATTTTAGGATACTCTAAGGTTCCCAAAGAGGCAGTCACCTTGCCCATTCATGAAATTCTTCAAGAACACATGATGGACTTATGGGAGACTCCTCTCACCCTATCTCCACATTCTCGTCGGTTGGACACGATGTATTGTGTCCCTCCTTCTCCTGGTTTTCAAAAAACTCAGCTCCCTCACCACTCTATTGTGGTGCAGTCAGCTATGAAAAGGATAAAGAGTACCAAAAGACACTCTTCTACTCCTCCAGGGAGAGAATGTAGGACTTTGGATGCTTTTGGTAGAAAAATCTTCCAAGCAAGTATGCTTATTGCTAGAATCAATTCATACAGCCTCTATATGGGCATGTTTCTGAAGGAGATTGCATTGAAAATACGCCATTTTCTCCCCTTTATCCCAGAGGATAGAAAGGAGGAGTTCCTTCTTTTGCTAAAGCATACCCAAGATATATCAAAGTTCTCCAACAGAGCAGCCTTTGACTCCTTTGAGGATGCTAGCAGAGCCTCAGGTATTGCCATAGCGGCTTGCAGAATTGCTTGGCTCCAGGCCTCTGACCTAGAACCCTGGGTCCAGGATGGGTTGGGAAATCTGCCCTGTACAGGTGAGAATCTGTTTGGTAAGGAGTGGCAAATCAAAGCCACCCAAATGGATGCAGAAAATGCTGCTTTAGATAGACTTTCTAAGTCTACCTCTACTTCTGTCAAGAAAAAATCTTTCAAGAAGCCTTTCTATAAGAAGGCCAGATTTGCTACAAATACTGGCCAACAATCTTCTGCAGCTCGCTTTGCTCCTAAGCGTCAGCAGCCTAAACAGGCCAGGGCAAAACCTGCAGGGGCTGCTACAGCCCAGCAGTCCCAACCCCCTCAGGGTTTTTGACTCAACTCTAGAGAACTTAACCTTTCTGGCTCTAAAACATCCAGAGCCTCTCACCATTCCAGGAAGGTTAGCTCATTTTGCTCCCAGATGGGAGCAAATCACATCAGAACAATGGACCCTCTCTATCATCAGAGAGGGCTACAAACTACATTTCTCCAGCCTTCCTCCCCATACCATGGTGAGATGTTTCAGTTCTCCCCCTTCTCTCCTGAACCTGTTAGGTCAGGAGGTGACCACCCTTCTCGCCCAAAGGGCAATAGAAGAGGTTCCTCTTCTTCAACAGGGGTCAGGGTTTTACTCCCCTTATTTTCTTATTCCCAAGAAAACAGGGGGGTACAGACCTATTCTAGATCTCAGAGAATTGAACAATTTCCTATGCAAGGAGAAATTCAAGATGCTTTCTCTAGGTACTCTCCTTCCATACCTACAGAGTCAGGATTGGCTTTGTTCTCTAGATCTCAAGGATGCGTACACACATATACTCATCCATCCATCCCACAGAAAATTCCTACGGTTTCTGTTCCAGGGAAAACATTTCCAATACAGAGTACTTCCCTTCGGTCTAGCCTCTGCTCCAAGGGTATTTACCAAATGCATGGCAATAGTAGCTGCATTTCTACGAGCCCTGGGAATTTTTGTTTTCCCATACCTGGACGACTGGCTCATCCGAGCTCCATCTCAGTCCGAGGCTCAGACTTCCCTGGATTGCACCAGACGCATTCTGCAGTATCTGGGACTTGTGATCAATCTGCCAAAGTCTCAACTCGCCCCTACTCAGTCCCTGGAATTCATAGGGGCCTGGTTGGAAACCACCACTGCAAGGGCCTATCTTCCTCAGGCCCGTTGCCAACGTCTAGTGCACTTAGCCTCCCAGACTCAGTCCAGAAGCCACTTGACTGCCAGGGAGATGCTACAACTATTAGGCCACATGGCCTCCACAGTACATGTGGTGCCCTATGCTCGCCTACATATGAGAGCAGCTCAATGGACTTTGTCCACCCAGTGGACTCAAGCATCCGGAGCTCTCTCAGACCAAATAGCAAACTCCAAACGTCTCTTTTGGTCTCTCCAATGGTGGATGTCCACTCAAAATCTGTTGTTGGGGGCCCCCTTTCAACCATTGTTGCCCCAAGCAACCCTCACAACAGATGCCTCCCAAACAGGTTGGGGAGCTCATCTTCAAGATCTCTCCACTCAGGGCACTTGGTCTCCACAGGAGACTGCCCTTCATATCAACCACTTGGAACTTCGAGCAATCTTTCTAGCTCTCAGAGTTTTTCATACCCTCCTCAGCAACATGACGGTCCTTATTCATACAGACAATCAAGTAGCCATGTTTTACATAAACAAACAAGGAGGGACTGGCTCTCTGTCGCTTTGCAATGAAGCTCTAAGATTATGGGCCTTCGCCAGAGAGCATCAAATCCATCCCCTGGCAGTATATCTTCCAGGAATCCAAAACTCTTGGGCAAACAGACTCAGTCGAGTTCTGCTTCCACACGAATGGTCCCTACACATAGATCAGGTACTCAGAATCTTCCAGAAATGGGGGACCCCGGACATAGACCTCTTTGCAAGTCCGTGGAATGCCAAACTTCCCCGGTTCTGTTCCAGGATTACGTGTCAGGGAGTTCAGGCCAAGGATGCCTTCCTCTTTCAGTGGGGTCAGGACTTCCTATATGCCTTTCCACCCATTCCTTTGATTCCCAAGACTCTGTTCAAACTTCAAAGGGATCAAGGGTCCATGATCCTCATAGCTCCACGCTGGCCACGCCAAGTGTGGTACCCTCTACTTCTGCATCTCTCCCAAGCCCCCTCCCTGGACTTGGGAGCGGCTCCAGACCTTCTGTCTCAGGAGGAGGGAACTTTGTGGCACCCAACCCCAAGTCCCTTCACCTCAGAGCTTGGTTACTGAAGGCCTAGACCTTCAACACTTCAATCTTTCGCAGCAAGTGAAGGATATCCTCCATGCCTCTAGGAAACCTTCCACTAGGCGTTCTTACGCTTTTAAATGGAAAAGATTTTCCATTTGGTGTGCTCAAAAGGGTCTTAACCCTCTAGCACTTCCTTTGAATTCTCTTTTGGAATATCTCCTGCATCTCTCCAATGCAGGACTCAAAATAAATTCAGTAAGGGTCCATTTGAGTGCTATTGCAGCATCCCTTAAGCCCATCAATGGACAACCTGTTTCCTCTCATCCTCTTATTGCAAGATTCATGAGAGGCCTAACCTTAACTAAACCTCCCATTCGACCTCATCCGGTGGCATGGGACTTAAACTTGGTCCTTGGTCAGCTTATGAAGCCACCCTTTGAACCCTTAGCCACTACCTCCTTGAAATTTCTTTCCTGGAAGGTTATTTTCCTTATTGCAGTCACCTCAGCTCGCCATATCAGTGAACTGCAAGCTTTAGTGGCTAATCCACCTTATACAAGGTTCCATCATGATAAGGTGGTCCTTAGGACCAATCCCCACTTTATGCCTAAAGTGGTCTCCCCTTTTCATCTTAATCAAGAGGTATATTTACCTGTCTTTTTTCCAGCTCCTCATGCATCCAGTGCAGAGAGAAACCTTCATACTCTAGATTGTAAAAGAGCTCTTGCCTTTTACCTCCACAGGACACAGCAACATCAAAAGTCTTCTCAGCTTTTTGTTGCTTTTGATCCTTCTCATTTAGGACTTCCAGTCTCTAAAAGAACACTGTCCAATTGGATTGCTCAGTGTATCTCTTTTGCTTACCAGAGTAAGAACCTTTCTCTGGAGGGCCATGTCACCGCTCACAATGTGAGGGCCATGGCCACCTCTATGGTGCATCTAAACTCTGTGTCCATTGACCAGATCTGTCGAGCAGCCACCTGGGCCTCGGTTCATACCTTTACAGCCCATTACTGTTTGGACAAGGACTCCCGCCGGGATACCTTGTTTGGTCAGGCTGTACTCAGACACCTGTTCCATTCTTGAACAACTCCAGCCCACCTTCCCTGAATGGATGCCTGAGATCCATAGGAAGATGAGGAACCTTTCAGGGTCTCATACCCTTCAGGGGATCTCCCGGGCATCTCAGCTAGGGAGTCCCCATATGTGAGGACTTATTCCTGCTTGTTCCTGGAGATAGCACAGTTACTTACCTGTAACAGGTGATCTCTGGGAACAGCAGGAATTAGTCCTCACAACCCACCCACCTCCCCTAGGAGTTGTATCTCTCTTTCCTTTCCTCTCTCTATTGTCTCAGCTTTAAACTCGAACTGAGGAGAGTTGGTCAGGAAGGCGGGAAGGCAGCGCGCATGCGCAGTGGGAGGCCCCAAAAGCTTTCCTTCTGGGAAGCTGGGGAGCTTTCTCGCGCAGGCTCCGTCGGTACCGACGTACCCATATGTGAGGACTAATTCCTGCTGTTCCCAGAGATCACCTGTTACAGGTAAGTAACTGTGCTATACATAGCCTCTGTAAATAGCCAATGTAAATAGTTTGACAGTTGTTTATATCATTACCTGTACATAGTTGAATTCTACTGTTCAATGTAAATGTATACAAAAGTGTACAAGATTGTTAAACTGTTCCATGTAAACCGCCCTTGATCTCTGGAAGGGGCGGTATAAAAGAAAATAGATAAATAAATAAATAAATAAATAAATTTAGGGCTGTGCGAGTAGTGCAGCCACACAGGGTACAAATAACCAGCAAAGAGCTGAACGGTTCTTGTTTGCAGATCTTCCTAACAGTGTTTTTACATGGTTGCATTAGCCAATAGGCCTATATGAAGTTGGAAATACTATTTGACTAAGTTGGATATGGGGGAGGGGAAGATTCGTAATTCGTTCAGAGCGTACTTATAACTTGGCTCAGTGCTGAATTCATTATCCAATAGTTCTGCCAAGGGTCGTGATCCTGGTGTTTTTCTGGCATGGCCACATCATACCTCTGTGGTGGGAGTATGGTGATGGTAATGACTGTACTGTGATGATGGCATCAGTAGTGACTATGATCGTGGAAGTAGTGTGGTGGCGGGGATCGGTCAGTAGCACGGGAGATGGATATGATGGTGGAAGTGACAGCAGCAATGAGCCCTTCTAATCCTCACCCAGCTTTATTGCCGTGTTGGCACAATCTGGAGTTGCCGAATACCTGATGTTAATGATCTTTGAAGTAAAGTGTTACAATTGTCCAGATGTGTAATAACAAGTGAGTGAATTAAAATTCACAAAGCCTTATCATGAAACGAGCATGGATTGAACAAATGCATTCAAAGTATTAATTGACTTTCGCATGATATTTGAGATTTGCTGTTGAAAGCATAAATCTTCTTCAATAATAACCCCAAAGATTTTAAGGGCTTAATGATACTGTAACTTCTACAAGCTGGGAAGATCACAGGTGTTCTTGTACCCAGGAAAAACATAGCCTTGTTTTGCCTGGGTGTAACTTCAATTTACTGGTCGCTAACCAGCCTGCAATAGTATCCCAGGAAAAAGATTTAGGCGTCATTGTGGATACCATGTTAAAACCCTCGGCCCAGTGTGCAGCGGCGGCCAAGAAAGCAAATAGAATGCTAGGTATGATAAGGAAAGGAATGGAAAATAAAACAAAAGATATTATAATGCCTCTATATCGTTCAATGGTGAGACCGCACCTTGAATATTGTGTGCAATTCTGGTCGCCGTATCTTAAAAAGGATATAGCGATTTTAGAAAAGGTACAGAGAAGAGCCACCAAAATGGTAAAGGGGATGGAAGGATACTCCTATGAAGAAAGGCTAAAAAGGTTAGGGCTCTTTAACCTGGAAAAGAGACGGCTGAGGGGAGATATGATAGAAGTCTATAAATTAATGAACGGAGTGGAACGGGTAAACGTAGATCGATTGTTTACCTTATCAGACTATAGAAAGACTAGGGGACATGCAATGAAGCTACAGGGTAAACTATTTAAGACTAATAAAAGAAAATATTTTTTCACTCAACGTGTAATCAAACTCTGGAATTTGTTACCGGAGAATGTAGTGAAGGCTGTTAGTGTAGCTGGGTTTCAAAAAGGTTTGGACAAGTTCCTGGAGGAAAGGTCCATAAACCATTATTAAGAAGTGACCGAAGATATCAATGCTTGACCCAGTACAAGCATTGTGGAACTTGTGTCTCTTGGGGAAACTGCTAGGTACATATGACCTAGATTGGCCACTGTTGGAAACAGAATACTGGGCTTGATGGACCTTGGTCTGACCCAGTATGGCATATCTTATGTTCTTATGTTCTTATCCAACATGACATTAAGACTGACCATATCTTGGGGGGTTAAATATATCTACAATGGCTAACAACTAAATATTCTCGGCATAAGTAAAGTTAGAGTGGCCAAAGGAGCCAAATATATATTAGAGTATTGGGGCAAGGAGAGAACCTTATGGTACCCCACAAGGGAGAGTAAAGAGAGAGGAAACCTCATCTTGACAATACACTTTGAAGGCCGTATTTTCCAAAAAAAAGAGTTGAACCAAGCAAAGGCAGTGGCCTGAATCCCATAGTCTTGTAATTTCTGCAACAGCACAAGTTGATCAATAATATTGAATGCTGAGTAGTGCTCTTATCTTCATCTAGGACCGGGATCTCAAACACGCGGCCCGTGAGAGAACTTTGTGCGGCTCGCGACTTTTTTCAAGTGGGTTTTGTTAAGACCATGTGGCACCGGCAGTCAACGCGACAAAAGAGTTACCTCTCTCACCTGATGATGGCTAGCAGACAGACCCGATTCCTCTCCATAGCTGCTTAACATGGTTGCTTGCAAACAGCATGTCCCTGACTCCTCACTAACTGCAGCCTTCTCCTTTCCCATTGGGCGCCTGTGTTTCTCAGTCACGCTGTTGTGGAACTTCCGGCCGTCACGAGCCAGTAAGGAGTCAGGGACACGCTGTTTGCAAGCGACCATGTTAAGCAGCTATGGAGAGGAATTGGGTCTGTCTGCTAGCCCGTCGGTGTTCCCGCAAAGCTGTATGGAAGTCTGCCGGCTGCTGGTGGGGGAGGGGCAAGTGCTGCGATATCACAGGGAGGCACAGAAATATACCCCAGATGCCTGCCGTGAACACCTCCCGGCTGAGATGTGTGGCGGCACGGCAGCCAAGAAAAAGGTCTTTTTAATTTCATTGTAGATTTTACCTCTTTAATATTTATTTATGAACAATTTAGCTCAAACGTTGTCACTGGCAGCGCAAGGCAAGTTATGTACAAGTGCAACAGGTATTTCCCTGTCTCAAGAAGCTTAGCATCGAAGAGCTAGCTTTACTGAAGTGCACTACTGTGTAAGACTCCTGATCTAGGCTGACCTGAATTGAATTAACAAGGCCGATCAGTACAGTTTCTGTGATTATGATAAGCATGAAAGCCTGTTTCTTTGGAAGAAATACATTGGTTTTCTCTATAAATCTGAAAGTCGATCAGCCACAATTTCTACAAGTTAGATATAGGACGATAATTCGAATGAGCAAAGGTACTTGCATTTCGATCTTTTAGCAGGGGGCAAATACATGCCAGTTTCCAAGCGTCTGGAACAATGTTGGATTTTAGGTTGACCTGGACCATACAATGTAGATAAGATCCCAAAGGATCACTGAATCGTTTAACAAGCTTTGATGGAACAGAATCAAGCCGGGCAGTGGAGGGCCTCATAATTACAAGAAGCTCATTAATATTAAACTAGCAATGACAAGTGGAGCACTGTAAGAGTACCACAAGGAAGAGTGGGAGAACTATCAGATTGAATCTGAGGACAAATTTAATTTTGAACTGAATAATCTTATCATAAAAAGCTTGAGGAAATTCATTAGCACAATGTTATGGGTAGATTACAAGTAGCCTGTTGAGGAATCTTGTTTAAGGATCTACCAATCCCCTAAAGCTGTGCCGAGGATGGTGCTCATTCCATTTGTACTCTACAATACTTTTTCTTGGCCATGAGAATTGCCAATTTATATGAATTAGCATGGTTTTTGTAAAGGCTCAATGAGTCCAAGATTCTTAGAGTACGCCATTGGCATTCTGCATGCTTTCGTTTTTTTGTCTTTTTAGGATAGCTAAGCCAGGGTGGTACCAAGGTTTTCGAATATCTACCGTGGGCGGGTAGCCTTATCTCAAGAGCTCTGAAGAACCGTGTTGAATAAAGAGATCAAGGTGTCCAAAGGCAGTGCCAAATGTATCTAAAGCTAAATTCATTGTCTTACCAAAGGTCTCTCCATCTAGATTCTGTAGTCTCCTATAATATCTAGGGGACAATGCAGAAGGCAGGGAAGTATCCGCTAACCTGAAAATAATCAAACAATGCTCAGTCCATGGAAAGGGAGTGACCACTAGAGGACTACCAGCAATAGGAGAATAGCCAAAAGAGACCTGCTGAATGAGTCACCATGGAGACCAGTTGGCAGACACCTAAATCTTAGGTAAACCTACGAAAACTAGGGGTGCTATTCCTTAAACTTGAAGTCGTCCAGGCCATGGTTCCTTCTCCTTGAAGAATTTTAAGGAAAATGGAAAATTAGGAACAAACAGCCATGTGGGGCATGACTGGGTAGAGACTGCCAGTCAAAGGTTCTTTAGCTGCCTGGAAGTTACCTACCAGGGGTGGACTACAACACTCTCTGACAAAGGCCCATAGTTGTAGAGCTTCATTGCATAGTTGCAGAGAGCATGTTATAGGTTGCTTAGATGAGACCTGGCTGTTGGGTAGCCAGTGTGCAACCGAATCAATTCTGTTGAAACAGAACTGAGGATGGCAAAAAATGGTAGAGAGGCTTTTTGCCCTGCAATGATTAATTGAACAGGAAGTATTTGAGGGGTCAGCTCTAACAAACGCAAGTGGCATAGAATAGGCGGAAACCCATGTGAGCTATCTGTTTAAAGAAGCTCATTTAACCCACTTGTTGGGTTATTCATATTTCCAGTATGGATGGTTTCAGAAGCCTTCTGAGTTGACCTTGCCCAAATGTATAGACTAAATCTGGTAGGGGCTTTTAATGCTGAATTGCATCCTGTAAAAACCCCAGTGCAGAAAGGATCCAAAAAGGAAAAAGCTCTGTATTGGAAAGATTTACTGGAGTAGGAACTCCTATAGCTTCAGTAAGAAGCTCTCCAGTTGAATAATATTCAGGTTGGAGACTAGATGTCCCAACTAAAAGATAGAAGTAATACAGAGTTGAAAAGCTTACAATTTAGTAAGTCTTTATGGATAGGGTCCTCTGCAGTTAAGGTCGTACAGGTAAGTGTCAAAAAAGGGTGAAAGGTACCAGTCAGCCTGTTAAGTTTCTTGATTGACCTTACCTCCTGTTTTTGTTTTTTTAAAAAATAGGGAAGTAGAAACTTATTACCTGTAGGCCTGAGATATCTCAAGAGCTCTTGGAGCTAGTAGAATGAAGTTCTCTTGAACAAGAGATTCATGTCTAGAGTTAACTCAATGTTGTTTCAGCATGGATGAGAATCAAGCCAGACGCCTCTTTGATAAAAGGTAGGTGTATGGGTCCTGAACCTCATACAGGAAGAAAAGAAATCAGAAACCCTGTAGTTACTGGGTTTGCTGAGTCCGTTGAGGTTTCTGTTTCGTTAGCCTAGTTTGATGCTGCCCCTGTTGGGGAACATCTGCCTGAGGGGAAGAAGATGGATAAAACTTTTTCCCCCTAGAAGAATAAAGCTTTTTAGAAGATCCCTCATTAGCTGGGGCAGAGGAAAGTTTTGACAATCCTCTTAAGGTAGGCTTTTTAGTGGTTAACTGCCTAGCTTGAAATAGACAATCCTTGTTGAAGAGATGTTCTCCAGTACAAGGGCTATTTCCCAGCTTTTCTTGAACCCATTTATCCAAGTCTGAAGCTTGGAGCCAGGCTAAACGTTGTGTCCCTATGGCTACAGCAGAAGATCTGCTAATAGATTCAGAAGAATCCATGGAAGCATGACAAAGGAATGTAGAAATATTATGAGCATGATTGACTAGTGATAAATAGTCAGCTCTTTTATGTTCCTGAAGGAAAGGGTTGAAAAGTTTTAAATATTTGGCAACCTCTTTCAGAGAGAATCCCATATAGAAAATATATGGAATGATTCTTGCTGAAAGCATAGATGCTTGGAAGCATCGACGCCCAAAAGCATCTAAGGTTCTAGACTCACGACCTGGCGGATAAGAGGAGTGCTTTTTTGCACTCTTAACACGCCTCATTGCTGATTCTACTACTATAGAATGATGAGGGAGTTGAGTCTTTTGAAAACCTGAGGAAGGTGGGACTTTATAGACAGTGTCCATTCTTTTGGAATGTGAGGATACCGTTAAGGGAGTTTCCCACATTCTTAATAACAGATCCTGTAAGGTCTGATGTAGAGGAAGCATGATTGTCTCCTCTGGAAACCAGGGGGATTGCAGAATTTCTGAATCCCTTGGTATAGAGTCTTTCCCAGGTATAGATATGGTGAGTATTCTTGCCATATCAAGCAGAAAAGTTTGAAAAGAGATTCCCTCTAAGGGAAATTCTCTGAAATGAGTACAAACTGGAACTGTTGAAAATTCAATTGCGGTACCGATGGATGCATCTCCGACATCGGTCTTAGAAGACCGGGGAGGATGAAGCATCAGATTCTCCTTATAGAGGTGTGATCGGTACTTCTTGATGTCGGTACCGAAACGGGTCGGTACCGAATCTTCCAGGCTAGATAGCGATTCCAGACTCAGCATCGAGGGAAGCGAGCCTGTTGAAAAAGGTACCGAAAACATTGATGCCGGTACCGATGTCGATACCGGCATCTAACGATGCCCAATTCGGCACCGGGAGCAATGCTGATGTCGGTATGCATACCGACACCGACACCGGTGCTAGCATCGAAGCCGATACCGGTACCAGCGTCGACGCCGATATCGGTGATCGAAGAACGGTCTGCGGCGACTCTGTTGGTGAGAGATGCGCCAGACTGTGTTCCATGCTGAGGAGGTTTTCATCCAACACCATAGCCGATGCCGAGGTATCGGTACCTGTCGACGCGGTCCGAACCATTGAGCATGGCACAGGTGCATCCACAGAGGTAAAAACCTCGGGAGCAACCTGAAATCCTGATAATGCTTTGGAGCCCGAAGACTCCCGCCAGGATTGAGCCATAGTGTCCTCGAGGGCAAGGCCAGAGCCATCTCGATGCTTAGAAAGAGATCTACCTCTCGAGGACTGGCTAGTCTTAACAGACTGTTGTTTGGTTACCTGACCGTGGAAGGAAGAAGAGATTCTGCCTGGTGACATCATGGTTGATGTAGATCCGGTACCGAGTTGTGTTCGGTTCTGAAGACCTCTTCTGGTTAAACCCCTACAAGAGAAACACTCTTTAGGTCAATGGTCAGGACCCAAACAAGTTAGACACCAAAAATGAGTGTCTAGTAACTTAGTTGTACCGCCACAGTTTAGACATTTCTTAAGAATAGTGGCCGGCTTTTGCATAATGGAAAGGATAGAGGCCTAGTGGCCAGAAAAAAGTCAGTCAGTAATAAGAAAAGATTTCTCAGAAAAAAGAAGAAATTTTTTTAAGAAAAGAAAGAAAAGCACTGGTAGTACCGGTGGGCGTCGAGGGAAGACAGGCGCGACCACAAAAAATAAGAATAAAAAAGATGAATTTTCTGCGGTGACAAGGACACGTCCTGTCGGCTCCACGGAAAAACGAAAACTGATGAGAGGGAAGTGTTTAGGCGGGAAGGCAGCACGCATGCGTGTGGGATGCTCCCAAAAGCTTTCTTTCTGGACGCTGGGGAGCATTCCCGCGCAGGCTCCGTCGGTACCGACGTACCCATATGTGAAGACTCATTCCTGCTTGTTCCTGGAGATAACATGGTCCCTGCTTGTAGAGCTTATAATCTAGCCAAGACAGACAACACAGCAGCTGTGGACAGGATAGATTTAGGGGGAATGGTAAGGAAACACAAGGAAGTTTAGGTGGATTAGATACAAAAGTGGCAACAAAGAGGTGAGCGCTTAGCCTGGATTTGAAAAGGGCCAGAGAAGTTGCCTGACATACAGACTCAGGTAGTTTTGTTCCAAGCGTAAGGGGCAGCAAGGTGAAAGGAGCGAAGTCTGGCATTAGCAATAGAAGAGAAGGGCACAGACAGAAGCAATCTGACAGAAGAGCGGAGTGCTAGTGGGAATTGAACCCTGGCCACTTGGTCACCAGACTGCTGCTCTAACCAGTAGGCTGCCGCTCAGGGGGGAAAGAGCAAGACAACCTCTGGAGACCTTCCCTGACCCCTGAATCACCCGGGGGGAGGGGGGGGAGTGTTAGATGACCAGCACACATCCTTTTTGACATCATTGTTCTGTGTCTAAGACGACACACAAATTACTGGCAAGGGACAGTTTATGATCCCCTAACAAACAGATTATGCAAATTCACCTAATTCTTGGATCTGAAGTATGCAAATGTAGCTCATGATATGTCGAGAGCCCTTTCAAAATAATTCCGAACAACAAACATCAAAATTGTAGTCCTGATCCAAGCTGAAATGCCCACACAGATTTGTGATTTTCTATCTCTGTTCAAGGCATTACTCATATGTAGATCCTGGATGGAAAAGTTTTGAGAAACTGTGAAGGAGAAGTCTTACGCTGCTTCGTGTTAGAAAATAGATAAATCCGGTCTTCTGCTCCCATTAGCCGTTTCAGGATGAATCATTTCTTGAGCTATTTTTTAGCTCAGTGGAATGTGATAGAACATCAAGTTCTGTTGAAACTTGTTTGCTTGGTACTTGTAAGACATAATGGTTTTTCCAGATATGTGCTAGGGATTGGGGAAGGGCGTGAGGGTGAAACTAAGCTGAGATGTAACAGCTGTGATTTGGTGTGGGATCGCAGCCTTGATAGCCTGTGTCAGAATTGTTACTCAGAGTCCTTTCCACATATTGACAGACCCCGCAGCTTGGTTTATTCGCTACACTTGGGCACTTTACAAGGGATGTGGCATGAGTCTACCAGACCTGAATCACTTTAGTTGTTCTCTGTTGCACTTTTAGAATTGCCTTCCAGGAATCTGTTGCCCAAACATTGTGAAGTATCTATTGAAATATTTGTTGCAGTTTCACATGAGTGACCTCTTAGTATTGATTTAGATTTACAGGTCCTTTTCTCTAATTGCAGCTCTTCAATCATATTTCCTCAAGCAATTTCTCAAACTGAGGACTTGCGAGGAAATAGCAGACAACAGTCCAGCTCCCCTCTTTTACAGCTCATTCCTCTCCTACACCATCTACCAGGAACCTTAAAGATGGATGACATATCCAAAATTCTAGATGTGCAATCTGTGCTTAATGAACTTTCCTGGGTGATGTAATGACATCTTATGGGGCAAAGGAGAAGCGATCCCAACAAAATAAATGTACAGCTGGATTTGGGTGCTTGTGACAAAAAGAATACAAGCCTGAAAACGAGCCACCAGCTCAAAGACAAAATGATTAAGTCTGAAGTTATAAAATTAAGAGGATGTGTAGCAGCAGCATGGGTAACATTTTAACTTTTAAACGTATAACTTGCAATTTAAAATTATCCATATAAGGGCTGCTTTGGAAATCCATGTGGTATTTTAAAAGTCAAACCTTCTATTTACCCTCCGGCACTTCTACGTTCAACTTGTCCATTCAGCAGCATAGGTCAGGCAATTGGAGAAAAAGTATGAAAGGGTAACAATGGGGAGTCAGGTTAAACTTACCAGACACTTCCTAATTTTATGGATTATTCTTGTTTTCAGACTGATATCCCCAGCTCTGACGTCTTCGTCACCCTTCTGTTCTCGATTAGAAGTTCTCTGCGGGCCCTCGGGAACACTGAAACGTCTCCTGCGCTCTTCTTGATACTCTCCCCTGGCCTCACATTAGCAACAGGAGCAGTGCATGGGTCAGTCTCACAGTATTAACCCACCCCCCTCACCCCCAATATAGTCCCAGGAACTGGGCAGTGTCCATTCAGAACACACAGACACTGAGCTCTCCAGCAGTGACAACCATGACTCCCGCAGCTCTTCCTGTCTCCGCAATCCGACTATGGCAGCAGTGCGGGGCTCAGGCCTGATGCCTTGATTCACTTCCCTGAGTCCTAAGGATGGTCCTGCCTGCTTGTCAGCCTGTAGCATTGCACAGAGCAGCGGCCGTAGCATGGCTGTGCAGTTCCTAAGAGGTGTAGCACTGCCTGTCCGCGTGTTCAACCTCCCCTATCAGCTTGCTTCCCACTCAAAGGAGATGTGGGCCATGGGGAGAGACAGCTCTTATACGTCTTAGAGCAGAGGTGTCAAACTCCAGTCCTGGAGGTCCACAAAGCAGCCTGGCTTTCAGGATGTCTCTAATGAATATTCATGCGTGCATACAATGGGGGTAATGCAAGCAAATATATCTCATGCATATTCATTAGGTGTGTCCTGGAAACCTGACTGATGTATGACATACTCGTCTTTGAGATGCCTGCATCACTGTCACTATTCAGGAGAGCTTCAGGGTGCATAAGGGGTGGAAGAGAAATGTATGAACCAGTTAAAAAAGGGGGGTGGGGTGGGGAAAAGAAAATAAAAGATGGAAGAGTGAGCAGTGGAAGTTAGTGGTAAGGGGGGGAGGGAGTAACACATTGGAATGAAAGAAGGGGGAAGTGGAAAACATGAGGGATGTATGGAGCAGACTAGATGAGGGAGGAAGGAGCAGCCTCTTGTGTAATAACATAGTAAATGATGGCAGATAAAGACTAGTATGGACTAGTATGGATGGCAGATAAAGACTAGTATGGTCCATCTAGTCTGCCCAGCAAGGCGGCAAGATTAGGTGCACCTGCCGCTCCGTGCAGGTCACTTCTCCCCATGCCTTTGTTTAGGGGTGACTCACTGCTCCGTGTAGGTCACCCCTATTTGTTGAGATATAAGAGATAATTAGTTTATTTTGATTTTATCCTATTGCTGTAAAGGGATCCTCTGTGTCTGTCCCATTCTATTTGGTATTCTGTCACTGTGTTTGCCCCCACCACTTCCATCGGGAGGGCGTTCCAAGCATCCACCACCCTTTCAGTGAAAAAGTATTTCCTGATATTGCCTTTCAGTTTACCCCCTTGCAGCTTCATGTTATGCCCTCTAGTTTTACAGCTTCCCCGTCTTTGGAAGAGGTTTGCTTATTCATAGTAAATGATAGCAGAAAAAACCAGCATGGCTCATCCAGTGGTTAGAGTTGTACCCACTGCTCTTGATACCCTCTTTACCCCGCACCCCCAGCTGCCGATGCACCTTCCATGTCTGTAATGTGTATCTGTACCAGTCGTTGACTCATGTTTAGCTCTCACCTAATATCTTCACCCTGTAACATGTTTGTTCATGTCCCTGGTTTGTCAATTAGTCCTCGTCTATAGTCTGTCTTTGTTTTGCTACATCATTTGACATTTTTTATACTCTAAAGTGCTTTGACATACTCCCTTGAAAGGCGGTATGGCAAGAGTCTAGAAGTAGATAAATGTGTGTGAGGGACGCGTGGGTGAGCAGTGGGCAGGATCAAGCCGTATGTGTCTCAAGGCTGTGGAGGGCATTGACGTGTGAGACATAAGGAGGGATATAAGGGAATCTGTAGGAGATATCACGAGGCAGGATAAAGAGAAAATGTCAAAAACAAAATAACTGATGGACAAGGAACAGGACATGGGAATGAGAGAAACACGAGAAGAGAGCGGGAGCAGGAAGGAAACCTCTAAAAAATAAAGACTATGAGAATGGCTAAGAAAGAAGAAAACAGAAATCAGACGGAAGAGGAAGTGTAGCAAAATAGAAAACGATTAAAGAAAATATATGAGAAAACAGGAATAAAGGAAACACATGAAAGAAATCAATGTGGGATCAGGAGAAAAGTACAAGAAAAACATAAGACTGAAGACGAGAATGAAGCAAGTATAAAGGTCTGTGAATATTTTATTGAGCAGAAAATTGTAGTTGCTGTGTTACTCCACTTGGATATGTTCAAATAAACTTCAACAAACAACTTGTAGGCGACACCATTTTATTACACTAAATTAATCTATTTTCCACAAAGCTTTCAGGAACCACACTGTCTTCATCAGGTCTATGAAGGGATGATGCGGTTACACTGGGTTTAAGAAGCGCAAACTCATCTAGACTCTGAGTTGTCTGTGTGATGTAAATTGTCATTGTAGCTCACACTTTGCTTTAATATATGAGTGACATGCGGAGACAACTTTAAAGTCCTGATGAGTTTGCACTTCTTAAACTGAGTGTAACTGCATTGTCCCTTCATAGACCTGATGAAGAGGCGATAGCTCTCGAAAGCTTGTCAAAAATATATCAAATTAGTCCAATAAAACAATATCACCTACAATTTGACCTTTATTTGCACAACTATTTTATTGAAAAAGATTGTAATGTTAATTGGCAGACCAGAAGTATCATGCACTGATCGTCTTAGGGATGTTTAGGCCCTTGGTAAGAATCATTTGATGCCCCAGAGGCTTGATTTTCGACAACCTTTGACCTCTGACTACCACCTGTTAAGCTTCACTCTTCATCACTCCGTGCCTCAATCTCGCCCAGTTTCCTCCTACCTTTTTAGAAATCTTTGTTATCAATCCACTGACTGTTTTTGCTACTATCTCATCATCTCTTTCTTCCACTTTGTCCTCTAAATCTGTTGAGGAGGCTATAAATTCCTATAATACTGCTCTCTCCTCTGCTCTGGATACTCTTGCTCCGCCCATACCACGTCCTGTGAGGCGCACTACATCTCAGCCCTAGCTAACTTCAACTACCTGCTACCTATATTCCTGTACCCACTCAGCTGAGCACATCTGGCTCAAATTCCGTTCCCTTTCTGACTTCTTCACTTCAAATTCATGCTTACTTCCTTCACGTCTGCCATTGCTCTTGCCAAGCAAAACTATTTTATCCTTTTGTCTAGCTCTCTTAACTCTGACCCTCATCTCTTTTCAACTCTCAACTCTCTTCTTAAGGTACCTCTGCCTCCAATCCTTCCTCTTTCTGCCCAAACTCTAGCTGACTATTTCCATGACAAAATCCTTAAGATTACATTCCAGTTCCCCACTAAATCTTCTTCCCCCCCTTCTTCCCCCTCTTCAATATGAACTTTTCCCCTCAACCTCTATGACACTTTTATCCTTTTTTCAGATCTCCAATGAGGAAAACTCTCTTCTTTCCTCCTCTAAACTCACTACCTGTTCTTTGATATTATCCCCACCCATCTCCCTTCCATCTTACATATTCTCAACCTTTCACTCTCCACTGCAACTTTCCCTGCAGCATTCAAGCATACTGTGATTACACCTCTCATCAAGAAACCTTCACTTGACCCTACTTATCCTTCTAATTATCGATCCATCCTCCTCCTTCCCTTCATTTCCGAACTTCTTGAATGTGCAGTTATCCGCCACTGCCTTGAATTTCTCTCCTCTCAAGCCTTCCTAGATCCACTTTACTCTGGTTTTTGTCCCTTTCATTCTACTGAAACGGCTCTTGCCAAAGTCTCCAGTGACTTGATCCTGGCTAAGTCCAAGGGTCTTTACTCAGTTCTCATTTTTCTTGACCTTTCTTCTGCTTTTAATACTATTGACCACGTCCTTCTCCTCAACACTTTGTCCTCTCTTGGTTTAAGGGGTGCTGTGCTGTCTTGGTTCTCTTCTTATCTCTTCCATCACTCTTTCTGTGTTTGTCCTGGTGGATCCTACCGTACTGCCATCCCTCTCTCAGTTGGTGTACCCCAAGGATCTGTTCTGGGCCCTCTCCTTTTCACTCTCTATACCCAGTCCCTTGGTGTCCTTATCTCTTTCCATGACTTTCAATATTATTTTTATGCTGATGACTCTCAAATCCATCTATCTACACCTGACATTTCTCTTACACTCCAAGCCCGTATCTCTGCCTGCTTATCTGACATTGTTGCCTGGATGTCTCAGTGCTGTCTAAAGTTGAACATGGCCAAGACTGAATTTCTTATGTTTCCCCCTAAACCTTCCTCCCCCTTCCTTTTTCTATCTTTTCTGATAACACTCTTCGGCTTCCTGTTTCCTCGGCCTGCAACCTTGGGGTCATCTTTGACTCCTCACTCTCCTTCTCCACACATATCCAACAGATAGCTAAAACCTGTCATTTTCTTTTTCTAGAACATTAACAAAATTCACCCCTTCCTCTCTGAACACATTACTAAAACACTTATCCACTCTTTAGTCACTTCTCACCTCTAAAATGCTTGTATGGAAATGCTAGAAGTTTAAAAAATAAGATGGGAGAGTTAAAATATATAGCTCTAAATGAGAGGTCCATCATCACCCCCCACTTTGACTACTGCAACAGCCTGTTGCAGGGGCTACCAGCAAAGAGTCTACACATACTCCAACGAATGCAAAATATCACAGCCAAGATCACCTGCAAAGCCAGACTAACTGACCATGTCACACCCCTCCAAAGAAACTGAACGGCCCTTAGAGGAGTCAGTCAATGTCCAATCTCCTGCTAAAGCACCACATATGAAGAAAACTACTACTACTTGGAGATTCCGTCATCAGAGACACCAACTTGGGAACACAGTTCAAAGGAGAGAGGATAGTCAAATTCCTCCCAGGCTCCTCAGCCAGCAGGATTACAAGCCAAATTATTGATGTACTTAGCGCAGAAAGCAAACACTCCAAACTTGATGTTGTCATCCACTTGGGTACAAATGACCTGGCTAGAAATAGTGCCTCTACAGTCCAAAAGGACTTCCAATCTCTGGGAGAAAAGCTCAAGCCCATTGTTAACACTGTAGCATTCTCAGAGGTTCTACCTGTTCTAGGTAAGGGGGCAAGAAGGCTAAATCGCATTAACAGCTTTAATGCATGGCTCCAGACCTGGTGCAAACGAGAAGGATTCAGATTTATTGGCGACTGGGATAACACATGGACCAACAAGAAACTATACTGTGCTGACGGACTACACCTCTCTGTCGCAGGGAAAAGAATCCTACGTGAAAAATTCAGCAGTATGTCGATTTGCATTTAAACTAGAAGAAGGGGGTGATGGATGGGGAAGGTCAAGTTCTGGACATCACCCCCTGCAAAAGCAGAATAACAACAGAAACAACCACACTTTTAAACCACACATCAAAAGCAACTGGGAAGAAGTGGGTAGAATAAAATCAATGCAAAATACACACAAGTCAGTTAAATGCTGGAAAGCCTTCAGTCAGTTGTTATGGAAGGACAGACTAGATGGGCCTTATGGTCTTTTTCTGTCATCATGTTTCTATGTTTCTATCTACATTGGATAAGTTGAAGGTTGCTACACTACTTGTTATTTTTGCTTTACCATCTGATAGAGATTGGTTACTTAGGTTATACTATAAGAAAAGGGCAAACCTGTTTTATGGGCAGAAAATTCTAGTATTTCCTGATGTTACAAGGGAGACACAAAAGAGTTGTAGGCAATTTTTACTGTTTAAACCTGAAGTGCTGCGATTAGGTGCTTCCTTTCTCTTACGCTTTCCGTGTAAGTGCGTTATTGTCTATAAAGCTCTGAAGTACATTATCTTTTTACCAGAAGACCTTTCTGCATTTCGTAGTGCTCGATGGCCTGAAGTGTCTTCCCCTGTTGAGGAGGGTGTCTTCCATAGTTAAGATGTAGTCTTGGGCCCTGGTTGCTATCTTGTTTTTGTGCTATTATGTTTCCTAATGATTAGTGGGGTTTTTCCCTCCCCATCTGATCTATTTCTTTGCACTTCTCTAACTGGGGACTATAGGTATTTCTTTTTTTTTGTTTACTTTTTTGCTATGTACTGTATTTACCTAAAAATTTATTGTAAGATTTACCTTTACTGTACAAGCTTGTTTGCTTGATTAATTTGTAAAATTATAAATTCTAAATAAAAAAAAGAAAAGATGAGAAAGCTGGAATAATATGGTGATGCATACCAAGATTTAGTAACAATTGAGCCGCAGAATTTTTTATCGGTTACCATGGCTTAACTGTTGTCTTAAACAATCCAAAATACAAGGAAGAACTGCTCTGAAGTCCAAGGGGTTCAGAAATGTTTTTCATTTTTTCAATAGCTGCAGTTTAAAAACAAAACAAAACGTTATTTTTAGTCTTAATAAATCTGAAAGAAATGAATGAAAGGTAAAATGGGGAGGGGTGTAGCACATCTCAATACTTAAGTGGTGGCTCTATGTACTGAATGGCTGATACTGTGGGGGGAAGGGGCAGTTGTGATTCACACCCTCCCTCTCCCAAGGACTACTCTGTTTGTGACTTCGAAGCCCAGCTCTGGTCAGCAGAGGGGCAAAGTTGAGTAATTCCTTTCATTCCTTTAATCCTTAGCTGATGTTTGGGGAGCAGGTCGTCCTCTCAACCAATACGCTGCTGTAGGTGCCGTTGGATTCCATGTTGTGTTCATAATACGCTTCCAAACTTGGCGATCTTTGGCGATATTTCTGGCCTTATCGATGGTCAGTCGCTGGTTCCTTAGGTCTTCCTCGATGTGTTTGAGCTACGTTTTATTTGGTGCTGCTCGTTGAACCCTCCAGTGGACGGGTCGCTCTCACCAGAAAAGTTTGTAAGGTAGCCAACTGGTATTCATTCTACAAATGTGGCCAAACCAGCACAGTCTGTATTTTTGGATTTGTTCTTCGACTGAACATTGATGGTCGCACCTTGTCTGAACTGTCTCGTTTTGATGGTAATCACAAAGAGACATCCAAAATCTGTCTCGGGCATCACATTTGAAAGACCTCAAGCTTGTTCATGTCAGGTTTGAGCAGAGTCCATGTTTCCGATCCATACAGGAGAATTGACAGGATCAGTGTTTGGAAGAGACAGATTTTGGTCTTGGTGGAGATAATGGCCACCTTCCAGAGGCCACAAGAATACCACTAAGCTCTGCACTACAAAAGTATATTCATAAACCATCCAACAATACTCAACAGCACAAAAGTTTTAACAACTTATCCAAGGCAAAGAGGACCTCAGGATGGCTAAAACCCCACATGCAGTGAAAAATCACTATAGGGAATAGCAGACGCTCACATCACAGGTCCAATAGCCACTGTATCTCACCCACTAATTTCACCAAATGAACCAATTCAAAACCACAAAAGTACTACTGGGAATAGAATACTCAACCTACATAAACATAACAAGCATACACCATTCACGACATACAAACAAATTTAAAAGCGTCTATATACTAAATATGCTGGTAGAGACAACGCAGGAACCATCAATGCTTTTCCTAAATACAAAAGAGAACAGAAATGAGAACATACAGAATCATTCCATGCCCAAAAAGAGAGCATATAGCACTTATCTGTTCAAAACGACTCTGCAAGCAACTCATGAAGAAAGCTCCAACAATGCTCAACCGCACCACACCATATCTTCCAAACCAGAACAGCACTGGAGAATTATCATAGCCCAAAAGATCTTCAAAAGTAACACACGCCCGACGGAGGCTTCCATTTCGCTGCAAAAAGGCTTCTTCAAAGGGCAAATTAGTAAATTCCAGAGGTACCATTTGAGCGAAGCGAATGCTCCTGTTGCCTGGCCAATCCTGCTGTGGACTTCGGTGGTGGATGCCACTACCTTCTCCTGCATCAGTGATCCCAGGTATTTGAAATCTTGGACCTGCTTGATTTGGATTCCACCGAGGTGAACATTGGCCTGTGATCCATCCATGGTCATAACTTTGGTCTTGTCCGCATTGATTCTTAGCCATAAGATTGTGCATTGTGGTAAAGGATGTCAGTGGCCTCTGCATCTGTGTTGGCAAATATGGCACTGTCATCTGTGAACATCAAGTCTGTCAGGAAGTTGTTCACAGTGTACTAGACCCTGCATCTGTCCCCAAATGTTTTCCTCATAATGGTGTCTATCACGATATTGAAAAGCATGGGTGAGGTGACATCTCCCTGGTGAACTCCAGTTTGGATAAGAAATTCCTTGGATAATTCATTTGGGATCCACACACTACTGGTTGAGCCATTGTATGATGCTTGGAGAAGTTGGATGATCTTCAGCGGCAAGGGCTTGTTCTCCAGTGCCCTCCACAGGGCGGGCCAGTAAACACAGTCAAATCTGAATTTATAGTCAATGAAGATGACAATAGTTTGCTTTCCACACCTGATCCCTTCCTCTGTCAGTTGACGAATGGTGAATATTTGATAGGTGCAGCTACGATGTGGCCTAAATCCTGCTTGATCTTCTTGGCTGGTCTGCCCAGCTGCAAAAGGAGGAGGGTGGTCACCCAGCCATGGTGACCAGAACTGGGAAACCAGGGAAACTAAACAAGAAACCGCATGGAAGAGGAGTAATTAGGGAGTGGAAGGAATAAAAGAAGGAATCTAGAGGGGCGTGAATAGAAGGAGATAAATCAGCATTTTGGTAGAAGTTAAGGGGAACTAGTGAGAGTGGAGGAGTAGCCTAGTGGTTCAAGCACTGGCTTAGTAACAGGAGACCAGCGTTTGATTTCCACTAGCACTCCGTCTCCTATTGGCCTTGGGTAAGTCCCTTAACCCTCTATTGCCTTGGAAGAAAGGACTGGCAATCTGTCCAGTCACACTGCCAAGAAAACCCAGAAGCTGCTGGGTTGCCAGGCGTCAGTATTGACTTGAAGACACGAATTGCAAGGGGAACTGGATTTAACTCCCACCTTTTTTTCTCTGAAGCTCAGGGAGAGTTACATTCATGTACAGGGGGTGCTTTTTTATCCCCATAGGGCCTACAATTTGAGGGTCATTAGAGAAACCCTGTGCTAGTGCCTATCATGGGGTGAGCATCTAGCGGGGTCCCGGTCCAGTTCGGACGATACCTGGTGAGGAGAGAACAAGAGAAAGCAAGACAAGAGAAAAACATAAAACTTCCAGGCAGACACCTTTTTTTATTTACTACTATAGATGAAAGACAAAGAAGAAATGGTGTTGCATTTATAATAAAGAATAAACTTGCAAGAACTGTAATGAAATACAATGCAGTCAGCGAACGCTTAATCTCTATTCGTCTACGAGGATTGCCTATCAACACAACTATAATTCAAGTATATGCCCCAACAACAGATGCTGAAGAGAATGAAATTGAAGAGTTCTATGAACAAGTACAAGCTGAAATTGACAGAACATGCAAACAGGATATCCTGATAGTCATGGGTGACTGGAACGCAAAGGTTGGCAACAAAGAAGAAGGCAAAGTAGTTGGAAAATATGGACTTGGCAACAGAAATGAAGCTGGAGAAAGACTGATAGAATTCTGCAAGACCAATGATCTATTCATCTCAAACACCTTCTTCCAGCAACACAAGCGGCGACTGTACACATGGACTTCACCGAATGGATTATATAAAAATCAAATTGACTACATATGTGGAAGCCAACGATGGAAAAGCTCAGTAACATCAACAAAGACAAAACCTGGAGCTGACTGTGGTACAGATCATCAACTACTAGTATGCAAACTCAAGCTAAAGTTGAAAAAGAGCAAACCACTCATGAATGCAGCAAAATATGACCTTGAGAATATACCACTGGAATTTAAAGACTGCCTGCAAAATCGATTTGCTGCTTTAGATACAAATGACAGAGCTCCGGAAGAGTTATGGAATGACATCAAGAAGGTTGTGTTGGAAGAAAGCGAGAAGTCTCTACAAAAGGTGAAAAAGCAAAAACGGCCAAAATGGATGACGGAAGAAACTCTGAAAATTGCCCAGAAACGCAGAGAAGCTAAAGCCAGAGGAGAAAGAAAGACAATCGCAGAACTCAACAGAGATTTCCAACGTGCAGCAAGACAGGACAAGGAAAAGTACTACAATGACACTTGCAAGGAAATAGAAGCAGAAACTATTAGAGGAAGAACAAGATCGGCTTTCCTAAAGCTACGAGAGTTAAAGAAAAAGTTCCAGCCTCGAATTGGAATGTTACAAGATGCTCAAGGTTCTATGTTGAATGATGCTGAGAAGATCAAGAAAAGGTGGAAGGAATATACAGAGTTTTTATATGATAAAGATCAAGTGGACCAACAGCCATTTCAACCTGTACCTTATGATCGGGAACCATTGGTGATGAAAGAAGAAGTTGAAGCAGCATTGAAAGCCTTATCAAAGAACAAAGCACCAGGCATTGATAGCATTCCCATAGAAGTATTGCAGCAATCTGATGCAGCTGTTACCGTACTCACAAGGCTCTGCCAAGAAATATGGAAGACAACATCATGGCCAACTGACTGGAAAAGATCTGTGTTTATACCAATACTAAAGAAAGGTGATCCAACTGACTGTGGAAATTATCGCACAATTGCTCTGATCCCACATGCCAGCAAGATTCTACTGAAGATTATTCAAAAGAGACTACAACCATACCTGGAACAAGAACTACCTGAAGTGCAAGCAGGGTTCAGGAAAGGGCGAGGAACGAGAGACATCATTGCGGATGTGAGATGGATCCTTGAAAAGACTAAAGAATACCAAAAGGATATCTATTTGTGCTTTATCGACTATAGCAAGGCTTTTGACTGTGTAAACCATGAGAAACTCTGGGCCACATTAAGAAGCATGGGTATACCAGAACACCTGATCGTTCTCTTGCGCAGTCTGTACATTGATCAAGAAGCAACAGTTCGAACGGAACAAGGAGAAACAGAATGGTTTAAAATAAGCAAAGGTGTAAGACAAGGCTGCATACTTTCCCCTTACCTGTTTAATTTATATGCAGAACAAATCATCAGAGAAGCAGGATTGTATGAAGACAACAGAGGTGTGAAGATTGGTGGAAGACTCATCAACAACCTTCGCTATGCTGATGATACCACATTACTGGCTGAAAGTGAAGATGATCTGAAACATTTGCTTCTCACAATCAAAGAACATAGTCTCAAAATGGGCCTGCACCTTAATGTAAAGAAGACAAAGATCATGATAACTGGCATAATCAGCAGGTTCATCGTTGAAGGAGAAGAAATTGAAATTGTGAACAATTTTAACCTACTTGGATCAACTATCAATAAAGAAGCAACAAGCAGTCAAGAAATCAGACGACGCATTGCTCTTGGCAGAATGGCTGTGAAAGACCTAGATAAGATTCTCAAGAGCAGAGATGTCTCTCTCCATACAAAGATTCGACTTGTTCAAGCCATGGTATTTTCAATAACATCATATGGATGTGAAAGCTGGACAGTGAAAAAGATAGGAAGAAAATTGATGCCTTTGAATTATGGTGCTGGCGGCGAATACTGTGTATACCATGGACTGCCCGAAGAACAAACCAGTCGGTACTAGAGGAGATCAAACCTAAGCTTTCTTTAGAAGCTCAGATGACAAGACTTCAACTTTCATACTTTGGACACATCATGCGAAGAGAGAGAAAGACATTATGCTTGGCAAGATAGAAGGTCAACGCAAAAGAGGAAGGCCAGCAATGAGATGGATCGATACAATAACAGCAGCTACGGGTACCAGTCTGTCAACAATGAGCCGCCTGACTGAAGACCGAACACAGTTTAGGATAGCTATCCAGAGGGTCGCCATGAGTCGATTCCGACTCGACGGCACTTAACAACAACAACAACATAGCAGGGCTGGCTCACAGCAAGCTAGGCACAGAGTCCAGCCCCCATACAGGATTCAAACTGGTGTTTTATACAATCTTAGCATAGGAGTTTGTCATGTGGGTCAGAGCAGGATGACATTTTGGAAGAAATCTCTTAGCCCTTTGACTTCTCCTTTCTACAAAATTATCTAGGTGGCATATTTGGAGAGTAAAGAATTTTATCTGTTCTAGCTTGTCAGTGTTCTTGTGCTGCCGCCCCTGTCTAATGTTTAATGTCTGTTTTATGTTGCCAGCTATTTCAGCATGCCATTTTCTTCTTGCATGCTATCCCCCTTTTCCCATCTCAGTGCCCATGTCAGTGCTAGAGCTGAAGGGCATGGTTCCCAAATGTAGGTTTCGCTCCGAGGTTTTGCACAGCATTCCAGCACATGTGGATACATGTTCCAGTGCAGTTCCCCTGCTGCTTCCACCCCCATGCAAAAGGAAGTCAGCACTGAGCGTCAGAGGAGACGGAAGTGCAAATGGTGCTGGTTGAAGTAAGCACTGCGGAGCTGTATTCAGGTGAGGGTCCAAGAACCTGAAAGATAATTGAGGGGCCAAAGGTTTACCTAAGGGTACCTAATATCTTAGCAGCAGCCCCATGTGTATGAGGGTGTGTGTCTGAATGTCTGTGTAAGTTGGGGAGATGGTAGGGAGGGAAGGAAAAGGGGAAAAACAGCTGAAAACTTGAATTTATCATTTAAAAGCAATGGAATGTTCCAAAGAATGCAATCCACAACGGTATTTCACTTGAACTATTTGGCAGATTTAGTAACATGTTTCTTTAATCACCAAAGCATCATGCTATTTTTTAAACTGATATACGAGAGCACAAAATTTTCTGCTGTGACAGGAACAGGTAACAATTTTGTGCCTTGTAATTCTGGATTCTATGCAGGCTGCCAAAAAGGAAGTATTTTTTTGTATTTGAATGTAAAATAAACTAAACCAGACCCCACAGAACTTTATAATGTCTTCGATGGGCTCCCCACCACTGAATCATAGCCAGGGTGTTCTCGGATCTAATAAAGCCAATGCATTGAAATGTTGTTTTGATGTCAAAGTAAAACCCTGCACAATTATTAGTCTGGCAGGCATATAAACAGGTTCCCTGCCTCAGTGTTTTGCAAACGTTTTAGATTACTTCCCTTTTCTTCTCTTCAGTACTCTAACCAACACACCCCCTCTCCAACTCCTCCAGCCCTCTACACTGCTGTTTTCATCTGTCCTTAAAGTGTAGATCTGCCACCACTCAGTGGTAGAAATGTGGATTGCAGCATTACTTACTGTACAGACTTTGGGGACCTGTGATGCAAAAACAATGATTAGTTTTGCTTCTGCTGCTGATTTCTCTCTGGTTACAGGTTTCAGTTCATTTTATCAGCTTTCTAGTTTAGTTTCAGCTCTGATTGTGTCTGAGATACTCTAAGGTTTTGCAGGAAGTATTTCCGCTATAAAATTGTGGCAGGGATTTTAGTGCTCACGAGAGTTAGAAGTAGTGGCCAAAAAATTAAGGCAGGTATCTTTTTCTACAGTTTATTGTTAAATAATGTACTGTGCAGATGTCACACGTGCTTACTTATTTAATCAGCATGGCGATTAGTCACACCATACGTCTGGCGTCCATTTTAGTTTACTTACACTATGTAGTAGGTTTCTCGGATGTAGTTTTGAATTTTTACAACTAGGAAAAGATTGAAAGTTACATGTAAAATATACAATCAAGATGGGTAGAAAGTGTGATATTAATGACTTTGTAAAGGGACAAGTTGTCACACTCCATGCTGAAGGATATTTGCAATGTGCTATTGCAAAACACTTGCATATATCAAGGTGTGCAGTTCAGAATGTTCTGAAATCAGGCGGCCGTACACGTCGTTCGAAATGTGGGTGCAGACGGATAACTACTGGACGAGATGACCGATTCCTCAAAAGCATTATTACATCTAGTCCACATACTTCATCTCAACGTGTGGCTCAGTTAGCTAATGATCAAGGAATAAAGATAAGTGCCAGATCTGTCCGATGACGGCTTGTAGATGAATTCAAACTCATGGCCAGAAGACCTGCCAAGAAGCCTATGATGACCAGGAAACAAATTTCTGCCCACATACAGTTTTGTAGCAAGATGAAAGACAAATCTGAATGGTGGGAGATGGTAATGTTCACAGATGAAAGTACATTTCAACAAGTATGTGGGAGTGGTTACAACTACGTCCTTCGACCAGCAGGCGAGAGACTAAATCCGAAGTACACGATCAAGACTGTTAAACACCCACCATTGTAAGGTATGGGGTGGTATCTCGGCGAATGGACGATGTAGCCTGCATATTTTTGAGAAAGGTGAAAGAGTAAATGCTGCAAAATACATATCTGTGCTGAATAGTAAAGTTAAAATACACATGAATGTTTCTGGCACAACTATATTTCAGCAGGACTCGGCACCGTGCCACACTGCAAAAACAGTCAAAAAATGGTTCGTGGACAACAAGATCGAACTGCTACCAAGTTGGCCATCAAACTCTCCGCATCTCAATATAATTGAAAACTGTTGGAATCTTATGAAGAAAAAGGTGGCAGCACACTGTCCAACTTCAGAAGCAGATTTAAAGGACATACTCAAGCATGTATGGGTCAATGAAATCACTCCGGCATACTGTAAAACGCTAGTTAACAGTATGCCTACAAGAATCCAGGCTGTACTGAAAAATCATGGACACCCTATCAAATATTGACACATATATTGTTTCCTGAATAAAACTTTGAAAATGACATATATATCTTTGGTTCTTAAAGCTTTTGACCATGAAAGTGACAATGACACATTCTTTTCTAATAAAATTCTGATATTTTGGACTCTGCCTTAATTTTTTGGCCACTACTGTAGTGCTCACAAGAGTTAGAGATGAAATGCAGGGACACAGGAGGAAGTCCTTATGCTAAAGACCACAAAAATGCAATGTCATACTTGAAATTTGGTGATACAATTATTACTTATGATCTTGAGGTGTCAGATTTGTTTATTGTTTGATCCATTTTTTTAGACCGAGGTTTAGTGTGATTTTTCCCACATAATACAAAGATCTATGAAAACTGATTCTGAAGAGTTTAAAATCAAAGTGCTGTAAGACTGAGAAGAGAGAGAGAGAGAGAGGACTCTTGGCAGGAGGAAGCCATTTCCCCACTTGTAAGAAGGTTGGCAGACATCTTCACTTGGGTGCTACTGCACTGTTTGTTATCAGTGTCATATCAAGCTCACCTGAGCATGTTCCAAAATGAAATTTCCCCCTGCCCAGACTGTCTTCCAATCTGGATGCCACAGAGAATGAAGGTTATTCAGCTGCTGCAGGTAATTCTCAGTTTTTCCTGCCTTGTACTGCTTCTGCGAACAGTATCCCACAGGCAGTATAAAGCTCAGCTGCAGCAAAGGTCAAAAAAGTCTTCAGTAGTCAAAGAAAGACTTAATTTACTCTATCATCTGCCCTCTCTGCTTGTCTCCTGAATTTAATATTCCATTTTGTACTAGTTGGATTCACGCAGCATCGACTTGACCATTAATGTTGTCCTAACTATTAACAGATTTGCAGTGACAGAAGAGCCTTTATCATTCTCTTGTCTCCTTGACTTTGTAATTTACATCCTTTCCTTAGTAGGTTCTGGCAACAAATGCATCTCGGTGTAAGACTGTCAGATTTTCCAGCATCCTGTCTATTTATCTATCGATTTAGCACTTATAGAGCGCCACGCACACAGCGCTGTACAGCTAACCTACAAGAGGCAGCCCACATACAAAGAGAGTCCCTACCCATCAGAGTCATGCTCATCGGGGCTTACAATCTAGACAGAGTAATACAGAGCATAAGTCAGTTCAGTGCAAGGCATAAGATAAGGATAGAAGTCAGGATCTGAAAGCAATGATGAAGAGGTGGGTCTTCAATCTGGATTTCAAGAGGGCCAGGGAGGGTGCCTGGCATACAGACACAGGTAGGCTGTTCCAGGCATATGGTGCAGCGAGGTGGAAGGAGCAGAGTCGTGAGTTGGCGGTGCGGGTGAAAGGCATAGATAAAAGTAATTTGGTAGGGGAGCGCAGGTTCCGAGAGGGGACGTAGGGAGAGACAAGAGATAGGAGATATTGAGGGGCTGTAGAGTGAAGGCATTTCTAGATCAGTAGGAGAAGTTTGAATTGGATGCGGAATTGGACAGGGAGCCAGTGAAGTGACTTAAGAAGAGGAGTAGTGTGGGCATGGTGAGACTGGCGGAAGATTAGTCGAGCAGCGTGATTTTGTATAGATTGAAGGGGAAGGAGATGGCTCACGGGGAGACCCGCAAGGAGTAGGTTGCAGTAGTCGAGGCGAGAGGAGATTAAGGAGTGGATAAGGATTTTGGTAGTGTGTTCAGAGAGGAAGGGGCGGATCTTGCTAATGTTGTAGAGAAAGAAGCAGCAGGACTTAGCTACAAGCTGGATATGTGCGGAGAAGGAGAGAGAGGTATCAAAGATAACCCCTAGATTGCGGGCTGAGGGAACAGGAAGGATAGTGGAACCGTACACATAGGCTGAGAAAGGGGGAAGAGGAGGGGAGGAATTTGGGGGAAAGTCAAGGAGTTCAATCTTTGCCATATTCAGTTTCAGTCGGCGATGAGACATCCAGGCGGCGATGTTGGAAAGGCAGGCAGAGATCTTGGACTGGGTTGCCAAAGAAATATCATGTGTAGATAGGTAGATCTGGCAGTCATTGGCATAGAGATGGTACTGGAAGCCATGGAAGGAGATAAGCGCGCCAAGGCCCTGGGTATAGAGAGAGAAAAGGAGGGGGCCCAAGACGGAGCCCTGGGGTACACGTACATGGAGCGGGGTAGGAGAGGAGGAGGAGCCGCCAGAGCATACACTGAATGAGAGATGGGAGAGGTAGGAGGAGAACCAGGATAGTACGGAGTCCTTGAAGCCAAGTGAGGGGAGGGTGGTGAGGAGAAGATTGTGGTCAATGGTGTCAAAGGCAACGGAGAGGTCAAGAAGGATGAGGATAGAGTAGAGGCCATTAGATTTAGCCAGAAACAGGTCATTGGAGACTTTTGTGAGAGCCGTTTCAGTGGAGTGTATGAGACAGAATCCGGATTGTAGTGGGTCCAGGAGGGCCTGGGAGGTGAGGAAGTCAAAGCAGCGATGGTGGACTGCTTGTTCAAGTAGTTTAGATATGAAGGGAAGGAGGGAGATGGGTCGATAGTTAGAAGGACATGTGGGATCGAGCGAGGGTTTCTTGAGGAGGGGTATGACGACAGCATGCTTGAAGTCAAACGGGGACAGTTGCAGTGGAGAGCGAAAGGTTGAGGATATGAGAGATTGGGGGGACAATGGTGGGGGAGATGGGGTGTAGGAGATGGGTGGGGATAGGGTCAGATGAACAGGTGGTGGGTTTGGAGGAGGTAAGAAGGAGTGCAGTTTCTTCTTCAGAGATTAGAGGGAAGGAGGAGAGGGTAGCAGAGGGAGTATGGATTGGGGGGAGGAGAATTGGGGAGGAGGGGGAGGTTGGTGAGGGGGTGGGGAATTGGAGGATAATCTTGTGGATTTTGTCATGGAAGTAGTCGGCCAGGGTTTGGGCAGAGAGGGAGGGCGGGACCGGGGGCGGGGAGACCTTAAGGAGAGAATTGAGGGTGTTAAAGAGACGGCGAGGATCAGAGGCAAGGGAGTTGGTCAGATGGATGTAGTAGTCTTGTTTGGCAAGTGCTGTGGCTGACTGGAAGGAACTAAGCATGAATTTGAAGTGTAGAAGGTCCTCTGGGGAGCGGGAATTGGATCAAGCATGTTCGGCAGAATGGGCACAGATGTGTAGATAGCGGGTTGTGGGCGAGAGCCAGGGTTGGGGAGTAGATCGTTTGACAGGACGTGGGATGGGTGGGGCAAGGGTGTCAAGAGCTGAGGATAGTATAGCATTGTAAGAAGATAATGCCTCGTCAACGGACTTGGAGGATTTAATGGAGGAAAGAGATGGAGAAATGGTGGAGGAGAGAGTCAGGGGATCAATATTATGGAGGTTTCTAAATAGCTCAGAGGAGACAGGACAGGGTTGAGTAAAGGTTAAAAGGTGATGGTCAGAAGAGGGAAGGATTGAGTTGTGGAAATTAGAGGGAGAGGAATTGGAGAAGAGTATTAGGTCAAGGCAGTGACCATGTAGGTGGGTGGGGGCAGTGGAGCAAAGTTGGAGGTCGAACGAGGAGGTGAGGGCGAGGAACTTTGAGGCGTGGAGGTCAGAGGGGTTGTCGACGTGAATGTTAAAGTCGCCAAGAATAAGAGTGGGGGAAGAGGGATCCAGAAAGGCGGAAAGCCAGGCGTCAAAGTCGGTGAGGAAGGTCGAACTGGATTTGTTGGGTAGGCGAAGGGGAAGTGGTGGGAGGAGGCGAATGGAGTGGACTTCAAAGGAGAGAGGGGAGTGTGACTGAGGTAGCAGGAGGGGTTGGAATTGGCAGGAAGGAGAGAGTAGGAGAGCCAACACCACCACTGCGACCAGTAGCTCGAGGTGTATGGGAGAATTGGTAGCCCCCATAGCAGATGGAAGCAATGGATGCGGTGTCGTCAGGGGGGAGCCAGGTCTCAGTCAGGGCAAGAAGGTGTAGAGCATTAGAGACAAAGAGGTCGTGAATAAAAGGATGTTTTTTAGTGACAGAGCATGCGTTCCATAGGGCACATGAAAACGGGAGAATGGAGGGGGGAAGGAGATGGATATGGATGAGGTTGGATAAGTTATGTGAGGCTTTCTTATCAAAGTAACGTAAGGGTCTATTTCTAGAGTAGTGCAGAGATTTGGAGGGAGCAGGGTTCAGGTGGATATGTCTGGGTATGTGTGCCCTCCAGGAGTGACCTGAAGGAGGGGAAGTGAGGGGTAATATTAATGATATCAGGTGGGTTGTGTGAGGATTTTATTTAGGAGATAAGGTTGGGTTTGATATCTCTGGATGAGTGAGTGGGGAATGAGTGAGGGAGGGTGGAAAAGGGGAGGAGCGGGATGTGGATGAGATTAGATAAGGTGCGTGAGAAACTCTTTTTAGGGTGAGAAAGAAATCAAGGGGGGCCAGGGTTGGGGTTAATGTTACCTGATGAGAGAAGGAGAAGGAGTAGTAGAGAGCGTGGTAAAGCAGAGACAGTGCGGCAGAAGCGAGGGTGGGGTTGCCTTAAAGAGAGGGGGAGTGGTTGAATGCGGGGGGATGTTGTGATGAAGCTCAAGAGCAGATGCTAGGCTAGAGAACAGAATGGAGGGAGAAGTGAGGAAGGTAGGGAGGGATAGGGGGAGAGGAAGGAGGGTGTTGGTAGGAGGAGATGCAGTTCGGGAGGATGAGGAAGAGGAGGACAACGTGATGTGGGGCATGGCAATGGTCAGCAAGTTCTATGCGGGCAAATGGTAGGAAGTTCTATGCGAACAGTGGGTAGCAAGTTCTATGCAGACAATGGGTAGCAGGTTCTATGCAGACCATGGGTAGCAGGTTCTATGCAAACAATAGGTAGCAGGTTCTGTGCAAACAAGGGTAGCAAGCTCTATGCAATCATTGGGTAGTAAGTCCTATGCAGGGAGTGGGTAGCAAGTTCTAAGCAAACAATGGTTAGCAGTTCTATGCAATCAATGAGTATCAGGTACAATGCAAACAATGGGTAGCAAGTTCTATGCAAACAATGGGTGGCAAGTTCTATGCAGACATTGGGAAGCAAGTTCTATGCAAACCATGGGTAGCAAGTTCTATGCGGGTCGTGGGTAGCAAGTTCTATGCAAACACTGGGTAGCAGGTTCTATGCAGGCAATGGGTAGCAAGTTCTATGCAGGTCGTGGGTAGCAAGTTCTATGCGAACACTGGGTAGCAGGTTCTATGCAGGCAATGGGTAGCAAGTTCTATGCAGACATTGGGTAGCAAGTTATATGCAAACAATGGGTAGCAAGTTCTATGCATGCAATGGGTAGCAGGTTCTATGCAGGCAGTGGGTAGCAAGTTCTATTCGGGTCATGGTAGCAAGTACTATGCAGGCAAACAGTAGTAAATTCTATGCGGGTGATTGGAAGCAAGATCAGGGCCAGCAGTGGGAAGCAAGTCTAAGGCAAAGTTACTTGTAGGTAGTGGGGTGATGATCGTGAGATGGTTGGGGTCAGGAGACGAGGTGTGGAGGAGCGATCGTGTCTGTTTGGCTCCCCGGTAGCTGTGGAGCTGGGTTAGGCTCACGGCAAAGCACCCTGCAGGGCCCGCAACTAAGGGCCACGCCAAAGGGTCCTCTGGCGAGGCCCTCAGACACGGGCCCCCAGGCACGGGCACGCCCGATGGCGCCCTCACTGATGAAGGGGCAGATGGCGGCGTGCAGCCTGATAGCGGCGCCTCTCTCTGCTTGCGGGCGGATCGCCCGATGGCGCCCTCACTGAAGAAGGGGCAGATGGCGGCATGCAGCCCGATGGCAGCGCCCCTCTCTGCTCGCGGGCAGATCGCCCGATGGCAGCCTCACTGAAGAAGGGGCGGATGGCGGCGTGCAGCCCGATGGCGGTGCCCCTCTCTGCTCGCGGGCGGATCACCCGATGGCGCCCTCACTGAAGAAGGGGCAGATGGCGGCATGCAGAAATCTCAGGAGCGTGGCTATATGAGGGACTCTGCTTTCTCAACTATAAGAACATAAGATATGCCATATTGGGTCAGACCAAGGTCCATCAAGCCCAGTATCCTGTTTCCAACAGTGGCCAATCTAGGTCATACGTACCTAGCAGTTTCCCCAAAAGACACAGATTCTGCAATGCTTGTACTAGGTCAAGCATTGATATCCTGGGTCCCTTCTTAATGATGGTTTATGGACCTTTCCTCCAGGAACTTGTCCAAACCTTTTTTAGACCCAGCTACTCTAACAGCCTTTACTACATTCTCCGGTAACAAATTCCAGAGTTTGATTACACGTTGAGTGAAAAAATATTTTCTTTTATTAGTCTTAAATCGTTTACCCTGTAGCTTCATTGCATGTCCCCTAGTCTTCCTATTTTCTGATAACGTAAACAGTCGATCTACGTTTACCCGTTCCACTCCGTTCATTAATTTATAGACTTCTATCATATCTCCCCTCAGCCGTCTCTTTTCCAGGTTAAAGAGCCCTAACCTTTTCAGCCTTTATTCATAGGAGTATCCTTCCATCCCCTTTACCATTTTGGTGGCTCTTCTCTGAACCTTTTCTAATAACGCTATATCCTTTTTAAGATACGGCGACCAGAATTGCACACAATATTCAAGGTGCGGTCTCACCAATCAGCAGTAATGTTAAAGGGACTGCAATCCTTTCTGTTCCCAGGCAGTAAGATTCTGACGCTGCTTCTTCTATTGACCATAAATAAGCAGCGTGGTCTTCATCTGAGCAAGCTTTTACCCTCCAGATGCATGTACATTGTGCACTATGGTTTGAATGTAAGCTTATCTGAAGTTCCATAAGGTACCCAACCACTGTAAATCTGAACTAAAGCTTTTTAAAATCTCATCCCAGATATGCCAGCTGTTTGTTAATTCCTCTCTCCTACCCAGGATTTATGAGAGGTGGAGGAAGGGGAGAGATCTGAGAGAATTCCCCCAGAAACCAGCAAGAGCAGAAGGACCAGCGTTTTGGGGGCCTGTATATTGTACTTGTCTCTGAGCCCAGTCTTGGACCCACAGGAAACATACAAAAAATAGAACCCCCCCTTTTTTTTTTTATAAAGACACATTAATTAACCATTTCCTTGTGGAAACCAAGATGGAGGAGGGGCAGGGCATCTGGCTGGAGCTCTGAGGTCTTCTCCAACTTCTCAAGGCTTTTCCTATCATTGGGAAGAGGAAGGGTCACCTTTGCACTTCTCCTGATGAGCCATCACAGCAGTGCAGACCTCCTTGGAGCAGTTCCCAGGCTTTGGCATGACATCGCAGGGAGCATCTGGTGCTGGGCTAGGCTTTTGGGGCCACTGTTCTGCAGGAGCCAGATATGTCTCTAAGTCAGGACCGCTCCATCCCTGAACAACCGAGGTGCCTTAAAACTCCCGAAACATTGCTACTAATGCCAGAACTGGAAGGTGTGGCCCAGTGTGCAGCTACCAAGGGAAGGAGGAGTATTGCTGGTGCACCTGTTGAACATCTACTCCCCTCCAAGCCAAAGGAGGAAGTGTGGAAGGGGTAATTGAAAATCTCCTGGTAAGAATAGGGGTACAGGTGGTGTTTTCTTCAATCCTCCCTGTTGAGGGTAAAAGCCAAGGCAGAGAAGCTCGCATCCTGGAGATGAATGCATGGCTGCGGGGATGGTATTATCAAGAGCGTTTTGGTTTCCTGGACCATGGGATGCTGTTTCAAGGGTTGCAGAGCAGAGATGGTGTCCATCTGTTCGAGAAGGGTCGACATGTCTTCAGTAGCAGACTGACTAATCTACTGAAGAGGGCTTTAAACTAGATTCATTGGGGATGGGTGAAGAAAGTCCCCAGGTAAGTGAAACATTAAATACCTTTATAGAAATACGCAAAAGGGGCAACATCTGGAAGGCAATGTGTATAAATGCTCATAGCATAGAAAATAAGATCCCAGATATTGAGGCTTTAATGGGAGAGGCTGACTTGGATTCAGTAGCAGTAACAGAGACATGGTTCACGGACAACCATGACTGGGATGTAACTATACCTGGCTATACTTTATTCAGAAAGGACAGGGTAGGAAGAAGGGGAGGAGGAGTGGCACTGTATGTAAAAAAATAATATTAAAGCTATGGAAATACAGGGCTTAAACGGGAGAGAGGAGGCACCATGGTTTAAACTAGAAAGAGGGAAAGAGAAATCTATTTGCATTGGCGTGATATACAGACCTCCCTCACAAGTTGAAGAGGTGGACAGAGAATTAATTGAAGACATATGCAGCACTGCCAGGAAAGGGGAAGTGCTACTGATAAGGGATTTCAATATGCCAGATGTTGATTGGCACATCCCTGCTGCAGTATGATCTAGAAGTAAGGAGATCCTGGATTTTCTACAGAGAGAACTATTCAGGCAACTGGTAACAGAACCCACACGTGAAGGGGCCATACTGGATTTGGCGCTTACCAATGGGGAAAGGGTTTTTGATGTTATAGTGGGAGATCAATTTGCATCCAGTGATCACCAGATGGTGTGGTTCAGTATTAGGAATAGAGCTGATAAAATCCATTTAAAAGCAAGGGTCTTAGACTTTAGGAAAACTAACTTTGCCAAGATGGGCCAATACCTCAGTGGGATGGGAACAATTGGGGGATGTAGAAAAACAGTGGGAAAAACTGAAAGGGGATATTTTAAGGGCAGCCAACCTTTTTGTTAAAATGCTAAATAAAGGTAAAAGGAAAAGGAGACTGCTATGGTTTTCAAAAGAAGTAGCTGAAAAGGCGAAGAATAAGAGGGAGGACTTCATGAAATACAAGAGATCACTGAGAGAGGAAGACAGGCATCTATATTTGGAAAAACTTAGAGAAACTAGCAAAGTAGTCAGGAAAGCAAAGATACAAAAAGAGGAGGAAATAGCCAATGCAATAAAATGGGGGGATAAGACATTTTTCAGATATGTTAGTGAGAAGAGGAAGGGCGAAAGTGGTATTGTCAAACTCAAGGGTGAAGGGGAGGAATATGTAGAAACTGATGAGGATAAAGTGGAATTGCTTAACAAATATTTCTGTTCTGTGTTCACAGATGAAGAACCAGGAGCAGAACCTCAGAAAATACCCACAAACAGAGGGGCATCTTGAACAATTTTCAGAAGACTGTGTTCATGAGAAGCTAGCTAAACTTAAAGTAGGTAAAGCGATGGAACCAGATGGGATACACCTGAGAATACTGAGGGAACTTGGGGACGTTCTGGCAACTCCACTGACTGACCTTTTCAGTGCCTCAGAGTCGAGAATGGTGCTAAAGGACTAGAGAGAGGCACATGTGGTCCCTTTACACAAACGTGGAAGTAAGGATGTAGTTGAAAACTACTGTACAGGCCGGTTAGTTTAACCTCAGTGGTGGGTAAATTATTGGAAACTCTGCTGAAAGAGAAAATAGTGAGGTTTCTGGGGTCCAATCGATTACTGGATCTGAGGCAGTATGGATTCACTAGAGACAGGACTTGTCAGACAAATCTGATTGATTTCTTTGACTGGGCAACCAGGGAGTTGGACAAGGGAGAACCCTAGATATGGTATATTAGATTTTAGTAAAGTCTTTGACACTGTTCCGCACAGGCGACTTATAAACAAACTGAGCACCCTAGGGATGGACCATAAAGTTACTGCTTGGGTTAGAAACTGGTTGAGTGAGAGATGACAAAGGGTATAGTTAAACAGAGCTCACACTGAGGAGAAGGAAGTTACCAGTGGTGTGCCCCAGGGATCTGTCCTTGGTCCGATTCTTTTTAACATCTTTGTTAGTGATATTGTGGAAAGACTGTCAGGTAAGATTTGCCCTTTGCGGATGATGCCAAAATCTGCAATAGAGTAGACACCCAGGAAGGTGTAGATAACATGAGGAGTGATCTAGCTAAGCTTGAAGAATGGTCTAGAACTTGGCAGCTGTGATTTAATGTTAAAAAATACAAGGTCATGCATTTGGGCTGTAGCAATCCAAGGGATCAATATAGTATAGGAGGTGAAGTACTTTTGTCCACTAAAGAAGAGCGGGACCTAGGCGTGGTTGTGTCCGATGATCTTAAAGTAGCTAAACAGGTAGAAAAGGCAACAGCAAAAGCTAGAAGGATGCTTGGGTGCATATGGAGAGGAATGGCTAGCAGAAAAACGGAGGTGATAGTGCCTCTGTATAAGTCTTTGGTGCGACCTCATTTGGAGTATTGTCTGCAATTCTGGAGACCGCACCTTCAAAAGGATATAAACAGGATGGAGTCAGTACAGAGGGTGGCTACTAAAATGGTTAGTGGTCTTCATTATAAAGCATATGAGGACAGACTTAAGGATCTTAATATGTACACCTTAGAGCAGGGGTCTCAAACTCCAGTCCTGGAGGGCTGCCAACCAGTCAGGTTTTCAGGGTATCCCTAATGAATATGCATGAGATATATTTGCATACAGTGGGGGCAGTGCATGCAAATATATCTCATGCATATTCATTAGGGATACCCTGAAAACCTGACCAGTTTGCGGCCCTCCAGGACTGGAGTTTGAGACCCTTGCTTTAGAGGAAAGGCGGGATAGAGGTTATATGATTGAGATGTTTAAATACCTCTGTGGCATAAATACACAGGGAAAGAGCCTATTTTGATTGAAAGCAAGTTCTGCTACGAGGGAACATGGGTTGAGGGTGAAAGGGAATAGACTCAGGAGTGATATGAGGAAATATTTCTTTACAGAAAGAGTGGTAGATGCATGGAATTGTCTCCCAGTGGAGGTGGTAGAGATGATGACATGGGAGAAACACAGAGGATCTCTAAAGGGAAAAGGGGACTGTTGTAGTGGTTGATATGGAAGAACAGATTAGATAGGCTATGTGGTCTTTTTCTGCCTTCATGTTTCTATGTTTCTAAGAACATAAGATATGCCATATTGGGTCAGACCAAGGTCCATCAAGCCCAGTATCCTGTTTCCAACAGTGGCCAATCTAGATCACAAGTACCTAGCAGTTTCCCCAAAAGACAAGTTCCACAATGCTTGTATTGGGGCAAGCAGTGGATTTCCTGGGTCCCCTTTAATAGTGGTTTATTGACCTTTCCTCCAGGAACTTGTCCAAACGTTTTTAAACCCGGCTATTCTAACAGCTTTTACTACATCCCCCAGTAATGAATTCCAGAGTTTGATTACACGTTGAGTGAAAAAAATATTTTATTAGTCTTAAATAGGTAACACTGTAGCTTCATTGCATACCCCTACCTTTTCTATATTTTGATAGCGCAAATAATCGATCTACGTTTACCTATTCCACTCCATTCATGAATTTATAGACCTCTATCATATCTCTCTCAGCCATCTCTTTTCCAGGTTGAAGAGCCCTAACCTTTTTAGCCTCTCCTCATAAGGGTATCCTCACATCCCCTTTACCATTTTGGTGGCTCTTCTCTGTACCATTTGTAATAACACTAAATTCTTTTTAAGATAGAGCGACCAGAATTGCACACAATATTCAAGGTGCGGTCGCAACATAGAAAGATGCAGAGGCATTACAATATCCTTTGTTTTATTCTCCATTCCTTTCCTTATGATTCCTAGCAGTCTATTTGCTCTCTTGGCCACCGCTGCACACTGGGCTGAGGGTTTTAACATATTATCCATGATGACACCTAAATCTTTTTCCTGGGTGGTGGTTCCTAATGTGGAACCTTGCATCATGTAACCATAGTATGGGTTTTTCTTTCCTAGGTGCATAACTTTGCACTTGTCTACATTAAATTTAATCTGCAATTTGGATGTCCAGTCTTCCAATTTATTAAGATCCTCTTGCAATTTTCCACAATCCTCATGGGTTTTAACAATTTTGAATAGTTTTGTATTATCTGCAAATTTGATAACCTCACTTATTATTCCCATTTCCAGATTGTCACGCCCTTGCTCCTTGCATTCAGCATGGAGGGTCGTGATTATAATAGAAACTTTCCCTTTTCAGCCTTCTCTGACTGGTTCCCCCGCAATGCTTCTTGGGAAATGTAGTTTAACTGCTACACATATGGCTTCAAGTAGAAAAAAACTTGTAGTTTGGCACTCTTGGTAAGGCAATGACAGAAATTTATTAGACTCAAATGCAAGGTTCATAAATTACCTCTTTCAGGATTACTTCTCCAGGTTTCTTTCAAAAACACAACAGGACATAAGCAAAAGGTCAAAACAAAACATCAGCTTACAGTATTCCTCAGCTCAAAAGCAAAAAAAACCCCTTTAACAGCAAGGCTTCCAGCTTTCTCTAGCCTTGCTGGTTAAAGCATAAACACAAACAGCTTTCTTCAATGGCAGTTTTCTTTCTTTTCAGTTCCTAACATTTCCAGGCTGTGCTCCTCTTTATAAGCAAAGCAAAACTTTCAACAGGAACAAACTTCCAATAAGCAAACAAAGCTCTACTCAGGTTTTTCTTAGGAACATTCAAAAGCAAAACAAGCTTTTTTCCTCTCACCGTTAGCTTGGCTTCTTGCTGTCTCACTGCACAGGATAGCAGGTGTTTAACAAGCATGATTATACAGCTTCAGCTTGTTCTCACTTCTCAGCATAAGTTTCTCCTCTTTAACACGGGGAATTCACAAAACATCTTCCTTGCTTTTCCAGGTTACCTTGCTCTGGAGAGTTTTCTCTTAAGGTTGGCTTTCCTTCAACCCCTCTGTAGCTAAGGCTTGGCACAAAGAGCAATCCATGAATATATCTTCCTCATTCAAAGCTGCATCAGGCTCTCCTAGCTGCATTGGTTCTATCTCTCGTTCTAGCTCACTGGGCTTAGCTGACAGCCTCTCATTAGAGCTGAGAGTGTCTCCTGCAACTCTGCACTGCTCAGTATGGGACAGGCTTCTAAGGCTTGTACCTGTGCCTTGGCTTGTAGCAGCTTCTCCTCTCTCGTGCTCTGTACCTCTCTCGGGCTCTTTCCAGCACTCTCCTCTCCTGCTGTTCCTGCTCCTGTTCCCGTTGCTCCTCCAGCTCTCCTGGCTCTCCTTGCTAACCTCTGTATAATCTAACCTAGGCTTAAATCTCGAGGGTTCCAGCCCCACCTCTTCTCTTCCCAGGTGACGGAGATCAGCTTGGCCTCTGGCACCTGGGTAATCAGGGAGCTTACTGACGTAAGGCTCTTTTACCTTGGGTCTGTATTCACTCTCCCTTACTCCACTAGGGGAACACTGAAACCTGTTCCAGCTGGGGATTTTCTGGTTTCTAGGTGTGGTTTTGGTTTTATTTCTCTGACCTTGCAAATTAGGTCCTTTTATTAATGTGAATTCTTTGGTTTTTTCACTTTCTCCTAACTCAGGATGAGCTTCCTTACCACAAGATCATTTATGAATATGTTAAAAAGCAGCGGACTCAGCACAGATTCCTGGGGTTCTCCACTATTCACCTTTCTCCACTGGGAAAATTGGCCTTTTAGCCCTACCCTCTGCTTTCTATCTTTTAATCTGTTCCTGATCCACAATAGTACACTGCCTCCTATCCCATGACTTTTTAATTTTTCCAAAAGTCTCTCATGAGGGACCTTGTCAAAGGCTTTCTGAAAGTCCAGATACACTGTATCAACTGACTCACCTTTCTCTACCTATTTATCCGCACCTTCAAAAAACATAAGAGATTAGTAAGACAAGACCTTCCTTGGCTAAAGCCATGTTGGCTGTCTCCCATTAAGCCATGACTATCTACATGTTCAGTAATTTTGTTCTTTATAATGGTTTCTATCATTTTCCCGGTACTGACGTCAGGATCACCAGTCTATAGTTTTCCGGATCACCCCTGGAACCCTTTTTAAAAATTGGTGTTACACTGGCCATCCTCCAATCTTCAGGTATTACAGATGATTTTAATGATAGTTCACAGATTGCTAATAGTAGGTCTGCAGTCTCATATTTCAGTTTTTTCAGCGTCCTTTGATGTATACCATCTGGTCCACTTCAGTTTATCAAATAGTTGTAGTACATCTTCCCAGTGTATCAATATTTCTGTCAATTCTTCTGCAGCATAACCTTTAAATACCATTTCAATCATGGGTAACATCCCTACATCTTCCTCAGTAAAGACTGAAGCAAAGAATTCATTCAGTCTCTCCACTAAGGCCTTGTCGCCTCTTAGTGCCCCTTTTACCCCTCTATCATCTAATGGTCCAACTGACTCTGTCACAGGGTTTTTGCTGCAAATGTACTTGAAAAAGTCATTTACGCTTTTTGCTTCCACAGCAAGCTTCTTCTCAAATTCTCTCTTTGCCTGCCTTATCAATGCCTTGCATCTAACTTGCCAGTGCTTGTGTTGTTTCCAGTTTTTGTCATTTGGCTCTTTTTTCCATTTCCTGAAAGATGCTTTTTTGGCAACAACAGCCTCTCTGACCTCACCTTTAAACCATGCTGGCAGTTTTTTGGACTTTCCTTCCACTTTTCCTAAAGGATGGAATACAGCTGGTCTGGGCTTCAAAGATAGTATTTTTAAACAACACCCAAGCTTGATGTAAGTCTTTAAGCTTTGCAACTGCTCCTTTTAGTTTTTTCTTAACTATTTTCCTCATTTTATCATAGTCTCTCCCTTTTGAAAGTTAAAAAGTATTACTGTGGACTTCCTTGCTGTCCAGAGGATTTTTCCTCCACTGTTTAATATCGTTAAGTGGATGATCTATCTGCCTTGTTGTGTGTTTTTTTGAAAAAGATTCGGTAGTTGATTTGTTTGAATTTGGACTATTGTCTTTAATAGGAGTTTTTTGGGGTCTGTGTGTGGGGTGGTATACAGGCGAAGCCATTGAAGGAAACTTTGGACTCCATTTGGTTGGCTTTCTTTGAAGTGGAGCAATCCATGGCTGCTTATTTTGAACTTTTTTTCAAAGTCTTTTTCTGGTCTACTAATTAAAAGCTTTGTTGATAAGAAACTTCGAGACAAAAACCCAGATTGTAGGTCAGAAGCAGCAGGTTACTGTGCTGGAAACCTTTAATGTTCTTTTGCTAAAGAATAATTCTGTGGTACAATGTAAATTGGAAAATTTTGAGAATGATAATAGAAGACTAAATTAGAGATTTTTAACCTTTCCTCAATCCCCATTGTCTTCACTGCTTGAAATCCTGGCCCACGGTTTAGATGTGACCGAGCTTCTCAAAATGTTTGAAGATGAGATTCGTGTATGAGAAACTTTACTTATGACTTCTGCATTAGAACCAGATAAGTTGTGGACTTTGAGGACACCATTTAGATAAGATATAAAGATGTGAATTTTCAGGGTCCAAAAAAATTCACATTTCCTGATGTCTCAATGGAGACTCAACAGAGGCGGAAGCTATTCGTGGCTAGGAGGCAAAGGGTAGCTTTGGCCTTTGGAGTTAACTTTAGCTTAATATTTCCCTGTTTATATATTGTAATTTTGGAGAGTAACAAATATTTTCACTGACCCAACTCACTTGCAGAATTTCTTACAGAACAGAGTATCTCTTCCGTTGTCCCACTTTTGGATCCCCTGTAATCCTTCGGGTTTGCTCGCTGCTATTCCACCCCTCACATTTCTTGGGATTATTGATGTTTCATTTGCTTACTGTCTGATGCTCCATTGGTGGATCGATTCCCTCATACTTCCCCTCTATGGTGGTCTAAGATGAGTGTAAGATGCATGAAATTAACGCTTTGTATTATTTTTCTCCATTTTTTTTCTGCTTTTGTGTGGGTCATACATTTGTTGTTTCCTCAAGCAATTGCATCCTTGTTATAGTAATAATAATACATAAATAAAATTTGTAAAAAAATATCCATTAATTTTCATAAAATGTTTGCATGTGGCTTTGTGCAGAGATAAAAGACCTATTTGGAGTCCAGCATTACACACGTGACTCACGGCTCTACCGTTATTAATTACAGCAGATAAAGACCAGCATGGCCCAGCTGGTCTGCCCAGTAAGGTGTTAAGGGCTGCACCTGCTGCTCTGTGCAGATTACCCCCTCTATGCCCTTGTAATTGCCACTCTGAACAGGTTACCCCCTGGGTGTATGCTAGGCTTTACAGACACATTTAATAAACAAACCCCGATTCTGAGACTTGCAGGCTAATAAGACACAGACAGAAATGCAGAACAAACCACATGTGCATTGTGGATGGGTGGCGGAGGGCATGGGAGATGCAAAGAGATTTGGAAGTATGATAAGATGATGGGCACATGAAGCTCTGCTAGAGTAGGGTCACAAATGTGACCCTTTATAATCCCGGGAAGGAGCCAGAAGATGGCTGTGGGAGGGAAAGGTCAGGCAGAGGAAATACATTAATATTAGGTGGTAGCTCTCATGTCAGGCTAAAGATCTTTGCTCTGTAGTTTTCAGGATGTAATGAATGAGGTGCATCTGACCTACCTGAGAACTGGTAGGAGGGAAATGCCAGGTCTTGGTTGGTCAGAAGCACTCTGAGATCCACCTTCCTCGGTCATTCTCAGGATTGTTAGCTCTGCCCACAGCCCCACAGTGATTTGTTGGCCACCGGCCATAAAAATTGCAGAAAAGAAAATCATTTAGAGCCCCTGAGCACAGAGCAACAGCGGAAGTTCTTTGCTGGTTTGGATAAGGGGTTAGAAAGTACCAGTCCCTGCTGGACCCATCCTGCATCCTCTCTCTGCCATGATGAGGACTTTGCTCCAGTATCTTGCCTTCTTTTTTGCCCTGGTCTCTGCTGGTTTTCTCATTGTGGCTACCTGGACAGACTGCTGGATGGAAAATGCAGACGACTCACTGGAGGTAAGCCTGAACAACGAGATTCAGTGGCATATTAATAATCCTTGCTTTCAAACTTTTTATTCACTTCATCCATATAGAATGCTATCACAAGTAATTCAAAGCTATAAAAATGTCAATACAGCAACAATAAAAAACAATTTCATTAATAAATAGCTCTTCCAATACAGAATAAAAAGGAAAATACAAACTGAAGAGCAGAACAAAAGAAGAAAGATAAATGCGTAAACTTCCCTCCACATTAGAAAAATTACTTAAACACTTGAGAGCATAAAAACTGTATTGTAGATTCCCATTAGAAGTAAAACTTGTCTAGAAAGTGTTGCCTTTGTAAGTCTATGACGGGTGGCTGTAAATCGAGCATGAGGTCAGCCAAAGATCCAGTATCGGAAAGGATTGGAAAGGAATTAATTAGCATACCTGGAGCTGGCTTCGTATTTCTCATCCAAATAGTCTTTGAAAAATTCTAATTGTTGCAATTAGAAAACAGAAAAGGATATTACCATGGAAAGTGCGTCAAGCAGAGAGGGACAAGATTGAATCAATAGAAAACATTAATTTCCCAGCCCAGATGGATAACTTTATTAGCTAAGAAATTTTCAGAAATTAGCAGTGTAAAATTTGTCAAATTGCCTTGTGCTTATTAATGAAACGGACTGTAGAGAGAGAGGCATGAAAGAGAGCAGGAGCCCTTACCCATACAGGATTTGGCTGACCTTGGAATTCAGCTGGACTCAACATAAATGATTAAAGGACAAT